>OZ012710.1:34158709-34758709 GCA_963942595.1 Cylloceria caligata | reverse complement strand
AAAATCCAATTGGACTATGCCTGTGGAGTCGAATTCGTGGATTCGTCTCCAAAGATCGACCGAACGTCCAAAATGAATCGTCGGTTTGAGTTTATTTCATAATTTCTACCACTCTGAAGAGCTGGAATGCATTTGTTTTGTGGCTTCATGGACTTTAGCAAAGGTTTTACAAAGAGACCGTAGACCAACTGTCTTGAGGGTATACATATTACCAGCAAATCAGTTTCCGAGTCCGTACTGAAAAAAACCGTCAAGAAAAGCAGGAGAACATCGCTCACAGACGACCGGACTCAGAACCGACCGTATCAGGAGATGGCACCTGGAAAAAAGAAGATTTTCTTGAAAGTACGGCGTTACAACTCGCGTGTCGGTCACGTGGGGAAGAAGATGAGGACGAGACTCCGGGTCTACACACAAAACAACAATGAGTTTTTGAATGCTACACTCTGGAACCTGGCCCTAAAACATTTGCATTGTGGTCTTTCCTCGCTTGAAATTGCTACATACTCGTACATAGCATGCTGCTATTGTAACGGGAGATTCACCCCAATCCTGAAAATAATGTATGCTATGAGTATGGATATTAGCGACGAGGCTCAGGATCCTGCAGCTACGTGCAACAACGAACGCATCAAACACGCTGAAAGAAGATCATCCTACGGGTTCCAAGAAGCACGGGATGGATGCTCAGTACGATTTTTACTTAGAGGAAGAAGGACCCCAATATGGTGCCGGAATAGCCAATGGAGCGTGGATGACTGAAATCAACTATTATTTCTACCGATTCATACCGAAACTTTAAACGCATTATTCTCGAAACCACATTTTTCAAACTTGTTTCCACGATATCTCAGAAACCACTGAATCGACTCTGAAGCACGCTAAGTGATTACGACTCAACGAAATGGCTTATAAAAATTTGTATAAGCATAAAAATATGAACATATATGTACGTAAAAGGACTTTCTAGTTGGTGTTACTATTTCAGGACGAAAAACTCATGGAAATTCATTTTTTAAATCCCGGTAAAATGGTGTTCAGAAAAGGTGCTAATTTTCTGAGTGTCCGAGAGAGGCCCACCGTCAACAGGCATTGTCTCACGGATCTTTCTAGACGCGCGGTCACTTCCGACCACCACCCCCCTTTACTCGTGCTTCTCCCGGTTTCTCTATCAAAAATCACTTCTATCGTGGTCTTCGATAAGTAGACTTCTATCCCGGTCTTCTTCGAGACTACTTCAGTTTCTAAGTGCACGGTTGACGGTTCAAGTTCCCAGTAACTGTTCGGTAGTGTGCAACGGAATTCAATCGGCCTCTCCACAATTTCTTACAGTGTGCCTCGGATCGTTTGATTTACACCCGGACGATTTGACTACACTAGTGCGGCAGTTCTTCGAGAAAAGACAATTCGTTCTCGATTTGTAAACGGCACGTTTTTACTACTTCGGTTGCAAATTCTAACAATAACGCTACTATTCCTCACGATAAAAGTTTCTCCTCAGAATTCTCTCAACTATAGCGCAACGTACTTCTCATTCAATACGGGAAATCTCTCAAAGTGTATCGGGACTCACCCGATTTACGATCGGACTACTCGCGTTCACTTGTGCGGATCTCTTCAGGAGAATCGAACAATTCGGTTACTTCGGTTTACGGTCTGTGTTCTAGCTAATCAGCCATTGTACCGGTGCGCTAGCCTCGTGGTGCATCGCGCACATAAACTCTCAGATACATTGTGTGTATTCACTGCGAACTAAACCCTGTGTTAAATCGCATTACACCTAATTGTTTCATTTCTATTTTTCTGTTATCTTTTGTTTTATTACGACGAATGAGGCTTCGACTTGTGCAACGTATAATTCTAATAAGTGACTTTTAAGTGTTTCGTTTCCTTCACGCTATGCGACTTTCCTCCCGTTAAATCTCCTTAAAACCAGAACTTTTTCGCCCTCCTCAAAACACCCCTTAAAAACGAGTTAGACGCCTTCGTACGATCTTGCGGGATCGTCTTCAGAAGGGTGACGGATGCAGACCACGAGGTACTGCTGGTATTGGTGCTTAGCAGCGAACTCGGTGGAAGAGCCGCACGTGAGATGAAACACAAGATTATCCTCACGGTAGCGCAGCTCAAGACGAAGTTAGATACCTTGTACGGGAAACGGAAATCGCTGGCTGCTCTACAGGTAAATCTTAATTCCCTCCGCCAAGGGCAGGGCGAGGACCTAGCAGCATACGCTGCCAGGGCCGAAAGAATTATTGTCGACATCATAGAGAAACTCAGCGAGGGTGTTGCTACTGAGCGGAACGTTAGGACGATAGAGACAGTTACACGAAAACGTGGTCAGGCCAACTTCGAAAATGGACTGCACGGACAGGTCCAAAACCTAGTGCGATCATGAAAATATGACACTATCCACGGATCAGTGACGGGTGCCATAGAAATCGCAAACATGGTACACCTGAAAGGAATCGAGGGACAGCAAGGACACCTAAAATCGCTACAGGTACAAACGTAGGGCACTAGGATCTGCTACAACTTTAGGAATAGCTGCCATCTGGCACGTGACTGCACGCGCATGCTGGGCGCGTGAGTCTACCCGCTCAAACAGTAAGCGAAAGATCTGGTTACGATCACAGGAATGCAGGGCGTTTACAGCAAAATGACACGCGCAGATCAGAGCGCATAAGCCTGTCAGTTCCAGACACAAACCGGAAAGTGAACCAAATAGGCGCTGTCTGCAATTACTGTACGAAAAAGGGACACTTCTTGAAGGAATGTAGGAAGAAGGTACAGAAAAAGAAGGAAAGTGGCCAAAGACAGATTCATTGGCAGCAGTAGTCCAACAGATATTGGTTCTACGTTGTGCCGGACGCCGTAACACTAGACGTGGACGGGCTGCTAGGGATGGGACTTATAAAGAAGCACAAAGCGGACATCCTCAGCGGAGAGAGCTTTAAGCTGTATCGCCACAGGATGCCACTGATCGACGGAGCACCAAAAGTTAAGACTCCTTCTGGGGCCAGAACTAACACGTATACCGTAATGAGGAGCACATTCGACGAACTACTCGCGAGGAACGAGATCAGCCGAAGTATCGTACCAAGATCACGTATCGCACCATGAAAGGTGCAACAGCCGCCGGTGATACTCGAGACGTCGGAAATAATGAAGGCCGTACGTAGCAACAAGGCCAAGACACGGCGCGTAACCGCAAAGTGCATGAGCAGGAGGGCCAAGCATCTCGAGCAACGACAACAGGTGTTCGACCTGGTACACCCCGAAAACGATAAACGAGCAGATCACGCGGAAAATAATGTGCGAATAAAAGGGTGCATTCCACAAACGAGGGAATCGCTTAAGGTCGGATCGAAGCGCCCAGGATCTCAACTCTAGCCAAAAAAGAACGTAATATTGGGGCATGGATTCGCTAAAATGCATAAAGCAGGAAAAAGGAATACAAATGCCGATGTGCTAAGTCGTATTTACGCTTATACTAGAGCACAAGAGCGAGAAATGGAATTCGATTCTGGGCAAGCGAGCAACGACTCATCAAGGTCTGCAGTGAAGGCGAAGCATAGCACAAAGAAGAAAGCCGCGAAGAGAGAGAGAGAGAGAGAGAGAGAGAGAGAGAGAGAGAGAGAGAGAGAGAGACAGAGAGAGAGAGAGAGCGTTGTAGGAGACAGCACCGTAACACTGCACGACCAACATAGCCCCGCAGGCAAGAGTGGTGACAAGGCGAGGCGTTGCACTAAGCGCGGACGCGTAAGGGAAGAAATAGCAGCTGAACTGCTGAGCAACAAAGAGGCAAGCCCAGCAGCACAAGAGGCTGCGGATAATGTGAGGTAAGAGATCCCTGCTAACTCACAATCCAAAGAGGCTGTGAAAGCCTCGAGCGTGAAAGACGCCGTAGACTGCCAAATTAACGCCGAAATGAACTGGTAGAAAATACGAAAACATGCGGATTAAGTTTAGACCTTAAAATGAAATCAGAAATCGATCTGCAATGCCCGAAGCAAGTCATGAGCCTGACTCATGATAATAAGAGCGATTCATAGCATGCGATGGGAAAGCCGTGCGTCATCAAATTTTAAACGGACTAGGTATACTGGCTTTGGTAGGTGTACTCGTATGTAAGGTAATCACCCTGGACTTCAGCTCACGAACGATCGGACGTACCACGTAATAATTATCTCATTCGTGAGTGGAAAGTGATAGTGCGAAATTGAATGAATAAATATTTTGTTGAATCGTACAATGGGCGTGGAAAAATATTAACCCTTTGCACTCGGGAGGTGTCTCGTTTACCCAATAAATGGTGAGCGAGAGTCACCTCTCGAGGGCAAAGGGTTAATGAGCAACATTAACTTAACGTAGAATTTTACAGTATATAATGTTAAAAGCAGAAGCCTAGAGTCATTTGCGTCACGGTAAGTATGCTCATCAAAAAGAGTCCGATATGCATAACTAGATCCAATCTAGGGGTAACCTTAAATTTTATTATATAAATTGGGAAAAATGATTCTATAATAACTGGGTTGTTTGGAGGATTGTATAATGTAAAGAATGGGTTATGAACAGTACGCGCAACAAAAATTAATGTAATGCTCGGGTCATGAGTCAGATGCGCAACAAGATGAGATGAGTTGAGGCGTATGTAAGAACAAAAAAAGTCTGCAACGAGCAACCAACAAGTAAAAATCCTTAATTTTCAAATTTCAGATTTTTTCCTTTTAAGGGGGTTTTTATTTAATTTTACGTTCATGATTTCGTTTAAGACAAGAAACGAAATCAAATCCCTCTATCGTCTGATCGCCACCGAGGAATGCTGAAACAGAGTGACTTGCCTGGCGTTCAACGATAGGCTAATGCAATTAATGCAATTCCATAATTTTCGGCAATTGCAGTTAGCAACTGCATTCTAAGTTTTCAGAACAACCTGAACGGTTGATCGTGGGTTGAACTCGCCCAAAATACAGAAGTCTTAAGCGAGAATTATGAGAATACGGTTGGTTCCTCGGTAAGAGACTCGAGAGGGGGATTTTGAAAGTAATTATTGACTAAATTGTAATTCTTTCCCGTAATAATAATTGAACGGACATTGTCTGTCAATTATAGTAAACGCATTTACCTTGTTTTCATACAAATTTTGGTATCACCATTTAATTCACGCGAGTTCTAACTTCTTACCAGCAAACGATCCCTATACTAACTTTTAAATATTATACCTACAACTGTACTACTCTAGATACGTGTTTCTAGAATATGCATAACAAGGGGGTGGATCGTGTATTTTTGTAAACAGATATAAACTAATAACAGCCTTCGAGAAGTCACTCAAAAACTAACTGAATCCGAAAATTCGTTTATTCTTTAGGGCTATTTTGCCATCAAATCTTCATATGAGCCGCTAATTTGTTGCATGCGTACTTATTTTGAGCAGCTCCAGAACAAATAAGAAATCATCCTGTTTCGGGGCGTCACCAAGGTAACCTTCCTTGTTAGAATCGAAATATCCTGACCCCATTCAAGGGAGTATAAGAGGAATCAATATATATAATTTCCTAGGAATCTGTATTATTCCGGAAATCCCCATTAATTTGACCCTAGAAAATATTGAGGGGAGAGAAACATGCTCAGTCGATAACAAACCTTTCAGTGCAACTTTTTTTTAGAGTACGTTGAATTTTCAAAAAATAATAATAATAATCTTTAGTCGGTAACTTAATCTGCCGTCCATCAATTAACTTTTATCTATAAAGTAGCGACACCGCAGAAAAAAATAAAAAATTCGCCTCGCCTTAAGATGTGCTACCACTCGATCAGTAACGAAAACGGTAATGATAATTTATCCACCATTATTGATATTTCGGATAAAAAAGAAAAACGATGAACTGCGTCTCTCAATTCTACAGTTCACCGTTCTCGTCTTTTATTCGAGAGATAAATCGGGGCGGACAAATTTGCTACGGGAAAATGCTGTTATCTCTCTTGCACTTATGTCGATCTAAGAGAAGTAGACGGCATGTAACACATCACTTTAAGATGTTGTGGAACATTTATGGATTTAAGAAAAATAGAACTAATCTTGCCATCCTGAATCTATTAACTATCCTGAATAACAAAATATATTCAACCTAAAAAAATGCAGTTATTGCATTTTTAATACAGCCAAATGTCCGTAATTTTTGACCAACCAGACGTACTTACAATTTATGAACTATCAAATAAATTATTGAAAAATTCCGATTTTTTATCCAGCAAAAATATGTACGAAGCTTCACAAATTTTTATGACATAAATCGAACATGGACATGTGCACTGTTACGATATTATTAGCACAAAGTTAAACATTAATTAGACATTGAAGACGGAATATCTTGCTCAAATAATTTCCGATTATCGCAAAGATAAGGAAAGATATGGAAAAATAATGTTGAGTCATAATGCTACGTCGTATTTTCAACTGTACTATGTTTATTATTTATGCACTGGTCGTATATGTTAACTGTAAGTGTTTATGTTTCTTCATCCCGGCCAATTTTTATTTAGATGGAATTTTTGGCTAGTCACAACTGGGGTCTGAGTCAGTACCGCCTAGGTTGCTACGTTATCGATCTTACGGAAAAGATTTCAGACAATCTAATTACTCATTTTTGTCGACTCTAATTCCCTCACTAATTCGTTAAGAATAAATGAGGCAATCGAATTTTTACTTCTAAAGAAATCGAAAAAATATCGCCAGAATCCGGGATCGAACCAAGAACCCCAGAATTCTGACCTGGTGCGTTATCAATTACGCTACCGTGGGTCTGGCGAGATCAATTCAAGATTTCTATTTTTAATGACAAATAATTAACAATGTTTTTTAATTGTGCACTGACCGTATATACTAACTGTATGTGTTTATGTTTCGTCATCCCAACCAATTATTATATGTCATTTTTGGCTAGTCACAACTCGGGATCAGCGTCGCCTGCATTTCTACGGTTACGGAAAAAATGTCAAACAATCGAATCCCTAATTTGACTCAGGCTCGTGTTGTGGCCAACCAAAAATTCCATTTAACTAATAATTGGCCGAGATGACGAAAGATAAACACATACGATTAACATATACGACCGCTACATACATAAAAAACCTTGTAAATTAATTGTCATCAAAACAAGAAATCATTAATTAATCTCGCCAGTCACGGTAGCGCAATTGGTAACGCGCCAGGCTAGACTTCTGAGGTTCCCAGTTCGATCCCAGGCTGTGGCGATACTCTTTTACTTCTTTACATATAAAAACTCGTCGAGTCTGGTTCCCTCATTAATTATTAACGAATTAGTGAAGCAATTTGAAACGACAAAAATTAGGGATCGATTGTTTGAGATCTTTTTCGTAAGATCGATAATGTAGGAATTCAGGCGGCACCAACTCAGACCCAAGTTGTGACTAGCCAAAAATTCCATCTAATAATTGGTCGGGATAACGGAATATAAACACATACGGTTTTTGACTGTACTATTGTCTCTTATACTCGGTAACGTCAGGCTATACCTTAAGCATTTGAGGTGTGTAGTTCACTTTTCAATCTTTTCTTGTAATCAACAGTGATATCCGACAAAACAAGCAAAAAAAGCTCCTTCGTAAAACTTCAACAAGGTCGAGACATATATAAAGATCGTGACTGGAAGTGTTTTTATTCAATTTGTAGTTTCACTCTTATCATTGTATTGCCCTGCAATTTATTATTCAGATGGTGTACCCTGTAGACATCATGAATTTCAATAAACAATGTTTAAAAACCTAGGAATTACGTTTAGACTTTTTTCCAAATTTTCTATGAATTAAAATTATTAATGGTTGTATCGCACTAGCACCTTGCGTCACTAGTTTTTTAAATAGAAATTGTAGAATATTCAATTACTTAAATTTATAAAAATCTTATTCGTGAATCTTTTGTTCGTAAGTGGTGTCTCTGTAGAAACTTTGTTATATTCATAAAACTGACGCTTACCTAAAAAAATCATTAATACTGAAATGGACGATGTTACTAATATTGTTTTATAAAATTCTGTTAAACATAATTTCCTTCAAATTAAGGTCCAATTCATGTACAAAAAATGTGGTATAGTATTGGTAATTACGAGCAATGAATTCTGAGCTACAAGTTCTGTAAATTCATATTCCAAATCATTAGTGATATCAGCGTTATTACTAAAAATGCCTCCCTCACATAAAGATTTTTTAAAAAATGTTACAGTTTATTGTAGACAATGTAACTCTCATCTTCCTTTTTTTCGGACAAAATTCGGGTTGCAAAATCAATAAAGTGGTTAAAAAAATATTTATTTTCATTGATTTAATTATAAAAGAGATTTGAGCCCTTCTTTCGATATTTCTACCTCGGAAACACAGTATTAAAAAAATAGTTTAAGCCAAGCACTTT
The DNA here is from genome assembly GCA_963942595.1 of Cylloceria caligata. NCBI lineage: Eukaryota > Metazoa > Arthropoda > Insecta > Hymenoptera > Ichneumonidae > Cylloceria > Cylloceria caligata. The sequence continues at coordinate 34,750,275 of OZ012710.1, read as the reverse complement.
GCTTGATCTACTTTTTGTAACAAGGTACAAGATTCTCTATGACTAACAAAACCTAAAAAAAGCTCTTTTTATTAACCACTTTAGCGAAGAGCCTCCTACTTTTAATAATCAGTAGCATTATTTTTTTAGATATAATTAATTTTGACATATTTTGGAACACCATGAAATACACCGAATTGAATGACCATGAAAAAAAAAGAATATTATTTCTAGAAATGACATATTTCTTCAATCTCATTGATATTTTGGAAAAAAAAATGTTTGCTCATTTTGCACAATCTTTGCGGATACCACCTGGAATAAAAAGAAAAGTGTACACTAAAAGCGAACATTGTAATCTAGAAACTAATATAAATCTTGAGGTAATGTGCTTATGTCGCTCGTCTCTCTCAGATCACCATACACGCAAGAGAGGTGCAGAATTATTCCAACACGAATTTCTTCGCTACAAATAAATTTTCAGAGTAAAGATGAGAACTGGTGAATTGTGAAATGCAGTTTACTACTCTTCTCTTTTATCTGAAAAATCAATCGTGTCTCAAAAATTTACATCACAATTGATTTTACTAACAGAGGGGTACCCATCGACTTCAATTGATGTGCTACAAATTTCTGTCTCTCGCTCCACCGAGATCACCAATAGCACCCCTCAAACGCATGGTGGCTTAGTCTGTATAGCATGTCACCTAAAGGTCATGTGGTACACTGACTGAGACGATTATTCGAGCTCTCCCACTTATTGCTTCGCAGCAGCTCAACCATCAGAAGCAGCAAGTGTCTTATTATTCTGTCACACACTATACCGCAATAAACACTATAATCCTACTCGTCGTATTACAGCTCAGGGCGTCACATTTAGAAGACCTGCTTCCTAATTAAAATAGCAGAATTCATGTTTATGCTTTTCTTGTAGTTTAGACATTAATTGAGTTCTCTTTTGTTTGAGTCAGCATACCATATTTAACTAACTACATAATAACCGTGGTTTGTCAACCCTTATGTTCCCATTTATCCTTTACTTACTTTATCGGACTATAGTCCAATGAATAAATATTGTTATTTATAGACTGAGAAAAGTTAATTTTTCCTCTAGAATATCAAATTGAACTAGTAAACGCTTCTGAGAACGCTTGTCAATATTAATAATATTCTGCCAGCCCAGAACACAAACTATCTATGTTCCACTACTGGGAAAAAGGGAATGCCAACAATCCTAGTTTCGATAATTCTGTGGAATAATTTGATGGAAATATTAAAACGTTTTAGTATGTTGTATTACTGTATGCAACGTATCTAAGGATATATTGATTATGTGTTGTTTAATTCTTCTACGAAAACTGATATATATTGCAGATTTAATTCCTTTTTCAAAATAAATATTTTGCAATCTGAGAAATAGTGGCCTCACTTGCCCAGAACTGGGAGGTACAGCAGTGACAAATGTGCGACTCATATAGGACTGTTGTTCATTTTGACATTGTGGGCATAGAGTTAAGAAGGTTACAAAAATCTAGAACGTCATTAACACTTGGTGGTAAATTCAATACACACTTAAATATGCCAAGTTTGGTAATTCCTAAACAGTGATAAGCTTTGTGGTTTTGTCATTGATTTCAATCCATGCGATTATATGATGGTTACATACATGTGTCTGCTTTAACTCACACACCAAGGCTTTGGCAACACATACTTCTCGGGTTATAAAATATTTACTTAAAAAAATGGAAGTAAATGACAGGAACAATATATCCCTCATATTTATCCTTTAATAATGCCATGCACATAATTACGATATAATCTTTGGTGTAAAATGCTATGCAATATTGTAGGACACTCGAGTTCAACATAATCTAAGAGACATAATCTAAGATATCTACTATGTATGTGCTATTCTGGGCCTTTAATGCACACCTCTGAAAGTTTGCTTCGATCACCGGTAGCCAGTGCAGCTTGTATCCGCTTCCATGGTCCAAATGACCAATATCTACATAAAGTAGTGTAGTTTCCCAACCGTTAATCGGGGTGCCTAGAAAATATATTCTGGTCCTACAACAGAAACATGTGACTGGTGAAAATAGATGTCACAAGGAATTTTAATGTTAAAAGTATTGAGAATTTGTGATAAAAGCTTCAAGACAATTTATATTCCATATCATACCTTCCATCAGGCAGTGATCTGAAGGTCACCGCATCTGGTACAGAACCATCAGAGAAGCTGGACAGTCTACGTCTAAATTCTCTAACGACTCCTCGCAGCTCAGACCAGGTTTTGCGAGGTGACTTGTTAACCTCGGAAGTCAAGCATTCGATGCTATCTTTGCAGCTCTCCATCTTTCTCTTTCTTACTCGTTCTCTGTGTTTCTCTTTTTCTCTCTCTTGTATGTCTACTTCTGTCTGTTTATTCACAATGTCGAATTTCAAGGACTACACAACAAATCACAAAACTCCCTGAAAATAATAAAAACATAATCAACATTGGAATTAAAAAATCGTGGGATAAAGGAAAAATGTTGTGATAGGATGATGACAAAGAGCTGAGATTTCGAATTTGGTGACGTTGATGACATAGCTGAATGGTAAAATGCTTTTGAAGTTTTTGGTGACTGACGGTTTGTCTCTCAGCCTAACGTTGAACGAAATGGCAGTTGGTACACGAGCTGTCACAACAGAGGAGCATGACAACTACGTTTTTCGCGGTTTAGCACAGTCGAGAAACACAAGACCGAGATGATAGCACAGCGCATAGGATGTACAATTATTTTGCTTTTCAGGAGACTGAGAAAATGCCGGCTTACCATTAGCTTACGCGTAACAGTCGTTCCAAGTGGTTCTGTCATTACCTTGCAGAACGTTAATGTTATAAATATCCAAACGGAATTGCGAAGCCTTGGGGGTCTTGCTTTATATCAGCGCTAACCTATCCAGGCGGTGGCAAAACCAAGAATCACACCGCGTGTAGCTCAGAGTGGAATAAGCACGGTCTTGCATGCAGGTAGGCATAGGCCGCGATCTTGCAACTCTGGTGGTCAGCACTGAAGCAGTGAATAGTGATGCCAGATGCGGGAATTTTGCCCCTATCTCGCTGCCCTCACCACGCTGCCCGTGCTCGACGCGTCAGGGGAAGGCTTGCGCCGCTCGTAACAAATCTCGTCTCGATTGCGCTTTACGTTGTCTCGCCCCACCCACTTCACAACAGCCACTGCGCGGGCTTTTATGAAATGAGTGATGGAAGATTTTTTAATGTATATATATAAATATTATATATATAAATAAATAAATGATGAAAGTAAAGAAATATATAAAACGCTCACTAATTTTGCAGCCGTCAGCAAATGAATAGTGCATTACAATATCCAACACCAAATTGTAGTCCTTTACACAAAAGGTTCATTACAATTTATTGAATAAAAAGAAATTGTAATGCTCTACTCCCGTCCCAGGTCCTACCACGTGGAGGTCGCTGCATAAGGACCCACCCGTCGGGCCGTTGCTGTGTTTGTATAGCCAAGCAAATACGGACACAGGAAAGACCCCTCTCCATCCCTCCAACAATTAAACGTCTTATTTCTTCATTAAACTAAGAGCAACAAATAAAATATGATTTCGCAAGAACAGTATTTTCTGTTCAAATAAAAAATAAATAATGTTTTCAAATAAAAATTAAATCAATTTCTGTTCTTGTCTTAGGTTAATGGAATGCGTCATGAAAAGCTAATAAAAGCCAAGTTACAAATTTGAAAAAAAAATTGCTATATATAATCAACGGTATTATATTATATCTTTCTAAATTAATAAATCTAAACTATAATTATTAATGTGTGGATTCCGTCCCTTAAACTCTTCCTAGACGGAGCGTGTTAGGAAGGTAATCCTGGACATTTTGGAAAAGTCTCCTGATTTCTAGGTCAACGCAACTATTTTCAGCTCTTCAAGTTGAATCCTTAAGGAGTTACGGACATTTGAATTTTCTAAGAGTATTATTGAATTTTGACGTTTAATTTTTATTTTTAAAAAAGCAATGTTATTCCTCGTAGTAGGTATAGCTTGCGCTTTTTGAAAAAAGAAAAGGTTACTATGATACAGTGAACGGAAATGTCTGTTTTTGTTTGACATGAATTTTCTAATGCAATTCACATTTTAGTGAAGCAGTAAACAGTCAAGTCATTAAAAATAATATAAGAAAAAACGAAAAATGCCCAGAAAGCGTAACGATACTAAAAATAAACCTGGGCGAAGCCGGGTACTATACTAGTAATAAATAAATATATTTCTCTTTTTAGTAGATAAGCTAGGCCGGTTCCAGCACACCACCTGGGCAGGTGTAAATTTACCTGTGCTCAGTCAGTAATTATCCTAGAAACCCACTTTACCCACATATGGTAATGACCGCCTGTCGATAATTATCAAGATCAATAGTTCCATAATGGTTGCATGGTATCCAGTTAGATGGCGCGAGGTTCTATGTATACTTACTGTAGTCGTGTACTGACCCAGCCTCCCCTACAGTCGGTAACTCACTAGATCATGGTCGATAAATGCGCCTGCATCTACCGCACCAACGAGCACACTGTACCGATCACTGTAGATAAGTGACCTACTAACTCACAGTGAGACCTCGCGGAGTATTTGGGATCGGGATATCCTGATATCGGGATATTGGGAGATTCGATACCTTTGATGATATTTTACCTACAGTCAGAAATTATCTTACGTCAGTACTGTTATAAATGGAGCCACAGTCGGATTCTATAGACCACGCTCGATATCCATGGTAAGGAAGACTTTATCATGATAAGACAGACTTTTGCTCTGTTGCCATCGCTTTCGGATAGAGTGCGCCTCAGGAGGATTCGAAAGAATTCGAGATAAATACATTTGGTATATAAAAACTTGTTTTTATTTTTTAATGTTACAGATAATGCATTTAATCTAATAAAAACTCTTAACGGTGGATTAATATGTATATATATCTCTTACAGGTAATGCATTTAACCTAACAAATTCTTAACTATAGATCTTAAATATCTAACTATGAGGTTGATGCTGATTGGGATACAAATGTTTTATATACGTTTGATTACATCACCACTTATTACATTATAATCAACCATTCGATCATGTAAGATTAAGCAGTAGGCCGTGGTTCCCGCTGGAAAATTTGTCTTAGACTCAAATTCTAGACGGACATCTACTGGCGCTTGTTTTAATGCCTCATTCTGTTTTGAACAATCAATTACAATTAATGGAGCATACTCGATAAAGTTTTTCCTCGTTAGCAGGGGTTCTCGATCTCTGTTGTAGAATACGGCTTGAAAATTGGCATACATGTTGTACAATACAGAGTGTTGATTGTGATTCACATCAAGATTGAGGTTACCGTAAGGATAATGTTGTGAGTTAAGAAATAGCTTCACATTGCCAATGTTGCAGTGATCGAAGTAACTAGCATTTGCATTTTTAACCATTCTCCGATTGGTTTGGAAAGCTACAATTACAAAACGGGACTTTTCCAATTGATTCGATGTTTTGACTGTCCAATTATGTTTCGTTGTGCTTGGAAGCAGGGGATACTCATACATTTCCCAAGTGCGAAAACTCATAGTGGTGTCTCTTTTAATCTGACTATATAAACGTATTTTATACTTATCTGCCAACATCACATATGGCATCAACCACTCAATTCGTGTAAACTCAATCTTGAAATCCTCGTAACCGCCAGCTGCAAGAGCAGTCTGCACAACTGCGTCAGTATCCGTTCGTGATCTCGTGAGAATGAGCTCATATTTTATATTGATAATGATTTTCTGATAGTCTTCAGCAAATCCAAGTATCATGGAGAGTAGGATACAAACATCAAAGTGGCCAGTATCATTAGTGAGCTGTTTGGTTTCCTCGACATCAAGCCAACCAGCATTTTCAATCATTGCGCTTTCACCAGGATTGAAGGATGTGTAGCCTTTCATGAGGCTAGTTATACCAACATTCTTACGTCTATCAATCTCAATGGCATTGATCTCGTAGTGAATTTCCTCAAACAGATGTAAAATAGCATTGTTCGCCAGCTTCGTTGCTACCACAGCAGCACCGGTCGCTTTCGACAATTTACCACACACATGTAGAGTACTTCGCGAGGGCAAGAGGCATAGATCTTGATGTTGAATGGATATGCGGATTTCATCACTGTTATTGAAGGTTGATGTATAAGGTTGATGTGCATGTATCTCATAATGCGCTACGGATTCGTCGAATGCGACGGCTGATTGCTCGATGACATTTTAGTCCTCTTTTATATGCCTGCGCCACGTTATTAGCATTATTATTATTATTATTATTATTATTATTATTATTATTATTATTATTATTATTATTATTATTATTATTATTTTTTTTTTTTTTTTTTTACAAAGCGCGGATGGGAAAAAACCTTCAACAAGGCACCGAGCAGAGTTGGTGTTTGCTCAGTAGTGTGGGATTACCCGACAGGGCGACCGCACTAAAAAAACCCATCCACGGCATTTCCATGGTGTTCTCCAGACCGGAACCGCTATAGCATTACTTCAGTCTGGGCCATGCTTGTTTGTGCCTCCGTGGGCAAACTTTTCCTCGTTTTTTTTTTTTATTTTTTATTTATTTATTATTTTCATTCATTCCGTCCTTGTGCTTAGGGGTCTTCAAGGCACCCGTCTTTCTTTTTTTGGCGTAGCAGCAGCTCGATGTATGCTGTTACCGTGTGCCAGTTTTTCTCGCTCTGGCGCATTCGTTCGATGATATTGTCGGGGGTGACTTCCTCTATTCCGGTAGCTAGCGCTCTCCTTTCCACCGCAAACCGCGCGCACTCGAAAAATGTGTGATTTGCGTCGTCCTCCTCCGTTTCACAGTACCTGCATAAGGGGGATCCCACCTTTCCCATCCTATGCAGGTACTTCCGAAAATATCCATGCCCCGTCAGGAACTGGGTCGTGTAAAAATTCACGTCCCCGTGCGTCCTTCCGTACCATGGGGCCAGTTCCCGGATCAACCGGGCCGTCCATCGTCCTGTTGGGCTCATCTCCCATCGTCGCTGCCACACTTCCATCGTGTGGGAGCGCGCCTGAACTGCTGCCTCTGCTCTCCCGGTTTCTGGGCTCATCTCATAGATCCGCTTACGTTCTTGAGCAAGTAAATCGATCGGTATCCCAGTGGCGATGACCATCACGGCGAGCTCCGATACCGTTCGATAGGCGCACGTGATCCTTAGTGCTCCTTTCCGTTGGACCAAGGATATGCCCTTTGCGTATTTCTTGGTCCTTGTTGCATCTGCCCATATTTCTGACCCATACAGCAGGATGGATTGCGCCGTAGACATCAGTAGTCGTCGCTTACCAGTGCTTGGGCCGCCAATGTTAGCCATTAGCCTGCTGAGCGCTGCCGTGATTTTCGCTGCTTTGTCGGCTGCCTTGCGTAGGTGTTCACCAAATGTGAGCTTACTGTCCAGTGTCACCCCTAGGTACCTGGCTGCTCTTTGAGTCTGCACTTCGTGTCGTCCCACTGTCATAGGTATGATTGTAGGTACCCTTTTCCTAGTAAGCATGACGATCTCGGTTTTAGCGATTGCCAGCTCAAGTCCGTGTTCTGCCATCCACTGGTCTACTTTTCTCATTGTCTGGTTTAACTTCAGCTGCCCTACTTCTGCGCTCCGTGCCGTGATGACTGCTGCTACGTCGTCAGCGTATCCAATCAGGAGAACTCCTTCTGGCATATCCAGCCGCAGCAGGCTATCGTACGAGGCATTCCAGAGGTCCGGTCCAAGAACCGATCCCTGTGCTGCTCCCGCGGTGATTTTTTTTTTTCCCTAGGGCCTTGTTTGGTATCATACACCTATTATTATTATTATTATTATTATTATTATTATTATTATTATTATTATTATTATTATTATTATTATTATTATTATTATTATTATTATTATTATTATTATTATTATTATTATTATTATTATTATTATTATTATTATTATTATTATTATTATTATTATTATTATTATTATTATTATTATTATTATTATTATTATTATTATTATTATTATTATTATTATTATTATTATTATTATTATTATTATTATTATTATTATTATTATTATTATTATTATTATTATTATTATTATTATTATTATTATTATTATTATTATTATTATTATTATTATTATTATTATTATTATTATTATTATTATTATTATTATTATTATTATTATTATTATTATTATTATTATTATTATTATTATTATTATTATTATTATTATTATTATTATTATTATTATTATTATTATTATTATTATTATTATTATTATCAGGGGTACAAATTGAAAATGCGGGTTTGATAACAGATGGCGTTACTAACGCTATACGCATCAGGCAGTACTGTGACTATGTTCATGTCAAAGCTACGTCTTATAGCTTTAATTTTCAGTATGTGTCAATTTGTCGCAGTGTCAAATTCATAGTTTTTTTGAGCTCTCAATATGTCGAGTTTCGTGCCAACAAAACAGCATTTGCGGGAAGTTTTAATTTACTTCTTTAATTTGAAGAAAAGTGCTGCTGAAGCACATCGATTGGTCTCCGAGGCTTATCCGAGTCATGTTCCATCGGTTTCAACGTGCGAGAGATGGTTTGTGCGGTTTAGAAGTGGTGATTTTGACGTTGAGGACAAAGAGCGGCCGGGCCAAGTGAAAAAGTTTGAGAATGCTGAATTGGAGGCAATACTCAATGAAGACTCGTGTCAAACTCAACAAGAGCTCGCAGATTCATTGGGAGTGACACAACAAGCCATTTCCCATCGTATAAAAGCCCTCGGAATGATCCAAAAGCAAGGACATTGGGTGCCGTATGAGCTGAAGCCGAGAGACGTCGAGCGCCGTTTTTTTGCATGCGAACTGCTGCTCGAACGGCAAAAACGGAAGGGTTTTTTGCATCGCATTGTCACTGGTGATGAAAAGTGGATCCATTACGATAACCCGAAGCGCAAAAAATCATATGGTTACCCCGGCCATGCATCATCATCGACGGCCAAACCAAATATTCACGGCGCCAAGCTCATGCTCTGTATTTGGTGGGACCAGCTGGGTGTGGTGTATTATGAGCTATTGAAATCGAACGAAACCATCACAGGAGCACTATACCGAACTCAATTGATGTGTTTGAGCCGCGCACTCAAAGAAAAACGGCCACAATACGAGCAAAGACACGACAAAGTAATTTTGCAACATGACAACGCTCGGCCACATGTTGCAGCGCCGGTCAAAACATACCTACAAACGCTGAAATGGGAAGTCTTACCCCACCCGCCGTATAGCCCAGATATTGCTCCTTCCGATTACCACCTTTTCCGATCGATGACACATGGCCTAGCTGACCAGCGCTTCCATTCTTACGAAGAAGCCCAAAAATGGGTCGATGACTGGATAGCAGCCAAGCCGGCCGAATTTTTTCGCGACGGTATCCGTAAATTGCCAGAAAGATGGGAAAAAGTTGTGGCTAGCGATGGACAATACTTTGAATAATTCATTTGTTACCATTTTTTCAGAATAAACGTTCAAAAATAGAAAAAAATCCCGCATTTTCAATTTGTACTCCTGATAACTTTTAATATTATACCGACTACCGAATAATCCAATTACTCGGTACCGGCATAACATTTGGTGGCAGCGGTGGGATCTGCCGAAATTAAGTGATTCGTGATTTATTAGGACAAAAGTGTTTTGGACAAAGTTGAGAATACTCTGAAGTGACGACTACGACGCGTGCAAGGACACCAGTGTAGTTCGTGAAAACCCGACTAATCTAACGCGAAGACGCAAAGTGAACGTCGGTGCGGGGTGACGTAACGGTCAACCGTTTGAAGTCCCGATTGACGGTGTCACGTCAAGTCGCGGAAAACCGCACAAAGTGTGCAACCGAGTACGCACAGCAGCTACTCGAAAAGAAGCCGTCGCGCAATCGTTGGCGACGCACCAAGGACGAACCCAGGAACCAACGGAGATACGGGTCAACGGTACCAGGGAGGATAACTGGACCAGCCTTCGAGGGAAGCTACGAGACAACGGGTCTACAGCACCGAAGGAACAGCACCCGAGGACATCGCAATGGAAAGGACCGCCTTCCAGATCATCATACTGTAAGTGGCGGTTACGTTATTAGTACATATTACCGATAAAAATCAAAGCCAGTCAGGGAAAAATATATTTTGAAATTTTGAAAAAAACAAAATTAATAATTTTGCCGAAGCCAGTGTAGAATAGATATTTGGGAATATTCTAAAGTAGAGTTAGCCGAGAAATTTGCAAGCATGTCAGATCCTAGAGGAGCCCGACCAAGAAATAGGGGCAATTCGCTAGAGACGACGTTGCCCGGCAAAGAGGTAGACCCCACAGCCGGTTTAGCTGCGGCAGTAGGGGACATAGTTTACGAAGCGCGCAGGGCGCTATTCGAGCTCTCGCCGTCGGGGCGAATCCCTTCGACGAGACAAGAGGCCCTTGCGAACCGACTAACGGCCCAGTTTGGCGTAAACCCACGTAGGGGTGCGTCGTTCGGGGATTTCGACAGCAACGCTAGCGACGATTTGCTTAATATGGCCACTAGCGAGCAAACGCCTGAACGCATCACCGAGGACATGGTTGAGCGAGAAATCGAAAACATGTGAACCATAGATCGTGTAGGTTTTTCAGCAGCTACCGGTACGACAGCCCGGTCGGTACCAGCGAGAGTACGCGATCGGTTGGAGGCGGTCGACCGAAGCCAACGCGACATGGAAAGAGCGCGACGCCAGTATGAAAGGCTGCAGCGTGAGCACGATCGAGGCCAACGCGAACTTGATCGCGAACTCAGGGAGGCAGAAACGCCGTCGCCAAGACGGAATTTGGCCGATACGCTGAACGAGGTTGGTGCGGACGAGTACGAGCTCATCCACTCCTTAAGAGAGCAAATTGCCGAGCTCCAGCGACGGTTAGGAGGAGCAGGGATGGAGGACATCCCGCCCCCCGCACTGCCCCCGAGACGCACGCGGTTCGAAGAGACGCAGAGGCCCTCAAATATGCTCAGCCTCAGCCTCGGAATAAAAATGGTAAAAACATTCGACGGCAAAGATTCGAAGGCATTGCCGCTCTTCTTAAAGTCCTGCGAGACGATATTCCGCAGGGTAGCAGAGGAGGAGCATGACACTCTCCTCGAGTTGATCGTTATGAGTAAGCTAGAGGGTGCAGCAGCAAGACAACTGCAGCACAAAACCATCAGCACCATGGCGCAACTCAGGAGCGAGTTGGAAGCGTTGTACGGACAACGGAAGTCCCTGGCCGCGCTGCAAATGGAGTTCAGCTCCCTCCGGCAGGGACAGAACGAGGACATCGCCGCCTATGCGGCAAGAACGGAGAGAATCACGGTAGACATCGCCGAAATACTCTGCGAACCGTTGCAAACGGAGGATCAAAGGATCACCGTCGAGAGCGTCACACGACGAAGCGCACAGGCCAACTTCGAGAACGGCCTGCACGGCCAGGTGCAAGTGCTGGTGCGTGCGAGAAACTACCAAACGCTGCATGACTCTGTGGCTGGGGCCATAGAGATAACCAACATGGTACAGCCAAAGGGAGGGGTTGGTGGAGCAATAAGCCACCCCAGAAGGTCCCAAGGTGCACCATCCCAGCAGAACGAGAACTGTTTCACCTGCGGGAAACCAGGGCACGTGGCTCGAGACTGCACCCGCAGATCGGGAAGAGTAAGCCTACCGATGCCCAGCGAGAATACATCCATTCACAACGTTGACGTCGTGTGCAACTATTGCCAAAAAAGGGGCCACATGTGGAAAGACTGCAGGAAAAGATTGTCGCAGAACAAAAGCGATCCTGCCCAGTCTTCACAGCATCCCCAACGTCCAAGGGACTCAGGGGGCAAGAATGAAAGGTCCACGGTAAATGCAAGTGCAAGTCGATCGAAGACCGATGCCAGCCCGCTGGGAACCATGAGGATAAATACGCTAACTGTCCAGCGGAGACCTGCACGCAAGCAGAAGGAAACAACGCTGCGGCTCCTACAAGTGACGCTGCCGGCGTCGAGTGCCACCGCCAGCGACTTCGACATCGATGCACCGTTGGCCACAACCGGGGTACTCACCCTCAAGGCGGACACCGGAGCGCAGTGCAGCATAATCAAGGAAGGCTGCCTCAAGCCCGAAACCATGGTGAGCAGGTGCTCCGTGGAACTGCAGGGTGTTGCAGGAGAAAAATTCACCCCCCTTGGCATAGCAAAAATTGTGTTAGAGACACCGGCGCTAAACGTGGAACATTGGTTCTACATCGTTCCGAACGATGTGCCGTTGAAGGTCAACGGACTACTTGGCATGGATTTTATCAAGCAGCATAAAGCGGATATCCTGCATGGCGAGATGCTCAAGTTGTATGGGCACTGCATGCCGCTAAGGGACGGCGCGACGAGGATATATTCGTCAACACGCAGTAGAACTGCCGCCACGTGCAAATACATAGGCCTGCTTACGAAGACAAATTCTCTTTACGGAAACGGGTCTAACACGGATGCCGCCAAGGAGAATAGATCTGTCGGACTACCTATGAGGAGCGGAATCAGCCGAGGAAAAGTAGCGAGATTCCGTGTCACACCGTCAAAACCTAATAAAGTGAGTTTATATGGTTATAAAAACGACGGAGAAGTGCAACGGCCGTCGGCGACACTCGAGCCGTCGGAGATAGCGAAGGCCGTACGGAACCGGCAGGTCAAGGCACTACGCGTACGCTCAACGAGCACGGGGGCCAAACGCTTCGCGCAGCAACGACGGAAGCCCGACTTGGTGCCCCCCAGCAGTGAAAAGCAAGCAGCTTGCGCAGGAATAGCGTGCGAATACAACGGTGTATTCCAACTACGAGGGAACAAGCGACAGCGCACGCACGAGGTGCAAGATCGCGCACCCTTTAAGGTCGTATCGAAGGACCTAGGATCGCAACCCTTGCCTGGGAAGACCGTAAAATCGGGGCATGGGTCCGGTAAAATGCAGAAAGCCGGAAAAAGAAATACTGTTGCAGATGCTCTTAGTCGCACATATGCGACCACACGAGCCCAAGTGGGACAGGACAGAAAGTCCCACAAAAAAGAGAATGATAGCGCAATCGGGTATACGAACAGCCGCACAAATCGGAGAGTCGAGGATACCCAAGGCAACCAGTATAACTCGTCGGCATAGTAACACACGGAGTAAGAGCTACTTGCGATAGTATGGGCCCTAGCTCAATTCCGGCCATATATTAAAGGTACCCGTTTCACAGTAGTGACGGACCACCAACCGCTCACCTGGCTGTTCGGAGTAAAGGACCCAGGTTCGAGATTGATGCGTTGGAAAATTAAATTGGCGGAACATGAGTTTAACGTAGAGTACAAGGCAGGAAAGCGCAATACGAATGGAGATGCGCTAAGTCGAATATGCCTTACTACGAGGGCCCAAGCGAGAGCGGAGAACGAAGTCCGTGTGTCGAAAGAGGACAGCACGACGGGGCAAGTAGGCACCACGAAAGACCGCACAAAGCGGACAGCCGAAGATACCCCGTATAGCCATGGTAGCTCGCTGGAGCGAGAGGTCAAGCTCGCCCGCGAGCGAGACGAGGACAGCAAGCGCCCGGGTACGGACAGCCGCACAAAGCGGAGAGCCGAGAATACCTCGGGCCAGCCTAGCAACGCGGCAGAGAGAGAGGCCGCTCTGGCCAATGCGCCAGAAGAGGACAGAGAGATTCGCAGCGTGCCTGCAGAATGCTCTACTGAACCCCACAGCCCCGCCGAAAAGCCGTGCGGACGGGGAAGGGGTAGACCACGCAAGCTACATACGCAGGCCACTGGTAAGACTGCGAGCACCGCTACCAAGGATGGAGCGGGCCCAGCACAGCATGGCGGACCCGCGAAGCGCGGAAGGCCGCGAAAGGCAAACGTTGCAAGGCCGCTCGAGAGAGAGAGCGACCCAACGGCGGAGCCACCGGTGGGCACACCGAGTGAAGAAACTGCGGACAGAGCACCGCAAAGGCCCGCTGAGGAAGCGAGGCACGGCGGGGCCCGTAGCCCACGAACTTCCTGCAGCGCGGACGAAGACAGCGCGATAAAAGAGTATAGCGACTGCCGCAGTGGCGTAGCCACTCCTTCTGTCGATGACCGCCAGAAAATAATTAGAGAATACCACGACACCCCCATAGGAGGGCATCAAGGTATACGGCGCACGTTACATCGGAATCGGACCAAATACGACTGGCCCGGCCTGACAAGAGATCTAGAAAATCATATATCGTCATGTGAATCCTGTCAAGAGAATAAAATCAGGAAAAAGGAACGAGTGCCGATAAGGGTAATCGACACCCCATCGAAGTCCCTCGAGAAAGTAACGGTCGGCAAAATAGGACCGCTACCAGGAACGTATCAAAGAAAAGATGTATACTTACTGTCCAGGATGCGCTAGCAAATTACGGTGCATAGCACGGCCGAACCAAGAGGCCTCGAATTCATAATTAATAGAGTAAGAATGAGCCAAAGAGCCCTCGCACATCGAAACCCGCGAGACCGCTCTAGGAAAGAAGGAGAACAAACGCAGCAAGTATTCTCACGCTTCTTCTCCTACCTCATTACAGGCTGACAGCAGCAAAAGGTGGACTAACAAAAGCCACGCAGCATCCCCTGGACTACGTCGTCAGCACGTTTGCCAGCAACCCGGGAATCTACTACGAAGACATAGGAAGCCTCAAGATAATCCAATCGACGTGGCGGTTGATTATCAGGTTGGACCTCGCCGCTCTAATGCAGCGAGAAGTAGAAATTAGCGAAAATCTACAACGCCTCACCGAACTGTGCGAAGGCGAAACTCGGGTCAACGACATATGCCCCATCCTCAACGACTCCGTTCTACGAATGAAGAAAAGGATAGAGATGGGGGTATTGACCATATTCGACCTCCTCGGGACGCGCCCCGTCAGAGAACGCAGAGGATTGATAGACGGCCTAGGAAGCATAATAAAGGCCATCACAGGAAACATGGACGCCGCCGACGCGCGGGAGCTACATGAAGAAATAACGAATCTTAAGGCGTCCCAATAGACCCTGAAGGAAGGGCTGAAAAACCAAGTCCAGATCATAAAAACCACGCTCAGCCTATTCAATGAAAGCGCACATCATATACAGGCTAACGAACAGACGCTGCTGGCCCAAATGCAGCTTGTAAACCGCACGCTCAACAGCGACGTATACTACTTGAAGAGACGCCAACACTTAGACGAGACGCTCAACGCAATAAGTATTGCAGTCGAAGCATTACTAAGCGACGTACAGGAGCTAGTGTGGCTAGTGGACGATATAGCTAGTGGTAAGGCCAGCGCAACGTCCTTGCCACCACGCACACTCGTCAAGCACCTCGTCGAAGCACTACCACACCTACCGCCAGGCAGTAGTTTCCCAGTCGCCATAGCACACGACCAAGCGTCAACACTTATGCGACTGGCTGATACCAGGGCCTACAGCGAAGGCAACGCGGTAGTACTCGTGCTGGATATACCGCTGATCGGGCAGCAACAGTATAGCATACAGAAAGTATATCCTATACCCATGCGAGCGGACAATGGTAGACACTACTACATCGACACGACCGAGAATCGCGTAGTCATAGATATCGAAAATCGCAGATACCTCAGGATGACAGCCGACGACGTAAAAATTTGTAAGGTACTGGACAAATCATACATCTGCCCTCCAACACACCCTACAATTCCGATTACGAACGACGCACCCTGCGAGGTCCTTATCTACGCAAAAATGGACACCGATAACGGCAAAAATTGTGCAAAAAGGGTCATCGAAATAACCCATCCCTTCGTCGTCCCAATGCAACAGCAAGGGCGATGGCTATACGTCGCGCCAACCCCCGAACCAGTAGGAATAAATTGTGGAAAAAATCCCACTTAACACGAAATACTGAGCAATTCGGGAATACTGGCATTGATAGGCATATGTATAGTAACCGCCCGAGATTTCAGTATCAGAACCATCGGGCGAACGTCGCAGGTCATCAGGGAAAACTACCTTCCATCGTTCAATTTAAAATTAACGGAAATTGAAGGTCAGGCACCCCTTAAGCAGACCGAGAGGACAAGTCCATCACAGAGCGTGTTGCGAGACCCGGAAGAGCTTCAAAAGCTCGGAGCTCGAGCCGACCAAATCATGGACAACCTCAATACCGACGGAGACGGGATGCAACGCATCCATAATCTGAGTTTCTACTCACTGGGTCCAGTAGCACCAATAGCCTTGGTTGGCTATGTTCTGTTTAAATGTTATAGGTATCAACGAAACCGAACACCAACAAGGACAAGCGAGGCAACGACCCCGGCAACAGCCGAGGTAAACATCAACCTCGAGCCGATCGGACGACAACAGCCAGAAGAGCAACCGCGATCCGAGCTGGCCAGGTTATGCACCCGTCCCCTCAACCGAGAACGACTCGCTCGGCACGAAAGACGATGAGAAGCATTGGAAAAACTTCATCGTCAACGAATGAAAAAATTAAACATTTTATTGTATTGTTATATAACATCAAACAGTAAAATTGTAAGAGGAAATACGAGAAACCAATCGAAGAAAAAATTTTTTAAAGAAAAAATTTTTCCTTTTAAGGGAGGAGGGATGTTGTGCCGCGGAATATTCCACTCCGTATTTAGTATATTCGGGAATATTCCATAGTAACGAAACATTGGAATTCGTTCAAGAAAAGAAACGAAGTCCAATGCCCGATCGTATGAACGACCCCAAGAACGCTGACGCAGCATGAGCGACTCGCTTGGCGTTCGGGCGAAAGGCTAACGCTAAAATTGCGAATTAAGGGATTTTCGTGAAGACAGTTAGCAACTGCTTTACGAAAAGACAGTATTAAATTAGATTGAAAAGAGAACGGTTGGTTCCTCGTTTAATACTCGAAACAACGCATTATTGTACTTCTTACTTTGATATATAAATAGGCAACGGAAAGTTACCGTTGCTTATAATAAATACTTCCTTTTATATAAATTCGCGTTTCCATCTTTTACTCGAGATCCATCTCCTTATCGGCAAACGATCCCAAAAAATAATAACTTTTAATATTATACCGACTACCGAATAATCCAATTACTCGGTACCGGCATAACAGTACTAAGAGCCCACGGGGTCCACCAGGATTTGGCTTCAAACTCACTACAAGCGGAAACTACGACATTGAAAATAGGAGACTCTGCAACGTTGGTGAATTATATGAACCAAATGATGCGGTCAATTTGAATCTCGCTAGACAACTAATTCAACAGGAGTTAAGTACATTGCTTCAGGCTACAACTCATCAACGTGAGCAATTCGATGATTTAGAGTTGAAAATACAGATTTTTCAAGAGCAAGTAAAAGAGAGAATAAAGCATATTGAGATAAACATTGCTACGACTTTAGAATTAGCAGTTCGTAATGCAAAGGCTATTGGTTCCTTGCTTACGCACACTCCTTAAGAGATTCTTCAAGATCAAGCCATCAAAGAATACTGAAATAAATATTTTTAGAGTTATATAGACTTGATAGTCCGTAACACTAAAGCCTTTGAAGCGTTAATCAGGTGCACTCCTCGAAATGGAGCATCGAAGACTAGTAGAAGAATTACATAAGCCTGCGCGTCGCAATTATTTACGTCGAAAGTTTGATATACGCGATATTGATGAGACATGGCAAGCTGATCTTGTTGAGATGCAACCGTACGCTCGAGAAAACAAAGGATACAGATATCTGCTTACAATAATCGATGTGCTATCCAAGTTTGCATGGACTGTACCGGTGAAGCGCAAAACCGGTCAGAATGTTACCGCAGCTATGGATTCGATTCTTCAAGATGGACGAGTACCTACCAATCTCCAGACTGATCAAGGTAAAGAATTTCATAATAAGACTTTCCAGAATTTAATGAAACGTCATGACATCAATCACTATTCCACATATAGTAATCTTAAAGCATCTATAGTGGAGCGCTTTAATCATACCCTTAAGCATAAAATGTGGATGAAATTTAGTCTACATGGATCTCACAAATGGATAGACATTTTAGATGATCTCGTGGCGATATACAACGATACGAAGCGTCGCACTATTAGTATGAAGCCGTGGAACGTCACAGCGGACACTGTTGAAACGCTAATTCAACGTTTTTCTACAACCAATGAACGAAGACACCGTGTAGTGAAATTCCCAATCGGTGACAAGGTGCGAGTGAGCAAGAACAAACACGTTTTCGAGAAAGGCTACATACCCAATTGGTCAACAGAAATTTTCACTGTGAGTCGAGTAATGAGGACGACACCTGCAACGTACAAGCTGAAGGACTACCAAGATGAACCCATCGCTGGCGGTTTTTATAATGAAGAATTACTGAAGGCCAATTATCCAGATGTCTATCTCGTGAAGAAGATTCTCAAGAAACGTGGAAATCGTGCTTATGTCAAATGACTGGGATTTGCCAATTCACATAATAGTTGGATAAATAACGCAGAATTAACTACAGGAATGAAATAATGAGGCAGCATTTATGTATAATAAAAAAATGTCTTTTTATTCATTGTAAAATAAACACATTACAAAATAACCAATTCGATTTGGTTTTCCTTCTCTTTTTCAATATAGTTTAGATGTAATGTACCATGTGTGACCGTTTCCTTCATGCGGCTGAACAGAGCCTGATCTTTCTCAATTGCCGCAGAAACACGTTTAGGCAGAAAGATTTGGAATTCATTGTTGAGAGTGGCAACAGTTTTTTGACCATATTTAGTCGTCACTTGACGTAAATCAGTGACTTTATGCATTTTGTTGATCCGCAGATCAACGATTCTTTTCGTTGGGAGGTAATCGTCTTGACCAGCAAGTTTGTTGAGTGCATCAATATCTATCATGAATGTCTAATGAAGTTGACTGTAGAAGATGGACGCGAGTATGTGATAGTGGTGAGCAACAGGTCAATACTATTGGCGTAGATTTCTTTAGCCTGCTATACGTTTGATGTACGTTTCGTCTGACGGAGTTGATTGCAGAAGACGACGACGACGAATATGCGAGACTGATGAGCAACAGGTTCCAATGTGTTTGATGCGAGTTCCGTCTGATAGAGTTGATTGAACTGCTTCCAATACAAGGCTGGTTCAGGTTCTGAAGTATCCTTTAGTATCCTTTAGTATCCTTTAGTATCCCCAAGGTATCAATGGATCAACGAGTAGATACTGTGAACAGTTGACGGTGAAGGTCTGATGGAACTAGCTGCAGTCACACTCTTCATATAGTGGTATCACCCACCACCGATCTACCATGGAGAAGGAGATTCGTGTCGCTGATTGATCAACGGGGTTGCATCCAAGTCTCTGATTGGGCTTCCACAGCAGGCAGTCGCGGAGAAGGAAATTGAAGTCGTTGATTGGATGACTAGAGTATGTATGTAAGAGTGGGGTGTGTATGCAAGAGTAGGGAGTAGCCTGGTTACGACATGATTGAAGTCGGTTTCAACATGTCTTGCGGTATCCTGTAGTGTCCCCAAGGCAGCGTATCCGTGGTATCAGCAAGTAAATATCGTTTGTCATCATGCGGACTCAATGCGAGCTTTACTTGTTTCTCTGTATAGACAATGTGCATGCGTGACCTTATGACTCGTTGCTCACGACACTGTGTTGTTCCCTCGAAAAGGCATTGATGGAAATCATTGAAGGTTATGGTTGCTTCCACTACGCTTGTTTTCACACCTTTTACCTTCTTCATATAATCATCACCATTTACTCGAACGCTATACATTTTGCTGCGTAGACCAGCGAAGTCTGTCATAATCTGCCCATTGCACTCATCCTTCATCAATCCAACGATTTTTTTATTTGCTTGAGGTAGTGCAAATTGATTCTCAGCTGGATAATCAGAGGTATCGAATTTCCGGATATCTCGTCTCATGATGTCATATATGTCAGGGCACTGAATCTCATAGAGTAGGCTGTCGGTGTCGGTATACAAGAGCTTGCAGTGATCATCGGCAAATTGCGTTTTCATGTAATCATAGTGGAAGTCGTAGACCAACACTTTCGACAAGTCCAGCACACAGAGGCCTATGTAGATTGATTTGTTGAGATATACCTCTATCTTCAAAAGCTGTACAGCAATGAGGTTCTCTTCAAAGATTGATTGGCTGTGGAATGTCGGTCTCGCAATAAGAGCCTCAGCACCATAGCGTCCATCCCAGCGTGTGACGAGTTATACATCCACATGTTTACGAACATTTTCCATCGTCTTGTCAAACACTGCGTTGTTCATGAGCTTGAAGAGATTTTTCTCGAAATCATTCGTTGCTTGTTTCCGCATATTGCTATTTAAGTCAATTAGGATTTTAGTCAGTAGGATTTTAACCACGGCCTCTGTTTGAACTTCAACACTCGATGAATACGTTTGAGTTGTAGGCCATACTTGAGGGCCTGCTTTAGATTCCGATAGTGGATAACATAGTTGCTCTTGAAGTCTAATGTTGTCATCAGTTTGATCTGCGTTGAACCTGGTGCACTTTTGTGTTCAGGACATAGTGGTAAGTCTCGGTGGGTATCATGAAGGCTTACGGGATAATCCAGATCGACTTCCAGGATGTATCCTTCTAATGCATCGTCCTCAATCGTTTGAAAATCAATATTTTCTGGATTTTCCATCCATGTGAAGCCTCCATATGGGAGCGATTCCATCATCGCCCAACCATAAAGATTGTTGACGTCAAAGTACATGAGATACTTGGTGGGCTCTTGAGACTCATAATTGTTCATATACTTGTTGTTTGCTTTGGTATACCGGTTGCAGCACTGACTCACGCCGCCCCTCACTCCTCGCTCAACGAACAGATGCATCTCCAAGTCCGTGAAAAGCTCCAACTCAATCTGTGTGAACTTAAGCATGGCGTCCCACGTGAATTCTGGTGTTGTGTAGTAGTGCGCAGGGTCCAGACCATACGCTCTAATGCAATTGTCACGAAAATTCTGAAAGACATCGGCTAAGAGGAGAACATCAGTTTTCAGATAGAGATCTGAATATTCGCCCAAGTCATGAATGTTGAACTCTTGCCACACTCTCTTTGCGTGCTCGTAATCGTCGTCTGTGATGTCGCTGTTATTCAGCGTACTATGGAAATCTTCTTTAGTCGGAAGATTATGCTCATCCAGTTTCTGTACAGCGTCAACGTATTCATATGGGAATACACCTTTCCTCGATAGCAGCTCAATCTTAGCATCAGGAAGTTGTGGAAATTCACGTGTAACAATCTTCAATTCCGTAAGGTATGAAGCTAGTTTTTCTAACGATGAAGCCATAAAGCGGAACGAGTCGATGAATCGAAAACTCACATCGCTTCCATCAATGCGCTTTTGAAAGGCGATGTAACGTTCCTTCGTTTGTGACAGTATATCCACACGACCATCGAAGCATGTTGCGATTTCACGTATAACAAAATGTGAATCATATCCCGTGAGGTTGTGGAAGATCACGGGTATCTCTCGTGAGTCTTGATAAAGTAAGTTGCGCGTTAGCCGGTCCTCTGTATCTAGGTGTACATAAATATGTATTATATTTTCAATCTTTATTATTATTTGAATAAAAAAGGGTTATCAAAATACATACTGTCCAGTCAAATGGCAGTGATCATGGACTCGATCGTTGCTGGATAAATTCCTGTTACAAATATGACATGTAGTTGCCATATGAAACTGTGTTCTCTGCTCGAATGACAGCTTCGACATAGGCTTAGGATTCATGTACAGCTCTTCGAGGTCTGTGGCCAATTGTTGCAGCTCCCTCACGAACCATTCTGCAGGCTTCACACCTCTGTAGCTGCAGTAACTCGATTTCGAGGTATCATAACTGCAGCTTAGGTAATACCCAACGCTGAACGCCTCGTGCTTTTGGTACGCGTTTTCATCTCGGATTGGTTTGAGTAAGCATTCAAAGTCCGCGTAGACAATAAAAGGTACTCTCTCTTTATTGTAATGATTTTTAAAGCGAAGAATTTTTTTCTTTACTGACGGCATCATAGCCTTACATTTGTTTATCTTCCTGCAATCTTCTTCATGTGCGGTAAACTTGTCTTCGTTACGAAAGTAGTGCAGGCAGCGATCGCAAATATGATGCTTGTGAATACGTTTCGATAGCTGTATCGAGACTAAACGAGACAAGTGTTTGATCCACACGTAATGGAATCTCGGTAGTTGGTATACTCTGTTATCATCTTCTTTTTCTTGCTCTTCGTCCTCATCCACGTAGTGATCTTGCATGAGAAGAAGGTTAACGTGCAGAGTTTTTTTCGTAGACGTTACATGCAGAGGAGTGGTCACGAACTTTCTCATCCGTTTCTTCAGAATGTAGATGTTGATTGATATACCATTCTTCTCAAATTTGTTGAGATGATGCAGCATCACTGGAAAGTCGATACCAGTGAAGTTGAGCTCATGCGTATATCTCTCGTATGTAGAAACTCGATTAGGATTATGTACTGCCGGATGTAATGCCGATAGTACAGCCCACTTGAAGCACATGTTGTCAATATTTTTCACATTGACACATGCATTCTTATTTTGAATCTCGATTGGGAGATCTATATAGGAGCTACCTCGCATTAGATTCAACATGTTGATGTTTACTGTGAGATTGATGATAGAATACAGCGTCCATCCGGAATCTTGTAGCTCAAATTCTTATATTTCCCTCTGAATCGGTGCTTGGATGTTGACAGTAAACCAATCTTTGATTGAAGTTGCTGGATAAATCGCTTCAGCCTTCGCGTTGAAGTACTTCACTTCAACAATTTCTTCATTATTCTTCATTACCTTACATTTTGCTGCTAGTACTGCATATACCTTGACCGCCATCTTATCGATCTTCAAGATACTTTTTATTTCTTTATGGAAAAGTGTCAAACAATCTTCCAAGAATAAATTGACATCGATGTGCTTTAAGTTGGTGATAACTTCAGTCTTGATGCGCTCATTGAAAGCTGACAGTAGGTTCGACCATCTCACTCGATCCAAGATTCCGTTTTCATCAGTACTCTGCAAGCCTGAACCTTGTTTTATCAAACGTTCTAGTTTGATTTCAATACCTTTCAGGAAACCAATCATGAACAAATACTTCTGACGTTCAGCAACTGTGGACTCCACCAATAATTTTTTTATGGATTTGATGACTGCAGCAAGCCGTTGATCCACTCTGCGATCTCATCTGATTTTTTAGTTTGAAGAAGCTCCGAGATATCCTCCCACGTCTTCATGACTGCATTGCGCTCCTGGAGATCCATTCTGATCCAAGTATTTCGAAATACTTCGCTTTGAAGAGAGTGACTTTGGAGTAAATTGAATGGACGCTTCGGAACGAGTCTCTCTTGCGGAAGAACTTGTATTTATCCCCACGAAAAGTAGTGAGATGTATCGAACTCGTAGCTAATTGGTCGATATTCATGAATGCATTCATTGTTCATGTCTGCGTTTGAATCTAAAAAAGTGGTGGAGAGGCTACAAAGTCGTTGCTGATTGGTCGATATCCTCGAATGTATCCATCGTTCGTGGCTGTACAATAGCCTACAGTAGAGGCGACAAACGGGTATAAAAGAGCTGGAAGCGTGACTGTTGGCATCACTTTATTCATCATGGAGTACATAGTAGACGTCCAAGGCTTCAAGCGACCTTTTAATGAATTCGTATTCAAAGAGATGGCCGTCATTCCTCTCGAAGATGACGCCCTACCATCAGTCTATCTGTTTGAACCGCCACACAAATGGAGTTTCCTGCCGGCCAAATACAAGAGCGAAAATCGGTGGCTGGAAGCAAATTACCATGGCATCCCCTGGGTCAACGGTGATATACCATATGATGAAATCAGCGAGACTCTTATCAGCCTTCTACGCGATGCGAGTAAGATTTATACCAAGGGCTTAGAGAAGAAACGTTGGCTGGATAGAATTCTTCCAAACGTTTACAATATTGAAGACCTGGGATGTCCCGCGCTGGCAGCATTACCAACTAATACTAACATCACATGTACGAATCATCCAATCATGAATTGGACTCCCCACTGCGCAGCTCACAACGTGTGTATGATGAAAACGTGGCTTCTTGATTTGCGCAAACAGATGGCATCGGTTGCGTCATCTAGTGGAATCATCGCAAACCCAACTGTCAACAGCATCATAAATGATACAACTACTCTGAAAGGCTACTACGACGAGTGTGATTCCTCACTGTAAATAATTGCTCACGCTCTCTGTACACTCGACAATAAAAAAATTCTATGTTATTTTTATAAATTAAAAAATTGTTGTTGAATTACTGCTCCTCCTCCACCCTCCTTCTCTTCCGAACTAGAAATCGAGCTGAAATTAAAAGACTATGACGAAAAATCATTGTGAATTAACTACAGTCGCTGTTCTCAGGATAACTGCTATACTCTATAAGTTCGATTATCAGCAGTGGTATCAATGAAGCTGATATTTAATATCGAGTCATGATAAATTCTCTGCTGTTATCGGTTGGATCACAAAACATCTCGGTCGGTATAGACGTGCTCGCAATAACCGCCTGTGGATTATCGAGCATCTCTGTTGGTGCAGATGTTCTCTCAATATATCCTCCTTCGCATCTTAGTAAAGATGTTTGAAATAACCCCGTGTGGAACGCCACGGGCCCAAAACATCAGCACATCCCTTCTCTAGGCAGCAATGGAGAGAGGGCAGTTGACGGTCGACTTAGCTGAGAGGGTTGTAAAGATCACACATGTGAAGCACTAGGCTCTCTGGCTCTAGGCTCTCTGGCTCGCAATTAAGAAAAAAAAAATCTTCAAATTTCAAATGGTCTATATTATTTTTTAATTAATATCTAATAATGAGAAAAGCCGAGGTATAGAATTAAACACTTTTTTTTTTATTGCGCTGAAATATTAAAAACTAGATTACAAAATATTAATGTTAAATTAACTTTATCAATAAAAAATTTGACACTAATATTGTATTTACATAAAAATTAAAATCTTTTTGTTCGATTTATAAACTTTTTTCGCATAGTGCTAAATCGGTCCTTTGGTGCGTAAGTCCGAGCACGTTTTCGCGTCAACGGGTCAGATGGTCGCGGTTCTATAACCATCGTCGTACGATGCGGAGGAACGTTCTCGTTAGACCCTTTGTTTGCTGCAGTCCTCTTGCAGTCTGGCTGTGGTAACGGTGGTAGGGGGATCGTTTCGACACTGTCTCGACGTTGCCTCGATGATGCTTCGATAACTGTAGCTGGCAGCAGCGGCGACGACAACGTCGATTGACGGTTCAGCGATTGCAGTGGGCGACGACCCCTTGGGCAATAAAGCGCAGGCCTTGTGCGCTTGCGAACTGTTGCCTCTTCCACTTGAATGTTTACTGTTGACACTTGACGGCGAGGAGGGACGTAAACATTTCTTCCTTCAGTCGCCGCTGGCTTCATCACCGCTGGCTTCGTCATCGTAATTGAATGCTGCAACAAAGCACCATCTTCATCCTCGCTGGTAAGATATAGATCGTCTTGCAGCAGCGGCAGCCCCAGGTTCGGCTTCGGTGATAATGATTGCTGCTGCTGCTCAATCACCTCCAGCTCGGTTATCGAGGTTGATACAGGAGACGACAGCGGCGACATCAACATCTCCAACGGGTCCAGCTCAGGAGGTGGTGGTGGTTGCTGCATGATCTCGAGCGCGATCTCCAGCGGGGGCATTGTGGTTAGTGTAAGAGACGCCGGTGGTGGTGGTGGCGACTGCATCAGCACTCGCAGCAAGTCCAACGCGATTATTGAATTGAATATCCTCGGATTATGTGTTGCAGCCTGCTGCATCGGTACTGGCTCAGGAGATGGCATCGGCGGAGGTGGTGGCGGTAGCATGAATAGCATCCCCATCAACAAGGTGATCTCCGGCTTGGTTGAAAGCACCTTCCATGGATGCGTCCTTAATTTGCCATCCTGATATTCTATTTCGAATGGTATCTGCAAAATGAGGAGTAGAGAATAATTAAAATTTAATAGCAATATTATAAAATTGAAAATTCAACAGTAAATACTCACTTTTAATTTTTTCCTTGTCTCCTCGAATGGTGGTAAAGGCATCTCCAGAATCGGACGGCGAGGGTCTCGCCAATTTTTGAGTTGTTTATCCCAGCATTTTATTGAAATCTGAAAATAAAAAAATAAAAATTGGTATAGAAATCTATAAAATATATATGTTTGCATTATGTAGCGAAGCGATAGAAAACTTACCCTTTGTTTATACATCTTGTCGAGGGGTTCACACTTGAATGATTCTCTTCGTTACAGCTTGGTTTTTATAGGCTATCGATAAAAAAAGTGGGGACTAACTCAACCAATGAAAAAAATATTGGTCTAGCATTAGATCACCTAATTGGGGGGGAGTAAAAATGGTTATAGTTAAAAATGCAACTAAGATCAATAATATAAGTTGATGCACTATTTATCTCGAATTCTTTCGAATCCTCCTGAGGCGCACTCTATCCGAAAGCGATGGCAACAGAGCAAAAGTCTGTCTTATCATGATAAAGTCTCCCTTACCATGGATATGGAGCGTGATCTATAGAATCCGACTGTGGCTCCATCTATAACAGTACCGACGTCAGATAATTACCGACGTAAGATAATTTCTGACTGTCGGTAAAATATCAACAAAGGTATCGAATCTCTCAATATCCCGATATCAGGATATCCCGATCCCAAATTCCCCGCGAGGTCTCACTGTGAGTTAGTAGGTCACTTATCTACAGTGATCGGTACAGTGTGCTCGTTGGTGCGGTAGATGCAGGCGCATTTATCGAACATGATCTAGTGAGTTACCGACTGTAGGGGAGGCTGGGTCAGTAAACGACTAAAATAAGTATACATAGAACCTCGCGCCATCTAAGTGGATACCATGCAACCATTATGGAAATATTGATCTTGATCTATCCGACTGTAGCACCATCTAGTAGACAACAATTTCGACATAAGATAATTATCGACAGGCGGTCATTACCATATGTGGGTAAAGTGGGTTTCTAGGATAATTACCGACTGAGCACAGGTAAATTTACACCTGCCCAGGTGCTGTGCTGGAACCGGCCTAGCTTATTTACTGTTTTTTCTTAAGTCTATGCAATGCATTATACACAATGTTATGTTCATTTTTATTCACATTTTTTTAATGTAACGGGTTCGATTTACTTTATTTCCAGTTTTTTAATGTACCCATTACGATATTAATTAGGTGTACAAATAAGTTTCCGCCGTTTGACAAAAGATGGCGCTAGCAGTAAGTTATTGTTAAAATTGTCAGATGTAAACGTCATTATCGTAAGGTTGGACATCAGGCAATAACATAATCTTAAAATATTAGTGATTTTTTATCAATATAATATATTCTTTTGTGTGCGAAAATGTCGAGTATTGAGCCGAATAAGCCTCATTTGCGGGAACTTTTGATTTATTTCTTCAATTTGAAGAAATCTGCTGAGGCGTATCGATTGCTTGTAGAAGCATATGGTGAGGCTGCCTTAAGTGAGAGAAGTTGTCGTGAGTGGTTTCAAAAGTTTAAGAACGGTGAATTTGACATCGAAGACAAAGATCATAGCGGAAGGCCGAAAGTGTACGAAGACGCGGAATTGGAAGCATTATTGGATCGAGATTTATGCCAAACGCAAGAAGAACTTGCACTCACATTAGGAGTGACTCAACAAGCAATTTCACATCGGTTGAAATCATTGGGAATCATTCAAAAACAAGGAAATTGGGTTCCATATGAACTGACGCCGAGAAACGTTGAACGCCGATTTTTCACATGTGAAATGCTATTTGCCAGGCATAAACGAAAGGGTTTTCTGCACCGTATTGTTACTGGTAATGAAAAATGGATCCACTATGATAATCCAAAAAGGAAGGAATCATGGGGACCACCTGGCCATGCTTCAACATCTACAGCTAAGCTAAATAATCATGGAAAACAACTCTTGTTGTGTATTTGGTGTGATCAGTTTGGTGTCGTGTATTATGAGTTGCTCAAACCGAACGAAACCATTACTGGAACTGTCTACTGAACACAATTGATGAGATTGAGTCGAGCACTCAAGGAAAAGCGAGCCCACTACTACTCCAGACACGACAAAGTTATTCTCCTGCATGATAATGCTCGTCCACATGTTGCGGTGCCGGTCAAAACCTATTTGGAAACACTCAATTGGGAAGTTTTACCCCACCCGCCGTATTCACCAGACATTGCTCCTTCTGATTTTCAGTTGTTTCGGTCGATGGCGCATGATCTATGTGAGCAACACTTCACATCATATGAAGATACCAAAAATTGGGTCGATTCGTGGATAGCTTCAAAAGATGAAGCATTCTTGTGACGCGGTATCCGTATGCTATCAGAAAGATGGGAAAAAGTACTGGCAAGCGATGGACAATACTTCGGATAAAACATTAGGTACCGTCCTTTCACAATAAATTCCCAATTTTTCATTAAAAACGGCGGAAACTTATTTGTACACCTAATATTTATTTTTATTTATTCGTGTTTATATTTATATATTGTTTATTTATTTCATGACCGATTTATTCCCGAAGAACTATTTAATTATAATATCACAAAGTTTTAAGGAACTATTTAGTCGTTATATCACAAGTTATTTCGCACAGAAATGATGGTAATTTGGTTTAAGCAATCAATCTTTTTATTATATTCACTTATTTATCCGATATTACGTTAAGATAAAAACGGTGTAGTGTGTGACGTCACACCCTGCCTGACTGTTAATTAGTCGGTGAGCCGAGTGTGCGCGCGGCGTAGTGTGTGACGTCTAAATGCCCTTTACAAGCCTAAGACGTCTTTTAAAATTATTGAAAATAAGAAATTTCAAGCCTTATAACTCGAAAAATACTTAATAGAAAAATACTTTATTGAAGCGCTTTGAAAAGCTCTCGAGATAAGGTACAAGAATATGCAATAAAAAATTGGGGTTCCATTTAACAAATTGCAGGTGACCTCCACGTGACCTTGACAATGCTATTCAAGGTCATACTAATACCACTGTCTGATGTGTCATTTAAAACCCTACAACTTTTGTATGAAAAGCTTTTTTATAAATGCGTATTTTTCAAAATAAAAGGGGTGGACGGGTGGTCATACGCACCGTGTATAATATTTATACATATTCATTGAATAAGCTGTTATAACTCATTTCATAAAAGCCCGCGCAGTAGGTGTTGCGAAGTGGGTGGGGCGAGACAGCGTAAAGCGCAATCGAAACGAGATTTGTCGATAGTGTCTAACTACACAATAATCGCAGCACCGTTGATTCTCTGTTTTATGAAACTATACAATAACGAAATCAAATATTACTCCCCCCTAATTTTATTGACAATTCCATGGAAGTGGGCTGTTGTAATGTTCCGCATCATAAAACATGTTTAAGACATTTTACAAGCCTATTACCCGATAAATGTCTTTACTTGTCAGACCACTGGTCAGTGCACCGTCGCCTGAGCTAAACGCTGTACAATTTTGTTAATCATGTACTACTGACTGATGGCTTCGGAAGTAAGTGGTTCTTGCATTCTAGTGTGTATATTATATTCTTATGCGCCTTTGATTTATGTTATACACACACACGCGCGCGCGCGCGCGGCACAAACCCAAGTAGCTAGAGAGCACGTCCTCAGGTGGCGGATAGGGTTAGTCCAACGCCACAGCCCGTCATGGACAGCAGAACAAATCTACCCCCCCCCCCATCCATCACGGTACGAACGGGACGGAAACCCATACAGCAAACTTCAGTTTAGGAACCCGGAAGATAAACCAATTATGGATAGCACATGTACTATGAAAGAGTCTACGATGCAGGGATACGGATCAGTGATGCCAGAAAGCGGCCGCAGAAGCATGACGCACACAAGCGCACGCCCTTGTACGTGTGACCGCCCGAGCTCGTGGAGCCTCGGAAAATACCATAGAAGGAGACAGACATATGACTGTCTGTCTCTTTCGCTCTAACCCGGCTCGGGCTGCTCGCGCTGCTACTGCTGCTAGTGCTCGGGCTGTCGCGTGATATATTTAACTCTGACTGACAAGGGGACCTCCAAGTACGTGGAACACCGATTTGGACCAAATTTTTTTTACAGGTAGGTTGCACCCAGGGGTGCAAGTAATAGGACCCGCTTCTCAGCCGTTTTCGAGATGTAAGATATTAAAAATTTCCGAGCGTCCATATACTCTTTATATACTCTCTGCGTTGAATCATTTTCAACAAGAGCGCGTAGCGTAGTCGGCAACGTCTCCGCTTCGAAAGTGCTGGATCGAAGAATCGAATCCCGGCGCAGACTTTTAAAAAAAAATTACTATTATTATTATTTAAGCATTTCTACGGCAACTACTATGCGATAATATTAATATTTCCGTAAAGGAATGAATAAATATTTTTTATTGTGGATCATTTTGGTGTTATAAGGAAAAACGAGCAGCTTTATTTATTTATTTATTTTTTGGTTGAAAGGTAGAGAAAGCATTGTGACAAATAGATACACGAGTTTTAAAGAATAACCAATCTTTTTATAAACTTTTCATTGGTTATCGCAACTACAAGAACTAGGGTGGTACTGATCATAAAAACATGGAAAACAATCATTATTTCGGCATATGGCGAAAATTCTTGCAAGTTTGACTACGAGGTTTAGCACGCTACAGGTGACTTGGGACAGTGTAGATCCCGCGTGACAAATGCTTGATAACCTGCAGGAAAGGCTAATTAGAGAGGACGCGAGGCTCAGTAGTGAAGAAGACGCTTCGGAAGCGTTGGCCGCGACGGCTAAACATAAATCCTCTCGAGGATCAAAAAGTAGTCCGAACAAAAAAACTGAAAATTAAAATAAAAAAATACAGTGCTACAAATGTCAAGGTATGGGACATATCGCGAATCAGTGTAAAAACAAAAGGAAGCCACGCAACGATGGTGAAAAATCCAGTCACTGTGCATTTGTGGTGCAAACAGACAAAATTCGGTTGCGTCGAGTCCAAAAAGCACGGTAAATGCTCGTGTGCTGTGGACAAAGAATCGTATAATGGCGGCCGATCAAAGTGAGATCTGGCTTATCGACAGTGGTATATCGAGGCACCTCACCTACCGACGCGACTGGTTTACCGACTACAGATCGGATAATACGGGTGGTACAATATCATTAGGTGATAGTCAGACCTGCAACGTTGTCGGTGAAGGCACGGTACCCACACAGCACAAGACATCCCAGGGATGTCCTAGGGACGTCATTTTCGGATATCGCAATATCCCATGGATATCCCTGGACGGTCTCGGATATCCGTGGGATATCCGAGGGATGTGAAAGTGTCCACCTTTGTGATATCCTACGGATATCTCAGGCGACATCCTACGGATATCTCAGGCGACATCCAAGGGATATCGCAGGTATTCACGGCATTCACGGACAAAAATGACATCTTCTGTGAGCCGTGTCAAATGGGGAAATCGTACAGATTGCTTTTTAAAATGAATTTGAAACGTGATAAAAGTGTGAAACCGGGCGAGAAAATGCATTCGGATGTCTGTGGGCCAATGTCGACGAACTCTGTCGGAGGATCAAAGTACTTTCTAACTTTCAAGGATGAAGCGACAGGCTACAGACACGTTTACTTCATGAAGAAGAAATCCGAGGTGTATGAAAAGTTTAAAATCTTCGAGAACATGATTGAAAATAAGTTCGGACGAAAAATGAAAACGCTACGCTCTGATAACGGGCGGGAATTCTGCAACGCTGAAATGGACAAGTATCTTGAAAAGTGCGGTATCCAGCGAGAGACAACAGCGCCTTATAATCCAGAGCAAAATGGTAAAGCACTGCGCGATAATCGAACAATAGTAGAGAGTGCGCGTACAATGATAATCTCAAAAAGTCTACCGTTAAGCTTGTTGGCACAAGCAGTAAACTGTGCGGTATATGTCCTCAATAAAACCGTATGGACAAGTGGTGCAGTAACGCCGTACGAAGCCTGGACTAGGGAAGTTCCAAATCTGAAGCATCTGAGAATTTTTGGTTCAGATGTGTACGTGCACACTCTCAAACAATTCACGCAAAAGTTTGACGCTCGAGCAAGTAAGAAAATCTTTGTTGGGTACACAGAGGAATCAACGAACTATCGTGTGTACGATCCTGACAAGAAAAAGGTTAGTATAGCTCGAAATGTCGTATTCAACGAGAGTGTTGGAGCAACGTCTGCAAAGAAAGAAGAGAAGGAAGAGATACCTTCGCAATCACAAATCAACGCGGAAAAAGAAAAAGGCAACAACGACATCGAGGAACGAGAAGAAGAAGATGAATACAGACTCCGAGCAGGTACAGACACAGCGCAAATGTGGCTGAATATATTGTATCTATGACCTACGTAGAAGCTACGAATAGCACCGAAGCCGCGCAGTGGGCGGGTGCTATTGAAGATGAGTTTAAAGCACACAAAGAAAATAGTACGTGGAAACTCGTTAAAAGAACGCCTGAAATGCGGTTAATCGACTCAAAATGGGTATTTCGTGTAAAGAAGAACGCTGACGAAAAGTCGCATCGCTTTAACGCACGTTTATGTGCGAGGGGCTTCTTACAAAGAGAAGGAATTGACTTCAAAGAAAAGTTTTCTCCAGCGGTGAGATATGACTCATTGAGAGTGCTGCTAGCGATAATCGCTGCGAAGGATCTTGAAATAATGCAGTTCGATGTGCAAACTGCATTCCTGTACGGAAAGCTGGAAGAGACTATATCCCACACAGCACACGTTATCCTGAGGATATCCCAAAATGTCCCAGATTCACCAAGGTGATCCTACGGATATCGTAAAATAACGTAGGAATATCCTAGGATATCCCATCACGATATCCTAGGATATTCTGTAGAGATATCCATAGGATATTGTAAATAATCTACGGATGTCCTAAGATACGTCTTTATAATGTATTTATAACGTTGTAGTTCAGTGGTCAGAATTACTTGCTTGTTTCAGCCGATGTTGGAAGGCTATGCCTTGTAACATAGTTACACTCTTTAGCTTATTTTATTATTTCGAACGGCTATAAGAGCCGAGAGTATATGCGAAAACACCTGCGAAATTAGACTCAATACAAAAGCACCGAGGTTTGCGGGCCATCGCACCTAGCATAAAAACTAGAGCTGTCGCCGCTCCGGAATTCCCTCGCTGACGTAAACAGCATTTTCCATAACTCCAGAATTCAATTTCAATTCTTGGTATTTTATTTTCATATTTGTTATTTTGGTTACAAAGAATATTATGAAGTAAACTGGTCTCTCAACCTCACAAAATTCAACATAATTTATTGTGTATTTATTTTTATATTCTTTATATTTTCTAAATTAAACTAATTTTTGTAACTGACATGCGGAAGGTGTAATAAACCGCTTTCTCATAATACCATCTACGAGTCTGGTTTATTTTCACCCTGTCTTGAGTGAAGATTCATAAGTTCCGATATATTCACAGGTTGTTCCAACTACATCCAAGGACTTCTCAAACAGACTGTTCATATATGAAAATGTATAATCTTATATGATCATATATATTATATGACTATGTACGGACA
Source organism: Cylloceria caligata (assembly GCA_963942595.1). Taxonomy (NCBI): domain Eukaryota; kingdom Metazoa; phylum Arthropoda; class Insecta; order Hymenoptera; family Ichneumonidae; genus Cylloceria; species Cylloceria caligata. The sequence continues at coordinate 34,716,567 of OZ012710.1, read as the reverse complement.
AGTCATATGTGATCATATACCAGGTCTATAAATATAAAACCGGAATTTGCCCATAGATGGTCCTAGCTGTCAATGTAGTCACCGTCAAACCGCGTCATTGGCGCCATTTCCTTGTTGACATCTCTGACAAAAATGTTCAACTCACAACAATACAAGTTTCATACAACAGCATAGTTTGTAATAGCGTTGAACATGTCCAATTTGGTGCCTGGAAGCTACGATTTGCGGACAGCATTGATTTTCTGTTACCAATTGAAGAAAACTGCTGCAGAATCGCATCGAATGCTTGTCGAAGCTTACGGTGAGCATGCTCTTGGTAAATCACATTGCTTTGAGTGGTTAAAAAAATTCAAAAGTGGCGATTTTGACATGAGAAACGAAGAACGTGGAAGACCACCGAAAAAGTTTGAAGGCAGCGAATTGCAAGCATTGTTGGATGAGGATGACGCTCAAACGCAACAACAACTCGCGGATCAATTAAATGTGACACAAGAAGCCGTCTCCGTACGTTTGAAAGCCATGGGAAAGATCCAGAAGATGGGAAAATGGGTTCCATATGAACTGAATGGAAGACAGCAGGAAAACCGAAAAACCACTTGCGAAATGCTGCTCGCCAGGTACAAAAGAAAGCCATTTCTCCATCGAATTGTGACTGGCGATTAAAAGTGGATATATTTTGAGAATCCTAAGCGTAAAAGATCATGGGTAACTCCAGGCGAACCATCGACATCGACTGCAAGGCCAAATCGCTATGGACGGAAGACAATCCTCTGTGTTTGGTGGGATCAGAAGGGTGTGATCTATTATGAGCTGCTAAAACCTGGCGAAACCGTTAATACTGAACGCTACCGACAACAAATGATCGATTTGAATCAAGCTTTGCGTTAAAAACGACCAGAATATCAAAAAAGGCAACACAAAGTGATTTTGCTTCGTGATAATGCACCATCACACACAGCAAAACTGGTCAAGGAAACGATTGAGGCGTTTAGTTGGGAAATACTTTCGCATGCGGCTTACTCACCAGACTTGGCTCCGTTCGATTACTACGTATTTGCATCAATGGGACACGCATTTGCTGAGTAGCGCCTTACGTATTACGAAAATGTACGAAAATGGCTCGATGACTGGTTTGCCTCAAAAGAGCAACAGTTTTTTTGGCGTGGCATCCACAAATTGTCAGACAGGTGGGAAAAATGTATAGCTAGGGATGGGCAATATTTCGAATAAAATATTTTTTATCATTTCCATCCAATAAACGTGTATTTTCTATACAAAAATTCCGGTTTCATATTTATAGACCTGGTATATCGTCCACCAGCCACACTAGCTCTTGTACGTCGCTGAGTAATGCTTCGACCGCAATACTTATCGCGTTGAGCGTCCCGTCCAAGTGTTGGCGTCTCTTTACGTAGTATATGTCGCCGTTGAGCGTGCGGTTGATATGCTGCATCAGGGCCAATAGGGTCTGTTCGTTAGCCTGTATGTGATGCGCGCTTTCGTTAAATAGGGTAAGCGTGGTTTTTATGACTTGGATTCGATTTTTCAGCCCTTCCTTCAGGGTCGGGCGGGAAGTCCTAAGTTGCAATATTTCTTCGTGGAGCTCCCGCGCGTCGGCGGCGTCCATGTTTCTCGTGATGGCCTTGATTATGCTTCCAAGGCCGTCTACCAATCCTCTGCGCTTTCTGACAGGGCGCGTCCCGAGGAGGTCGAATATGGTCAGTACCCCCATCTCTATTCTTCTCTGCATTCTCAGGACTGAGTTGCTTATGACGGGGCATATATCGTTGACTCGTGTTTCGCCTTTGCTTAGCTTCGTCAGGCGTTGTAAGCTTTTGCTTATCTCCCCTTCTCGGTGCTCTAGTGCAGCGAGGTCCAGTCTGATAATCAGTCGCCACGTCGATTGAATTATCGTAAGGCTCCCTATGTTCTCATAGTAGATGCCCGGAGTGCTGGCAAAAATGCTGACGACGTAGTCGGCCGTAAGCGGTGTGGCTATGGTTTGTCCACTCCTTGCTGCGATCAATCTGCAATCAGACGGGGGGAGGAAAGCGTGAGTTCTCCCTCTTTTGTTGCAGTCTCCCGGGTTTCGTCGCACGAGAGGTTCTTTACTCATTCTTCACTTAGCATTATCCCTGCAAGGATGTCTATCGTTCTTTTACGAGTGTCTGGGGCGTCGCTCCATGGAGCGGTCCTCTGCAAGGGGATCGATTTGACCTCTGAGGTGTTAGAGCTAACTGTAAGTATTCTCGTTACCTCCTTAGGTTTTTTTAATGTTTGTACATTTTCCAAAAAATTCCACTTTTATTTTTTCAGAGCTGTTTGGTAGTTGTACCGGGACAAAATAAAAGATGGCTTTCTAATGAGTTTCTCGCGCGCTCGGCCATACGTAGCCGCCGACAAGACAATCGCCGAGCCGTCTATTGCTTGTGGGGCCTGGGGCCTTGGCTCAGGGACGAGGAGCCTTATCCCGATTTCATCGGGTTACGAAGACTGTTCGTCGAAGGGGCCTCCATCATTTGTCCCGCATGCGGAACCGTTTACGATTAGTTAATTTCTGCCTTCACAATTTTATGTTTTTTATATCTATTTTCAAAACAACAATTTTATTTTTTATGTTTCTTATAGTTAAACAAGCTTCATTTTACCTCGTTGTTTATTGGAGTTCCTACCTTGCGCTCCGTGGAGCTCCCTACCCACCTTCATTTAGTTTTTATTTAGCTTTTAATGATCTATAAATAGCTTCAGGCGGTTGTCATGTACCGCCTGAGGTTTCCGTCCCTTCTCGACGACGTAGTTGACGGGGGGCCTCTTTTCCACTATCGTGTGGGGTCCCGTCCATTTGGGGGTCAGCTTTGCCGACCGCCCCCTGTGCACCGTCTCATCACGCAGGAGTACGCGTTCGCCTACGCGGTACTCCTGCTCCTGTGCGTTGTAGTCATATGTTTCTTTCGATCGTCTTTTCGAGCCTTCTAGGTTGTTGCGCGCTATAGTCCATGCAGCACGTAATCGCTCCCGTAGTTTCTGGACGTAGTCGTAGTATGCGTAGGCGCCACAGGGCTGCTGTCTTACGGCCGTCGGTAATTCAGCTTCGCTTCCGTAAATCTGCACGTGGGGCGATAGTCCGGTCCCCGTATGTGGAGTGGTGTTGTACCTGAACATCGCGTACGGCAGCCACTCGTCCCAATTACCTTGATCTTCGTCTATGAAATTTTTCAGGTACTCAGCGAGGGTGCGATGCGATCTTTCTAGTGCGCCATTTAATTCCGGATGGTAGGCAGTCGTTTGTATCTTCTTGGTTCGGAGCAGTCGACACATCTCTTTGAAGGTCGAGCTGAGGAAGTTCGTGCCCTGGTTCGACAGTATTATTTCCGGCGTTCCGTGCCGGCAAATTAATTCTTCTACGAGCGCCCTCGCTACTGTCGAAGCCTCTTGGTTCGGCAGGGGGATCGCTGCACTGTATTTGGTAAGTGCGTCCTGGAATGTAAGTATGTATTTTTTCCCGGAAGCGCTTTCCGGTAGCGGTCCTACGATGTCGACCGCGACCTTTTCAAATGACCTCGATGGGGTGTCCGTTACCACCATTGGCACTCGTTCCTTTTTCCTGATTTTATACTTTTGGCAGGATTCGCAGGATGTTAGGTATTTTTCCAAATCCCTTCTTATGCCGGTACGCTTGATACCCTGATGCCCTTCTATGGGGGTGTCGTGGTATTCTCTTATTATCTTCAGGCGGTCGTCGGTCAATGGGGTGGCTACGCCACTTCGGCAGTCGCTGCGCTCTTTCATATTGCTGTCTTCTTCTGTGCTGCTGGAGGTTTGCGAGCTGCGGCTCCCGCCTCGCCTCGCTTCCTCAGCAGGCTTGTGTTACGTCCTGACGTAACGTCGCGTTTATCTTTTTCATTTCTATTACGTTCTTCTGCTTTAGTTTCGCTACAGTAAAAGTAACTTCCCAAATTTTTCCTTTATTCTCGAACTTCTTAAGAGGAGAGGAGAGCGATTTGAGCGATGGAGATCGGAACAGGGTGAAGATGCGGCCCTACCGACCGTCTCCCGGGAAGAATTAATCTTGTAAAGATGGAATTTTTCGGCGCTCCCGGTCAAAAGGCAAACTTTCAAACCATGGGATCTACTGCGTAGACCCGGTTATCGACTGCCATTTATGGATCTATGATTCAGCGCGGCCCTACCCTCAATCCTAGACCAGGGGTTCGGCTAGTCGCTGTCGGGGCGTTGTTGGTCATAAGGGAGCGGTTGGAGGGAACGCTATCACGTGACCAAGCGGCCGCACCCTTTCTTCTCGCTCTTGCCTGAAATCTTCTCTCTCTCTCTCTCTCTCTTTACAAAGATGATGAAATCACGAACAATTATTAACTAAGCGCAACAATTAACAAAAGTGGACGAACTGTTGATTTAAACGAAAGAGTTATGACTATTAAAATGTTCACACGAATACTGTAGGTAAAATATCAGCAGCAAGAAGAACAATTATGCTTCCATATGGAAACTACTCAGGGCTGTCACTCGAAAACGAGTGCAACCCACATTGAATTAATGAGCTTGCCAAGTATAGTCGGGTAATAGAAGAAAGATCAGTATATCAGGATTAATTCCCCTTTTCTCTTGGGATTATATCAATATGTCTCTTGTAAAATATTGGAATTTATAGTAAAAATACCATCATAAATATATAAAACATGTTATGCCTATATATTAACATGTCTCTCGTAAAATACTGGAATTTATAGTAAAAATACCATCATAAATATATAGAATATGTTATGCCTATATAGAAAGGATAAAGGAAATATTAGGATTAATTTATCGTAAAATAGCGAAAAATAGACAGAAAAACGAGAAAGAGATGAGACTAAAATTGAGTTGCAATGAAGCTTCTGCTGCAGGAAAGCGAGGCTGGCCGACTCTCCACGCAAAGAAAACGCCTTGCGCGAGGTCTGAACAGCGATCTAGCTGACTTGCGTACGAACGAAATGTACGAGTAACCAAGCTAGGTGAGTCGTTCTCAAGAGAAGAACTCTCTCGCTCTCTCTCGTTTCCATGCATAGAAATACTTGTTTTACCAGCAAGTTATTTATATGAAATATGTTACACATATATAGATAGGATAAAATGAAATGTTAAAATTATTTTACAGCTGAATACCCATAAGTAAGACTAAACGAGAAAGAGAGAACAATTATAACATGTTTCAATAAAGCTTCCTCTGCAGGAAAGCGAGACTAGGCGACTCTCTGCGCCACTACGAACGCCTTATCGCTAGAGCTGAACGGCGATCTAGCCGACTTGGGTACGAACGAAATGTACGAGTAACCAAGTTAGACGAGTCGCTCTCAAGTAAATACCTTTTTTCTCTCTCTCTCTCGCTCTCGTTTCTATAGCACGAGAATAATCGTCTAACTAACAAATTATTTAAGAAACCTTATTAACTATAAGAAGTCTAACGTCTAACCAACAAATTAATTAAGAAAACTTATTAGCTATAACTAGAGTAATCACTAATTTAACGAATAACCAATGATGCTTGGAATAAGCCATAGCTCAACAAAACCATTTATACTGCTAAGAGATTAACGCAGAAATCAGGTTGCATACGTCGAAGTTAACTACAGAATCTGTAACAAAATTATTACCAATGGTTTCATGTGAAGGATTTAATTAAGTTCCGTACAAACGTGGAAAAACTAAGCCATTACCATAGACACATCTACATAGAAGTGAGCATAAGGATATTACCTAGACTAGGAAACTCAATCCAAAGTAGGCCAAGAAGCGGGGTGGTAAAAATCGCCTCTTTTTCAGGGGAAAAACGCCTCGAACGCGTTCCCTCACCTAATCGCGTGGTCCACTGTGTAGCACATCGCGCGGACAAATCAGAGCGCACTATACCGATGCACTTGCATAGATCTATGGCTCTGCATGTCAAGAAGCTACTCTGCGGAGTAAGGGGAATGAATACGTGTATGGTCGAGATAGACCACGGGGAAATTTTTATAATCAGGATAGGGTTTTATCCCTTCTCTTCTTTTACGCGCTTGACGACAAGAATTTTCGACGCTCAGGAGCCCTATAAAAAGCCGCGAAAATCGGCCGACGACGACAGTTTCACGGGGGGTCAAGTAGAGGACTAATCACTAGCCTGGCAGTCAATAAGTCGCCGGCAGTGAGTTAGACTTTTCCCAAGGCAACAAGTAGTACTGTTTGCCGGGAAATAAAGGTACAAATTGAAAATGCGGGTTTGATAACAGATGGCGTTACTAACGCTATACGCATCAGGCAGTACTGTGACTATGTTCATGTCAAAGCTACGTCTTATAGCTTTAATTTTCAGTATGTGTCAATTTGTCGCAGTGTCAAATTCATAGTTTTTTTGAGCTCTCAATATGTCGAGTTTCGTGCCAACAAAACAGCATTTGCGGGAAGTTTTAATTTACTTCTTCAATTTGAAGAAAAGTGCTGCTGAAGCACATCGATTGGTCTCCGAGGCTTATCCGAGTCATGTTCCATCGGTTTCAACGTGCGAGAGATGGTTTGTGCGGTTTAGAAGTGGTGATTTTGACGTTGAGGACAAAGAGCGGCCGGGCCAAGTGAAAAAGTTTGAGAATGCTGAATTGGAGGCAATACTCAATGAAGACTCGTGTCAAACTCAACAAGAGCTCGCAGATTCATTGGGAGTGACACAACAAGCCATTTCCCATCGTATAAAAGCCCTCGGAATGATCCAAAAGCAAGGACATTGGGTGCCGTATGAGCTGAAGCCGAGAGACGTCGAGCGCCGTTTTTTTGCATGCGAACTGCTGCTCGAACGGCAAAAACGGAAGGGTTTTTTGCATCGCATTGTCACTGGTGATGAAAAGTGGATCCATTACGATAACCCGAAGCGCAAAAAATCATATGGTTACCCCGGCCATGCATCATCATCGACGGCCAAACCAAATATTCACGGCGCCAAGCTCATGCTCTGTATTTGGTGGGACCAGCTGGGTGTGGTGTATTATGAGCTATTGAAATCGAACGAAACCATCACAGGAGCACTATACCGAACTCAATTGATGCGTTTGAGCCGCGCACTCAAAGAAAAACGGCCACAATACGAGCAAAGACACGACAAAGTAATTTTGCAACATGACAACGCTCGGCCACATGTTGCAGCGCCGGTCAAAACATACCTACAAACGCTGAAATGGGAAGTCTTACCCCACCCGCCGTATAGCCCAGATATTGCTCCTTCCGATTACCACCTTTTCCGATCGATGACACATGGCCTAGCTGACCAGCGCTTCCATTCTTACGAAGAAGCCCAAAAATGGGTCGATGACTGGATAGCAGCCAAGCCGGCCGAATTTTTTCGCAACGGTATCCGTAAATTGCCAGAAAGATGGGAAAAAGTTGTGGCTAGCGATGGACAATACTTTGAATAATTCATTTGTTACCATTTTTTCAGAATAAACGTTCAAAAATAGAAAAAAATCCCGCATTTTCAATTTGTACTCCTGATAGTACAGAACGATAATTTCTCACCACGGCTGAATTTTCACAAAGTATAGTTTCGAGTAGTACAGAGTACGAGTACAGTACTTATAATTATTAACCCGTGCGAAATCGGAAATATTGAACGTGCAACATTCAACTACTCATGTAGTTTTATTTCAATAAATAATTATTAATACGCACCAACGCCTACGTTCGATTTTTAGTCTGTCTGACTACATTAATCTACGCCCAACCAACGTTCAACAGCAAGAATTACAGCAACAAACAACCGTAGATATAGTTTTCAATTACCAATTAAAGTGAAATCTTGCTCCGCGTGAAATTGTCATTCAAGTCCCACCCCCTTATTCGTGAAGTGATTATCCCCAACCAAGAACAAAACGCACTCCAGCCCTATCCCGAGTAATTTTCCGCGAGGTTAGACTCAAAAACGGGCTTGCGTCTTCGGTATTTTCTCGTCGGGTGTGGTAAAGGGAGAATTTATTCTCCTTGACCAGAGCACGGAAAAGATACACCGAAACGTAAAATCTATGTTAAATTCGTGGGTTCGTAAGATAGGCCGCGATTTTGACGTAACACTTGTGCGGCGCTTGGCCCGCAGTTTCGTCGCTTGGTGTGCCCACCGGTAACTCCGGCGTTGCTGCGCTCGCTCTGTCCCTTTCAGCGATGCTCGCAGTCTTACTCGTGCCTGTCTGCACTAGCTTGCGTGGTCTGCCCCTTCTCCGACTGCACGGCTTCGCAGCAGGGCTGTTGGGCTCAGTAGAGCGACCTGCATCCACGCTGCGGATCTCTCCATCTTCTTCTGGCGCATTGGCCTGCGCCGCCTCTGTCTCTGCCGCGTTACTGTGTTGGCCCGCTGTATTCTCGGCTCTCCGCTTTGTGCGGCTGTCCGTACTCGGGCGCTTGCTGTCCTTTTTTATCTCACGGGCGAGCTCGACCTCTCGCTCCAGCGAGTTACCACGGCTGTAAGGGGTATCTTCGGCCCTCCGCTTTGTGCGGTCATTTGCTGTGCCGAGTTGCCCCGTCGTGCTGTCCTCTTCCAACTCACGGGCTTCGTTCTTCGCTCTCGCTTTGGCCCTCGTAGTGACGAATATTCGACTTAGCGCATCTGCATTCGTGTTGCGCTTTCCTACCTTGTACTCTACGTTAAACTCATGTTCCGCTAATTTAATTTTCCAACGCATCAATCTCGAACCTGGGTCCTTTAATCCGAACAGCCAGGTGAGTGGTTGGTAGTCCGTCACTACCGTGAACCGGGTACCATACATATATGGCCGGAATTGAGCTAGGGCCCATACTATCGCGAGTAGTTCCTTTTCAGTAGTCGTAAAATTCAGCTCAGCTTTAGTCATGGTGCGGCTTGCATAGCATATGGGCAAATCGTCCCCGATCTTGCCTTGCGAAAGTATCGCGCCGAGCGCCCGATCTGAAGCGTCTGTCATCACGACGAACGGCTTTTCGAAGTCCGGATACTGCAAGTTCTTTACCATGGGCTCTGGTTTGAGACAGTCTTCTTTGATAATGCTGCATTGCGCTCCGGTGTCCGCCTTAAGGGTGAGTACTCCGGTCACGGCCAACGGTGCGATGATATCGAAGTCGCTCGCAGTGGCACTTGACGCCGGCAACGTTACCTGTAGTAGTTGTAGAGTCGTTTTCTTTAGCTGGGGTGCAAGTCTTTGCTGGGCTGTTAGAGTATTCAGTCTCATCGTTCCCAGTGGGCGGATGTCTGTGTTCGGTCGACTAGTTCCTGCTGTTACAGTTGTTTTTTTTATCTTGTCCCCTGAGTCCTTCTGACGTTGGGGCTGCTGTGATGTCTGAGCTGGCTTGCTCTTGTTTTGCGCCAGTCTCTTTCTGCAGTCCTTCCATACGTGGCCCTTCTTCTGACAGTAATTGCATACGATGTCTACGTTGTGTATCGACTTGTTTTCGCTAGGCATTGGCAAACTCACTCTTCCCGATTTCCGGGTGCAGTCTCGAGCTATGTGTCCAGCTTTTCCGCAGGTGAAACAATTTTTTTCCTGCCGGGATGGTGCGCCCAGGGACCTTCTGGGGTGGTTTAGTGCTCCACCTACCCCTCCCTTTGGCTGCACCATCTCGGTTTTCTCTATGGCCCCTGCCACAGAGTCATGCAGAGTTTGGTAATTTCTCGCACGTACCAGCACTTGCACCTGGCCGTGCAGGCCGTTTTCGAAGTTGGCCTGTGCGCTTCGTCGGGTGACACTCTCGACGGTGATCTTCTGTTTTCAACGGTTCGCAGAGTATTTCGGCAATGTCTACCGTAATTCTCTCCGTTCTTGCCGCGTAGGCGGCGATGTCTTCGTTCTGTCCATGCCGGAGGGAGCTGAACTCCATTTGCAACGCGGCCAGGGACTTCCGTTGTCTGTACAACGCTTCTAATTCGCTCCTGAGTTGCGCCATGGTACTGATGGTTTTGTGCTGCAGTTGTCTTGCTGCCGCACCTTCTAATTTGCTCATGACGTTTAGTTCGAGGAGGGTGTCATGCTCCTCCTCGGCTACCCTGCAAAAAATCGTCTCGCAGGACTTTAAGAAGAGCGGCAATGCCTTTGTGTCTTTGACGTCGAACATTTTCACCATTTTTATTCCGAGGCTGAGGCTGAGCATATTTGAGGGCCGCTGCGTCTCCTCGAACCGCGTGCGTCTCGGGGGCTGTACGGGAGGCGGATGGTCTTTCATCCCTGCTCCTCCTAATCGTTGCTGGATTTCAGCTATTTGCTCTCTAAGGGAGCGGATGAGCTCGTATTCGTCCGCACCTACCTCGTTTAACGTATCCGCCAAGTTTCGTCTTGCTGACGGTGTTTCAGGAATTCGTGATCGAGTTCGCGTTGACTTTGCTCATGCTCGCGCTGCAGCCTTTCACACTGCCGTCGAGCTCTTACGAAATCACGGTGGCTCCGGTCGATCGCCTCTAACCGATCTCGTACTCTTGAAGTCACCGACCGTGCTGTTGTACCGGTAGCTGTTGGGAAAACTATGCGACCTATCGTTTGCATGCTTTTGAATTCCCGCTCCATGTCCTCGTCTAGGCGTTCAGGTGTTCGTCCGCCAGTAGCCATATTGAACACGTCGTCGCTACCTATACTACTGTTATCGCGAAACGCCGCACCCCTGAGTGGGTTTACGCCAAACTCGGCGTCCAGTCGGCCTGCGACGGCCTATTGCCCGTCGGCGGGGATTCGACCCGACGGCGAGAGCTCTGTTAACGCCCTGCGCGCTTCGTACGCGATTTCCCCTACGGCAGCAGCTAATCCGGCTGTGGAGTCTACCCCTTCGCCGAGCATCGCAGTTTCTAACGAATTGACTCTACGTTTCGGTTTCGCTCCCCTAAATATCGGCATGTTGCTAATTTCAGGGCGAACAAAACTCTAAAATATACCCACAAAATCTCGACAGAAATGTCTCTAATGGAATATATATATATTTTTTTGGAATTTTCAAATATCTGTCCTAACTGGTTTATATCGGCAATATGTATTAGTATAACGTAACCGCTACTTACAGAAGGATGATCTGGTAGATGGTCCTCTCCATGGCGATGTTCTCGGGTGCTGTCGACTTGGTATCCTGCAGCTCCTTTCTGTTAATGGTCCTTGACGTCTTTCTTGACGCTGTTGGCTTGCTTCTTCGCTGGTTCCTGGGTTCGTTCTTACTGCGTCGATAATGGTTGCACAACGGCTTCTTCTCAAGTAGCTGCTTCCAGTACTTGATTGCACACCGTGCGTTTTTTCCTCGACTTGACGTCACACCGTCAATCGGGATTTTTAAACGGTTGACCGATATGTCACACCGCACCAACGTATACTTCGCGCCTTCGCGTTAGCTTATTCGGATTTTCACGAACTACACTGGCGTCCTTTGGACGAGTCGTAGTCGTCACTTCAGAGTCACTCTTATTTACTCTGTCCAAAACACTTTTGTCCAAATAAATCCCGTATCACTTAACTTCAGCGGATCCCACCGCTGCCACCAAATGTTATGCCGGTACCGGGTAATTAGATTATTCGGTATTCGGTATAATATTAAAAAGTTATTCTTCTTTGTGATCGTTTGCCGATAAGAAGATGGATCTCGAGTTATCGATGAAAACGCGAATATATATAAATGGAAGTATTTATTATAGGGAACGGTAACTTTCCGTTGTCTATCTAAAAGTTAATAAATGAGTGTACAATAGTTCGTTGTTTCGAGTACTTGACGAGGAACCAACCGTTCTCTGTTGAATCTAATTTAATTCTGCTTTTAGTAAAGCAGTTAGCAACTGCGTTTGCTAAAATCCCTTAGATGGCAGCTTTAGCTTTAGCCAATCGTAGGTCGCCTAGCGAGTCGCCTCATGCTGCGTCGGCGTCTACCTCGCATCCTGTCTTGTATGACAGCTATCTTTTAGAATTTCATATCTAGCTATGTCAACTAAGGAATATTCCTGAGAATACGTAAAGTGGAATATTCCGCGACATAACACGAGGTTTTCGGACAAAATTCAATAGGTTTCACCATCCATGGTGGACTCGACCACCACAACTGATGAGAGGCCAATTGAGACGTTGAGATACCCCGAGAGGCACAATCTGCAGGGTTGCTTGTACCTGACACGTAACGCCACTGAGCATTGGGTGTGAGTCCTTGTATCTGAGATACTCGATTTCGGACATAGTGTTTCCACCGAGCAGAATGAGCATTGATCCAGGTGAGAGTTACCGACGAGTCCGTCCACAGGTGAGTAGACGAGACTTTGATTCTGAGCGTGGCTTGAACGTATGCAACCAATTTTGCGAGTAACAGTGCAGCTGTCAGTTCAAGCCATGTTATGGTAAGCCTCTTGAGTGGTACCACGCGCGTTTTTGAGCAGATAAGTGAAGCCACCTTTCCTGTGGACATTGAGTCGATAGTGATGTAGATCACTGCGGCCATGGCCAGTTGAGATGCAGCAGAGAAGCCATGCAATTCCACTGTTGAGTCGCTCCATGTATTGAACCAACGAGGAATTGAGAGCCTGGCCAGGCTTTTGAGATCTTCTCTGATTGCAGTCCATCGTGCTGAGACCTGAGATAGCAGTGATTCATCCCAGCTGAGCTTGTGAAGCCAAAGCTATGCAAGAGTATTTTGGCTCTTATCACAACCGGTGAGACGAAACCGAGTGCATCAAAGAGTTGAGCCACCTCGGAAAGAACGAGGCACTTTGTGAAATTCTCCTGAGTTGAGTTGAACCGGGATGAGAATGTGAACTTGTCTTCATTAGGAGGCCAAGTCAGACCAAGAATTTTGGTCTCGCAGTCGTCCATTGAGATAGCTGAGCTTGACGATGATGATGAAATATTAGCAAGGACCGTGTGGTCCGACGAGTGCCACTTGGCGAGTGGAAAATCGCCCGCCCGTCCTTGAACTGTTGAGCAATTTCAATGAGTTGATGAGTTGAATCCGCCCATCCAAAGATGTCATCCACGTACCTGCCAAACGTGATAGCTGGCACAGCGAGAGGAAACCGGTGACCTTCATTTTCGGTAAGCTGCATGAGAGTTCTAACTGCCAAGAATGACGCAGCCTTTGTACCGTATGTCACTCTTGTTAATTGATACGGCACAGGGTTGTCTTGAGCATCAATTCACAAAATTCGTTGAAGATTCTAATCATCAGGATGAACACGAATTTGATGATACATCTTGGTAACGTCCGTGGCAAAGATGTGTCTGTGATGACGGATCCAGATGAGAACGTCCGAAATATTAAGCACCAAATTAGGTCCAGTGTGCATGATGTCATTAAGAGACTTTCCAGAAGATGGTGAGCTAGAACCGTTGAATACCACCCTTAATTTGGTGGAAATACGGTCTGGTCTCAGTACACCGTGGTGAGGCAGATAGTATTGAATTTCACTTGTAGATGATTTCGAAGCCTTCACCATGTGACCAAGTTGTTCATATTCGTCCATGAATTGTGAGTAGAGCTGACCGTATTCAGCATTTTTTGAGATTTTCCGCAATGTGTGCTGAAGATACTGATGTGCCCGCGAGTATGAATGTCCCAGATTTGCAGGTGAAGATATAAGAGGAAGCCGAACAATGTATCGGCCAGTAGAATCACGCTGATGTGTATCGCGAAAATGATCCTCGCATGCCTGCTCCTCTGGTGTTAGTTGACTGACTGTATCCTTTGGTGGCTCTTCTTGAACCCAGAATTTTGTGAGCACGTCTTGTAATTCCTGATCATCGTGTTGCACAGCAGCATGATGAACAGCGAGTGCATCAGGTTGACATGAGTTAATGGTCCAATGATGAGACAACCAAATATTGATAATTGTGCAATTGGCGAAGATGAGGTGTCTTTGATAATGTTAGGTTTAATCACCTGACCATAGATATCTGCTCTAATTATAATGTCGATCGGTCGTGGTGTGAGAAAGTCCGGATCCACCAGCTTCAGCTTCACTATGTGAGGCTAAGTGCGAGCTGGTGACTCAAAAGATGCAAATGAGTTGTAACCGTGTTGAGAATGTAAGCTAGAACCGTGATCTTCTCCCTTGTGTACATGGAGCACATTGTGAGTTAAACCGAACCACGTGTTTGTGTTGAGTGTCTTCCACCGATCCCTGTGATCGAAATTGTTGAGTACTTGCGTGATGTATTAAGTTTACGAAACAGTTCTTCCGTAATAAATGTTAATTCTGACCCAGGATCGATGAGAAGTCTTGCCTGATGAGTTGATGCCGAAGTATGAATGTGTATGAGTGCAGTTGCCAATAATGTTGAGCTTGGGTTTGTGAGTAGAACCGATGAGAGAACGACTGCGACAACACCCTAGTGTGTTGACGACTGTGTATTATGTTGTTGAACGGCGTCGGACGTTGTCGATCGTGCCGTTCGATGCAGCAGCGTGTGGTCTGTGCTTGCGGTCGCATGGTGCACAGTTGATTGGTGAGTGCCGACCTTCGCAGGAGTAAGATTCGCTGACGATGACTGTGTAGAGCTAGTTGATTGCGTTAGAGTGGTCTCCACCATTTCCAATGCCTTTATTTTCTTTTCAATGAACTTCTTGATCCAAAATGTAGTTTTGAAGCTGCTCCTTCATGGTCGAGGTATAATGCGGGCCATAACCTTTCTAAGAGCTCGTGCTCCTTGCGAAAGTCCCCATAGACCTCGTCTATCTGCGTGATCAACATGTCGAGCAGCCTCAGCGTGGTTGGTTGAGCCACGTCAGCTAGCGTAGTGCAGATGTGGCAGAGTGCTTCAATCCGGTTGTGCTGAGACTGGACCTTTAGCAGCAGCTCGGTTGCCAGGCGAGTTGGTGATCCGGTCCTTACCGCAGTGGTGGTGCCATCGGGGACCAACAATGCTCTTTTCTCATCAGGATCACCGGGTGCCACCCCGGTGTCTGATAAGTGGCGTTCAGACATTGTTGTCCTGACAACCTCCTTGAACAAATACAAACCAACGAAGCTGCTCCGCAGAGCTCTACTTTACCAAATCTGCTTGGCTGACGAGTACCAGGATGAGCCGATGAGATGAGACTGCGAGGAATATCCGCAGAATCCCACGTTGAGATGAGCCGAGAGATGCGAGCGGAATGTAGTTAAACCATGGTTTCACCCTGTGCGAGTCGAATATCCGGCTCGAAGGACCAAATATTTGAGAAGTCCTTGGATGTAGTTGGAACAACCTGTGAATATATTGGAACTTATGAAGCTTCACTCAAGACAGGGTGAAAATAAACCAGACTCGTATTTTGAGAAAGCGGTTTATTACACCTTCCGCATGTCAGTTACAAAAATTAGTTTAATTTAGAAAATATAAAGAATATAAAAATAAATACGCAATAAATTATGTTGAATTTTGTGAGGTTGAGAAACCAGTATAATTCATAATACTTTTTGAAGCCAAAATAACAAATATGAAAATAAAATACCAAGAATTGAAATTGAATTCTGAAGTTTTGGAAAATCTGAGAAGCACTTAATTACATTAACTGAGTGTTGGCATCGTAAAGTGATTGTGTAGCACACAATTGTATTAATTGTGTGCTGTGTCTAATGAGTGGCGTGTACGCAGTGCAGCCAGCACTGCGGAGCATGCCACGCAATGAGATACATGAGTGCATAGACAAATTCAGTGCCCGTCACCAAATACTCAATGAGATAATGAATTAGAATTTACAGCAAGTGAGTGCTAGCACATGCAAATCTGGCCACTGAGTATAATTCTAGTGTGACAGGCTATGAAGCAGTCTACGCTGTAGAGCATAGTAATGCTCGCTTGAGGTTGCACAAAATGATCTGATAGAATTCACAATACTTTCTCAGCAAGTTTGATTGGGGGAAAGCACAGTGAATTGGCAAAACACACGCAATTATATTAATCGAGTATACTACATGTTGAGTGAAAACGTGGTGCAGCCCATGCTGCAGAGCACGCTACAGGGTGAGACCTTTTATGATGATGTACCGATATATGAATCTCCTCACCGTCAGTGAATTATGACGGTGTTCTCTTGCCTTTATTTGAGTCCTGGTGAGCAAGAAGAAGTTGAGAAGATCCAGTCGAGAGATGTGAAAATTGTCCGAGCCTTGCAAATGCGTGCGCTGTTCGATGTGGGTATTCATGTAAATGCCGAAATATCCAATATGGCAGCGGGATACGAAAGCGTCGTTGGGCGCTGAAGTCAATTGAGAGAGATAGCCGGTGAGCGAAGCCGAAATCAAGCGAGAGAGACATCCTCTCGCTCAACGCAGCCTACGAGGCACAGCCACGGCTCCGCGAAGCCCTGCCTCGGCTATCTCCAGCCTAACCGAACGCAGCGTGCTCGGCGAATATCGATCGCCGTGCCCCAGCTGATTATCCAACACAGTCATATTTGATCATATATGGCCATATATGACTCTATACATGGACAAAATCCATGTATAATCATATATGATTATATATAATTATATATGATCATACATCAACTTTTTTTCTCGGGATGTCTTAAAACTATTTTTTCAATTTCAAAGATACTTTTATAATTTATGTTTTGTTTTGAATGTATCTATGCGAAGTTGTTTTCTCACAGAGCATTTATTTTACTCTTAAAAGATACTTTATTTATGCCCGTATCACACTAGGGACTGGGATTGAGACTGGATTGCCATTTAACCAATTAGGAGAAAGGAAACTAACCTGAAATTTAGTGAACTTTTTCCTTATTGGTTAAATTGCAATCCAATCCTCCATTCCAATTCGTAGTCTGATACGGGCTTTGCGATCGTTTTTGTTCCTTGCAATGACATGTAAGACTGCATTCATTTTTCAGTCGTATTTTATGCGTTATGTTTATTTAGTAAAAAGTTTTTGCGTTCATTTGATATATTAAACATAAGGTTAGGTTAGGTTAGTCTGAAAGACTGTTCATAAATAAAATTTTAGCTAACATACATGAATTTTTTATAATCATTTCCATCATTAAACCATAATTTGCTTTTTTTATATTGTTGTGTCGCGGAATATTCTACTCCGTATTTCACATATTCGGGAATATTCCATAGCAAAGAAACATTGGAATTCGTTCAAGACAGGAAACGAAGTCCAATGCCCGATAGTACGATCGACACCAGAAACGCCGACGCAGCATGAGGCGACACGCTTGGCATTCGAAGATAGGCTAACGCTAAAATTGCAAACTAAAGGATTTTCGTGAAGATAGTTAGCAACTGCTTTACGAAAGGACAGTATTAAATTAGATTGAAAAGAGAACGGTTGGTTCCTCGTTAAATACTCGAAACAACGCATTATTGTACTTTTTACTTTGATATATAAATAGGCAACGGAAAGTTACCGTTGCTTATAATAAATACTTCCTTTTATATAAATTCGCGTTTCCATCTTTTACTCGAGATCCATCTCCTTATCGGCAAACGATCCCAAAAAATAATAACTTTTAATATTATACCGACTACCGAATAATCCAATTACTCGGTACCGGCATAACATTTGGTGGCAGCGGTGGGATCTGCCGAAGTTAAGTGATTCGTGATTTATTAGGACAAAAGTGTTTTGGACAAAGTTAAGAATACTCTGAAGTGACGACTACGACGCGTGCAAGGACACCAGTGTAGTTCGTGAAAACCCGACTAATGTAACGCGAAGAGGCAAAGTTAACGTCGGTGCGGGGTGACGTATCGGTCAACCGTTTAAAGTCCCGATAGACGGTGTCACGTCAAGTCGCGGAAAACCGCACAAAGTGTGCAACCGAGTACGCACAGCAGCTACTCGAAAAGAAGCCGTCGCGCAACCGTTGGCGACGCACCAAGCACGAACCCAGGAACCAACGAAGATACGGGTCAACAGTACCAGGGAGGATAACTGGACCAGCCTTCGAGGGAAGCTACGAGACAACAGGTCTACAGCACCGGAGGAACGGCACCCGAGAACAACAGGATGGAAAGGACCGTCTACCAGATCATCCTTCTGTAAGTGGCGGTTACTTTATACTTATACATATAGCCGATGAACTGAAGCCAGATAAGAAAAATATTTTTGAATTTTTTTTTGAAAAAAAAATATATCTCTTGAGATTTTGTGGGAATAATTCTAAGTAGAGTTCGCCGCAAAATTAGCAAATATGTCAGATCCTAGAGGAGCCCGACCAAGAAATAGGGGCAATTCGCTAGAGACGACGTTGCCCGGCGAAGAGGTAGACCCCACAGCTGGATTAGCCGCGGCCGTAGGGTACATAGTTTACGAAGCGCGCAGGGCGCTATTCGAGCTCTCGCCATCGGGGCGAATCCCTTCGTCCAGACAAGGGGCCCTGGCGGACCGACTGACGGCCCAGTTTGGCGTAAACCCACGTAGGGGTGCGTCATTCGGGGATTTTGACAGCAACGTTGGCGACGACATTTTTAATATGGCCACTGGCGAGCGAACGCCCGAGCACGTCACCGAGGACATGGTGGACCGGGAAACAGAGAGTATGCGTACGATAGATCGCGTAGGATTCTCTACAGCTACCGGTGCGACAGCCTGGTCGGTACCGGCAAGGGTACGCGATCGGTTGGAGGCAGTCGACCGAAACCGACGCGAGTTGGAAAGAGCTCGATGCCAGTGCGAGAGGCTGCAGCGCGAGCACGATCGAGGCCAACGCGAACTCGATCGCGAACTCAGGGAGGCCGAAACACCGTCGGCGAGACATAACTTGGCGGACACGCTCAACGAGGTAGGTGCGGACGAGTACGAACTCATCCGGTCCCTACGAGAGCAAAACGCCGAACTATCGCGGAGGCTGGGAAATACAGGGTTGGAAGATCGTCCGATACCACGTCCGCGGTCGAGGCAAACCCGATTTGAGGAATCGGATTATCCCCCTGCGGATCCCGTGTTCCAAAGGGAACAACGGAGGGTGTCGGAAACACCGAGTCGGACACTCGACTTGGGGCTGGCCTTGAAAAATATAAAGCGCTTCGACGGTAGCAACGCTGACGAACTAGATGCCTTCTTGCGATCATGCGAGACAGTTTTCAAGAGAGTAGCGCCCCAGGATCAAGACATCCTGTTGGAACTGGTGCTCAGCAGCAAGCTCGAGGGAAGGGCGTCCAGAGAGATGAAGCATAAAGTCATCCTCTCGGTAGCGCAGCTTAAAACCGAGCTGGAGGCCCTGTACGGAAAGCGGAAG
This sequence comes from Cylloceria caligata, assembly GCA_963942595.1. NCBI lineage: Eukaryota > Metazoa > Arthropoda > Insecta > Hymenoptera > Ichneumonidae > Cylloceria > Cylloceria caligata. Next base: position 34,697,403 of record OZ012710.1, on the reverse strand, counting down.
TCGTTGCCTGCGTTACAAGTAGAGTTCAACTCCCTCCGGCAGGGCCAGAGTGAGGGTATCGCGGTATACGCCGCCAAGACTGAGCGTATCACCGTCGATATAATAGAAAAACTCTGCGAGGTAGCCACCTCGATGTTGGAGATGCGCGTCGTCGAAAAAATAACACGGAAGAGCGCCCAGGCCAACTTCGAAAATGGACTGCATGGGCAGGTCCAAATTCTGGTGAGATCTCGTAATTACGCCACCCTCCACGAGTCCGTTACAGGAGCCATCGAGATCATGAATATGGTGCAGCCAAAGGGAGGGGTAGGTGGAGTATTAAGCCACCCGAGAAGGTCCCAAGGCGCATCATCCCGGCAGAGCGAAAATTGTTTCACCTGTGGAAACACTGGACACATGGCTCGAGACTGCACCCGCAGATCGGAACGAGTAAGCCTACCAGTACCCAGTGAAAACAAGTCAATCCACAATGTGGAAATAACCTGGAATTACTGCCAGAAGAAAGGCCACATATGGAAAGACTGCCGGAAGAGACTGTCGCAGAATAAAAGCGAGCCAACGCAGCCGCCCCGACAGCCAAGAAACGCAGGCTACAAAGATGCAAAAAATACGGTAACTGCGGGGCCAGATCCAGCCACTGCAGGCGTGAACACGCTGGGCGCACTGAGACTGAATACGCTAACTGTCCAGCAGAGACCTGCGTGCAAGCAGAAGAAAACAACGCTGCAGCTTCTACAAGTAACGCTGCCGGCGTCGAGTGCCACCGCCAGCGACTTCGATATCGATGCACCGTTGGCCACGACCGGGGTACTCACCTTCAAAGCGGACACCGGAGCACAGTGCAGCATAATCAAGGAAGGCTGTCTCAAGCCCGAGACCGTGGTGAGCAGGTGCTCCGTGGAATTACAGGGTGTGGCGGACGAAAAATTCACCCCCCTTGGTATAGCTAAAATTGTACTCGAAACACCGGCTTTAAATGTAGAGCATTGGTTCTACATCGTTCCGAACAATGTGCCGTTGAGGGTCAACGAATTACTTGGCATGGACTTTATCAAGCAGCATAAAGCGGACATCCTGCATGGCGAGATGCTCAAGTTATATGGGCACTGCATGCCGCTAAGGGACGGCGCGACGAGGATATATTCGTCACCGCGCAGTAGAACTGCCGCCACGTGCAAATACATAGGCCTGCTTACAAAGATAAATCTTCCTTCCGGAAACGGGTCTAACATGGATGCCGCCAAGGAAAATACATTTGTCAAACTACCTACAAGGAGCGGGATCGGCCGAGGCATCATAGAGAGACCCCGTGTCACACCGTCAAGAATCAAAAGAGTGAGTTTAGAAGTTTCTAAATGCGACGGGGAAGTGCAACAGCCGACGGTGACATGCGAGCCGTCGGAGATAGCGAAGACCGTACGTAGCCGCCAGGTCAAGGTACTGCGCGTTAGCTCAGAGAGCACGGGGAAGAAGGCCAAACGGTTTGCGCAGCGCCAACGGAAGCCCGACTTGGTGCCCCCCAGCAGTGAAAAGCAAGCAGCTCGCGCAGGAATAGTGTGCGAATACAACGGTGTATTACAACTACGAGGGAACAAGCGACAGCGCACGCACGAGGTGCAATATCGCGCACCCTTTAAGGTCGGATCGAAGGACCTAGGATTGCAACCCTTGCCTGGGAAGACCGTAAAATCGGGGCATGGGTCCGGTAAAATGCATAAAGCCGGAAAAAGAAATACTGATGCGGACGCTCTGAGTCGCATATATGCGACTACACGAGCCCAAGTGGGACAGGAAAGACAGTCCCACAAAAAAGAGAATGATAGCGCAATCGGGTATACGAACGGCCGCACAAAGCAGAGAGTCGAAGATACCCAAGGCAACCACTATAACTCATCGGAGCGAGAGGCTAAACTCGCCCACGAGAAAGAGAAGTGGAGATGCCGACAGACAAAATGCTAGCGGAAGGAATAGCCCAGTCCAGCAGGAGTCAATGTAACGCGCCGCTGATGGTCGTGGCTAAGAAACCCGATGCCGCCGGAGTGAAGAAAATGCGCGTAGTGGTGGACTTTCTGAAGTTGAACGAAGCCACCATCGGAGACTCGTACCCACTGCCCAATATCACCGAAATATTGAACCAGTTAGGACGGACCCGATATTATACGACTTTGGATCTCGCCTCTGGATTTCACCAAATCCCGATGGCGCAGGAAAACTTAGAAAAACGGCATTTTCTACTTCGCGGGGTCATTTTGAGTCCATTCAGATTGAAGAACGCACCACCGACTTTCCAGCGGCTAATGAACTCCGCGTTAGCAGGACTACAGGGCGTCAAATGCTATGTGTACCTCGACGCCATAGTAACACACGGAGTAAGAGCTACTCACGATAGTATGGGCCCTAGCTCAATTCCGGCCATATATTTACGGTACCCGTTTCACAGTAGTCACGGACCACCAACCACTGACCTGGCTGTTCGGAGTAAAGGACCCAGGTTCGAGATTGATGCGTTGGAAAATTAAATTGGCGGAACATGAATTCAACGTAGAGTACAAGGCTGGAAAGCGCAATACGAATGCAGATGCGCTAAGTAGAATATACCTTACTACGAGGGCCCAAGCAAGAGCGAGGAGCGAAGTCTGTATGTCGAAAGAGGACAGCACGACGGGGCAAGGAGGCACAACGAATGACCGCACAAAGCGGACGGCCGAAGATACCCCGTATAGCCATAGTAGCTCGCTGGAGTGAGAGGTCGAGCTCGCCCGCGAGAGAGACGAGGACAGCAAGCGCCCGGGTACGGACAGCCGCACAAAGCGGAGAGCCGAGAATACCCCGGGCCAGCCTAGCAACGCGGCAGAGAGAGAGAGAGAGGTTGCGCTGGCCAATGCGCCAGAAGAGGATAGAGAGATTCGCATCGTGCATGCATATCGCTCTACTCAACCCCTCAACCCCGCCGAAAAGCCGTGCGGTCGGGGAAGGGGCAGACCACGCAAGCTAACAACGCAAGCGAGACAGAGAGCGACCCAACGGCGGAGCTAACGGTGGGCACACCGAGCGAAGAAACTGCGGACAGAGCACCGCAAAGGCCTGCTAAGGAAGCGAGGCACGGCGGGGCACGTAGCCCACGAACTTGCAGCAGCGCGGACGGAGAGAGCGTTATAAGAGAGTATAGCGACTGCCGCAGTGGCGTAGCCACTCCTTCTGCCGATGACCACCAGAAACAATTAGAGAATACCACGACACCCGCATAGGAGGGCATCAGGGTATACGGCGTACGTTACATCGGATCCGGACCAAATACGATTGGCCCGGCCTGAGAAGAGATCTAGAAAATTATATATCGTCATGCGAATCCTGTCAAAAGAATAAAATCAGGAAAAGGGAACGAGTGCCGATGGTGGTAACTGACACCCCATCGAGATCATTTGAAAAGGTTGCGGTCGACATCGTAGGACCGCTACCGGAAAGCGACTCCGGGAAAAAATATATACTTATGATTCAAGACGCACTTACCAAGTACAGCGCAGCGATCTCACTGCCAAACCAAGAGGCATCGACAGTAGCAAAGGCGCTCGTAGAAGAATCGAACTGCCGGCACGGAACGCCGGAAATAATATTATCAGATCAGGGCACGAACTTCCTTAGCTCGACCTTTAAAGAAATGTGTCGACTGCTGCGAATCAAGAAGATACAAATGACGGCCAACCATCCGGAATCAAACGGCGCATTAGAAAGATCGCATCGCACCCTCGCTGAGTACCTAAAAAATTTCATAGATGACGATCAAGAAAATTGGGACGAGTGGCTGCCATATGCGATGTTCACGTACAACACCACTCCACATACGGGGACCGGACTGTCGCCCCACGTGTTGGTGTACGGACGCGAGGCCGAATTGCCGACCGCCGTGAAACAAGAACCATGCAGCACTTATGCCTACGATGACTACGTCCACGAGTTACGCGAGCGATTACGCGCCGCATGGACTGTAGCACGAGACAACCTGGAAGGCGCAAAAAGACAGTCGAAGATTACATACGACCATGGCGCACAGGTGCAGGAGTACCGCGTCGGCGAACGCGTACTCCTCCGTGACGAGACGGTGCGAAGGGGGCGGTCAGCCAAGCTGACCCCGAAGTGGACGGGTCCTTACGAAATAGTAGAGAAGAGGCCCCTCGTCAACTACGTGGTTCGGAAGGGACGTAAAATCCAGGCGGAGCACGCAAACCGCCTGAAGCTCTTTATCGAGCACTAATAGCTCAGGAATTAAGGAATTCGAATACTTATAGCTATTTAAAACTAAATATTAGCTAGACAATAAATGTGGGAAGGAGCCCCTCAGGACGCAGGGTAGGGAGCTCCAATAAAATAGAAGAGGTCTTAGGTGACCTAATTTTATCAACAGGAAAAGAGCGTATGCCTATAGAGAAAAATATATTAAACGAAACAATTGAAAAGAAGTTGCTCTTTCATTACGCAATCCAGAGGGGACGGAATACTGTGACCGTGCCAGAAAAGCACCTCGAAAAATGTATAGCATATTAATACTGACACAGGATAGTGTTTAGCGTAGAGTACAAAAAGAATATATGGAGTAAATTGAAGAAATGAAGCCTCTAGGAGCATACATAATTTTGGAAAAAATAAGTCAACGTGCACACTCTATTCGGTCGATATACACATGTTAATAAGCCTCAGAGTGAGGAAGAAAGCACGCGTTGACAATCTAGTCCCAAAGCTGAATAGAGCACAGAAAGGCCTACAGCGAAAATGGACACAGATAACGGCCAGAAATGCGCGAAAAGGGTTATCCGCCTAACCCAGAAAAATTGCGAAAAAATTCCTACTCAGCATGAAATGTTAAATAATACGGGAATACTGGCTTTAGTAGGCGTATGTATAGTAACCGCCCAAGATTTCAGCATTAAAACCATCGGGCGGACATCACAGATCATCAGAGAAAATTACCTCCCATCGTTCAACTTAACATTAACGGAAATTGAAACCAAGGCGCCCCCTACGCAGACCGAGAGGACAATTCCACTGCAGAGCGTGCTGCGAGACCCAGAAGAGCTTCAAAAGCTCGGAGCTCGAGCCGACCAAACCATGGACGGCCTCAATACAGACGGAGACGGGATGCAACACATCCATAATCTGAGTTTTTACTCACTGGGTGCAGTAGCGCCAATAGCCTTGGTTGGCTATGTTCTGTTTAAATGTTATAGGTATCAGCGAAACCGAACGCCAACAAGGACAAGCGAGGCAACGATCCCGGCAGCAGCCGAGGTAAACATCAACCTCGAGCCGCTCGGACGACAACAGCCTGAGGAGCAACTGCGATCTGAGCTGGCCAGAGTATGCTCCCGTCCCCCCAACCGAGAACGACTCGCTCGGCTCGAAAGACGATAAGAAGGAAGGAAAAACTTCATCGTTAACAAATGAAAAATGAAAATTTTATTGTATCATATTGTTATATAACTTCAAACGAGAAACCAATCGAAGAAAAAATTATTTAAAGAAAAAAAAATAATTTTTTTTTTAAGGGGGGAGGGATGTAGTGCCGCGGAATATTCCACTCCGTATTTCACATATTCGGGAATATTCCATAGCAAAGAAACATTGGAATTCGTTCAAGACAGGAAACGAAGTCCAATGCCCGATCGTACGATCGACACCAGGAACGCCGACGCAGCATGAGGCGACTCGCTTGGCGTTCGACGATAGGCTAACGCTAAAATTGCAAACTAAAGGATTTTCGTGAAGACAGTTAGCAACTGCTTTACGAAAGGACAGTATTAAATCAGATTAAAAAGAGAACGGTTGGTTCCTCGTTAAATACTTGAAACAACGCATTATTGTACTTCTTACTTTGATATATAAATAGGTAACGGAAAGTTACCGTTGCTTATAATAAATACTTCCTTTTATATAAATTCCCGTTTCCATCTTTTACTCGAGATCCATCTCCTTATCGGCAAACGATCCCAAAAAATAATAACTTTCAATATTATACCGACTACCGAATAATCCAATTACTCGGTACCGGCATAACAATATATCCCTATATATGCAGCACAAAAATGTCCATAGGATGTCCGTAGGATGTCTTCAAGACGTCCACAGGATGTCCTTAGGACGTCCTAGGGAGCTCTTGTGGAATACCTGCGATACCCTTTCAATGTCGCCTGAGATATCCGTAGGATATCACAAAGGTAGACACTTTCATATCCCTTAGATATCCTACGGATATCCGAGACCGTACAGGGATATCCATGGGATATTGCGATATCCGAAAATGATGTCCCAAGGATATCCCTGGGATGTCTTGTGCTGTGTGGGATATATGGAGATTCCGGAAGGACTCAAGGTAAAAGAATATTCCAGGAACAGTGTATGCAAGCCCGAGAGGTCGCTCTATGGCCTAAAACTGGCTCCAAGATGTTGGAATCTACGATTTTTGGATTTAGTAAATGAGTTTAACTTCAAGGAGTGTGAAGCAGACAAGTGCGTGTTTACCAAAAAGCTCAAGAACGACACAGTGTACTTGGCGTTATTTGTTGATGACGGATTGGTCGCCTCCGGAAAAATAGAGACTCTTAACATAATAATTCACGACTCAGCGAAACCTTCAAAATAATGGTCGAGAACTCAAATGTTTATGTCGGGTTGCAATTCGATCGCGATAGAGAGCGTAAAAAGTTAATAATTCATCAGAGCACGTACTCGCGGAACATAATTAAAAAATTCGGAATGGGAAACGCGAAAACCGTGAGTTTTCCGGCGAATCCGCACGCAGCACTGTTCTCAAACGGGGAAGACGACGAAAAGATGATTAATGTGTCTTACCGTGAGGCAGTCGGGTCGTTGGTTTTCTTAGCGGCCGTATCGAGGCCTGATATCGCGTTTGCGGTAAATTCAGTTAGCAAATATCTTGGAAAACCTAATGCTACGCATTGGGGAGCTGTAAACCCAATATTTGCATATCTTAAAGGTACAATAGAGTACGGTATAGAGTATTCAAGCGGCGGTAGCGAAGCAGCATTAATCGGCTTCTCTGATGCTGAATACGCTGGTGACAACGAAACGCGAAGACCCACAACTGGATCACTGATGTTTTCTGCCTCGCGAACGGGGCTGTCACGTGGTCGTCGCAGCGGCAACGACTGGTGACACTAAGTACGACCGAAGCAGAGTATGTGGCTGCATCAACAGCAGCAAAAAAATTAGTCTGGATAAGGAAACTGCTATCGGACATCGGATGTCCTTGTGACAAACAAACTACTTTATATGTCGATAACCAAAGTGCAATTCAACTTGTCAGGAATCCTGCATTTCATAGAAGAACGAAACATATAGACGTTCATTATCACTTCATCCGCGAAAAAGTAAATGAAAAGGAAATTAAAGTAGAGTACGTTCCATCGGAAAATCAACGTGCTGACATATTTACCAAAGCAACGCCCAGAGATCGTTTTAGAGCTCTATGTTATAAACTAAGCATGTCACAGGCTCATGAAAAAGGCTTGAACGGCGGTAGTGTTAAGAAAAGCTGAGTTCAGCGCATTTTTTTTGTATCGAGTGTACAGGCACAATGTTCTCATTGCGACTGCAGTACCGGAAAAAGAGTCGAATGCGACTCGGGCAACTTCGGCAGCTATCGGGTTACGAAGCAAGCTTGCCTAGCAACCACGCCACAAAGGCAGTCGCGAGTTCGCCTCGAATAGAATAGAGCATGCTCGCAGCAGTGCTTATTATATTTAAGTACTGAACGCGCCATTAACTCTTCGCATAATAAAGAAATATATCGCTATTAAAATAAAAGTTTATTTGTTAACCCGCTCACTCACTCCTGCTCAAACAGTGGTTATGACTCGCCTAAAGGGTAGTCAAGATAGCAACCTATCTTCCCAGACCAACTCAAGGCGATAGTCTCAAATTTTTTTCCCCAATAAGAGGAGCTGAACTGCGAGGTAGAACCTTAGGAGAATGACGTTACCCCACCTGTTACATAAAAGGAGTTTCTCCAAGCATGTAGCAATGAGCTTAACAAGAAGGTTCCAGGAAAGGAATTGGCATCCCCAATATCGCTCTTAAGGCTACCGTCAATGGAACTTCCTGGCTGTTCATAGATGTATATAATGCATGCCTCAGGGAGGGAACGCTCCTAGACCCATGGATGCGGCAGAGACTTGATCTCTTATCAAAGGGCAAAAAACCGCCGGACGATCCATTGTCATCACCCTTTATACATGTTCGAAGCGCTATTGGAAACACCCTGCCGAAAAATCAATAAGTCTTCAGGAAATCGAATTCAACTGACTTGGAGTGCTCGAAAATAATAAGAAAACTCGTTGGTGTTGGTAAATCACGTACGAGGGTATTTGGTGTTGCTGCAGAGTAGCGCGTCTCTCGTAGGATATACCTGTGTTCGATGTATATTCTCTTTAACACGTGCAATAACGCTGACGGTGCAGTATCGCATAGTGCCCATCGATATATCGCTCAGTTTTAACATAGTACCATTAACGTAATTTATTTTGTTCTGTGAGTTTTTTAATTGAATAAAAAAAATATTTATCCAAAACTTTAAATAAAAATTGTTATTTACCTAATTTCGAACATATTCATTATTGGATGACGACCGTACTTAGCACGCGTCCTTCGAGGCTAGATATCAAGAGTTCGGATTACTCGCTACTCGGATACCCACTGTCGGTTATTCTCGCGCGGGTTGAAAGAATATTTCCGCGATAAATTACAATTGCACAAAATTATTTACATATATTTAAGCTTAAATATTGTTACACGTATATTATTTGATTATTACAAAAATAATTATTACGAAATTTATTAGATTTATTTTGGATACTTGGATACTTGAATATTTTGTCAGAGAAAAATTGCTCGTATGATAATGTTGAACTAATGATTCTAGCTGTTGAGAAGAAAAGGATCTTGTGGATCCGGTGACAATTGTACTAAATTTGGTACGTACAATATAAAATATATTGAGTTTTTATTATTACGAAATACCTGGTGAGTGATGACACTTTATTGATTGATTCTTAGCATGTAATTGTTGATGCACGGAGGGTGAGTCGACTAACAGGGTGCTCAGTTAATCCTTGAGATCTGTGGTCGAATCTTTCAAGTAGATCTGATGTGAAGCTCGTTGATTTTCACACAATGTACTTGTGGTTCGATTCACAATGCACACGAACTGAGTGGAACCAAGTTAATTAGAATTGAGTGAATGAACGTCACAGTTTGCATGAGTGTTGATTCATCGTCCGGTGTGGTGAGTGAGTGCTGTGATTGGTCACACTGCGGAATTATACTGCGTGGTAGCAAGAGTTGGAATGTGTCCAGATCGAGGAAGCGAACTGTTTGAGTACGTTCTACGAGGCTGCGTCTACTCGCGTCCCGCAGGGCTGCGTTTACTCGTGGTCAGAGCGCGCTGGTGAGACTTGCCACGTGGTGTGAGGCCCTACTCTAAATTGATCTCATGCTCATAGTCTCACGAATGGTGTGTGCATGCGTGAGTAGTGTGTAATCATATATAAACGGATTCTATTTATCTATAAACGCATGGTTTTCTTTGCTTTTATTCAATCCGATGCTTTAAGCCTATGTGTTCTTGTCGGATACTCTTGTATCGTTGCATTCGACATGTGCCGTCCTGCTCGACACACGTGCAAAACCGCTGACGACTGCCTATTATTCATACCGCTACTGCAGCCTAGCGGATGTACTTATGATATAACAGAGACTTTACAATATTCAGTATTATCTCACGCAGTAGAGCATTTAATTGTAAATGGTAAATATTTATATGGAAAACTGTAAATTTTAATGCAGTTGATATACGTATTTGAGGATAAAGTGTTAAGAATTATGCTCGGCGCCTAACAGACTTTATAAAAGTGCGTTATCTGTATTATTACGAGAAGTAAGCAGCTTCCTAAAGTCTTGAGTGTAGTAATCCGTAGACGCAATCCAATGACGGCACAGTACGAGTGAGTGAGTGAGATAGACAGGAGAGAAAAAAGGGCAAGATATAAGTTTCACACACGAGTGTGAGACAGAATACTTTTAAGAACATCATAAGCAGTCGTGACTACCACGTCCAGTCTCCTAGTGTCCGCCGTCTATACAGCACATCGAATTGAAGTAAATTTAATAAAATATTATATTTAAATTATTTTTCACATATGAATAGTTGTAATAATTGATAAAGCACGAAAGGTGAAAAATCCGAAATATATAAATGCATTAATTTCAATCATGTAAATAAAAATAATAATTAGTGGTGTACTATGATGAGCTGCTGCTCCTATTTCCATTCTTAACCTCACATCGCAGACAGGACACTCGGCAAAAACGTGGGGCTAGGAGTGAGGGTCGCGATAGTTCTCCGGTAAACCAACATAATAAGTGAAGATTAATTGAAAAATTAAGGGAAGAATAATTGGTGGTGCACTATGGTGACCCTCCACTCCTATCCCATCTTAGAGTACATATAAAATTGAAACAATATTACATTGGCCGGATGTATCAGTTTCTAGTATAAAGGACTGTTACTCTCTCAGCGACAAACACCCAAAAAAAGTAAACACGGTTGGCCGTAAGCAGTCGGGGACATCGCATTCAGGACGCGCGGGGCATTGTCAGAGCTTTCGCCGTCACGACGAATTCCCGCTGACAGGCAAGAAGCCCTCGTAGGCCGACTGAGAGCACAGCTTGGCGTAAATCCGCTTAGGGGTGCGTCATTTGGAGATCGCGACAGTACCGTCAGTGACGATCCGTTCAACATGGCCACCGGCGAGCGAATGCCGGGTAATATCACCAAAGATATGATTAAGCGGGAGATCGAATACCTGCGTACGATAGATCACGTAGATTTTCCGACAGCTATCGGTACAACGACATGGCCACCGCTGCCGGAACAGGTAAGACAGCGTTACGAGGCAGTCGACAGAAGTCACCGCGAACTAAAGAGGGCTCAGTGAGAAGGAACCTCGCTGACACGCTTAAAGAGATAGGGAGTTTGAGCTCATCCGGTCCCTATGAGAGTAAAACGCCGAGTTTGTGCGGAAGCTGGAAAGGGCGAGGTCGTGAGACAGATCGCACCTTTCGAGGGAAACAGCCGTGGACACGGAACCCACATGGTCGAACGCTTGGGTTGGCCCTAAAAACATAAAACATTTCGATGGAAACAACGCTGACGAGCGGGACATCGTCCGCTGAGCCTGTGAGACCGTCCTCAAGCGAGCCGCGGATGGGGATCACAAGATACTGCAGGAGTTGGTCCACAGCAGCAAGCTCGAAGGTAGAGCAGCCCGAGAGATGAAACATAAAACCATTCTCTCGGTGGCACAGCTTAAGACCGATCTGGAGGCCTTGTACGAAAAGTGGAAGTCGCTGCCTGCACTACAGGTCGAGTTCAACTCCCTCCGACAGGGTCAGGATTAGGATATCGCGGTATACGTCGCCCGGACAAAGCGTTTCACTGTCGACATCATTGAGAAGCTCTGCTAGGAAGCCACCACGGAATCGGAGATGCACATCATCGCGAAGATAACGCGGAAGAACGCCCAGGCCAACATTGAAAATGGATTGTACGGGCAGGTCCAAATTTTGGTAAGATCGCGCAGCTACACAACTCTCCACGAGTACGTAACGGGAGCCATCGAAATTACGAACATGGTGCAGCCTAAGATAAGCGCGAAAAGCGCACAAGGCCAATTCAGAAGGTCCCAAGGCGCACCGACACGGCAGGGGTAAAATTGCTTCACCTGTGGAAGACCTAAACACATGGCACAGGACTGCACTCGGAGGTCGGGGCGAGTGAGCCTATCAGTGCCTAGCGTGAATAAGTTGATCCACCACGTGGATATAATCTTTAATTACTGCCAGAAGAATGGGCACATGAGGAAGGACTGTCGGAAGAAATTATCGCAGAATAGGAGCGAGCCAACGCAGTCAACACAGCGGCGCCGATAGCCGAAAGATGCAGGTAATAGAAATGCAAAAAACACGCTAATTGCAGGGCCAGTCCGAGCTGCTACAGATACCCGCACGCTGGGTACGATAAGAGTGAACACGCTTGCTGCCCAGCAGAGACCTGTAGATAAGAAAAAGAAAGCAGCAAAGAAAACAACGTTGCAGCTGCTTCAGGTTACGCTGCCGGCGTCCAGCATCACTGCCAGTGACTTTGATATCATTGCACCTGTGGCCACGACCGGGACACTTACCCTCAAGGCAGATATCAGGGTACAATGCAGCATAATAAAGAAAGGCTGTCAAAAACCGGAGACTGAAATAAAAGAATGCACTGTAGAGCTTCAGGGGGTGGCGGGCGAAAAATGCACTCCTCTCGGAATAGCAAAGATCGTGCTTGAGGCGCCTGCCTTAAACGTAGAGCAAATTCATAGGTTTGCTCTCGAGGTTAGAGCTTGAGGACGGGGTTATCATAGGCGCCTGTGTTACGCCGCCGTGCGGTAGTAGCTGCGCTATAAACCTAGTGAATACTACCGAGCAGGTGGTCGTGATGCAACGCCCCGTGGTGAAACTCGAAATTGCAGCAGTGGGTCACGCGGCTGAGGCGGCCGCGATCGAAGTATGCGCCGTGAGAATCGAGAGGGGGGCCAACGGCCTCGCGCGACTAGCGCAGGAGCTCAACGCGATGAACGTTAACGGGGAAGAGCCCATAGTGCTGGAAGATATTACGATGGAATACGAGGATGCCTTTCACTTAAACGGGGATAGGCTGCTGTGCACACATATGGTGGAGCACGAGATACCCCTCAAAAAAGGGGTGCCCTCCATTGAGCTGTACCCATACAGACTGACAGAGACCCACAGAAGAGAAGTGGAGAGGCAGACAGACGAAATGCTAGCAGAAGAAATAGTTCAGCCTAGCAGGAGCGAATGGAATGCGCCGCTGATGGTCGTGGCACAGAAACCTGATGCGACAGGAGTTAGGAAAATGCGCGTGGTGGATTTTCGGAAGTTAAATGAAGCCACAATCGGAGACTCATACCCACTGCCCAATATAACCGAAATATTCGACTAGTTGGGACGAGCATGATACTACACGATCTTGGACCTCGCCTCGGGATTTCACCAAATCCCGATGGCGCAAGAAGATAAGGAAAAAACGGAATTTTCCACTCCGCAAGGGCATTTTGAGTATAACCGAATGCCTTTTGGACTGAAGAATGCGCCACCGACTTTCCAGCGGCTAATGAACTCCGCCTTAGCCGGGCTACAGGGAGTCAAATGTTACGTGTACCTCGACGACATTGTGATACATGGAAAAACCTTCAAGGAGCACAACGACAGGCTGCGGGAGGTGCTGCAGCGGCTAAGAGAAGCCAAATTGGCAGTGCAGCCTAGCAAGTGCCAATTCCTACGCAAGGAAATGCAGTACGTAGGCCATTTCATCTCCGAGGAGGCGATGCGCTCCGATCTCAGGAAACTGGCGGTGAAAAAATTCCCGGTACCAAGGGACATAAAAGGAGCGTTATCCTTCCTTGGATTAGCCGGGTATTACCGGAAATATGTAAAGGATTTCTCAAAGACCGCGAAACCACTCACGGAATTAACACAAAAAGGGGTGAAATTCGAGTGGATGGCAGTAAGGGACGTCGCCTTCGAAGAACTGAAGACGACACTAACCACGGCGCCTGTATTGCAATATCCAGACTCCGAGAAACTATTCGTAATTACAACAGACGCTTCGGACAAGGTACTCGACAGAACCCTATCGCAAGGCAAGATCGGGGACGATTTGCTTATATGCTACGTGAGTCGTACCATGTCGAAGGCGGAGATGAATTATACTACCACGGAGAAAGAGCTGCTCGCCATAGTCTGGGCCCTTATTCAGTTTCGACCCTATGATTATGGTATACGTTTCAAGGTCATAACAGATCACCAACCAGGTGAGCCTGGCTCTTCGGGGCAAAGGACACGGGTTCGAGAATAATGCGATGGAAAATAAAATTGGCGAAACATGGGTTTGACATTGAATATAAGGCAGGAAAGCGTAACACAAATGCTAATGCTCCAAGCCGTATATTCGCCACTACGAGGCCCCAAGTGAGAGCGAAGTCGGAAGTCAATGGTTCACAAAAGGACAGCACGTCGGGGCTGATTGGGACAGCGAATGGTCGCACAAAGCGGAGGGCCGAAGATACCCCCGACAGCTATAGTAACGCGCGGGTGCGAGAGGCTAAGCTCGCCCGCAAGAAAGAAAAGGACAGCACGCGCCAGGGTATGAACAACCGCATAAATCGGAGAGCCGAATATACCCCGGGCGTACCAAGCATCGCGACAGAGCGAGAGACAATGCCTGCCAACGCGTTGAAGGAGGACAGTAAGATTCGCAGTGTGCATGGAAGTCGCTCTACTGATCCCCAAAGCCTCGCCGCGCAGTCGTGCTGACGTGGAAGGGGAACACCATGCACCCGAGTAAAGTAAGCCGAAGGTAAGCCTGCGAGCATCACAGAAAAGGATAGAGAGCTGGCAGCACAGCATGGTCGACCCGAGAGGCGAGGAAGCCAACGAAAAGAGAACGTTGCAAGGCCGTCCGAGAAGGAGCGCGATGCAGCAGCGCAAAGAAAGAAATACATATTTACGTTCCAGGACGCACTCGCCAAGTACAGCGCGGCGATACAACTTCCAAATCAGGAGAATCCCACCGTAGTGAGGGTATTGGTAGAAGAGCTGATTTGCCGGCATGGTACATCGGAAACAATACTATCATACCAGGGCACAAATTCCCTAAGTGCGACCTTCAAAGAGATAACGAAATAAGGTAAACCATTATAATAATATAGAAGAATTACATAAGATGCACCATAATAATATTATAAAAAATGCGCGCAGGAAGTGTTGAGAAACCAGGTGCAAGTGGTAAAGACCACCCTGAGTTTATTCAATGAGAGTACATATCACATACAAGTGAACGAACAAGCCCTGCTGACCCAGATACGGCGTATCAATCACGCACTCAACGACATCATGTGCGACGTAGTGAGGCGCCAACACTTATTCGAAAATCTAAACACAATCAGTATCGCTGTGGAGGTATTCCTCATACGCGAAAATCAACACGGGTAACAGCAAAAGATGGGCAAAACGAAAAATGTTACTAACTCGAACCCTCATCGTCCCCATACAGCAACGAGGGTGAAGGATATACGTCGCACTGACCCCAGAACCCATCGGTATAACCTGTGGGAAGAGACCCACACGGCATGAAATACTAAATAGTACGGGAATACTGGCTTTGGTAGGCGTATGTTTAGTAATCATCCGAGATTTTAGCGTCAAAACCATCGGGCGAACATCGCAAATCATACGCGAAGCCTATCTCCCCCCATACAACTTAAAACTCATAGAAATAGAAGCCCAGACGTCTCCAATGCAGACCGAGGCGAAAAATACAATATTGAGCGTGCTGCGATACCCAAAAGAGCTGCGAAAGCTCGGAGCTCGAGCAGACCAAATAGTGTGAGCTCTCGATACCACCGAAGACGGAATACAGCACATCCACAACCTGAGTTTCCACACGCTGGGTGCAATAGCACCAATAACCTTGGTCGGCTTCGTTCTGTTTCAGTGTTTCAGGTATCAACAAAACAGGACACCGACAAGGACGAGTGAGGCAACGGCCTCGGCAGCCGCCGAGGTAAACATCAACCTTGAGTCACTCAGGCGACAACAGTCAGCGGAGCGACTGCGATGCGAGCGGGCCAGGGCATGCGAAATTCGCCCCCTCAACCGACTGTGATTCGCCTACCCCGATCGACAATAAGAAAAGATACGGAAAAAATTAATGTATCGTCGTTAAAAAATTTTAAATGTAAAAATGAAATATACATCGAAATGTATAATTGTAAAAGTAATATGTACACGGGAAACCAACGGAAGAAACATTTTTGGGTAAAATTGTTCCTTTTTAAAGGGGGAGGGATGTTGTGCCACGAATATTCGAGGTATTATTATTCCGCCATTATTCCTCCTTCGGGCGCGAGGCCGCTCACTCGAAGTAGGAAGAATGTGCAGAGGTATGCAACGAGGCGCGAGCAATTACCTCGAGCTTAGACATTTTTGCATTCGTCAAAGGTAGTTAATAACTACTGTTGAGAAATCTGTTCGCACTACTTGACAATAGTCGCTGCGTAACTCATGCAGCGCTAGCATCGCCAACGACGTTTTTGAAACGTGGACCATCTTGAATTACTTCCATCGTCAACGCCAAGTGAATAACAGGTGCTTCTCGTTACGGATAATTCTTTCAACCTCAACCATTGGATCTTCTCAACTCAAAACGTGCTGAAAAGGACTCAACTACCTCTGGTAAGATAACACACTGATACTTTTACCAAATTCCCTCAGCGTGATGGTAATATCTGCTCATAAGTGCATCCTCAATCGTCTCGCCTCCTGGCGTGCTTTGCAGCTCGGGATGCTTTCACGCTCTTTCTCACTTTGTTAAATACAGCACACAATTAATATAATTGTACGTGCTGCTAACCCAATAAATTCAGTGCTGAACTTTATTTTTATTTTTTTTGTGCTATTATAATAGATAACGGGAAGTTACCGTAATCTATTATAAAAGTCAACATATATTGTACTTTACCATAAAATCGTGTCTTTGCTACAATCACTGGAGAACCATATCCTAATTGGCAAACAATTAAAAAACAATAACTTTCAATATTATCCGGACTACCGTAATATCATACTTACGCAATATCAGCATAACAAATGGATGACGTGAAGTTTTACAGACATTGATAATAAAGTCATCATTACCACTCGTGCGGAAGTCACCAGTGTACTGTGCAACCCCAGTTAAAACCTGACACGGTCGTCAAGGTGTACAGCCGGTGTAATTTCGCAAGCAGAAGCCGGATTGTCGAAAGCTCAGTTCGACGTAGTACGCCGAGATACCAACAGTAACGCACAAGTATAGAGGCAAGTGCCGAGAGGACAGTTGCAGAAACCATCACGTAAATGTTGCCGTAAATGTTCAGAGAGTCAATGGCGGATTAGGACGTCAACGACCAACAGCAGAGGGTTACACGGCAATAAGCGACCTTCACCCCAGGAATGGAAGTACCATGGCCAGGACCATCTACGAGATCATCTACCTGTAAGTGACGGTTACTTTAATACTACAATATGCAATCAAGTAGTGGAAAAATAAGAGAAACTATTAAGGTGGCTTTTAATTCATGTGATAAGATATTTCGGTGATATTTCAGTTTGAACAAAGAAAACTTTACTTTCTTAGAAATTAACATTACATTACTGCGCCAGGAAAGGTTTGATGTCATGATAAAACCGAGATTTCGCACTTCGTTAACGAAGGGGATAGCAGAACCGTTGGCCAGAATAGATGGAAGGCTATTAAAATCAATTTGGCTGATGTAATTCTTACTATTTCGAATAAGTACTTTTGATTTCGAGAGATTGAGTTTAAGATCATTTTCACTAGCAAACCGTATAATTTCATGCACATCTTCCGCAATACGAGTTCAACCTTCATAGAGTTGAGAGGGTAACTCAAATAGATCTGGGTATAGTCCGCCAAGATCATGAGCTTAGAGTGTTTTAATTTGGAGCCTATATCGTTAATAAAGAGAGAGAATAAAAGTGGCCCGAATACAGATCCTTGAGGAACACCAGTAGTCGTGTTTAACCAACTTACGTATTGAGACATACAAACTATCTGAGATCGCGCGGTGCACACACTAAGGCATCGCTACCGCGCGTTACGCACACCAAGTAAGGTCGGCCTATACTCGGCAACTCATGACGCTCGGTACGCACACAACAACGCACCGCTATCGAGCCGTCACTCACACCATTAGGCCGATATATCGGTGACCAAGTCCCGTTATTCCGTTTGAAAAATACAGGCAACGGAGTATTAAAAGGCGAACGACGATTTTTAAAATGACGTACCAGTGGGCTACAGGACATGGGCTACAGGACCGCCACCAACTATAGTCATACCAAAAGCATGGGCCAGCTGGAGGGGACTCTGGTATAAAAAGACCCGAATTTCGGCACTCGAGGAACAGTTTTGTTCGCAGGTCCCGCCAACGCAGAAGTCCAGCTACCAGGAAGGAAGAGCAGCCAACCCTCGCTAGGTGCAACCGTACTGATAGAGCCCAGCTGTGGTACCTGTCACATACATCTGACGGGAAGCAGCTGAGTCGGTGCGGCGTTCGAGGCCAACGCACCGCAGACCCAAACATCAACAAAGCGGTCTCACTCTCTCTGGTAGCTAAGGATCGAGCCAAATCGACCGTCTACTCTCTCGGACACAAAATGCTCCTCACAGTATATTAAATAACGAGGATATAATATCTGCATTATGAAAGACCATAGAGCATAGAAATTTCAGTAGGGATACGAATTAAAAGATAGATTGGAGGCAAAATATAAAGAGACGAGAAATACACAAGCTACGGCCCTGATATACCGAGTCACTGCGCATGCACTCAGAATGCATCGCACTGACGCCGGATAGTAGCAGTGGTCGGGTGGACGCGCAAGGCAACCTTGAAACAGAAAAATCCACTCCCACCGACGGGTCTAGAGGGAATATCAAACGACTCAGTAGTAGACACAAGGATCGTCTCGATACTAGGAGCAGCGGTCGGCTAGTTACCGACAGTACGCGTGCTAAAACTCTTACCTAAGGAACGCGACGGGTAGATCAGAATTATCAAGCAACGTTTATCTTTCTTTTATTAATTCAATATTAGTTAATGAATATCTACACATTATGAATTATATTATTTACCAACATCTCTTTTCACGCCATCGAACATATTGTTAAAAGTTACATTTTTATCTTTATGAATTCTTTAACTACACCTGCGGACACGATTGTAACTGCACTCGAGTGCCCGGGAATAATTACATGTAAGGCCCGAGGTAGCCAAAATACCGAGAACAACAGGGTCAGATAATTGAATCTTCTATGCATTTTCCGGATGTATCGCATAATTTCTATCTGTTCATCTGAATAAACCCTACTTCTACCTATTACAAAAGCCTAAAATTACTTTCCTTCCTGCTCGAGTCCGAACAAGCCCATTAAGGGCAATGTTAACGTTTAATACCGTTACAGTATTCCCCATGATTGTTAAGGACGGCTAGGCTTCTGACTGATAGATAAGGAAAAATCCAGTCTAAGGTCCGAGTACAAAATCCGTGTCTGTGAAGTTTCACGAGATTAAGATGTAGAACGGTCTCGAAGGTTTTACTAAAATCAAATAATACAAATATGGTTAAGCCTCTATCGTCAATGGCGAGCCCGATATTGTGACATATTCTTAGCAAGGCGGTTTAAAGTGTAAAAAACATTTTTTTTTTAGTAGATACAATTATAAACTGGAGAGGAATGTGCCCTTTCCGTGAGCGCCTTGCCACTGTAGTTTCCAATTGGCGGGACAAATGCAGTTCGTAATTCGTGTCTGAAGCAAAAAAATGAAAAAGATTTCCAATTATCGTAGTTTTTTTTATTTGCGTGAACTAAGAAAAAGTTAAAATAATCATGAAAATATGCGAGAAGGAAATCACCGCGAACAGCCTCTGCCCTGTCGTTACCGAATCAGTGACGAGGATATCAAGGAAAGTTGAGGCAGGATTGCTGACAATATTCGATCTCTTAGGAACTCGTCCCCTGCGAGGACACAGAGGCCTGATCAACGGTCTAGGATCAATAATTAAAGCAATTACGAGCAATATGGACGCCGTAGATGCAAACGAGTTGCACGAAGAAAGCTCTGCGATGCAGACCTCACATCAGTCACTAAAGGAGGGGTTAAAAAAAAAGGTCCAGATAGAAAGGTTGGCACTTAACATGTTCTATGAGAGTGCTCATCATTTACGGGCGAACAAGGAGGCCTGCTGACGATCATTTACGGAGTCAACAAGATGCTAAACCGCAACGTACACTGGATGAGCAGGCGCCAAGACTTACAATTAGACGAAAGTCTGAATGTTATAAGTATAGTAGTAGAAGCCCTGCTCAGCGACGTAAATGCCCTAGTATGGCTCGTTGCTGTCATCATGAATGGAGGAGTGGGCGCAGCAGTATTGTCACCGCAAACACTCACACCATACCTCACCGATGCCTTATGACACCTACCACCGGGCAGCAGTTTCCCAGCTCCTATAGAGTTTGGCCACGCTCTGGTGCTCGTGCTGGAAATACCTCTAATCGGTCAGCAGAAGTGCGGTGTCCACAACGTATATCCTGTACGCACACGAACTAGCAACGGAGGGTAATATTACATCGAAACCACAGAGGACTATATCATTGTCGACAGCAAAAATAGGAATTTTTTGCGTTAAATCACGAACGACTTAGGCCAGTGCAAAAAGGTCATTGAGTTGTACGTCTGCTCTCCCGCGCATGCATCAACCGCCCTAACCAAGGACGCTCCCTGCGAGATCCCTATATATGCTAAAATCGCCACGGATAACGGTAGATACTGCGTGAAGCGGGTAATAAACTTAACATACGCCTACCAAAATCAGTATTCCCATTTTATTAAGTATTTCGTGCCGTGTGGGTTTCTTTCCACAAGTTATGCCGATGGGTTCTGGGGTCGGTGCGAGGTATATCCATTGCCCTTGTTGTTCTGTGGGGACGATGAAGGTGCGAGTTAGTTGGATGATCCGGTTTGCATAACTTTCGCCGTTATCCGTGGTGATTTTCACGTATATGAGAACTTCGCATGGGGCGTCGTTCGTAAGCGAAATCGTAAGATATGTAGGCGGGCAAACGTACAGTTTGCTCAGTACTTTGCACTTTTGTAGGTCATCGTTCGTCATCCGCAGGAAATTCCGAATTTCTGCGTTGATTACTATGGGGTTCCCTGTTAGATCCGGTGTAGTAATATCCACCTTTGCTTGCTTGTGTGGGTATGGGGTATACCTTTTGTATACTATACCTTTGCTGCCTGATCAGCGGTATGTCGAGTACGAATACCAATGCGTCACCTTCGCTGTAGGCCTTTACGTTAGCCAGTCGCATAAGTGCTGACGCTTGGCTGTGCTCTATAGCGACCGGAAAACTACAGCCAGGCCATTGCTCCTGCATTGCCGCTTGCTATCTCGTTTACCAGCCACACTAACACCTGTACTCCTGTACGTCGCTGAGCAATGCCTCCATAGCGATAATGATTGCATTTAGACTTTCGTGTAAGTGTTGGCGTCTTACTGCGTTGTACAGGTTGTCGTTGAGTATGTGGTCGATACGCCGTATCTATGCCAGCAGGGCTTGCTCGTTCGCCTGTATGTGATGCGCACTCTCGTTGAAGAAACCCAGGGCGGTCTTTACCACTTGCAAATGTTGTTTCAACCCTTGCAGCGCCTGATGCGAGGTTCCGAGGCGAGAGATTTCTTTGTGCAGCTCTTGAGCATCGGCAGCGTCCTTATTTCCTGTGATGGCCTTGATGATACTTCCAGGGCTGTCGACCATTATAAACTTAATCGGAAAATCTATTTTGTTTGTCTGAATAATATAGCGTTATTTCCTGCTCTACTTTGTTTATTGAAGCTCCCACCTTGCGTCCTGAGAGGCTCCTACCCACATTTATTTTGTAGCTTTTATTTTATTTTAATTTAAGATAATAAAAGAAACGAACGATTTATCAATGCGAGATATCATGCGACTCAATCACGTATCAAATACAGGACGACGGCCGAGCACGCACTGCATAAGCTTATAAAAATAATAAAATAATGTCCAATATAATAAGAAAGATCAATAAAAGAAAATAAATAAAATAATGTACATTGATAAAAGTCGGTTGTTCTGTAAAATCCGCGACGCAGTCTATAACGTTCAAATCCCTCACGCTGAACCACATAACGGGATAACGTACCGTAACGTAAATTTTCTCCTCAACGCACCACGTTACCTATGACTTGTCCGAGTTATTTTTCCTTCCTTTTTGTTTTCTCTTTCGAGTTGGGCGGAAGGCGCTTTTGCGCCGGAAGGAAAAATAACGAGGTGGATGACCAGACTCAACTCAGACTAGCTACAGCTGTTCGAGGTAGAGTGGGTGGTTCGGACTGTCAAGTCAATAGTTAGGCCAAATAAAATACGAATAAAATCAATTAATAAAAATAAGTCATTAAAGTCCATAAATAAAATCAGTCAGTAAAATATTGTCCATAAATACACAACACAAGAACAACAAACAGTGAAATCAATAAAATAAAACCAATAAATAATCTAGACAACAATAGCAGGTACGGGACTTACAAGTGCCGCTCGGGCAAGTTATTTATTTCTTGTCAGACAATTATTAATTTTCAATAAACATCAATAAAGAATTCAAAGAAAATGTTCCGTAAAATTATTTCTGCGAGTCCACAGCTCGGTACTCTCAGTTAATCCGATACTACAGACTATCCCGACATTCGCATCATCGCTCTCTCACCCCAGTATTTCCTCGACAGACACACTTAAACCCGATAAAACCACAAAAGAAAACAAAGTCGTTTCGAGACTCTGCTCGCGATATGGCCTAGCCGGACAAGTCCCTGAGATACACAACAATTCTAATGACGGGACGCCGGGAGGTCACGTACACGAAGCCTTTACTGATTTGAATCTCTCAACTATCAAGTTGCAGGTAGCAAAACCAAGAAAGAATCGTGAACCAAAATAACGATAAATGAACCACGGTTATATACAATAAAATAGGAAGACCTTGTTAAATAACCCACATAAAAATAGCCATGTTCGCGATCCCTAAATTATTCCAAATAAAAGATCACAAAAGTCAAAGCGAGATACTTCTTGAGCCGTACCAATCCCTCACGATCAAGTTCCAAATACGGGACGACGGCCGAGCACGCACTGCATAAGCTTACAAAATAAAATAAAATAATGTCCAACATAAGAAAGATGAATAAATAACCGAAATAAAAGAAAATAAGGTAAATCAATAAGCGTCAATATAATTGAATAAGCGGAGTCAACGACACGTAGTCCAAAATAATAAAATAAAGCAAAGAAAAATAAATAAAGTAATCTAAGTCAATATAAAGTCAATTGTCCAGTAACATCCACGACGCGGTCTATCCCGTTCAAATCCCTCGCACATTCAAGCGTACCACGGGATAACGGCCTAACGCGCGCGCGGCTTTACAGCAAACGACTACAGAACAGTAACGGAGAGAATAAAGAATGAACGATTTATCATAGCAAGATACGCTTCGAACCGTATTAATCCCTCGCGATCAAGTACAAAATACGGGACGACGGCCGAACCCGCACTGCATGAGTTCGCAGTAATAAGAGAAATAAATAAAATAAAATAGGACGAATACAAAAATATAAATCTATAAGTGTCAAATATTCCTGAAAGTCCGCCACATGGCCTATGACATTCAAATCCCTCTCATACAATCCTACCCCGCGATTATGTACCAACATGCGCGCGGCTTTACAGTAAAACGACTACAGAACAGTAACAACAAAATAAAACAAAGAACGAGGTGACTTCTTCCCGGCTCTAACCGCCAAACGATCTCGATATTACACTCTACTCGACGCAGTCTGTCCCGATACGAATATTACTCTGTGCGTGGCATATCAGAATCGCAGGTACGACCAGGCTCTAGTTATCATTTATATAGATCAGCAATAGAAATTGCGAAAGACCGTAGAGAGTAAGAAAGCTCACCGGGACGATGCTGCAGCGATGTTCCTTATAGATCCGGGAAAACTCAAAATATGGCCCCAAGATTCTCTCCTCGATTTACTCCTTGTCGTTTCAGAGGATATACCCTGGTACCCACGATAAGTGGTGACCGATTTTGACGAAACCCACGGTAGAGTGGGTCGATATTCACTACTACGTCCTGTTCGCTCGACGGTAACCGGGAAAAAGCCCTGAGGTCCGGTCGGCACGCGTGCCCGTGAACTATGATCCCCTCTTAGCGAGCCGAACTCGGTTGATTGGGAGAATCGGTGTCGCTAGATGACCGCGACTAGCGCCTCAGCTGGACAACACATAAATTAACAACAGATAATAGAGATGTGTAGCTCAGTCCGGCAAGTGAACCTCATGAGATAGATTGGTTACTGCTAGTAGATCAGATGACTGAGGATATATAGTAGCATATTAGCCGTAGATGAACGTCGAGTGGGACGGCTATATATCCCGACACAAAGAAGTCGAAAACATCTGTATCCTCTTTCCTTCGAGGGAGTGATTGGATTCCGAAGTCGACAACCGGTTCATGTGGTGCTCCTTCTCAGAGGACGCTCTGAGCGTCCTGAACGCAATGTCCCCGACAGCTGCAGCTGAACCTGCCACGGAGTTCACCCCCACGCCAGGTAACGTAGTTTTCAACGAGTTACCCCTACGCTTTGGTCTCACGCCTCTAGTTCGCGGCATGTGGCGACTTTCGCAGTTGACTCTACTTTAAAATAGTTCCACTGAATACCTCGAGAAAAGTTTTTGTCCTAATTTTTCCTGTTGAATTTTTTGTATCTTAGGTGAAAAATTTTTTCGATCTAGCCCAACCGCCTCGCTTTGGTTTTACAGCTATAACATATGTAATAGTATAAAGTAACCGCCGCTTACAGGAAGACGGTCTCATAGACGATCCTCTCCATGGCGTTGCTCTGAGTGCCTTGATGTCCTGCAGCTCCCCTCGGTGGATGGTCCTTGGCGTCCATCCTGGTGCCATTGACCCGTTCCTTTAGTGGTTCCTGGGTTTGTCCTTCGGTGCGTCGCTAACTGTTGGGCGACGGCTTTGCCACAGGTTCGCTTCCGTGAACACTTGTTTGCACACTTTGTGCGTTATCCGTGACTTGACGTGATGACGTCAATCGGGACGTTAAACGGTTGACCGCTATGTCACACCGCACCGACGTACGCTTCGCGCCTTCGCGTTAGTTTAGTCGGATATCTACGAGCTACACTGGTATCCAGGCATGAGCCGAAGTCGTCACTTCAGTGTCACTATTTACCACACTAAACGTTGTCCAAAATCACTTTTTTGGTTGTCCGAGTAAATCACGTATTACTTATTCACTTCAGCAGATCCCACCGCTGCCACCAAATGTTATGCCGGTATCGCGTAATTGGGATATTACGGTCATCATAATAATATTAAAAGTTATTATTTTTGCGATCGTTTGCCGATAAGGAGATAGATCTCGAGTAAATAACGAGCACGTGAATTTACGGTAAGAAGTAATAGCTGGTCGATTATTATAGTTAACGGTTACTTCCCGTTAACTACTATATGGCAAGAAAAGAGTACTGCAATACCATATTTCGATGTGTTCTCGAGTTGTCGACGAGGAACCAACCAATGGATCTGAATCTGCTATTGAGACTGAATTCGGTAAATAGAGTTACTAATTACCTTTGGCGAAATCGATGAATTTGCAAAAATGTCTATGTTGCAAGTTGCTGCAAGTCGTAGCTTGAGCGGTCATTGCTCGCGGTTCGTTGCTTACGTTTGCACATTAGTTCTACTTCGGGTGAGCGGCCTCACGTGAAGGAGGAATAATGGCGAAATAATTGTACTCGAATAATTCGCGACATAACACTGGCTTTGATATGTGTATGTTTAGTAACCACCCGAGGTTTCAGCGTGAAAACCATCGACAGGCAATGCAGACAGTTAGCGCAGAGTATCTCCCACCTTTCAACCTAACGTTGGCAAACATGCAAGAAAAGTTGTCATCGACGATACATAGTGTTAAACTATGACGGACTCAATTATTAAATGTGTAGTGAGATCCCAAAGAGTTGCGACAACTCGGGACGCGTGTAAACAACATTAGACAATGGTCCCTGATATTGTTCACACATCAAAGGTAAACATAATATAATAAAATTGTGAACACATCAAAGGTAAGCATAAACTTCGAGCCGCTCACCCAACACGAGAATACGTATGATCCAAGCTAGCAAGGACCTGTTTAATTCGCACACACAACAGAGTGCGATTCCCATATCCGGACAGAAACTTCGCTACAGAAAACTGTGACCGTGTTATAGTACGAATCAAATAAATTATGAGTATGGGTCATGAATGCTACAAATAATAAGGGAAAAATATAAGAATATTGAGTATATGCAAGTAGTATGTGTACACCTTTGCTCCATCCCACTCCTATCCCCACTCCTTCCCCCACCACGGGCTACCCCCACCACCTCACTTTTCCACCGCCGCGCTACCTACTCTGCTTGACCAGTGTCAGTAACATGGAGATGGTAAAGTGAGGTGGTGTGGGTACCTTGGTGAACAAGGAAGAGTAGAGATAAGAGCAGGATGGAGCAAAGGTGTACACATACTAAATAAATAAATTCATGCACTCACCACTTCTGCTGTTGTTGATCGCTGCTGTTGTACTATCCTCCTCCTTCTACGGCGGTTTTAACTCTCTCTCTCTCTCTCTTTCTCTCACTTTCACACACACATATACGAGAGCACGCCCCCCTCCCCCCACACGCACGCACGCACGCACGCATACGCTCACGCACACACTTTTTCTACCTAGGACCGTCCATGTCAGGAGACTCGGGGTTCTCGAAGCCTTCGTCCACGTCGCCGCCATCATAGCCGATTGCTATGTCCTCACCGAGAGCCCCGAATACGTGTTCCACCACGTCCACATTGTCCAACGTCATTAGCCTAACACTGGGAGTACGACTCTCGCCTCTCACCACAACACCGTGCAATGATGCGGCGGAACCACACATTGACTCCAGCAGCGGCATTAAGCCAGAGTCGTCAACCCGTTCCAATCCATGCAGATGGCACCCCATGCATAAGGCAGGTATCATGCCGGTGAGGGTGTCAGGATAATATAAGTTATCCCAATTGACGAATATTGGGTACCCCTCATCGATTAGGAGTACCTCCGAATATCCGTCACCATCTGCATAGATTAGCTCACCGCGATCCGCACGACCGTTTTGCACAACCACACACCGCATCCACTCGTAAAGGTCCTCCAGGGCGATACTAAGCGATGCGCGATCCCACTCGTAAAAAACACGATGGAGAATTTTCGCCATCTGCTCGTACGCGTCCGACATTTCATCGGTTCGCAGATGAACCACCATGTCCAAGTCTATATATAAAACACTGCACCAAAACGCGACACCCAGAATATTTGCATCATAACGAGGATACATAGCGGAAAAACGTTTTAGACTGTACGATCACAAAGTTAAAGACAGATTGGATGCTCCGGATGAGGCTCGCGGTGATCACAGCGTTTGAAGATAACAAACGCCCCTCTGAATCATAACTAAGTGTGCAGCGCTTTGAATGCAATGTCAGCAGTTTTGCACGTGTGTACCGCTTTGCGCTGTGCTGCTCGTGAAGCGAATGCTCTGCAGTAAAAGACACAGAATATGATACCTTGCCGCGAGAGACCTCGATTATAATTTATATATATTATGAAAAAAGAGACACAATAAACCGATGTATTTGTTTTTAATTAATCAATATTTTATTTAAATCACTTTACAGATATTTACCGTCGTATGCAACATCCCTGCAAACACGGTAATCTTCGCTCGGAGACTCCTCTGCCGTTAAATTTATTTTTATCACTGTCTGATCGTCGAGAGGCAAAAGCATTGTAATATTCACGCACTAATCTGTCGTTTTTCATTACATTATCGCTAAAGAGATTATTAAATCGCGACATGGTGAAGCCGCACGACATAAGGTGTAGGAATACGATGCAAAATTGTCCACACACATCCGACGTATTACTCCGTAGCTGCTTGAGGCCGTACCGATAGAACTTGCAGTTTCTTTGTAGTCGTGCGAGATGTTGCGGTATAACCGGTGGTAGCCCGTAGCTATCAAAGTACATTCCTTTTCCATGATGGTTAACGTACATGGCGATCCAATGCTCTCCAGGTCCGTCATGGTTATCCGTGTTAACTACGAGTCCGACTGGTAACGACCATACACGAGGAATTCTGTCAGCCGGGTATACGCCAACGGTTGAAAGTGGTAGATACTGCAGATTCTCGTAGATTTGTCTAGTGTTCATGTTGAACACATAGTCAATGATTAAATGATGACCGATACGCTTTGAAAGACGTATATATATGCAAAATTTATTTCACAGCGTCGTCGATCGTGTCACGACCACATGATGAAGATTTCTCCTCTTTTTTATTCTCTTCCTCTTCGTCTGCTGACCAAACATCCATGTATGATTCTCCTTTAAATGGATGCTCGCGAAGCCAATTTTTTATTTGAAAAGCCTGGCGCATTGCACAATGCGAAGACGCTGTATCGTTTATCATAGCGTGTCTGAAGCATTTTCGCAAAGATTTCGACATAAATGTGTACGATGGGGCGCCCTCCTCATCCTCCAGGTTGGAAATTTCACGACTCGTGATATCGCAAAGAAGTATAGCCTTCTCGTGACCGCGCGTATAGATGCGTCTTGATTTTCGCGAAATTTCACGCAAGTTAGCGTATACCTGTTTACAGCTAACATCGCCCTCGTACCACTCCAGACCGTGAAAATATTTCGAGAGAAAATTATTCTGGCTTCTCGATTGCTGTGGTAATTCGGCAAAGTGACACGGCGGTGCAACGATCCAATGAGCAGAGTACGGTCTATCCACTGCTACCACGGCAATTTCCTTCGGAATAAATTCCGAGTCTTTACCACGCATTCCCTGTATATCCACGACGATATCCAATTTCACGTCTAATCCGTACAGATGACCGAGTTCGACTGATTAGTTACTCGTGGACACGCTTCTACGTGTCTTAACACGAAATAATTTTATGCCGACATCAGCACATTTTTCGCTTATCCGGTAAAATCCACCATTACCTGCCGAGAGGCATCAATTTCAAGGACATTATCATATTCCGCGTAGACTACACAATTTATCGTTGAAGCAAGCGCATCCTCAAATCGTACCTCTATTCTCACACTACCGTGCTTTATTAAATTCCAATGTGTATTGCTGTTCGCCGAAAGATCGGGTATCAAATCAAAAGCAAACAGACAGTATCCATCGCGATAATTATCGCGATCGATCGAATTACCGTCGTTCAAGAAATGTATTCCAGTTCCCGAAAACAACGTTTGAAAAGCATCCATATATAGATTATTTTTCGTGAAATCAGGTTGTAACGGTTTCGAAGATATTTGAGCACCATCTACATACAACGAGAGATAATTTATCTTGTAATTTTGGAAATTGAACGGATTCATACTGAAGTCACCGTTAAACGCTTTGTTATCGACAAAACCGATAATTTTACGCTTCGGCAACTGACCTAACACGATATTATCGATAGTCTCTCCATGAACACCAGAGTGTATTGAAACGGCTTTTACTTCAACTCTCGTAAGAGGATATTTAGCCGTAGATTTTGCCAGAGTTCTAGCATGTGAGAGCAGCACACTAAGAGCTATTTTTGTTCTACGAACGAGAAGCGATGCCTCGAGAATCTTTAAGCCGCATTGACCATTCTTTGTATCCCCCACAAGACAAAATGTGTCTCTAGACCAAACCAGCCGTAGGCGCATCTCGACACCGTTTAATAGGAACCGCTCCTGATTGAATATATCGCAATGCAGATGAACGAGCAAGTCTACAGTTTTTTCGACATTTAAAAATTGTTTTCTCTTCACAAGACCCGTAATTTCCGATGTTATATCATCCATTTTTCCAGGTGTATCGTCGTACCAGAGAACGCTCGTGAGATGCGAATTTTTTGCTGCTGGACCGTAATTCAAAAGTTTTTCTATGTACGCTCGATAAGCGTAGGCAATATTTGGAGGTGAAACTAATTTTTGATTCAGGTATACATCCACCTGATTAAACATAGAATGCAAAAGATTGTTTACAGGGCCGGCATTTACTTTCGACGATGTGCCCGCGGCAATTTCCGTAGTGGTAGGAGATGTTATTTTCACTCTCAGACTAAGCATAGTATGCGCGAGATCGATATACTCATCACCCTGTCCGGGAATAACAAATTCAATCGGTGAATCATCTGTTAGCGAAGATATTGGTTTGTAATACACCCAATTGGAGCCTTCGATAGTAGTTTGCGTCGGTGGGAGTGAAAATAATTCAAGTTCCGATTTAAGACACTCGCACGAGTGCGCATGTAGAAAAGCTATCTTGTTTCAGCTATCCAAAAATATCTGCAACTGTTCGTTGACGAGTCTTCTTCTTTTTATGTTCTTATTATTCTTCTTCTTCTTTATTGTTTTTCTCTTTAATACACTTTTATTTTTACGGGAGATACGTCGTGGTTTACGTTCGTTCGATGAATGAGGAGTACGTGAAATTTTGCGCTTTTTATAACCAGACCCCCGCATGAGAGTGTCAATTTTTTCAGAGGCTTTGCGTTTGAGATTACTGCCTGATTCTCGCGTTCTCTCGCGAATAGCATCTTTCACAGCTATATTTCTATCGAGGATATCACCGGCTACGTTTACACCAGCGCGCAACGCCTCTTTTCCAACTGCTTTAGCGCCCTTCTTTAAAAGTGGTAACACTCGACGAAACAGGCCCCCGAGAAAGCTACCGATACCGTGTCCTCGCTGATTAGGTGTTCCGATATAAACATGGCTAATACCACCGTACCCACGACGACCCCATCCGTGCTGCACACTGTCAATATCATCCATAGTGGTGTAATCAATCGTGGGACCTTTTGAAATGTAGTGTCACAGTCAACGTTCTCTGCTCGAATGGTATAGGATCCCCAAATTCGTCTCTTATATCGATCTCGATAGTGTGTAAATTATTGCACAAGAGAGGTATATATCGTGGCGTTGAAAACGATTTAATTTTTATCGAACCATACGGACAGTCATCAGTATCAATAGGAACAACTCGTAAGAGGGGTGTTTGTACATCGCCTGTAATATAGCTCTCGCAGATATCTGTGTATAAAAACATGCTGCCCGGTATAGCACCAGTGAGAGATGCAGGCCTCGACCCTGTGTATTCGCAATGCGGTTCTATCATTACGGGCCTACAAGCCTCTTCCGAGAATCCTAGTAGCCTTGCGATAGCGGGCGATACGCGAAAGTCGTGGTAGCGTAGATCGTCGCATACGCGTGCCACTTCGACCTGCCCGCTCGGAAGCGATTTAAAGCGCAAATGATCGGCCACGTGAGGTAACTGATTTATACTCTCCAAAAGAGCGTCTATAGAGCGATTTACACCAGGTGCTACTTGGTCTCTATCAGCGCTCCTCCGTGTTAAAAGATTTAAACCCGATAAATCATAATCACCATCCTCAAAAGTTACGAGATTTTCTACAGTAGGAACATGTAAAAGAGTCATCGGATAAGCAATTTCCACAAGAGGAACAGACCATTCTCCGTGCAGGCGTATCTGACGCGGTAGTTTTGTAATAAATTTCGTCGTCGTATTATCCGGAAAATACTGCATACTACTGTTACTCGGTAGTACGACAAAGAAAGAGCGATCCTTGGAGCTCATATTTATCACGGACGATGATCCCGAGCGTTCTTCTTCTTTGTCCTCTTCTTCTCTTTCGTCTTCTCAGATGACGGAGGCACTCGTACTCGTGATAATTCTGCCTCGTAGAAAATACCGTCGATAGTCTCGTTATTCAGATCGTGTAAAATATACACGAATGGTTCTCGATTCACCGATATTCGTTGAATCTTGAATAATTCGTTACTCCAACCACGCTCATATCCTTTCACGAAAGCTGCTTTAGCTGTACTGATACGTACCAAGTCACCGACGCTGTATTTAGGCTTTTTAATTTTTTTCGCGTTACGCTCGTAACGCCGTGCTAAATTGTCTCGGGCTATAGAGGCATTTTCGAGGGTTACTTCGCTCGGAGGAATACGCGTTCCGCTGTGTCTAGTGTGATTTTAAGCATATAAAAAATGTTGTAAAACATCGATGTAACGTTTATTTCGCGTGTATGTAAAGTAGCGCCACATTCGCTCTTTTATTGTTCGATTAAAGCGTTCGGCAATCGAGGCTTTTATATCAGGGTTACGAGCAGCGCGAAAATCGATATTCTTTTTCTTGAGAATTTGCTGAAACGGTGCGCCGATAAATTCTTTACCTCGATCAGTTTGCAATTGTTGCGGGCGACGATTGTTACTGCGCGCGAGTATGCGTGTGAGACCGCGGGCCACGTTTGCGCTCGTTTTGTCACGCAAAGCCTCGACCCACGCGTATTTGCTCAACACATCGATAACAACAAGCAGATACGCGTACCCATCGTTGTACGTGGCTATCGAGCGAAGATCAGCTAAATCAGCCTCCCATACATCGTCTATATTACTCACGCTATACGTACGACGGGGAAATCGTCGTCGTACGAGGCGATGCATGTCATATGAATCCTGTGTCTCGAGCCATGGTAAAACATTTTTTCGCGCTACTCTTCGATCCACCTGGGCCAAATTTTTTGCTCGAGAATAGGAAGCAGGATGAGCGGTGTCATAATAGATTTTTTGAAGAATTTTCATAATTTTAGCGATGACCAGTTAAATGGATTCTTTTTCTTTTTCTTTTCTAACTGTGCGGGGGGTCGATATTCTGCTTGTGCGAAGTTTTGCAATTGTTCGTCCTCTTCTTCATTCCCCTCCTCCCCCTCGATGATGTCGTTTTCAGCCGTGAGCATTAAATCTCTGTTTGAGTGTGCGGTCTCGGCCTCGTCGTCGTTGTTGCTACCGTTGCTGCTGTTGCTGCTGCTACTATCGTTTTCGCGCGGTAAAATAAGACGCCGCTGTGGTGTCGAGGATGATGTAGGTGTAGGCTCGTGTAGTAACTCGGGATTACCGATAAATTCACGCGGCATCTGTATCGCTCGCAGGGGTTTGGCAAAGTGAGCTCGTCCGATGGGTTTCTCGCGTTTTCTAGCTCGCATAGCATCGTTAACAAGATCAACGATATTGGAGTTTGAAATTCTTCTGCCGTCTATGGAAACAACGCCGTTACGATCCCATGTCATTTTTTTACCAACGGCGCTGCGATGCAAATTGCGAAGCAACGATATTGCTTTAGATTTTAATTTTTTTGGTACACTATCGATAATAAGTGTATCATTGAGCCGAGATTTAACTTTGTTCATTAAAATGTCGTCGGATTTATTCTCGTGGCTATCGAGTATTGCTACTTTTCGTTTTGATGAAATATTCGGTACGGCATTATCGTACTCGACCATGTG
Organism: Cylloceria caligata; assembly: GCA_963942595.1. NCBI lineage: Eukaryota > Metazoa > Arthropoda > Insecta > Hymenoptera > Ichneumonidae > Cylloceria > Cylloceria caligata. The sequence continues at coordinate 34,664,154 of OZ012710.1, read as the reverse complement.
AAGATAACGCTGTAAAACCTGTTGGTACGCTATCCACTTCTCTCTCTCGCTCTTGTACGAGTGAAAGTTTAGAATTTCACTCAGCTCAGAGTCGAGGCGCGATAATGGCGTACCGGTAGTCTGTACGGAAGGCAACGGGTCTGCACTAGTAGTTGTAGTAGCAGCAGCAGTAGTGGCGAGTCCAGTGAGACGATGTATGTTATCATGAGGAATAAGTACCACCTTTCTGGCATATTCCATGTCTCGCGTAGACCAAGACAGGCACAAGAAGCAACTTGAGAAATCCGACAGAGTGCTCGACGATGATCTTGCTCTTACCGCTCCAATGTCCCCTTTTGGCGGCTAGGCGTCGAAGAATTGTCGCGTGCCTCCGAAGATGATTCTTTTGCACGTTGTTCAGACTCACGTTTCCCTGTGAAACGTTTAGAGCACACTCGCATATACAGCGTACGAGCGTTACATCTGCTTTGCGCAAAATTGCACGTCGTTGCTTTTGCTTCAGATAACACAGCGATTGCATTATAATTATCTGCTTTTTATCGAGAGGTCCGCGCAACGCCATTACAAGCGCATTACTGGTACATCGCGCGACGCATCGCGAACTTTTATTGCTTTTTGAGGCACGTAAACGTAATGGTATTGGTCATCGGGAAATATACAGGCGCGAAATCAACAATTATCAGGCGTCGATTGTTTCAAGTCGAATAATAGATAGCCATGCGGTGCGGTTGTTGCATCGAAATATACTTCCTGCAAAAATCGCGGATTCTCGGGACATACCTGGCGGGCTAGGTGCTGAATTTGCGCGCGATCTCGCGGATTTTTAAAGACAACGATATAATTAGCGTTTAAGGAGATATCGCGCTGCCCGTGACCCTGATGGAAGAGATTTTGCGTGATGAAAATGACACTAAGATTTTTATGATGGCTACCCTTGGTGAAAAAATCGACCTCAGTATTGTTGGATGCCTCACGCATTAGATCATCAATGACCACAAGTTTAGGTCTTGCGTCATTCGAGTAGTCTACTGCTTGCGGTAAACCCTCGCAAAATTCGATTTTATCACCGTACTCGGAATACCCGGACTGCCACTCTGAGTAATAAAAAAGTATACGCTCGAACGGGACATCCGTCATTTCGCGCATGTATTTAAAGAATTTTTTTACAAAATATGTTTTACCACATCCCGTAGGACCGCTTATCACAGCTGTCCACGGATGTTTCCAACGTGTATCTATATCGACGAGTGTCTATCAAAATCAATCAGCAGACTCTTAAATAAGCTTATACCGCGGCGGCGGCTGCGGCGGCGGCGGCGGCGACCCCGCGGCATCAGTTATTTTCGCGGCCTTAAAGAGCTGATAAGGCGCGGCGCGCCTGCACTAGCTGATGAGGCGCGGGCCCGCGGTATAAGCTGGTGTTTACGCTGTATGTAAATTAAATAACGATAGTTTTTATATTTCTCACAAATAAAGCAATATCTTTATTTCACTATGCATACATCTCTATATACAAATTTTACGAATCATCAAATTCTAAGCAGCAATATTATATCCACGGATGTAGCACGAGAAAGTCAGAACAAAAGGAAACACTCGATAAGAAAGACGGGACAAAAGGAATCAACGATGAGAAAGTCAAAACAAAAGGGAACGGTAGAGAGATAGCAGCTACTGCTACGAATATCAGCACAAAAAGAACGATCCGATAACGGTTTTATACATAATAAATCAATTTTTTTTAATGTATTGTACACAGTAAATATGTTACATAAAATTAGACAAAAAGATTATTTTTAAATATCGCGAATTCAACCGTAAAACTATATACTTTTTTGCGTTATACTAATTAGCGTATTTCACAATAGCTATACGGTACAGTAGAGTACAGCCCGTGCCGTTTTCGCTTCGTGTTAACAGGTTCGCATGATTTCGTTTCTTTACGCATTACTACATGATGGAATTCCGTACGTCGAATAGCGTCGAATTTTAAAATAATAGGTACGCTCCTTGCTCCTGTCACGAAAGATCGTAATGCGTTATAATTTACGTGACGGCTATTCGCAAAGTTTAGCGTGATACCCTTCACTTTACATTTTTCAATAATCGTACCGTCGGGTTTACGAACAAGGTATGCGTAAAATTTTGGTCCACCCGAAACGAACGAAGTTATATAACTACCAGGCCCGTATTCACTTAATTCATCCGTAAGATCTCTTAGAAATTGACCGATTGGCGGCTCATACTCGTTACCACCAGAATGGCTCACGTAAATACAGGAGTCCGTATCGCAGTACAATGATGGTTGGATAGCATCGCGGTTGCTCACATAGTTTACATACATAATCTTGTGATTAACCGGTAGCATCCCCGTCACCTCAATCTCCGGACTCGTTAGTAAATTCATTAGCTCCGCACGCGTGAAAATGATAACGGTTTTCGTGAGATTCTCTCGTTGACCAAACTTTCCCCAGAATGAATTAAGAGCCAATTTCGCTAGTGAACGTAAACCCGGATTTGGCTGCAAAGCACTTCGCTCGAGATATACACCCTCAGACTCCTTGTACAATGCTATAAAACGCTCTATTGCTTCCTCGTCATCGTTACACTCTGTTGGCGGACCACTCGCCTCCTGTTTTATTTTTAGGAATGTATCGATGTACTCGGCAAAATGACCGCCTCATCGCGTTGTCGAGTCATACTGCGTAACAGCGTATTGCCAAATTTCATAGATACGCGTCACTTTATATTCGAGCGACACAGCTTTTCTCAGTTCGTCCACGACCCATGTGCCGTCAAACGCTCGCTCAGTCGTGTCATCGTGTGTACAAACCTCGGATGTGTCCATATCTGTACAGCACGTTCTACACAGGGGGAACACAAGTTTCCCATGCATGCGAACAGGCAGTACGGGTATATACAAATCGCGTGGTGCTAGCACGGTACACTTCACGAGACCCTCGACGACACTTAGATCGTTTTCAAGTCCTACGAGTTCTCGACACTCGTCACCTACGTACAATTTCGGGTGTCCAACGGGATATTTTCCATTCTTACATACCCACGGATATAGCGAGCAAACATCCACATACCGTATCTGCTCCCCATTCGCGACGTCGTACAAGCTTACAAAATTTTCCGTTCGACCGCCAAAGAATGCATCGCGTGGTTTGAAAGGCGCCTGCTTGACCATGGCGTGATTTTTCACGTATATCGACATTTCCTCGTTATTCTCGAGTAATCTGTCAAAATCGCATTCCCATATTTCGGTTAGAGTGTACCCTTTCGATCTGATTCGCCCGGAAATAAGAACGGTACGCTCGTATCGCTCATCCATTGTATCGCCGAATTTAGTTCGAGCATCTCTATTCACGCGATAACATCGCGGACAACCGTGCCAAAAGCAGCCGTGAGATTGAAGAACGTGATGAACCCCCGCATCCACGTAGTATCCGTCCACGGCCGGTAGGCCGGCCGGAGGGCGATACTCTCTCGTGCGTCCAGCATGAGCGATAACGCAGTTGAGCTCACGCTCGAGCCATACGAGCCATACGACGGCCTTGCGCGATTGCTTATCGCCCCAGCGATATTCTCCTGGTGGTAACACCGTAATGCGATCTTTCTGTAGAAAATTCTTTCGAAACACTCTCATACATGCTGATGCTATCGTGCATGCTTCTGTAAAGGGGCACACGCTCCCACAACGTATAAGTAACTCTCGAAAAGCTAAACACGCTCGTCTCAAAACCGTAACATCTGTACGACAATATTGCACAAATTGCGTCGCAAAATCAAATTTATAATCTACGCGACTCGATTCTTCCTCATACCATTTTAAAAAGCGCTCGCGATCCGCTGAGAACATGGTATTGGGTGAGTAAAAATGCAAAGCCGGCAGAGGACCTGAGTAATTCTGATATTCCGGTGTGTTGAATAAATGGGGAAATGTACCTTTTGCCACCTCATCAGCGAAACCAAAGGCCTTAGGTAAAGCACTAAGAGCCATGAGTAAATAGTTTAGACTATCGAGAAAAACGACATCGCCAATTTTCATCGAGACAATCTTCGTACCATTCATAATCAGAGAGGGCAGCTGTGTTTTTTGCACCTCGATTAAATACCGTAGAATAAATTGTGCGTCGAAACCTCTAGCATTATGGGCGATGCAGATAGTCTTTTTAAATTTTTGCGATAATGCCAATTTTACGAGATCCCCAACAGGATCATCGATAAACACGAATTCACGTTTACCACAGTTAGCACAATCGGTCTCTATATCTGTGATATCCAGACATGCCATACATACGCATTGTGCGATATATAAATTCGGCTCGTGAATTCGTGTCGATTTATCATCATGCAATTGCTTGTGTTGCTGCGTCTCAAAATCATAAAATAAAAATCTCGTGGAAGACTTGTCTTTTTTCTTCTCCTTTTGCGCGTCTGATTTCTTAAGAGGTGCTATAAAACATGCATGCGTGGTCGGCCGCGTTTGTTTGCATGTAGTACAAAACGATATACCACATACATGCATCTTTTTATCTGTGGTTTTAATCATACGCGAGCAGCCTCTACAGATTTTTAATGCGTTACAGACGCTGTACCGTCTATATTTACGAGACGTGATACCCGCGGAGCCCTCACTCTTGTGATGAGCGAGGCAAAAAGCACCAAAGAACGAACGATTACAGTCTGCGCAATACTCAGGCTGAGAGTCTCTATTACCGTTGTAATAAGTGAATTTACATCGAGCACATTGATAGCTACATCGATGCTCGAGTACTCGAATATAGTTGGAATTACATTGCGTGCAGATCCCCCGACTACCTAGCGCACCGGCGAAATTTAATATCGGTTGATAGTGATGAGAACGCTCGTAATAGAGAATAAAGAGTGTATGATTTATTTTACCTGTTGCGGTGAGTACGTATTTTCGCCCATCGTACAGAGCCGGAACGCGTTTTCCGAAGGTGAGAAATTCATAAACAAAAATCGCTATACCCTCGTGAACCAACTACTCCTGAAAGAGCTGAATTTCGCGCGGACCACACCCCCTAGACGGTGTCGTTACCCCTGCATTACGCGTGAGCTCTATCGCTGCTGTATATTGCGCACCTCGAAGCCCGTTCCGAATTTGACACCATCGTCTGTGTAGCACGCCCGCACGCATTTGACCGCGTTCGGCATGCGCTCGGGCAGTGACAAGGGATCGTTGTAAACACAAATTATCTCGATTACTTATGCGTAAAATTGATTTTTTTGCTATAGACTCGTGTGTAAGCCTAGTGCCCACACCAGCTCCTTCGACGCCTCGTACTATACATGTCATCATTCTACATGTACCAGCGTCTATTCGAAATTCGCGCGCGCTCTGAGCTACACTATTAATTAGTCGCCATATATCGTCGGGAACGATGTCACGAGCTGGTTGAAATGATAACCATACAGGTCCTTGCGCGAAAGACGGTACGCTCAAAGTCATACCCACATAATCATGTCCTTTGCACGATTCTGTAAGGCGTGTGAGAACATCTCGTAAACCTCCCTCGAACCATGTCAGATGATCGATACCGACCGGTGGCTGACGAAAATAAAAATCTGTCTCTCGACCCTGCATCCTAAAGCGTGGAAAATAGCGTCTCTGCTCGTTGTCGATACCGAAATGTTCACCAGGAGGCAAAATATCACCACCCCGTGCAGCAGTACTTCCATCGCCAGTCTATCCAACTGCAAGCATAAATAAACCATTTATTAGAATTTTTATTTCATTTACTTCAATTTTTTGTTTGTCGCTAGCTATATACTATGTATATAATTCGTGTAACGTAAGAATTACAAACTTATATTTGCTTCTAGTCCTCGAACCCGTCGACTGCACCCGGGAACCGCCGATGCATTTCGTAAACCAACTCGATTGTCGGCGGTCTCGGCACAGTGAATCGTGCAAAGCGAAAAACGTTTGGGTCCGTTTCGTACCCTGTTTTTTCATTTTACTATTATTATCCGCGTGATTTTTTTATTTTTGTCAGCGTAGTTGTATTATTAAAAGCTTACCTGAATCTACAGGGTCCTCCTCCTCCTCTTCCTCCTCCTCCTCCTCCTCCTCCTCCTCCTCATCATCCCCCCCTTCTTCTTCTTCCTCGTTGTCTAAACTCCATCAATTTTCTTATCCATGAGCGCTTTACCACTCTGACCATGATTGTGCTGTTAGAGTAGTAGTAGTAGTAGTAGTAGTAGTAGTAGTAGTAGTAGTAGTAGTAGTAAAACCGTGCTGCGGGTCAGCGAGTCCTCCAGCCGCCTCTATGGCCGCACGCAATCTTCCTCGGATGAGTCTCTCGAACGTTTTACCCGCTGTGTCGAGCATACAGAGCGGGCGATACGATGAGTAGGTTATAGGCGGTCCTTTGCCTTTGTCCAGTAGGACAAGGCGCTGAACTTTCCACCTAGCACTAAAAACTCCCGCCGTAAGACACGCGCTAAACATATTCAAGAGTAAGAACGGATACTCTTTCGCGATGACTTTGATCACTTCGTTAGGGACATGGTCCGGTCCCGGCGCCTTCCGATTGGCGAGCGGCTCGACCGCTTTGCGCAACTCTTCTAGCGAGAAAAGTCGGATGCCCCCTGGAACGACCAATTCAGCTCTCACTCTGAGTGGATGGTCTGGAAATAGCGCGCTGACTATTCCTTCCATCGTTGTTGGATCCTTCGGGCCCTCCGGTCCTTGTTGTCCGAGCTTTCGCGTGACGATCTGAAAGCCGCGTCCCCACATGTCCTCGTCTACCTCCTTGCACAGCGTCTTCCAGCATGCGGCTTGCCTGCGCTTGACGGCGATTGTCAGTAGTAGTAGTAGTAGTAGTAGTAGTAGTAGTAGTAGTAGTAGTAGTAGTAGTAGTAGTAGTAGTAGTAGTAGTAGTAGTAGTAGTAGTAGTAGTAGTAGTAGTAGTAGTAGTAGTAGTAGTAGTAGTAGTAGTAGTAGTAGTAGTAGTAACCACAGTAAATCAGACAATTAACTAGAGAATTTTCAAAGCGGCTCACTTTTATATATATTCCTTTAACAAGCTCTTTCTCTCTCTCTCTCTCTCTCTCTCTCTGCATATACTGCAGCGATGTAATGAATACGACTAACCAAGAAGATGGCCGCACGCGATCACTTTACAAAAGCAAGACCTAGGGAAATATTTAGCGATGGTGATGTACTTAATTATCGAGTTTCGCTGATTAAAGTCATATTGTTTTCATCTAATTTCAAGGCACTCGGCCATGAGGAAAATCATCAAATTTCGTCGACGAATATTATTTAGTTTTCATGGCACATCTTATCTGTATGTCGATGTGTGCGTGTGCACATAAGTGGGCGAGAGTATGCAGGAGTTTTGGGATATATTTGCTGCTGTTACTAGGCTGTTGAGGAGAATGCGACAAATATTAAAGGATATTGGCTAGTAATTTTCAGTCGTATGATTTGCAGTATCGAAAGAAGAGGCGATGTAGCTAGATGGTGAGGGAAATCTGTGTAAAACGGAGTATGAACACCACCGACGATTCATTCGAAAAGTTACAGTCTACACGAAAGCAATAAAAATGGCAAATAACGGTGCTACGTCTCATGCGGTATCGCTATATATAGCGAACCCCGTTATGTACGGTTTAAATAATCCATTTGGTAAAATAATCGTAGCCGGGCTCGAGTTGAACTCTACGTGTACTCTTACACCAGTGGTGAAGATATTGTCGAATACTTTTACCGGAATTACATTCGGTGCGGACGAGTGGCGAGTGTTTAAACGTGATTTTTCTCGCGTACAACAATATTTCGAAGCTTATGGGACTGATGCCGAGAAAATGTGTAATACCCGCATAGAGCACACAACGCATTACACACTTTTAACCTCGTGTTACCAGCACAGAGCTGTGTCATTTACGAGGAATACGAGAATCAAGAGGAAACTGGAGAATCGAAACGGAAACGCTTCCGAAAATACTCTCCAAACATTGTTCTTCAGCGGCCTACATTTGATATGATCGTCGAAATAAGTAGAAGAATTGATAATCATATGCAGGCTCTAGAGAGCAAAAGTGAAACGATTCAACGGTGTATGAACGAGGTGGTATCATATGTCCGTGAAAAGATAGTTGTCAGTGAAATGCCTCGTGCAGCAGCGTATGAGATCATCGGTTCCAAGGAATTCCTTGAAGAAGCGCTCGAACACATCGCGATCTTGCTAACGCCGGAGGATACGGAGTTTATGAAAATTATTTTGTCCGAAATAATTGTGCTGTTTCGTGGTCATATCGCTGATCATGCATTGGGTGTTGCGTTGCGAACGCAATAATTCTCCGTATGTGCAGCTATTCGTGATAAAGACACTGTTGTAAATAATTGTATATAGTGTACATTTCGCTCGAAATATTATAAAGTATACACCGAGGTCAGTCACGGTGAGAGAGAGAGACCGTCCTAAAACCGAAGCATCAGCAAAGGTCTGCGATAGAAAGAAGACGGAACGCTCGTCTCTGTTTCATTAACACATCAGATCATGGAATACGTGCCAATGTCGATTAGCAGCAAAGCAGCAGAGCTTGGTAAGTAAAAAATATAAAATAATTTTTAAATCGTAATTTAAAATCATGTAATATTTATTTTTAATTATAAAAAATAATGTCTTGCAGGGCGAGCAGCCCCTGCATATGAGCCGACACCGAGGGTTCGTTATTCGTGTCATGGAGAGCGAGAGGAAGATACATATACTGTACAGATAGAGCTAACTTCGGGAAAGAAAAGTGCCACCCGACATCCTCATCCACAGTTGTCGTCGGTGGCATAAGATCATCAACGCTGCCAACTTTGTATAATGAGGCGTGGCATATCAGGTAAGACAATATCGATTATTCTGTACACGATGTTTTTTATTGATCAGTGCGTTCAATTAAATAGTTGTTTCATTCTTTTTTCAGAAGTACACTATGATGACAACAATCACAGCGAAAAATAATTTAAAAGCGATATTACGAGTGATAATAAAGGGTGGTTAAATTTTGAAGGCCGATGTTGATTTTGAATAAAACACAAATTATTTAGGAAATTATTGTCAATTCTTTTTATTATGATAATATGGTATGGTTCAATTATGTATGGAACAAAATATCGGCCAAATGGCCGCCGCGACCTCGGCGGCACACCTCCATCCGATGGTCCAAATTTTCGATGACGCTTAGGCATAATTGAGGTTCTATGCCGTTAATGTGCCGAATTATCTCATCCTTTAGCTCTTGAATTGTTACTGGCTTATCGACGTACACCTTTTCTTTCAAATAACCCTAAAGAAAGAAGTCCAACGGTGTCAAATCACATGATCTTGGCGGCCAATTGACATCGCCACCACGTGAGATAACTCGGCCATTGAATTTGTCGCGCAAAAGAGCCATTGTTTCGTTAGCTGTGTGGCAAGTGGCACCGTCCTGTTGAAACCACATATCGCCCACATCCATATCTTCCAATTCGGGCCATAAAAAGTTCGTAATCATCTCACGATAGCGAACACCATTCACAGTAACTGCCTGACCGGCCTCATTTTGGAAAAAATACGGCCCGATGATGCCGCCAGCCCATAAACCGCACCAAACAGTCACTCTTTGTGGGTGCATTGGTTTTTCGACAATCACTCTTGGATTATGATTCGCCCAAATGCGGCAATTCTGCTTATTGACGAATCCACTGAGGTGAAAATGTGCCTCATCACTGAAGATGATTTTCTTCGAAAATTGATCATCCACTGTTGCCATTTCTTGCCACCATTCTGACCATTGACGACGTTTGGAATGGTCAAGAAGCTTTAGTTCTTGAGTCAATTGCACCTTATAAGCGTGTAAATGCAAGTCTTTATGCATAATGTTCATCAACGACGAGGGTGAGAGGTGCAATTGTTGGGCACGACGACGAGTTGAGGTGGACGGCTCTTCAGCCACACTATCGCGAACAGCAGCAATATTTTCTGCAGTACAAGCTGTACGAGCATGCACTGGTGTTTTAATATCTCCTACAGACCCGGTTTGCTTAAATTTTTGCACGATTTTTCCGATTCTACGCACATTTGGACGATTAAATTGACCGAAAAAATCACGATGTGCACGATATGCATTTAGATTTGAACGCCCATTTTCATAATAAGCCTGAATAACTTTAACGCGTTGCTCGATTGTGTATCTTTCTATGGTTCAAATTGAGTTAGTCTGAAATTGAGAAATGTCAAATGAAATGCAGAAAAAAACTTGACGTTTAGGTGTGGTTCACATTCAACATCGGCCCTTAAAATTTAACCACCCTTTACAAATTAATTCCATATAGCGATAAAAATAAAATTAACGGTGAAGGAATCTCCGAGCGTGAATGACCGTGTTTGCAGGGCTGTTGCATACGACGGTAAATGTGTAAAGTGCTTTCCATAAAATATTGATTAATTTAAAAAATATCTGATCTTACTGTGTCTCTTATTTTTATAGCATAATAATTAGAGAATTATATTTGAAGTCTCTCTCTCTCCCTCTCTCTCTCTCTCTCTCTCTCTCTCTCTCTCTCTCTCTCTCTCTCTCTCTCTCTCTCTCTCTCTCTCTCTCTCTCCTCTCCCTCTCTCTCTCTCTCTCTCTCTCTCTCTCTCTCTCTCTCTCTCTCTCTCTCTCTCTCTCTCTCTCTCTCTCTCTCTCTCTCTCCCTCTCTCTCTCCCTCTCTCTCTCTCCCTCTCTCTCTCTCTCTCTCTCCCTCTCTCTCTCTCTCTCTCCCTCTCTCTCTCTCTCTCTCTCTGTGAGGGATCATATTCTATATCTTTTACTGCAGAGCAAGCGCTTTGCGAAGAGCATAGCGCAGGGCTATGCATGCTCGAAAACCACTTTCGTTGCATTCAAAGTGATGGATACTTAGTTATGATTTATAGGAGGCTGTTATCTTTATGCCCGTGATACTCTCTAGCAGCATCTCAAGCATTTAGTCTGTCTTTGGCATCCTACTTGCAAACAATAAAAAACAATATGTATCCACTATACGGCAAGGAGATTTCAAGCGACGCGTTTTGGTGCCGAATAATGTTTGTCGAAAGTGTGATGAGCGTGTTTCTGCGTACATAGGAAATGTGCGATGCATACGACGATCTGGAAGAGCTCCTACGTAGCGTGTATTTAGTGGAACGTCGTGGAAGACCCATTGAACTTGGGGAGCTGTATATCGGCATGTCCTGTATTGTGCCTCGTTTCAATAGCGTTGTCCGCGGCGAAGTGGTTTACCCGGACTTTGATAGGTACTGCGAGGTGTTGCTAGTCGATTTCGGCGAAACTATTTACATCGACTGGTCTCACCTATTTCATCCGGAGCCTCTAGCAAGTATGCTGCTGGTTCTTGTCATGGAGTTTTCCATATACGGACTCGAACGCGTGGATGTTGCAGGTATCGAGCAGCTCGTCAAAGAAGCGTGTGGTAGAGATGACTTGATCGCTGTCATGATGCGACCTCTTGCCGGCGATAGCGTTCCGCGGGTTCGGTTATCGAACGGTGAACGCGCGGACGTGGCGGCGGTTATTATAGAAGCCCTCGGTGATGAGATAGATATCGGCTACGATATCGATGCCGTGGACGAGGGCTTTGACGAGGACATAGTAATGAATTAAAGACACGACGCTGTGCGTGTGTATGTGTGTGTCTGTGCGTGTGTAAGAAAGTACATTCGAGAGACAGGAGTTTAAAATCGCTTTGGCAGGAGGGTAGATGCCTACAACAGCTGCGGTGGTGAGTACATAATTTTATTCATTTTTCCAAGTATGTGTACACCTTTGCTCCATCCTGCTCTCATCTCTACTCTTCCTTGTTCACCAAGGTACCCACACCACCTCACTTTACCATCTCTACGTTACCGACACTGGTCAAGCAGAGTGGGTAGCGTGGCGGTGGAAAAGTGAGGTGGTGGGAGTAGCCGCGTGGTGGGGGAAGGAGTGGGGATAGGAGTGGGATGGAGCAAAGGTGTACACATACTACTGACGTTTGTGATTTGCTTCTCAAACGCCAAGAATATTTTCTATTTTAGAAGCGTATCATCACGGGGGACGAGCAATTGGTTGTCTAGAACAATGTTAAGCGCAAAAGTTCCTGGAGTAGAAAAGATGAACCGGCTCAAAGCACTTCGAAAGCCAATATTCATCAAAAAAAGGTTATGCTATCTGTTTGGTGGAATTTCAAAGGAATTGTTTATTTTGAGCTTCTACCAAGCAACAGAACGATCAATTCTGAAGTGTACTGTCATCAGTTGGACAAATTGAATGATCCACTTAAAGAAAAAAGGCCAGAATTGGTCAATAGGAAAGGTATAGTGTTCCAACAAGATAATGCGAGACCACATACAAGTTTGACCACTCGGAAAAAAATTTTAGAGCTTGGATGGGATATACTGCCACACCCACCATACTCTCCAGACCTGGCACCTTCAGATTATCATCTGTTCCGGTCTCTACAAAATTTTTTAAACGTTAAAATGTTTAATTCAAATGAGGACGTCAAAAGTTACTTGGATCAGTTTTTTGCCAGCAAAGAACAAAAATTTTATGCGCGTTGAATCATGCTACTGCCAGAAAGATGGCAAAAGGTATTGGATCAGAATGGACAATCTTGCATTGAATAGAATATTAATTCACTATAAGCAAATTTTTATAAAAAAAAAAAAATGAAATTACTTTTCGAACAACCCGATATCTGACCGAAATGAGTCTGAAAACAAACTTAAATCTAAATGGTTGGTTTCTTGTCAAGGACTCGAGAGATAAGATTTAAATTGTTCAAAATAATACTGTACTACGAATACACGTATAATAATTTAACGCCCATCGACCGTAAACTCTGCGTTTTACTCTCGCTCACGCGAGTGCTAACTCCTCAACGGCAAACGTTCCCAAATACTAACTTTTAATAAACATTATATCTAGGACTGTATCATCTTAGAATACGCATCTTCCGGCATAACACTAGGGAGAAAAATTACTTTTGTCAATCTATAAATAACAATATTCATTTATTGGATAAAGGTAGTAAAGGATATACGAGAACAGAAGGGTTGACAAAACAAGGTTATCATATTAAATACGTATTTCGTTAAATACGGAATGATGGCTCGAAGAAAAGAGAACTTAATTAATATCTAAAGTTAAAGAAAAGCATAAACATGAATTCTGATATTTTAAGGAAGCAGATCGTCCAGATGTGACGTCCTGAGCTGTACTAGGACGAGTAGGAATATAGTCAGTGATGCCAGATTGAATGAATTATTTCCACATCGAGAATTTTATGTGCCCCCTCCACCACGGCTGGTATAGCCCCCCCATTAGTCTCACGACCTGCCTAATGTGTGCGCACCAGTCAACGGTCAGGCGGCGCATGACGTCACTGAGTGCGGCGCGCGCCGTTCAAAAGTTGAAAGTACAGAATAAACGATGAATACAATTATAAGCCGTACAATTATTCCTGTATACACTCAATCGTTTTTCATGAGTATTTGTAAGAAATGTATGATGTTGCGGCGGTTTTGCAATAATAGTCGGGAAAATTTCAATCTTGTAATGTCAATGACCTGGACACCTAGTAGATTGTTTTGAGGAGGACGTAAGAACTCCTGCTCCTGAAGAGATGTAGATATGGAAATTCACGTTGTCGAGGCAGAATGGACTGGTTAAGCAACCCTGTGCATTTATATCAGCAATGGTCATAATTAACGTATATTCGCTCAAAGTACACAGCACACTTGGACTAATTAAGAAGTCAGCGAGAGTCGTAGCAGTTCCTTTTAGGTACACCACGCGCACTTGGAACTATTGTCCCATAACAATGGCGTTTGAGATGGAAGAGACCGTTATCGATGAGCCTGTTATTCCGAATATATCTGAATCAGTGAAGCCGAGACGTCCGGGCGCAGTCAAACGTTTCTTGAATCCCGAAAGAATGTACTGTAGAAGTCTGATAAGTCCGAATCGCAGCTTGTGAGAAGAGTCTTTTAAGAAAATGTCCGGTTACAGAAATCGATGTATTTGGTCAGGTGATCAAAACGATAATGTCGATCGAAGAAGAAGCCGGATGATGCCAGAGTCGAAAGGGGGCAGAAGTCAGAAGTATCGGAATCGTCACGACAAAAAAAATTAGAAGTTGACTAGTTCAAGAATCGAACCACGAACTTTGAAATTGTAAGACTTGAACGCTATTACTGCGTTACCCAGCTTCTTTGATACCATATGTTGCACTGTTAATATCGCTTATCCGTGCTGATGTTAATACCGTTCATCATGTGCATCTTCTGGCATCAGCGTTTTACTGCTTTGTGGCAGTATAATCTGTCATTGTAGAGATACTATTTTGCGGTGAAAATTACTGTAACGGCACTCTCACCTGTAATCGTGACGTGAAGTGTACACTGAGAAAAGAATTTATTTAATATTAACAAACATATAATTGGATATAGCGAGATAAGTGTTTTATTATCATAACTAAATTAGAGTCGAGCCAGATAAATTTTTTTAATTGTTAGCAAATGATTTCTAGCTTTATTTTGTATCCAACTTAATTTTAGTTCAACTTAAATTTGGTAATAGTAACTAAACAGTGATTTCTCCATATCCAACTCTATATTTGTTAACATTAAATAAATTCTTTCCTCAGTGTACTTGCGTTAATGATGCCATCACAGTTCAACACTTGTTTCGTATGCGCCTAGCACGAGTCAGGTGAATCAAAAAGTGTAGATGGTCTTTTTGTCACGACAATATACTGTCGAAAGAGAATTGTTGCGACAAAAAAAAATGATCAGCTCGAGAGCGCTAATACTGCATTACCGAGCTTATTTGAGATTGATTGTTGCACTATTAATATTGCTTATCCGTGCTGACATTAATGTTGTCAATCATGTGAGGTTTCTAACATCGGCATATAACTTCTTTGTCGCAGCATGGTCGGTCATTTTATAGATTCCATGTAGCTGCGACCGACTCTCCAGTCCTATAATGGCATTCTCACTTGTAATCAATGTGTACTTGCGCGAATGATGCAGTTCACAGGTTGTTTTGTATGTGCCTAGTCACACGTATCATCTTAAATGTACGATGCATCTTGAATGTATAATTTGCGTATACTGTGACTCGCAGCAACTCACGAACCATTATTCCATTCTCTATTGTATCGGAAAACAAATGCGGGTGTATGATTGGTTGGCGCCAGGACAACGCTCCCGCGCCTTTTCAGTTGTCGCTGAGCGATGTTGATAAACAGTCAACGGTTATGGGTAGCGGCTTGTATAGTGCATCTTAATAGATTACAGTAAATAGATAGATACTGTAACGGTATTTCTACGTTATCATTAATTTTTGTCTTCCGAGGTGAAGAATTCGGGCTCGAACACGAAGATAATTAGTTATAGACTTCTGTATGAGGTATAAGTAGGGTTTATTTAACAATTAATGTGAAAATATGCAGTGTTCGGCTTTTTGGCGCCGTTGGCCGTACAATTAATTTGCGACGTATATGTACATAGAAGGTTCTTTGCTCTTCTTTACCCGCGACGATATCGGAGTTCTACTTGTGCGCTCTCCGGATCGGCGGTGAACATCCCAACTAGGCGGAATCGAGCTCGTCCATCTTGATCTTCGCCTCCTGGCTGCTGAGCTGTGCGGTCTGCTTGGCTCGGAGAGCTGTTGCGTTGGTCAGCTGATATAGACGCTTGGTATGTGTGGCGTCCGCGTTGTTTTTCAGATAGTTGAAATTTTTCGATTTTCGTGTTGTTTCTCGTTCGGGTTCTCAGTTTGTAGTGTCCGTGCCGTTTCCGTTGATTTTAAGTGTGTTTTTCCGCGGTAATATTGTCCTTAGATCGCGAGTGATGTTCTTTCTGTTGTCTGATATGACATTTCCGAAAAATTTATTTTCCTGTGATTTTATTTATTTTTTATTTATTCAATGGATTACTCAACAATCTTCGGTGGTGTACATGGACGGTTCCGGTTACACTTCTATCTTGGTGAGTTGATCTGTTATTTTGTCTTTTTCTTATCCTTAGTGTCATGTTGAGTGGTGTCGTTCCCATCCGACGCGCTTGACCAGGCTCGTAGATTTATTTCCCTCCTAATTATTGTTCTACCGGCTTTTAAATTCTTAATCTCCTTTTCCTGGGTCCGGTTGGGTAGTGGCCCCCTAATTCTTCTTACTAATTAATTTTCCTAGCTCTTTTTAAAAATTCTACTCCGAGAGTCTCTCTCTTCTTGGTGCGGAGACTTATTACATTATACTAATTGTAAGTCTACCGTACCCTGAATTTGTGTTATAATTTTCTTAGATGTTGTTTACTTCTATTCCTTCTTTTTCTGTGTTACACCACTCTTTTCTTTCACCAGATTTTGTTTAGAAACCTCTTGGCGCTCATAAAAGTTCCTCTGCTTTGACCGATGCGTTGTGCTAACAATTCCTCTTACAAACTATTATCCTACTTATTTCTAATTATTCTACTTAATCTTCCCTATAATATTTTTCTTAACACTCTTAAGCTAACTCTTTGTCTGTGGTTTAATGATTCCGACTTTCTGTTCTCGGTTTAGTTTTTCAGAATTATTTTCTTAATTTCTATGGTCCGATTCTGTTTTATTCCACTATTAATCTTTCGTTAGTGTCTCCACTCACTTTAACTGAATTTCCTGGTATCTCAAAATTTTTACTGTTGCGTACAAGCGAGTTCTTACTTGGTAGACAGTTTGAACGGACAAGAGAGCTCTCTCTTTTCGCAGTTGCCTTATATGAGCCGCTCAATGCACACATCGATTAACTCCACTTTTTGAAAAATCTTAAATTTAAGTGTCAAAGCCCTTGGTATAGTCATAACTTTTTATATTTATAATAACTTTCCTGAATAATAAATATTAGCACCGTTAAATGGCAAATTTTTTTGGCCACTGAATAATAAGTAATTTATTTCAGAAGCCATTTCGATTAACTCCATACTCTAATGTAAATCGTTTCAGTAACGCCGTATCTGTTCTGGCCGTACATCGACGCTTATTTGTTTGTAAACAGCCGAAGATGCTCTCTCCCTCTCAATAATATTCGTAAGAAAATTTTTGGTAAGTGGACACAGCTATTTGCCCAATGACTTAGATTTTGCCATTATTGAGTCATGTGCGAAAAAAAATCAAAACATTTTTTCACCAGATGATTGGTACCATATAATCAAAACATGTAAAAAGAAAGCGCCGTTTCATCTAATCCAAATGACTCACTAAGATTTTTTGTCAACAAAACCTTTAGAACAGTCTATCATTAACAGAAAAGTAACCGTCACAGGGCTTCCAGTAAATTGGCTTAAAATACGCTGGATAAAGTTAGAAAGGTCCAAACCCTATCTCATACAATTCAAATGTGACTATAATGAAGATACAGAATTTCAAGCCATTAATATAAGAAAATCTTTAGTGGGTAGACCGCAAAGTTTGAAAAATATAGATCAGCCTTTATTATATCCTAAAGGTAGAACTGTGACAAAGGAAAAATGGAGAGACATGATGGACCTGCTAAAATTCATTCCTCCTGTTAAACACGATTACTATAAGAACTTGTCAACAAATCGAAATGACGAATCCTCGCATACAGCTGATTAAGAAGACATTATTTATAATATTGCTGAATCATCCCAAAGAATAATGCCGCTAACATAAAGCTGCTATGAATTAATTACGAAAATTATTTTATAACCGAACTGCCAACATTCATTTTTATGGAAAAGCTGTGATAAAAATGTATAATAACTAACATTTTCTGTAATGAAAACTTAAAAATGAAAAGACTAAATTTAACTTTATTACTTTTTTCAGTTGCCAAATCGATTAACTCCATCAGTCACATAAAAACTGTAACATTACTGACGATTGTTTGTTGGCTATTCTTTCTTATTAATTTTATATACCGTTAGATGAAAGCTATATCTGCAATTATGCATTCCACATTATATATTTGAATTCATATTATCAGAGGAATTTTTAAAAACAATATACATTACATCATCGCGTTTCTCAACTTTTCGTTTTATGGAGTTAATCGATGTGTGCACTGAGCGGCTCATATATCCTCCACCATCCTTTCCCACTCTCTCACTTTAGCTCCTCTCATCACCATATCTGATGTAATTTCTTCTGTTTCAGATACCCCGCCACCATGCCCTGCCGTTCCTCTCACTGCTCGAGCGAGGTCAGCTGGTCGCTGACCCGCTGTTTTTCGGCAGTGAGGGAACATTCCGGAGATATGACGTCTCGCTGTGACTCACCGCAGCTTTTATTTTATATTCTAACGGGTGGTTAAATTGTAAGGGCCGATGTTGAATGTGAACCACACCTAAACGTCAAGTTTTTTTCTGCATTTCATTTGACATTTCTCAATTTCAGACTAACTCAATTTGAACCATGGAAAGATACACAATCGAGCAACGCGTTAAAGTTATTCAGGCATATTATGAAAATGGGCGTTCAAATCAAAATGCATATCGTGCACTTCGTGATTTTTTCGGTCAATTTAATCGTCCAAATGTGCGTACAATCGGAAAAATCGTGCAAAAATTTGAGCAAACCGGGTCTGTAGGAGATATTAAAATACCAGTGCATGCTCGTACAGTTCGTACTGCAGAAAATATTGCTGCATTTCGCGATAGTGTGGCTGAAGAGCCGTCCACCTCAACTCGTCGTCGTGCCTAACAATTGCACCTCTCACGCTCGTCGTTGATGAACATTATGCATAAAGACTTGCATTTACACGCTTATAAGGTGCAATTGACTCAAGAACTGAAGCCTCTTGACCATTCCAAACGTCGTCAATGGTCAGAATGGTGGCAAGAAATGGCAACAGTGGATGATCAATTTTCGAAGAAAATCATCTTCAGTGATGAGGCACATTTTCACCTCAGTGGATTCTAACTAAGCAGAATTGCCGCATTTGGGCGAATCATAATCCAAGAGTGATTGTCGAAAAACCAATGCACCCACAAAGAGTGACTGTTTGGTGCGGTTTATGGGCTGGCGGCATCATCGGGCCGTATTTTTTCCAAAATGAGGCCGGTCAGGCAGTTACTGTGAATGGTGTTCGCTATCGTGAGATGATAACGAAATTTTTATGGCCCGAATTGGAAGATATGGATGTGGGCGATATGTGGTTTCAACAGGACGGTGCCACTTGCCACACAGCTAACGAAACAATGGCTCTTTTGCGCGACAAATTCAATGGCCGAGTCAGAGACAATTTTGGTGAATTTGAGTATTGATATTATTAAAGCATACTTGCTGTTCTTAAAATATTCGTTATCCTTTTTCAATAGCTTCAATGCCTTCTTTCAGGGAAGAAAAGTCCTGATCCACCAGTTGACAGTGAAAAGTAGGCAACTCATTGTGAACTCATGCGGCTCTAATTTTTTGAAACCCGAAATTTGGAATGAACTTATATCAGACACCTTAAACGTCGCACAGAATCGACAGAATTGTATCGCCCTCTACCAAATTGTCGTCGGTCCAGACTGCTGGGTATTCGTTACAAAGTTACCGCTCGTCCACGAAAATGAGATAAGAAAAACTTGTTTGCAATTCTATGTCACGGCTGTAACGGAGATGACTCATCGACTTCCACTGAACAATTCGATTTTAGACTATTTGCGATTTTTGACCCCATGGCATTTTGATCCTATATAGAGGAAGCGTTACAGATTTATCTTATATTTCTGGGTGCTTTGGAACTTTCGACCTCGCAAGATTAACGGTTGAAGAGCATCCATTACCCTCCTCACTCTCGAAGTAAATTCATTTTGGAAAACGATTGTGGAAGTTAAAAATGTATTGGAAGAGCAAATGTTTTCCACTTTAGAAAAATTAGTGCAAGTAGCATTGTCGCTAATCCATTCGAATGCAGAGTCCGAACGGATTCTTTCTATCGTTTCTGCTTCCTTGTAAATAGACATCACGATAAAAGTGGCGGCATTATAATGAGCATCTTAAGCACACTATAGCGATAACATAAAGAATCCGAACGAGTGGTTATTCACTATCGGAAATTTGGAAATGCGAGTATGATCGTAAGTTGCAATCAAATGCAGAAAAAATCCTGTTGTGAGTGATCACTCTTTCGTTATATTAAAATCTCGTAATCCGCGCGATTATTTCTTTGGTGGTCGTACTGGAAACATAGTTACACTTTACGATGTAAAAGATGTGGAGCAGATACGATATGTTGAGGTTTGTTCTTTGTACCCGTATATCTACAAGTTCAGTAAATATCCCGTAGGCCATCCGCGAGCATCATCAAGCATCAATTGTAACAATGAAGCATTTACTAAAATCAGGATACTCGAGCGAAGACTCGAAGCAGGTGATGTCTCGGAGTGCTTCGAATGTTGTTTGAGCGGAGTCATTTCGAACGAAAGGGGTTTCTTCCTTCTGAACCTTGAGTAGTAGCCGATTAGCCCCAAAAACTGTTTGATGTGCTTTTTCGTTTTAGGTACAGCGAAATTTTTAACGGTGTTTCGTCAAACCCGCGCGGTATTTTTACAAAAACCGACAAATTTAAGACGTGTGAGGCGTTTCGGCGTGAGTTTTCTGTACTCTGGTCAAGGAGAATGACTTCTCCCTTTACCACACCTGACAAGAAACACCGAAGACGCAAGCCCCGTTTTGAGTTTAACCTTTCGGAAAATTACTCGGGACAGGGCTGAGAATGCTCGTTGACTGTTCGCGTTATCCGTCACTCGACTCGATACCCTAGATCGATGAATTAACCCGTGGAGGAAGGGGTTTTAGGGGGAAGGAAAATGGCAGGTTACTTTCACTTGAGGAAAAATTTACGGAGATATCAGATAATGTTTGAGCAGGAGTGGGTTAAGAAATAAACTCTTTACTTTAATAGCGATATATTTCTTTATTATGCGAAGAGGTAATTGCGCGTTTAGTACTTGACTATAATAAGTGTTATTGTGAGCATACTCTGTTCTGTTCGAGGCGAGACTCGAGACTGCCTTTGTGGCGTGGTTGCTACGCAAGCTTGCTTCGTAACCCGAGAGCTGTAGAAGTTGCTCGAGTCGCATTCGACTCTTTTTCAGGTACAGTCGCAATGACAATATTGTGCCTGTACACTCGATACAAAAAAATGCGCTGAACTCAGCTTTTCATAACACTACCGCCGTTGAAGCGTTTTTCATTAGCCTCTAACACGTTTAGTTTATAACATAGAGCTCTAAAACGATCTTTGGGCGTTGCTTTGGTAAATATGTCAGCACGTTGATTTTCCGATGGAACGTACTGTACTTTAATTTCCTTTTCACTTACTTTTTCGCGGATGAAGTGATAATGAAGGTCTATATGTTTCGTCCTTCTATGAAATACAGGATTCCTGACAAGTTGAATTGCACTTTGGTTATCGACATATAAAGTAGTTTCTTTATCACAAGGACATCCGATGTCCGATAGCAGTTTCCTTAACCAGACTAATTCTCTTGCTGCTGTTGATGCAGCCACGTACTCTGCTTCGGTCATACTTATTGTCAGTGCGGATGAGTGGCGAGTGTTTAAAAGTGATTTTTCTCGCGTACAGCGATATTTCGAAGCTCATGGGGCTGATGCCGAGAAAATGTCTAATACCAGCATAGAGCACACAGCGCATTACACACTTTTAACCTTTTGTCACCAGCACAGAGCTGTCTCATTTGGTAAAATAAGTGGTAGTACTGATGAGGAATACGAGAATCAAGAGGAATCAAGAATCGAAACGGAAACGCTTCCGAAATTACTCTCCAAACATTATTCTGCAGCGGCCGACATTTGATATGCTTGTCGAAATAAGTAGAAGAATTGATATTCATATGCAGGCTCTAGAGAGCAAAAGTGAAACGATTCAGAGGTGTATGAACAAGATGGTATCATATGCCCATGAAAAGATAGTTGTCAGTGAAACGCCTCGTGCAGCAGCGTTTGAGATTATCGGTTCCAAGGAATTCTTTCAAGAAGCACTCGAGCACCTCAAGACTTTGCTAGCGCCGAAGGATACGGAGCTTATGAAAATTATTTTATCCGAAATAATTGTGCTGTATCGTGGTCATATCGCTGATCATGCAACGGGTGTTGCGTTGCGAACCCAATAATTTTCCGTATGCGTAACTATTTGTGATAAATAACTAGTTGTAAATAATTATATATAGTGTACATTTCGGTCGAAATATTATAAAGTATTAAGACTACAAATTCATCTTATAATTAATTGTTCCGCCAGAGTAACTAGCCTGAACTAAACCTACACATATATCATAAGGATACATACCATACTATACCCACACTTATGAAGACCAGCGATAAACTATCGTTATTGAAGCTATAGTGATACTTCTAAGCAGTAAGACTATAGTCTCAAGAGAGGTGTGAAAAACTATTCACGAGGAACACGTTAATCACTATAATCAAAGAAAGGAAAGTAACGGGACAAATGGGCTACAGGAGATGGGCTACAGGACGATTATCGGATATAGTAATATCCTGCTATACCGGCAGAGCTTGGAAGAAGAGCGGGGAAGTCTGTATAAAAGGACACGACATACCACAGTCGGAGTGCATTCTGTTCACAGACTTTCGCCAACATCCAGAACCAACCAAAGGAGGACCAGCTAACCAACCAAAGAAGGACCAGTTAATCAACCAAAAGAGGACCAGCCAACCAGCTAAAAGGAGGACCACCTAGCCAGGCCTGACACCTCTGAGCCAGCTAAAACGAACATCTTCTAAGGCCAACTACTGAGCCACCAGTCATTCAAACAGCCCAGCATCCGCGTCGACAAGATCTCCCATGGAATATAAACCAAGTGGTATGGATAAAAATATATTAAATCCATAGGGACTTAAAAAACACCCTAAAAACTAGCTAGAGACACTCCTGTGGTAATTCCGACGCACCGATGCACCAAGGATGTACCGCGCTGACGCCTCCACCGTAGCAGCGGCGGGGCCCGCGAGTAGATCGCGGAGTCAGGAGAGCTCGAGCGGGAGCTCTGTCCCCACCATGGCCCACTCAATATAGATATAGGATAGGCTAGCTCCGAAGGGTAAGAATAACAATATAGCCAGCATAGGTAAATTATCGATGGCAAACCCGGTAGGAAAATATTCTCTCTTGCCTGGTATAGAAACCACGCTGCCATACCATTAGAGAAAATCTTTCAACAATTTAATATCAAATCTCCTACTTCGTGCGGACACGATTATATAGGCACGCGTAAGCCCGGGTCAAGTTTTTGTAAGGTGCATAATCACAAAAAATGTAGTAAAAAGGAGTGCATTTAGCTATCATTTAAATCATTCAACATTTATCTGTATAATTTATTACATCTGTCTAATAAACCATACTCTTACCTAATACTGAAGCCTGTATTAATTTCCTCCCTGCTCGAGTCCGAACTAAAAACCCTTTAACGGTAATGATAACGTAAAATACCGTCACAGTATATGCAGAGGACATTTATGGAGAGAGAGAAAATGTGAGCTATCACAGTCCTACAACCGAAACATCAGCAAAGGTCTGCGAAAGAAAGAAGACGGAGCTCTTGTCTTTGTTTCGTTAACGCAGGAGATTATGAAATACGTGCCGATGTCGATTAGTAGCGAAGCGGCAGAGTTTGGTAAGTAAAAAATAAAAAATAATTTTTAAATCGTGATTTAAGAACATGTAATATTTATTTTTAATTATAAAAAATAATGTCTTGCAGAGCAAGCAGCCCCAGCATATAAACCGACACGGAGGGCTCGTTATTCGTGTTATGGAGAGCGAGAGGAGGATACATACACTGTACAGATAGAACTAGCTTCGGAAAAGAAAAGTGTCACCCGCCATCCTCATCTGCAGTTGACGTCGGTGGTAGCAGATCATCAACGCTGCCAAGTTTGTATAATGAGGCCATGCATATCAGGTAAGACAGTATCGAATATTCTATACAGGTTGTTTTTATTGACCAGAGCGTTCAATTAAATACTTGTTTTATACTTTTTTCAGAAGTACACTGTGATGACAACACCCACAGCGAAAAATATTTTAAAAGCAATATTACGAGTGATAATACAAATTAATTCCTTATAGCGATAAAAATAAAATTAACGGTGGAGGAATCTCCGAGCGCGGGTTACCATGTTAGCACGGCTGTTGCATACAGCGCTAAATGTGTAAAGTGCTTTCCATAAAATATTGATTAATTTTTTTAAAATATCTGATCTTACTGTGTCTTTTATTTTTATAGCGTAATAATTAGAGAATTATAATTAAAGTCTCTCTCTATCTCTCTCTCTGTGAGGGATCATATTCTGTCTTTTACTGCAGAGCAAGCCTTCTAGCAGCATCTCGAGCATTTGGTCTGTCTTTGGCATCCTACACGCAAACAATAAAAGCAATATGTAACCGCGATACGACAAAGAGATTTTAAGCGACGCGTTTTGGTGCCGAGTAATTTTAGTCGAGAGTGTAATGAGCGTGTTCCTACGTACACAGGAAGTGTGCGATGCGAACGACGAGCTGGAAGAATTCGTACGTAGCGTGTATTTAGTGGAGCGTCGAGAAAGACCCGTTGGACTTGGCGAACTCTACATCGGAATGTCCTGTTTTGTGCCGCGTTTCAATAGAGTTGTCCGCGGCGAAGTGATTTACCCGGATTTTGATGGGTACTGCGAGGTGTTGTTAGTCGATTTCGGCGAGACCATTTACATCGACTGGTTTCACCTATTTCATCTGGAGCCTCTAGCAAGTATGCTGCCGGCTCTTGTCATGGAGTGTTCAATATACGGACTTGAACGTGTGGATGTTGTAGGTATTGAGCATCTCATCGAAGAAGTGTTACGTCAAAATCGCGGCCTATCTTACGATCCCACGAATTTAACATAGATTTCACGTTTCGGTGTATCTTTTCCGTGCTCTGGTCAAGGAGAATAAATTCTCCCTTTACCACACCCGACGAGAAAATACCGAAGACGCAAGCGTTTTTGAGTCTAACCTCGCGGAAAATTACTCGGGATAGGGCTGGAGTGCGTTTTGTTCTTGGTTGGGGATAATCACTTCACGAATAATGGGGAGGGACTTGAATGACAATTTCACGCGGAGCAAGATTTCACTTTAATTGGTAATTGAAAACTATACCTACGGTTGTTTGTTACTGTGGTTCTTACTGTTGAACGTTGGTTGGGCGTAGATTAGTGTAGTCAGACAGACTAAAAATCGAACGTAGGCGTTGGTGCGTATTAATAATTATTTATTGAAATAAAACTACATGAGTAGTTGAATGTTGCACGTTTAATATTCCCGATTTTTCAAGCGTTAATAATTATAAGTACTGTACTCTTACTCTGTACTACTTGAAACTATACTTTGTGAAAATTAAGCCGTGGTGAAAAATTATCGTTCTGGACTGCTTTCTTTCCCGGCAAACAGTACTACTTGTTGCCTTGGAAAAATTCTAATTCACTGCCGGCGACTTATTGACTGCCAGGCTAGTGATTAGTCCTCTACTTAACCCCCCGTGAAACTGTGTTACTTGACTCCCCGTGAAAAAGTGTCGCCGGCCGATTTTCGCGGCCTTTTATAGGGCTCCTGAGCGTCGAAAATTCTTGTCGTCAAGCGCGTAAAAGAAGAGAAGGGATAAAACCCTATCCTGATTATAAGAATTTCCCCGTGGTCTATCTCGACCATACACGTATTCATTCCCCTTACTCCGCAGAGTAGCTTCTCGACATGCAGAGCCATAGATCTATGCAAGTGCATCGGTATGGCGCGCTCTGATTTGTCCGCGCGATGTGCTACACAGAGGACCACGCGATTAGGTGAGGGAACGCGTTCGAAGCGTTTTTCCCCTGAAAATGAGGCGATTTTTACCACCCCGCTTCTTGGCCTACTTTCAATAGAATTTCCTAGTTTAGGTAATATCCTTATGCTCGCTTCTCTGTAGATGTGTCTATGGTAATGGCTTAGTTTTTCAGCGTTTTTACGGAACTTAAATAAAACATTCACATGAAACCACTAATAATAGTTTTGTTACAGATTCTGTAGTTAACTTCGACGTATGCAACCTGATTTCTGCGTTAATCTCTTACTAGTATAAATGGTTTCGTTGAGTTATGGCTTATTCCAAACATCATTGGTTATTCGTTAAATTAGTGATTACTCTAGTTATACCTAATGAGTTTTCTTAAATAATTTGTTAGTGAGACGTTAGATTTCTTATAGTTAATAAGTTTTCTTAAATAATTTGCTAGTTAGACGATTATTCTCGTACTATAGGAACGAGAGCGAGAGAGAGAGAGATAGAGATTTTACTTGAGAACGACTCGTTTAATTTGGTTACTCGTACATTTCGTTCGTACGCAAGTCGGCTAGATCGCCGTTCAGCCCTAGCGATAAGGCGTTCGTCGTGGCGCAGAGAGTCGCCCAGCCTCGCTTTCCTGCAGAGGAAGCTCTATTGAAACGCGTGACCGTTTTCTCTCTTTCTCGATTCGTTTTACTTTCAGTATTTAGCTGTAGAACAATCTTAACATTTCATTTTATCCTATCTATATATGTGTAATGTATTCCATAGAAATAACTTGATGGTAAAACAAGTATTTCTATGCATGAAAACGAGAGAGAGCGAGAGAGTTCTTCTCTTGAGAACGACTCGCCTAACTTGGTTACTCGTACATTTCGTTCGTACCCAAGTCGGTTAGATCGCCGTTCAGCCCTAGCGATAAGGCGTTCGTAGTGGCACAGAGAGTCGCCTAGCCTCGCTTTCCTGCAGAGGAAGCTTTATTGAAACATGTTATAGTTTTTCCCTCTTTCTCGTTTAGTCTTACTTATGGGTATTCAGCTGTAAAATAATCTTAATATTTCATTTTATCCTATATATATATATGTGTAACATATTCCATATTGTCGTTTATATGTGGAATTATGGGTGAATAACTTCGGATGTTTAATTAACAGAAGGATTTATTAATAATGACAGAGAAAAGATTAGACACATGTTCTTAGCTCGTCTGTTATAGTTCGATTGATTCGTAGATAAACATGTGTACTTGAATAAACTATAAACTGAATAGTGCTGCCATCTAGGGAATGAACAGCAAGTGATATCTATAAAACACAATGTAAAAACAACAACTTTGACACTCCCACTGTTTTATGGAATATCAAATTATTCAAAAACGAACAGACAGTTTTACAGATTCAAAAATCAGTATGAATCCTCTTCAAGTTTGGAGCATATTCTGTTGCGATGAAATTCGAAGATTCTTCTTTCCAAGGGTTTGGTGAGGATATCTGCTGGCTGCTCTTTGGTGTTGATGTATTTGAGTTGAAAAACTCTCTTGTCATACTGTTCTCGGATGTAGTGATATTGTACGTCAATATGTTTACTTCGTTTGTGAAGAACAGGATTTTTAATCAATTCAAGTGTACTTTGATTGTCAATATGGAGAGTTGTAGCAATATTTTGATAAGGATAGATCTCTCCGATTAACTTTAAGAGCCAAACTATTTCCTTGACTGTTTGAAAGGCTGCAATGTATTCCGAATATGTGGTAGAGGTGGCGACTGTAGACTGTCTTTGAGAACACCAGCTAACAACACATCCACTCCAAACAACTATAAATCCAGTAGTTGATTTGCGTGTTTCAATATCTCCTGCAAAATCTGCATCACTGTAGCTACGTAAGGATAATGTTTTTTGCTTCTTAAAGTGCAAACCATAATCAACGGTTCCTTTTAGATACTTCATTATTCTCTTGACTGCATTCCAATGCAATTTCTTTGGTTTTTCCATATATCGACTAACCATACTAACTGAAAAGGATATGTCTGGTCTCGTACCTTTTGATAAATATAACAAGCTGCCCACAGCTTCTCTATAGGGAGCAGTTGTTAATTCAGTCTTCTCATTATCATTTTAATTTACATTCAGCTGTTGATGTGGATCGGCTGGTATTGCAAGAGCATTCGCTTGCTCTAAATTAAAATTGTTGAGTATTTTTCTTGTGTAGGCACTTTGACGTAAGAGAATAGAGCCATCGTTTTGTCTTTCAATCTGTAAGCCAAGGTAAGTATCAGCATCGCCAGAAGTGATATCAAATTCTTTCTCGAGTGCACACAAAAAATCCTCCACAGTCTCTTCGTCGATTCCAGCTACTAGTCCATCATCTATGTAGATGCTCACTAGGAGTATTATTAGATTATTTTTGATTAACATGTATATACAAGGATCAGCCTTTGATTGTTTGAGTCCATAGTTTGTTAGGAAAACTTTCATTCTTTGGTTCCAACATCTAGACGATTGACGTAAACCATGTAAACTTTTTAGCAGCTTACATACTCTTGTTGTACCATCGTTGAATCCTGTTGGCTGCTTCATGTAAATAACTTCCTCTATATCACCATTTAAAAAAGCAGTCTTTACGTCAAACTGTTTGAGTACTAAATTTTCTTGAACAATCACTGTTAATAATATTCGGATGGAGTCGAACCTTACTACAGGGCTAAAGGTTTCGTTGAAGTCTATTCCTTCGCGCTGAGAGAAGCCTTTGGCTACTAATCTGGCTCTAAATTTTTATATATTTCCATTCGTATCAGTTTTTAATTTATAAACCCATTTATTTGCAACTATTGACGAGTTCTTTGGTGCTTCAACGAGCTCCCACACATTGCTGTTTTTTAAGGATCTCATCTCCTCCTCCATAGCTTGTTTCCACTCTTGTGCATTCATACCATTTACTGCTTGTTGAAAAGTCAGCGGTTCTTCTGGGTTTATAATGCAATAGTCACAGACATTATCTAGATCTACTTCGTAGTCTTCTAACTTCTTGGGTTTATTTAGTTTGGATCGTTCTCTTAGTTTTATTCCTGTACTCCTTTCGGCTTCTGGCGTACGAAAATCCTCATTTTCTTCTTCTGAATCAGATAATTGGTTAGGTAACTCAAGATTTTCTAAATTTTCTTCATTTTGCTCGTCATCTTTTCTTTCAGCCTGACTAATTTCGAATTGTATATTTTCTTCCTCAGGGAGATACAATAGTGCTTGATTTCGATTTTCTTTAGTAGATTCCATTAATTTTCCTGTATAGATAATATGTTTTCTGACAAAAATATCATCTTCCTCTGGGATCCAAACTCTGTTACCTTTTACAGTATCGCCGTAGCCTACAAAGTAACCTATTTCTCCTTTCAGGTCTAGCTTCTTTACCTTAATTTGAGGCAATTTCACGTAAACTTTCTCGCCAAATATGTGAAATTCCTGAATATCTGGTCGCTTGTTGTGTCAAATTTCATATGGTGTTTGATTCTTGATGCTACTGGTTCCTGTGCAGTTCAAAATATAAACGGCAGTGTTTACTGCTTCTGCCCAGAATTTAAGTTCAAATTTTGCAGCATGTAGCATTGTTCGAGCGGCTTCTACAACAGTTCTGTTTTCGCGTTCTATTTTGCCATTTTGCTCAGGGCAATAGACTACTGAATTTTGGTGAGTAATTCCATATTCTTTCATCAATTTTGTGACTTCTTGATTGACAAATTCCAGGCCATTGTCAGTTCTAAAAATTTCTATTCCTCTGGGGCAATGTTTTTCTGTTTTCTTTATATAGTCTTTTAGACACTCCAGTACGTCTGATTTTGCACCCAAGAAATATACGGTTCTGTGATGTGAGTAATCATCCTTCAATAGAAGAAAGAACTTTGCACCTGTGAATGACCTTTCTGGTAGTGGTCCACACACATCTGCGTGGATTATTTGGCCAATGCGACTGGTTTTTGTACTGCTTTGCTGAGGAAAAGGTAGTCGGTGGATTTTACTCAATGCGCAAGGCTCACAGACTGTTTTGTCATCTCCTTTTAGATTAATGCCATAATTTTTTAAAATCCTTTTAATCTGAGTGTAGTTTTGGTGAGCCAATTTTTGATGCCATTCTTGAAAGGAACTTTTCTCAGCAATACAAGCTTGATATTCATCAGCACTTCCTTCGCCTTCTTTGTTTTGGATTATTTTAATTTTCATTTCAAATAATTTGTTTTGTCTCTCACCTACAGCTACGGTTTTGCCTTCTTTAATGAATTTACAGACTCTTTTATCAGCTTCTAGGGTTAAATTTTTATCCAAAGCCACGCCGCCAGAAAAGAGATTGTATTTCAGCTTAGGCACGTACAATACATTTGAAAGGTGACATTCTATCCATTTTTATCCATTAAATGCTGAAATGTTTATGTTACCTCGACCTTTGCCTGAAATGGTTTCTCCGTCTCCAATTTTTATTTTGATGTCTTCTTTTATTGGTGTGTAGTTTATGAACCACTCTAGTTTATGAGTCATGTGATCGCTCGCTCCAGTGTCCATATACCAGGCCTCGACTGTAGTTTTCGCTGTCTTTTGTACTGAGGCAAATGCTTCGCTTATAAGAGCCTTACCTCTCTCTTCTCCTGAAACTTTGGAATTTTTAAATTTATATTGTTTACTTTCTGGATTTTTCCAACATTCTGCTGCCCAATGTCCAGGTTTATGACAAAAATTACATTTTCCAGGTTTTCTTTTATTGTTGTTTCGTTCATCATTTTTATTCTTGACATACTGAGTATTTTTGTTACCTACATTATTCTTGGAAAAATGATTCTTACTACTTACTCTTACATTAGAAGCAAGTGCATTAATTTCTACTTCTCTTTGGTTTTGTCTCATCTCTTCAATTATTAATCTCGAGGTTAGGTTGACTAACGTTCTATCGCTGGTAGCTGTTGATTCCCAGGCACTGATAAAATGGTCAAAATTTGGTGGTAAAGTTAGGAGAATTTTGGTCATTACTCCCTTATCTTCAATTTTCTCTCCCATTGCCTGTAGTCTATTAGATATATCTTCAATTTTTGAGATATGTGCTGCGATATCATGTGAAGGATCTTTAGCCAATGTAAACCACTTTTGCTGTAAAATGTGGATTGTAGATTCTGATTTTTGTTCATATATGTTGATTAGTTTTTTCCACATTGCCTCAGAATCCCCCGAGGTCAAAATATGCATCATCGTTTGTTCAGATATTGTGGTAACGATTACCTTTTGCGCCATCCCGTCGGTTTTATTCCATTTACGTATCGCTTCGGCATTTTCCTTTTTCTCAGCAGCCGTCGCATCTATTCCCACGGGTGCAGGTTGTTTGTCTGTGCCATTTACTATGTCCCATGCTTCAATTGACTTCAAAATTATCTGAATCTGGAATTTCCATAGATTCCAGTTTTCAATTCCTTGTAATTTGCTTACTCTGGACAATTCTGAATCCATCTTCTCAACTATTTTGCTCGACGGTTACAATTTTCACTTCGCACACGGCTGGATATAACCTGACAAAATTTTGTCTTATTATCACTTCTTTTTCCGAAAATATTACCCAAAACACGTTTCTGGGCCCATAACCTGTCGTTTATATGTGGAATTATGGGTGAATAACTTCGGATGTTTAATTAACAGAAGGATTTATTAATAATGACAGAGAAAAGATTAGACACATGTTCTTAGCTCGTCTGTTATAGTTCGATTGATTCGTAGATAGACATGTGTACTTGAATAAACTATAAACTGAATAGTGCTGCCATCTAGGGAATGAACAGCAAGTGATATCTATAAAACACAATGTAAAAACAACAACTTTGACACATATATATAATTTGCTGGTAAAACAAGTATTTTTATACATGGAAACGAGAGAGAGCGAGAGAGTTCTTCTCTTGAGAACGACTCGCCTAGCTCGGTTACTCGTACATTTCGTTCGTACGCAAGTCTGCTAGATCGCTGTTCAGACCTCGCGCAAGGCGTTTCGTTGCGCGGAGAGTCGGCCAGCCTCGCTTTCCTGCAGCAGAAGCTTCATTGCAACTCAATTTTAGTCTCATCTCTTTCTCGTTTTTCTGTCTATTTTTCGCTATTTTACCATAAATTAATCCTAATATTTCCTTTATCCTTTCTATATAGGCATAACATGTTCTATATATTTATGATGGTATTTTTACTATCAGGGGTACAAATTGAAAATGCGGGTTTGATAACAGATAGCGTTACTAACGCTATACGCATCAGGCAGTACTGTGACTATGTTCATGTCAAAGCTACGTCTTATAGCCTTAATTTTCAGTATGTGTCAATTTGTCGCAGTGTCAAATTCATAGTTTTTTTGAGCCCTCAATATGTCGAGTTTCGTGCCAACAAAACAGCATTTGCGGGAAGTTTCAATTTACTTCTTTAATTTGAAGAAAAGTGCTGCTGAAGCACATCGATTGGTCTCCGAGGCTTATCCGAGTCATGTTCCATCGGTTTCAACGTGCGAGAGATGGTTTGTGCGGTTTAGAAGTGGTGATTTTGACGTTGAGGACAAAGAGCGGCCGGGCCAAGTGAAAAAGTTTGAGAATGCTGAATTGGAGGCAATACTCAATGAAGACTCGTGTCAAACTCAACAAGAGCTCGCAGATTCATTGGGAGTGACACAACAAGCCATTTCCCATCGTATAAAAGCCCTCGGAATGATCCAAAAGCAAGGACATTGGGTGCCGTATGAGCTGAAGCCGAGAGACGTCGAGCGCCGTTTTTTTGCATGCGAACTGCTGCTCGAACGGCAAAAACGGAAGGGTTTTTTGCATCGCATTGTCACTGGTGATGAAAAGTGGATCCATTACGATAACCCGAAGCGCAAAAAATCATATGGTTACCCCGGCCATGCATCATCATCGACGGCCAAACCAAATATTCACGGCGCCAAGCTCATGCTCTGCATTTGGTGGGACCAGCTGGGTGTGGTGTATTATGAGCTATTGAAATCGAACGAAACCATCGCAGGAGCACTATACCGAACTCAATTGATGCGTTTGAGCCGCGCACTCAAAGAAAAACGGCCACAATACGAGCAAAGACACGACAAAGTAATTTTGCAACATGACAACGCTCGGCCACATGTTGCAGCGCCGGTCAAAACATACCTACAAACGCTGAAATGGGAAGTCTTACCCCACCCGCCGTATAGCCCAGATATTGCTCCTTCCGATTACCACCTTTTCCGATCGATGACACATGGCCTAGCTGACCAGCGCTTCCATTCTTACGAAGAAGCCCAAAAATGGGTCGATGACTGGATAGCAGCCAAGCCGGCCGAATTTTTTCGCGACGGTATCCGTAAATTGCCAGAAAGATGGGAAAAAGTTGTGGCTAGCGATGGACAATACTTTGAATAATTCATTTGTTACCATTTTTTCAGAATAAACGTTCAAAAATAGAAAAAAATCCCGCATTTTCAATTTGTACTCCTGATATAAATTCCAATATTTTACGAGAGACATGTTAATATATAGGCATAACATGTTTTATATATTTATGATGGTATTTTTACTATAAATTCCGATATTTTACGAGAGACATGTTAATATATAGGCATAACATGTTTTATATATTTATGATGGTATTTTTACTATAAATTCCAATATTTTACGAGAGACATATTAATATAATCCCAAGACAAAAGGGGAATTAGTCCTGATATACTGATCTTTCTTCTATTACCCGACTGTACTTGGTAGGCTCATTAATTCGATGTGGGTTGTACTCGTTTTCGAGTGACAGCCATGGGTAGTTTCCATATGGAAACATAATTGTTCTTTTTGCTGCTGATATTTCATCTACAGTATTCGTGTGAACATTTTAATAGTCATAACTCTTTCGTTTAAATCAACAGTTCCTCTGCTTTTGTTAATTGTTTCGCTTAGTTAATAATTGTTCGTGATTTCATCATCTTTGTAAAGAGAGAGAGAGAGAGAAGATTTCAGGCAAAAGCGAGAAGAAAGGGTGCGGTCGCTTGGTCACGCGATAGCGTTCCCTCCAACCGCTCCCTTATGACCAACAACGCTCCGATGGCGACTAGCCGAACCCCTGGTCTAGAATTGAGGGTAAGGCCGCGCTGAATCATAGATCCATAAATGGCAGTCGATAACCGGGTCTACGCAGTAGATCCCATGGTTTGAAAGTTTGCCTTCTGACCGGGAGCGCCGAAAAATTCCATCTTTACAAGATTAATTCTTCCCGGGAGACGGTCGGTAGGGCCGCATCTTCACCCTGTTCCGATCTCCGTCGCTAAAATCGCTCTCCTCTCCCCTTAAGAAGTTCGAGAATAAAAGAAAAATGTGAGAGGTTACTTTTACTGTAGCGAAACTAAAACAGAAGAACTTTAACGTAATCGAAATAAAAAAAGATAAATGCGACGTTACGTCAGGACGTAACACCTCCCCCCTTAAAACGATTATTAGGAGAAGCCTAATAATCGAATCCGAGGGTGAAGCTAACAATTTTCCTATTATGCTTGTCGTACTATTCTTTTTCTTTTAACGACTTGTCTCTTGCAGGATCTTGGAATCTGTATGTGGTACTAGCTTTTGGTTCGTACCATGACGAATTCGTTAAACACAAACAAAACGTTACTTTTAATAGAGAAAGGATATTTGATTGGCAACGGTTTGGCTATATTGCTATTCTTGCTTTGGTTAAATATTGTTCTACGTTGAGTGTATGTATATGTGCGATTATATTTCTTCGGATTTATCCGTACTATGCTTAGTAGAAATATTATATGGTCCTAATTTTTAACTTAATTATTTCGTTGCTTCATATTTCCTGATAATAAGTATTATGTTATTGTACTTATACATGCGTCCCTTTATTTATGGGCATTTGTATTTCTCTCTTTTCCTTTTCTAATATTTTCTTCACTTGTTTACTTTGTTTATTCGCTTCTTGATTTTACTGTTATATTTTCTTTTCTTTGAAATGTTTAACTCCTTTTCTTTTTTCTTGCAACCATACAATAAGCTAGGTGAATTCTTTTCTTAAATGTTACTTATGATTAAATAACGGTGAATATTGAACGTGACTTCCTGGTTACAGTATATGTGTTCTTAATTCTACTTCTTCTTATAATTCGTAATCTTTATCCAAATATTTGCTTCGTTGGAGTATTTGCTCTTTCTCTCTTTTTGTAACTCAAATATTATTTATGTCTAATGACACGGTTAAAATATCCTTTTTCTCCTTTTCTTATACCACACATCGGAGTGGTTAACTTGATTTGATTAATGGCAACTGACGTGTGTAAGAATATGTAGGTATGAATTTTTTTATACAGACTTGGTGTTAATTCAATAGCTCGTGGACGTTGGTTTCTGAAGTTCGTGAAATTCTTGGAGTTCTTGAAGTTCTTAGCCCTTTTGAAGTTCTTGACGTTCTAAGCGTTTTGAAGTTCTTGGCGTTCTAAGCGTTTTGAAGTTCTTGATGTTCTAAACGTTTTGAAGTTTTTGATGTTCTAAGCGTTTTGAAGTTCTTGATGTTCTAAGCGTTTTGAAGTTCTTGATGTTCTAAGCGTTTTGAAGTTCTTGGCGTTCGTGAAGTTTCTTTAGAGTTGTTGGTGTTCGTGAAGTTCTTAAAATTTTTTTTTTTTCATATAATGCTGGACGTTCATGTGGATTCTCCTATTGTCTCGCCTTCATGATGGTTGGCTCCATAAGATTTGGTATAAGGATTCAACGATCGTCTAGTATAAAACGAATGCTTCCTTTTACTCTGAGGAGATGTAAATGTTCGGTTGAGGTATCCAGGGCAGTACGGTGGCCCTCGGAATGAGTGACTTGTAAACTCTTGTGTCTGTGAAACATAATGTGCATTACTAATATGCGATATCATAGTGTGGTTAACGATTATTATTATTATTGTATATCTTTTTTTTTTGGCTCTTTTTTTTTTTTTTTTTTTTTTTTTTAATATTATTTCGTTTTATTATAAGTATATAGGTATATTTATATATCTATAATTTTTTTTCTTTTTCTTTTTATTCTTATTCTGAGAAAAAATTCAACACCTTTTTTTTTTGTGCGGAAAGGCATAAATAAAATAATTCTGTGTATTATGAATCAACATATATTGTAACATAGTTACACGAACCAGCACAGGTGGTTATGTGATAATCATAAAGGCGAACATAGGGTTTCGCATCGTTCGGTAGTTCGAACAGCTCGAGGAGGCTAAACAGATTCGGAATATGAAGAAAAACACCTGTGCGAAAGGCTCGGTACAAGAGTACCGAGGCTTGCGGGCAATAGGCCATTACCCTGACATAAAAACAGGAGCCGTTGCCGCTCCGAAATTCCCTCGCTGACCAAAACAGCAGGTCGGCGACCCACCGGCCTTGCCGGGAGGCGAGGGGAAGGCGGTAAGCGCGGCAACGGCGAACCGCGGAAATAAGGAAATGCGTCGAAATTCAAATTAAGACCGATATGATGACGTAGGGCTAGGCGGAGCGAGGGGAAGGTTATAAAAGGCCGGTGCGGGGAGTGCGGAGCTCTCTTCGTTCTTTTGTCCTCTTGCCATGATAGCATAAACAGTGGAGGATCGAAAATTCGATAACGAAAAATTCTAATTACGAGTGAAAATTCAGGAGTTATTTATAAATCACATATTGTAGAGTCAGTGTTAGCACAAGAAAAGTAAAACAAGTGGGTGACATCCAGAAGCCCGCGAGAAAGGAAAAGACAGGCAAGAAATAACTAGATAATTAACAATAACCAGTGATATCATAGGGAAATGGTCATATAATCAAAATTAAGCTAGTTTATAAGGTGAATAGAGATAGGTATAGGAAATTAAGTGCATCAGCTGCGAGCAGTATTCAAGGAAATAGGAATAAGAGGATAGAGTTAAGCGTATAGTGTAGTTGCACCAAATTCAGCGAAAAGATTCCGGAAAAGAAATAAATCGGATCTTTAAACCAGCGAGAGAAGTGCGAAACGAAATCACATAAGTGGAAAGGAGACAGAGTGCGAGTGAGACGAGAAAGAAAGCGAAAAGAATTGTACATAGAGTTTCTACACTCTATACAAGTAGTGCGGTGTGGCTGTGTGTGAGAGGCGACAATACAGAGGCGTCGTCCCGTAACCATAGCTCGAGCTCTGAAATACCGGGAAGTTGCGCCCGAATAAGCCGAAATAATCATAACTAAAATCGAGGGAATTCCCTGCTTTTCGAGACTGAAAAGATAGAATTAAGAAACATAGAAGATAGGATGATTGTAATTCGATAGAATAAGTAGCATTAATCCCTAGGAAAAATAAGTACGAGTGAATGAGTGAAAGAAGGGTGAGTGCCAAAGAATTGTAAATAGGGTTCATACACCCTATAAAAAGAGAAAATACGAATTAGCGTAACCAGAAAGTGAGATCGCAGTGCGAAAAATATCGGAGGATACCTTGTAACACCGAGCAAGAAAGGAGAGAGTGCGAGTGAAGATAGCGAGCGGTGCGGTATAGATGTAGCGGCGAATTGAATATAGGTATAGTGGAACTACGCCACGAACCATAACAGACTCCCGAGTAATACCGAGAAACCGCGCATCACCAATAAAATTAATAAATTGCGAAAATAATCGGTGCATCCCAAGCGTAAACGGGGATCCTCGAAAATTTAATGATTGTAATATAAAAGAAAAGGAGGTTTGGCGATCATTTTTTTTTCACAAATAAAACATCACTGTTCACCACTTTGAAGTCTACGTTAATTAGTTTAGTGTCGAGCCCAAAACCCCACGAAAAATAAAATTCATGTGAACGGGAGAAAAATACCGTTACAATATATGTAAGGGTATAGTTATATAGTTTTAGCTCAAAATAGATTTACTTACGTGAGTATTTGGTGTTGGGAGAAGTTTTCCTTGCATTATTCCTTTGCTTATACATTTTTTTTTTTTCATATTTACCATTTGTGTAACGAAAGTGTTACCAGTGTCCCCTTATGGCGTTTTTGAATAGTCACACGTCTTGTTGATAAGAGATTGAATATCGTCGGTGGGGGCTTGTGGCTGGTGGCGTAATGTAGAGTCACTTTCCAACAAGTAATCCACCAAGTTTTGGATCGTAATCTGTTCGGTACTACGGGGGGGCTTTGGGAATAGGAAGGGGAGGTATTGGAGACACAGCGGTGGGACTAGTGACTGATCTTTCCAAATTAGAAGATGTGGGTATCTTGGTCCTGCTTCTAGTGACAGGGCTAGGAATCATACTTTGAACTTTGACAATTTATGCTTGACTGAAAGATAATTCATTAACCGAACCTGAGTTGATTTTAATTAACCTACACAATTACGGTTCTAGCTATTTATTGTCGTTATCGATATACTTCTTAGGTTTTTTCTTTGTTTACGTTATCCTATTCGGAGTCGAGCACGATGCACTGTATCTCCGAGTTGCATTCGTCGCATGTTTCTCTATTTTTGCTGCATTTGTAACAATTATTTGCGTGGAGACAGGGGAGAAACGTCACGCTTATAGGTTGGTGATGGCAGTCGGTAAGACTGGTGGACAAGGAGGAACATGGGAATGTATTCGTAGTCATGCTCAGGAATCGACAACCTGGATTTAACAAGACGTGTAAGTGTAAGGGGTTTGGACCCGTTCCCCAACGCTTTACTTTGATACCGCAATAAAAACAAGTTACTCTGTCCTTTTTCCCAGAATAAAAGAATCCAGCATCTACTAATGTTACTGGTTTTATCGGTAGCGTCTCAGGCCAGGAAATGAAGCTTTCCATGCGGTCAGTATAGTTTTCGTAGGTGGGGTATGAGGGTTGTAGGCCGTCGTCCCTGGAACATACCCATTCTAAACAGTCGAGGGTGCCCCGGAGCCTTTCCAATAGTCTGGCGACAAAACTCAGATCGCAGGTAGGGGGGCTCTCGTACAGTTATGTCTGAGAGGCGGGGGTTAAGGAAAAGAAAGGATGGCGGCGCGGTGTTCGACCGGGTGGTCGGCTTCCTATACTCATTATTATGTAACGACAATGAGGGCCCCGTATAGCATGCTTTTCCCAAGGGTCGTCATAAATTTCGCAATTGTTCAATGATACTCCGCAATGAAAACACCTGATTTTAGTCTAGTGGCCCGTGAAAAAGAATCCGGCTGCTGCTAATACTGCAATACTAATTTCACAATTTCCAGGCCAGTAGGTGAAGCTGTCTACCCGTTTAACATAATCTTCGAATGCGGGATACATGGGAGTCAAATCGCTCTTTTTGGGAGGCATATCCTCGTGGCAATCAGGGGTCGCGTTAACTCTTACTTCTACTCTGCAATCGTGGCGTTCTTTTTCACGAGAAAGGGGTACATCTAGTGGATCGGCCCCGATGGGAACGTTCCCACAAGGTATGCCGCGGACAAAACGGCATTGTTCTTGCCACCTACGGTGGTCATGCATTGGTATATCACCAACTTCCCATTCTTTAATAGTAACTCTGCAATCAAAACAACTGACCTCGTCGTCCTGTCCGGTGTAATAAAATCCTGCAGCGGCAAGTTGCCGCGGGTCTAGAAAATTTACTGGCCAACTACGGTAACTGTCGAGACGCACTTGTTCGTATGAGTACATGCCGTGTGGGTCTTTTGATGACATGCTTATTGAGAATCCGCACACTTTTATAATTAATTTTTTTTTTCAAGATGCAGGTATAAGTAGTAGTGTATTTATCTAGTTATGTTAATAAAAATATTTATGCGTATATTTACTGGTATATGTTGATATTCTTAATTATGGTTATTGTAGCATTCTCTTTATATTTGGTTGTACTCTCTCTCTCCTTTGAAGTCTAAAACTGTTCAGGGTGCACTAAGTTATATATATATTTCTTTTTTCAAGAGGTTTTATTCAATACCTTTGTCTTTGAGTGCGTTTCCTGGTATTTCGTTTGCGTCGGCGTATCGGTAATTATGTTTGCCTTGTTTTGAAACCTTTAAGAAAAATTCCTATTCACTTAAACTTGAACATATTGATCATTGCTATTATTATTATTGCTATTACTATTATTACCATTATCATTGTTACTATTATTATTACTACTATGATTATATATTGTAACGGAACGCCATCATGACGTTCCGCTACCATAATAAAACCATAATCACTACCCACAAATCTAGCCTACGCAAGATGTAAAGAACACCAGTAGGACTAGGACAACATAACATGAGAATAGGTACACACCGACAAGCGAAAGTACCCACCCTAAATCAGCATGGCGTCACATACAGGCCCCACCTAGACACAAAATTTATTATCAAAACAAACAGAGCTCGCAAGAAGCTCGCACAAGAAGAAGAGGGGCCGGCCCGATCAGCACGCTACAGACCAAAGATCAAGCGTAGTACACCCCGCCCAGTAGGAAGCAGGCGGAACGACACATAACAACAAACGCCTTACACAGCCAGGAAGACATAGCCCACGTAATCCGTTCAAGCCAACCACACCACACCTACACGATGCGCTGAGAACGCCACGATACGGCGAAATTATAAAAGAATTTGTGGAACGCTAGAGATTCCACAAACTTTCACGAGTAAAACGAAAAGGGGATTTCACATGAAACCTCAACACCTGCCCCCACTCAATGATCAAACATTAATAATCAAATAAAGGAACAAAACAAACCTAAACAATACAACAAACAATTAACAAATCAATACTAGGGCAAGCCCTAACCGAACAGAAGACTCTATAACAAAAAACAGGACAAGACAGCTAGAAAACACGTGGTAAAATACCAAACTCACGATTATTAAACAAATCTAGCGTAAACCAAATCAGAACGTAAACCAGGAAATACATACGAAACACCAGCAAAACCACACATAAAAATAAGTGGTTCAAACATGCATTAAACAATAAAAAGCGCTCAGGAAAAGTTTGAACCTCCTGCGGGTAGCAATTTAACACAGGCCAACAAATTCAACCTCGCTAGAACCGCGGTTCAAACTCAGAGAAGACAAAGCCCGGCTAAATATAGAAATAACGGTATACCGATACACCGCCCCGCACCTCCTTCACCTAGTGATTGAAGGGCGACAAACATCACGTGACATACCCAAAAACACCCCCTCGGGGCCCATCCATCAAACTATATAAACCACGACCGAACAAGCCTAACGGCTCTTGTTGAAAATCTGTTCTTCAAGACGAAGCGCTGCCCGACAGCCACTATAAATTCATTTTAAACTCAGAATGTAACACGAAAAGCAGGCTTTCGATCAAACGATTCCCCTGCATCGCGCCTTGGCCATCGTTTGACCGAACGCAGCTATCTTGATAAAACTAACGGTTTGGGAAAATTATTATCATAAAAGTATTCATTCTCTCAATCGATTCCCTGGCATCGCGTCCTGGCCGTCGGTTGAGTGAACGAATTATATAGGATACACTGCGAGGAAAGGGCTCCCCTGCATTGCGCCTTGGCCGCCCCCAATCGCAGCGTTAGGGCACTCTGCATTAACGTGTCCCCACGCATAGCGCCGTGGCTACTCGTCTTCTGTAGAGTGGAGAAGCACGTGTGTCTCCAGGTTCAGGGAGTGGCATCCCGGCTTGTTGCACCACGCGCCACCGATTCGTAGGGTGTACCTGCGTGGGTGGCACCGCGACAGGGCCAGCACCAACTACCTCCTGTGACGAACGAATACCTCAGCCAATTGCATCAATTAAAAAAACCTAATAAGGTGGCTTAATTGAGAGCAACTAAAGGCTCCAGTATCCGGGGTATAGGAAGAACTAGTTGGTCAAGCTGCGAACCCGGTATCGGTTGCGAACAGCGAGATATAGAAAGGAACCCAAAACAATAACAAAGACGAGTAGAGAAAGGTAGTTGAATTCACACTTCTTCCCCCCCTCGCACTACACTCGAGTCCCTACTAGACACTCGCTGCGTAACCATCCGAAAGGCGTAACTTCACACAGCGGATCACGTATACGGGCGTCTACCAAACAATAACACCCTCTAGCACGACAACTAGCTAGATGTCCAATGATTAAAAACAAGGCCGACCAGTACTTCTAACGAAGGTACAAAGGAACGCCCCGTATGAGGACCAAGCCGGCAACGAATAAGATAGGCCACACACACCGTACGCCTCACATAAAGACACACGAAGCTCCGACCAATCAAATCCTAGAACTTCAAAATTCAAAATTATAAATTCTTTAGATAAATTGAGTGTTAAGCTCCGTGCAAGTGGTGTCTAATCACTTCACGAATGGTAGAATCTAACCCGATTTGAGACTGGAAATAATTCCATTTACGTAGTTTTAGAACAATGCGTTTAAGCAAACGCGACAACCCATACAGTAAAACAAATTGAGTGTTAAGCTCCGTGCAAGTGGTGCCTAATCACTTCACGAATGGTAGAATCAAACCCGATTTAAGACTGGAAATCATTCCATTTACGTAATTTAAGAAAAGCGCGTTAAAGCAAACGCGACGACCCATTTAGAAAAACTAATTGAGTGTTAAGCTCCGTGCAAGTGATCTCTAATCACTTCACGAACGATAGAATCAAACCCGAACCAAGACTGGAAATTATTCCATTTATTAAAGAGTTAAACAAAAAAACCCAGACACATCTAGAGGAAGCAATTCCACATGCGTAGCCTGTAGGAAAAATTCTGTAAGATCGTACCACCAAGATCATCCCACCAACATCCTTCCTACCTTGTCTGAACTAACCAACAATCAAAATATCAAATAAATTCCGTGCCCTCAGCACCATAAATAAAAGAAAGAATTACCCAATCAGTCAAAAGACCAATGATGAGAGGGTAACAAAATCGCCGGCCTCATGAGGACTAATGCGATACGATAAAAACCTAAACTGAGGTCTCACAAACAACAACAATAAAAACAAAAACAATAACCAAATAAATTCATCCCATATCCATAAAAAAAACAGACATTTCTCACTCCATCCAGCCCAGAGCACGAATCAGTTTCGAGCTAACTCCTTCCTCCACACGATCTCGATGGAAACCGCTCGAAACGAAATTAAAACTACGCGATTGAACGCCACCTCACGAGAAGACGCGTTCAACAACATAGGTTAAAAAAGTGTGCAAAAATCGCGATACGTTTCATTGGCGCCCAACGTGGGGCTGGATATCAAGAGAGAAGAATCAAGAGCGAAGAAAGAAAAAAGAAGAACTCTCCAAAAATAAAATAATAAAAATCGGCATAACTCAAATTAATTAGCATGGATCCAGGCAAGGAAACCACGTTTGGAGACATCCCAACACCGACAACAAATACGCAAACAACGCGAACAGTAGGAATGGACGACTCCATAATCCCGACAATGGCACAGTCATTAGCAATGTCTCAAGCGCTACGAGGAAGCACGCCGATAAATATACCACCCCTCTCCGAAGCTTTTCCAAACACGACAAATGTACGAATTAATACGGAAAGAAGACAACAACTGCATCCCCTAGCAGCTCAATATAACAACACTCGAAATACAACAACTAATTCCACAGGATACCCTGCTCCACCTACAATAAGCCCTGCACCCCATGAAGCAGTGCAGCAACTCGCGATGCAGTCACTGCTGGCAATCCTTGAAGAAATGCAGCAGAAACAAGCAACGGAGAGCTCAATACAAGAGCAACGCTTCCGCGCATTAGATCAGAACCTCTCAAGGAAAATAGAATCCATACAGGACTACGTAACACAGTCTATCGAAATGTTACAGGACGATGTCCACGAAATATCGAAAAGAAGAGATGTGACACCACGTATGAATTCAACTTTCATAAATACCCAAAGAAACCAACGGGAACCCACAATAAATGTGAGCGAAGAAGACGTAAACACCTTAGGTCTACCTCCACCCCTATCAACGACTGGAAGGGCAGGAACAACGAGGAGGAACTCACAAGAAAATACAAACCCACAGGGACCCATAAACACCACGGTATCAAACAATAACTTGAGACTAGAAGCACCTACGTTCAATGGGAAGACACAAGAGCAACCCATGCAATTCCTATGCGATCTACGAGCATATCGAGACGTATACGTCCCTCGCTACCATTTCAAAATAATAATTAACCAGTGCATGACCGGAATCGCTAGAAGTTGGTGGAACATAACGAGAGACACCATCAGACAGTGGGGAGAATTCGAGGAAGAATTCAAGCGACGATTTTGGAACGAAGAAATACAAAACGCCATAAAACTAAAACTAGACTATGAGTGGTACGACGAGACGAAAAAACAAACTCGCATAGGATATGCACTCCATTACATAAGCCTCGCCCGCGATCTAAGGCCTAAACTTACAGAAGAGGAAATAGTACAGAAAATTAAAAGACACTTTCCAGACAACGTCCGAGCAACCATCAAAACCCTCGGAATAGAGACCATCGCCCGCCTACTAAAGGGTGATTTTTTAAGAGCTTGAGAACTTTTTTTTAAAAAAAAACGCATAAAATTTGCAAAATCTCATCGGTTCTTTATTTGAAACGTTAGATTGGTCCATGACATTTACTTTTTGAAGATAATTTCATTTAAATGTTGACCGCGGCTGCGTCTTAGGTGGTCCATTCGGAAAGTCCGCTTTTTTATCGACAAATTTTGTT
This sequence comes from Cylloceria caligata, assembly GCA_963942595.1. Classification (NCBI taxonomy): domain Eukaryota; kingdom Metazoa; phylum Arthropoda; class Insecta; order Hymenoptera; family Ichneumonidae; genus Cylloceria; species Cylloceria caligata. Next base: position 34,619,644 of record OZ012710.1, on the reverse strand, counting down.
CAGCGATGAGGCTCATTTCTGGTTGAATGGCTACGTAAATAGGCAAAATTGCCGCATTTGGAGTGAAGAGCAACCAGAAGCCGTTCAAGAACTGCCCATGCATCCCGAAAAATGCACTGTTTGGTGTGGTTTGTACGCTGGTGGAATCATTGGACCGTATTTTTTCAAAGATGCTGTTGGACGCAACGTTACGGTGAATGGCGATCGCTATCGTTCGATGCTAACAAACTTTTTGTTGCCAAAAATGGAAGAACTGAACTTAGTTGACATGTGGTTTCAACAAGATGGCGCTACATGCCACACAGCTCGCGATTCTATGGCCATTTTGAGCGAAAACTTCGGAGAACAATTCATCTCAAGAAATGGCCCGGTAAGTTGGCCACCAAGATCATGCGATTTGACGCCTTTAGACTATTTTTTGTGGGGCTACGTCAAGTCTAAAGTCTACAGAAATAAGCCAGCAACTATTCCAGTTTTGGAAGACAACATTTCCGAAGAAATTCGGGCTATTCCGGCCGAAATGCTCGAAAAAGTTGCCCAAAATTGGACTTTCCGAATGGACCACCTAAGACGCAGCCGCGGTCAACATTTAAATGAAATTATCTTCAAAAAGTAAATGTCATGGACCAATCTAACGTTTCAAATAAAGAACCGATGAGATTTTGCAAATTTTATGCGTTTTTTTTTAAAAAAAAGTTCTCAAGCTCTTAAAAAATCACCCTTTAGATCTACTATCATCCTACGACGAGGAGGGACCAGGCAACAAAGAGCGTACCAAGCCACCCAAACGCGAACTGTATCATCTACCAAACACAAGCCAATCAAACCCACCTCATCGAATAAATGAGAGAGGCAACATGAGCTCACGCGAAGGACAACAAAAATTCTCTTATGACCGCAGTCATCCCACCAACCCTACACCAAATGGCAAAATACAAAAAAACGAGGCAGAGTATCACTCCAGAAATAAAGAAGAGAATAAACCACCATGGCGACCTCGAGACAGACCACGCGAAGAAACAAAAAGCATACGGCACACCACCATCACCGAAGAATCCAGGGAACCCCTCGAATTAATAAACGACAACGAGATATCGGAAAACGAGGAGCCGTCACCTCTAGAAAACTAGACACGGCAGAGGTGACGTTAGGATACGGTGAAAACACGAGAGAATTCTTAACAAGAGAGGACGAATCTCCACTTCCAAGGTCCAAACCAAAATGCCCTATACTAACGGTATACCTACAAGATATATCAATTCGCGCATTAATCGACACCGGTAGCGAAATAAGTGCAATTTCCGAGCAATTCACAATGGAACACGAAAAAGTTATCAACAAATATCCCATGCTGCCACTGACAGGTGTATCCGTGAGAGGTGCAACCTCCGGGCGAGCAGTCAAAGTAACTCGACAAATATTCGCTGAAATACTCCTGGAAAAAAAACGGTACAAATAATACACTCATAATAGTCCCCAGGTTAACCACCGACTGCATTCTGGGAATAGATTTTCTAGTAAAAATCAAAACCAGGATAGATCTCGAAAAATACGAAATATCGTGCATATTACCGACCAAACCCCTCGAAAGAATTAAAATGAAATTCAACAACCCATATATTTCTAACCAAACGAGCTCCCCAGAAATACACAAGATTACAATGGAAGACCTACAACAATATGGGGTAACCAACGAAGAAATTGATTTAAAAATATCAAACACAGTAGGGCTCAACGATAACGAAAAACAAATATTCCGAGAACTTCTAGAAAAACATAGGAATGTATTTCTCAAGCGACCTGGTCTTCTCAACTCATACCAACATAAGATAAAGGTCAAGCTACATGAACCATTTACAGCGATGAACTATCCAGTACCCATCGCATACCGAGACCAAGTAGACAGGGAAATAGAAAATCTGACAAGCCAAGGAATCATCCAGAAATCCCTAAGCCCTTACACGAGCCCACTGGTAGTAGTAGCAAAAAAAAAGAACGGAGAAATCCGGCTCTGTCTCGACGCCCGAAGGATAAATGAAATCATAGAACCAGATAATGAGCGAATGCAAACACCAGATGAACTGTTCCAGGAATGCAAAAGTGTCCGATATATAACCACACTGGATCTGAAAGCCAGCTTCTGGCAAGTGCCACTGACTTCCGACTCTCGAAAATACACAGCATTCATGCACAGAGGACGATGCTACGAATTCCGAGTAACACCATTCGGACTACGAACAAGCACAGCAAGCCTTGTAAGAGGTCTAGAAAAGGTATTCCAGGGTCTGGGATACGTAATCAACTTTGTCGACGACTTACTTTGTACATCAGAAACGTTCACCGAACACATTAGCAACCTCGACGAGCTCCTAGAAAGACTCGGCAACCATGGTAAAACACTCAACCTAGCAAAGTCACAATTCTTCAGAAGAGAAGCCAAATTTCTCGGGCATATACTAACCCCCGAAGGCATCTGTCCCGATCCAGAAAAAATAAAAAACATACAAGAATTTCCGACACCCAAAAACATCAAACAATTAAGGGGATTCCTCGGACTAGTAAACTACTATAGCAAGTTTACTCGCGAACACGGCGAATCCACCGTACCGCTGCTGCACCTCCTCCGGAAGAATGAAAAATGGAAATGGACAGAGGAGGAAACCGAAGCATTCAAAATCGTAAAAAACAAATTTTGCGAGGGCGTGATGCTACATTACCCCCTAAAAAACCAGCCCTTTTTCATACAAACTGATGCCAGCGATTTCGCCGTTGGAGCCGTCCTGTTTCAAAAAGACCAAAATCACGAAGACAGGACCCTATACTTCGCTAGCAGAACACTCAAGGGAGCTGAAATCGGCTACAATACAACCGAAAAAGAGCTACTAGCAATTGTCTGGGCCCTGGAAAAATTTAGGACCTACCTGTTAGGTGCAACAGTAATAATCGTAACAGACCACGCCGCGTTAACCTTCTTAAAAGAGTGCAAATTAGCACACGCACGACTCACCAGATGGTCACTTGCCATACAGGACTACCATCCGTCCATTCAACACTGCAAAGGAAAAAACAACACGATAGCAGACATCCTTAGTCGCCCTGACCATAAGAAAAACAACAGAGAAATAATCATCGCGAAAATCACGACGGAAATAACCGAGGAATTAGAAAACATGCTTTACAACCTTGGAAAATTCCAAGACGACGACGAATATTGCATAAAAATAAAAACTGCAATAAAAAATGGGACGAACGTAAAAAACTACAAAATATTAAATGACGTCCTACACATAAATCAGAACGAGTGGCAAAGAGCCATCGTTCCCAGCAAAGGCATAAGAAGTCTCGTTGAAAACTGCCACGAGATATACGGCCACACAGGAGCTAAGAAGTGTTATTTAATATTGCGCGAACATTTCTACTATCCCAGCCTATACCGGTACATAAGAAAACAGCTAAAATATTGCGACTCATGCCAACGAAACAAGATCTATACAAAAGGGATGTTTGCAGAAATGCAAAACATCATACCAGAAAAACCAGGAGAACTAGTGTCAATTGACTATTACGGACCGTTACCCACCACGAAGTATGGCAACAAATACATCTTGGCAGTAATAGATGTGTTTTCAAAACTCACAAAAATATATCCATTAAAAAACGCCACTACCGAAGCCACCTGGAAAAAACTGACACAGGACTATTTCCCGAAGTATGGAAAACCTCAAGCGATCTTATCGGATCAAGGTACGCAATTCACAGCGAAAAAATGGAAGGAATTCCTAGAGGAAGCCGGCATACAAAAAATCATGACGTCTATCCGACACCCACAGGCCAATCCCATCGAGAGGACCAATAGAGAATTATCACGACTATTTAGGACCCTCCTACCGAATAAACACAATGCCTGGTTCAATATGATACCCAAAGTCGAAGAATGTATAAATAACACTGTTGGAGAATCAGCTGGCGCACGGCGAGCGATAATCGTCGTGCGCCTACCTGTTGCGCTGCTTGGCTACACGGTGTTCGGTTGAGGCGAAGACAGCCGAAGCATGGGCTTCGCGGAGCCGAAGATGTGCCTCGCTGGCACGCCGCATCAAGCGAGAGGGTGTCTCTCTCGCTTGACTTCGGTTTCGCTCACCGGCTGTCTCGCTCAATTGACTCCAGCGCCCAACGAATCTTTCGTACTCGCAGCCATCTTGGGAATTCGGCACTTTTTCGACACGCATCCATCGAGCAGCACACGCATCTTTGGACTCTCGGACTTTTCATCAATCGTTTTCATCGGTATCGCTCAACTTCACACAACAGGACTCATTGCTCAAGGTAAGAGTGCTCTGGCACAATTTGTCGTAATTCAATACCAGGGCGGAGTTAATATGGTGCATCAGCATTTGGTCTCACTCGTGGCATGCGTTGCTGTACAGGCCGCACCACGGTTTTCTCACCATAGTTTGCCAGGTAATTAATACAATTATGCTGGTGCTCATATTCACTGTGCTTTCCTCCTGAACATCTGCTGGGAAAGCACAGTGACTATGCGTTGCTCATTTTGGTGCCGTCTTAATATCTGGTTGCATGGAGCTACACAGTGCTGACTGCGTAGCTGGCCTTCTATAACATTTATTGAGAGTGCACTCAGCATTAATTCGCTGCAACTACTCAGCAATACAGTGCTGAGTAGTTGCAGTGAATTACGCACACAAATTGTTGCACTCAATGGCATTGGCGTGCCGTACAGTGTAGCTGTTGCTACAGTGCACACGCCGCTGTCTCAAGTGAGCATTCAGCCTGCTATTGATATAATTGTTGGCTGCGCACATTAGCACATTACATTTGGTACTGCATTTTAATTCATGTCTTGACACTCACCAGGCTAAGCGGGTCGTGCTGCGTGGCTTTCACTGCGTTGCAGGCACCGCAGTCTCATGTCCACGCTCAGCACACAATTAATATAATTGTGTGTGGCTCACATGGTGTCATGTACAAAATTCAATTTGTTTAATTCAATTATAATTTGTACCTTTTTCATCATTTGATATTTTATTGTTTTGCAAATTCAAATTATATTGGCATTAATTTTTACTGTTACTGTCTACGCTTGTGTCTAAATTATATTTTGAGTGCTACCACGGAAGGTGGAATAAAGACCGCTTTCGCAATATTACATCTGTGTGTCTGGTTCATTTTCCTTTTGTTGCAAGTGAGTTCTCACACGTGTTCACCCAATTCACAGATCGGTCAAGGCATCACCAGGAAGGAATTCTCAACAACGCAGTTGATTTTCACAACATTTGGTCCTTCGAGCCGGATCCTCGACTTGGGCAAGAGAGACCAGGGTCTCTACCTTCCGCTCGCATCTCTGCGCACACATCGGCTCATCTGGTAGGACTCTGCGTAGGCCCATCGCAGGATCCTCATCGGCTCATCACCTCGTCAAGCGGAGCAGCAAGTGGGGTAAAGTACGATCTCTGCGGAGAATCTTCGTTGCTTTCTTATACTTTCTCTACTTGGACCGTTTGCATCAGGACTAACAATGTCTGAGGGCAATCCAATGGACTATGGGGTGGCGCCTGGAGATCCTGAGGAAAAAACGACATTGTTGGTTCCTGGGGCCGGCGTCGTTCAGAAGAAGGCCCGATCGCCAACTCGGCTTACAACCGAGATGGCGTTGAAGGTTCAATCCCAACGGCGCCGGATTGCTCACATGCAGACGGTCATAGCTCTGCTTAACGAGGGCGGAGAAACCCTCGCCATGGAGTCGCTCAACGCATACGTTGAGCAGGTCACGGAGTTCCACAACGATTTCCGTCGGGAACACGAGTTGTTGGAGTCTTCGTGCCCTCCGAGCTGTGTCGATCACGAATATTTTGCGGATGATCTGCAAAGCCTTGAGGCGCAGGTTGCCCTCAAGGCTAAAGTCACAGCTCGGGAAGCCATGGCGAGGCTGGCTCAAGGGCACCCTCCTGCACCGGCACCCGAGGCGTCGCCGCGCTCCCACACAAGGCTGCCAGAAATAAAGCTGCCGACGTTTGGGGGGGACTATTCCGGATGGCCGGCGTTCCGTGACGTGTTCACGTCGCTGGTCATCCGAAATGCCCGCCTTGCTGACGTCGACCGGCTATTATACCTGCGTGGCTGCGTGTCGGGCACGGCGGCTCAGCTCATCCAGGGGTTCGCAGTCACGTGCGAATCGTTTAATCAGGCATGGGAGACATTGGTCTCCCGTTACGAAAATAAGCGGCTGCTGGTGCAGGAGCGTCTTGACAAGCTCTTCGCGCTCAAGTCCGGCTCATCCGATTTGAAATCGTTCTCGACTATTCTGGCTTCGTTCTCCGAGGCGTACAGGGCTCTTTCTTCGCTGGCAACGAAGGAAGAGCTCTGGGATTGCGTGATGGTGAGGTTGCTGGCAAAACAGCTGGACCAAACCACACGTGAGGCCTGGGAGACGAAGCTAGGACGCACATCTGATTTCCCGGCCTTCGCTGAGCTCGAGGAGTTTGCGGAGACCAAGGTGCGAGCGTTGGAGATGGCGAAGGCCACTCCCAAGACCGGGACAACCTCAAGCCGACCGTCTTCCGCGAACCCTCCCCCAGCTAAGGCCGGGACGCACAGCGCCGCGGCGCATCACGCAGGTAGCACAGCGCGTGGCGCTCCGTCATCGACCTTCACTGCGAACGATTACCCCTGTGACTGCTGTCGGGCTCGTGGGCATTTCATTGTCATGTGTCCTGAGTTCCGGCGGCTCACTGTGGGTGAGCGTCGCAAGATGGCGGAGAAAGTACGGCTGTGCTACAACTGCCTGGGTCGGCACAACGCGTCGGCATGTCGATCGAGCCGGAAGTGCAAGGAGTGTTCAGGGCGGCACCACACGATGCTGCATCCGGCAGCGCCCCCTGCAACAACTTCCGACGCGCAACCGGCTCAGTCTCAGGCTTCAGCTCAATAGGATGTCGTCGCGGTCGTTCACTCATCGGCACAGCTCACATGGAACTGCTCAACATTATTGGCAACTGCACTAGCAGATATTCACACATCGGTCTCAGCTCATCAAGCAAGACTTCTCATCGATCCTGGGTCAGAATTGACTTTCATTACGGAAGAACTTTTTCGTAAGCTCAACGCAACACGCAATCACTCATCAATTCCGATCACAGGGGTCGGTGGAAGACGCTCAACGCAGACACATGGCTCGGTACAGCTCACACTGTGTTCCACATACACCAAGGAGAAAGTCACGGTACAGGCTCACATTCTCAACACGGTTACTACTCACTTGCCATCTTTCGAGTCGTCAGTTCGCACATGGCCTCACATAGTGAAGCTGAAACTGGCTGATCCTGACTTTCTCACACCACGACCAATCGATATCATAATTGGAGCAGATATTTATGGACAGGTTATTAAACCAAATATTCTCAAGGGCACATCATCTGCACCTATTGCACAATTATCGATATTTGGGTGGCTCATCATTGGACCAACAAATTCAAGCCAATCTGACGCACTCGCTGTTCATCATGCTGCGGTGCAACATGACGATCAGGAATTACAAAACGTGCTAACGAAGTTTTGGATTCAGGAAGAGCCGCCAAAGGACACAGTAAATCAACTCACACCAGAGGAGCAGGCATGCGAGGATCATTTTCGAGACACACATCAACGTGATTCTAAAGGCCGGTACATCGTTCGGCTGCCTTTCATATCATCGCCTGCAAATCTTGGAAGTTCACACTCACGAGCATTTCAGTGTCTGCAACACACTCTACGGAAAATCTCAAAAAATGCTGAATACGGTCAGCTCTATACACAATTCATGGACGAATATGAGCAACTCGGTCATATGGTGAAGGCGTCAGAATCAGATGAATGTGAAAAGCATTATTACTTGCCTCACCACGGTGTTCTCAGACCAGACAGTACCACCACGAAATTACGTGTTGTATTCAATGGGTCGAGCTCAACTTCATCAGGAAAATCTCTCAATGACATCATGCACACCGGACCGAATTTATTGCTCAACATTTCGGACGTGCTCATTTGGATCCGTCAACATAGACACATCTTCGCCACTGACATAACAAAAATGTATCGTCAGATCCGAGTACATCAAGAGGATTGGAATCTTCAACGGATTCTATGGAAAGATGATCAACAAAATCCGGTGCCGTTTCAACTAACTACGGTTACATATGGTACCAAAGCTGCGCCATATTTGGCAGTTCGAACACTCATGCAGCTGACCGAAGATGAAGGCCATCGGTTTCCGCTTGCTGTGCCAGCTATAAAATTTGGCAGGTATGTGGATGACATCTTCGGTGGGGCGGATTCAACTCAACAGCTCATTGAAATAGCTCAACAGCTCAAGGACTTGTGCATGGCGGGCGGTTTTCCACTCGCCAAGTGGCACTCGTCGGACCACAAAGCATTTGCCAATATCTCATCATCAAGGTCAAGCTCAGCTATCTCAATGGACGACTGCGAGACAAAAATTCTTGGATTGACTTGGCTTCCGAGTGAAGACAAGTTCAAGTTCGCATCTCGGTTCAACTCAGCTCAAGAAAGTTTCACGAAACGCCTCATTCTCTCTGAGGTGGCTCAGCTCTTTGATCCGCTTGGTTTCGTCTCACCGGTTGTGATAAGAGCCAAGATTCTTTTACAAGAGCTTTGGCTTCACAAGCTCAGCTGGGATGAACCACTGTCATCGCAGGTCTCAACACGATGGACTGTAATCAGAGAAGATCTCAAAAGCCTGGCCAGGCTCTCAATTCCTCGTTGGTTCAATACATGGAGCAACTCAACAGTGGAATTGCATGGCTTCTCTGATGCATCTCAACTGGCCATGGCCGCAGTGATCTACATCACTGCTGACTCAACTTCCACAGGAAAGGTGGCTTCACTTGTCTGCTCAAAAACGCGCGTGGCACCACTCAAGAAGCTCACCATACCAAGGCTTGAATTGACTGCAGCTTTGTTATTAGCTAAGCTGGTTGCATACGTTCGAACCACACTCAAGGTTGGAATCTCATCGACTCACCTGTGGACGGACTCATCAGTAACTCTCACCTGGATCAAAGCGCATCCTTCTCGATGGAAGGACTATGTCCGAAATAGAGTCGCTCAAATACAAGAGCTCACACCCAGTGCTCAATGGCGTCATGTGGCAGGCACAAGCAATCCAGCTGATTGTGCCTCACGAGGTATTACAACAGCCCAACTGGCTTCTCATCAGCTGTGGTGGTCAGGTCCACCGTGGATGGTGAAACCTAGACAATCTTGGCCAAAATCCACAGCTGATTCAGAGGATTTAAGTATCATGGAAGCCAGACCGGGGTTAGCTCTTCTCGCGGCAACACAGACGCCAGAGTATCACTGGGAACTCATTTATCGCTGCTCTACACTCGCAAAATTATGTCGTCTTACCTCATATTGTGTGAGAGTAGTGGAAAAAATGAGAAAGAGGTTAGAATCGGCAGGAGACGCTCCACTCACTGCAAGAGAAATGGCTGCAGCAAACACATTTTGGACAAAGGCCACACAAGCCGTGTTTTTCAAGCACGAAATGCAAGTGCTGCAGTCAGGCTCGCATGCGCCATCTGCTCACCCCTTCAGTCGGTTAACAGCCTTTATCGACGAGGAGGGTGTGATAAGAGTTGGAGGTCGTCTGTCACAATCAGCACTCACTTATGAAGGAATGCATCCTGCTATTCTGCCTCGCCACTCTCGATTTACGACTCTCATAATAGAGCAAGCTCACGTGCGTACTCTTCACGGAGGCACGCAGCTCACACTAGCTCAAGTCAGGCAGACACATTGGATCATAGGCGGTAGAGCTCCTGTGAAATCTCATATATTACACTGTGTGGTGTGTACTCGGCAGAGAGGAGTTCGAGCACAACAGTTGATGGGTCAACTGCCTCTGTCACGAGTCACACCATCACGCGCATTTTTTCACACAGGAGTAGACTACGCCGGTCCTCTTAAGCTCAAAACTTGGAAGGGTCGAGGCAGCAGAACGCACAAAGGCTGGATCTGCGTTTTTGTGTGTCTCACCACTTCAGCTCTGCATCTTGAGGTCGTCAGTGACTACTCAGCTGACGGCTTCCTCTCAACGTTTAGGCGATTCTCATCGAGGCGTGGCATTCCTCACACCATCTACTCTGACTGTGGCACCAATTTCGTTGGTGCACACAAATTCATATGTCAGATGTTCAGTAAGGCTTCACAAGAGCATCATCTCATCGCTACTTCTCTCGCAAATCAACAGATTGCGTGGAAGTTTAACCCACCTGCGGCACCACATATGGGTGGTAAATGGGAAGCAGCTGTAAAGTCCGTTAAATTCCATCTGCGGCGAACGGTGGGTGATACAGCACTCACGTTCGAAGAGCTCTCAACGCTGCTTGCTCAAATCGAGGCTATACTTAACTCAAGGCCTCTGGAACCGCTCAGCGATGACCCAGATGACTCATCAGCACTCACGCCTGGACATTTTCTCATTGGTGGAGCACTCACAATGGTCCCAGAACCAAATCTGGAAGATCTGGCAATCTCACGGCTCTCAAGGTGGCAATTGTTGCAGCAAAAGATTCAGCAATTTTGGCGACAATGGTCTGCACACTATTTACAACGGCAGCAGTCGATCTCAAAATGGCATCATCCTGATAACGTCATTAAAATTGGCTCGTTGGTTCTGCTCACGGATGAGCGCTTTCCACCGTGCAAATGGCCACTTGCACGTGTCATCGAGTTACATCCAGGCAAAGACGGGCTCACCAGGGTGGTGACACTCAAGACTGCTACCACCACGCTCACCAGGCCGATCTCGAAACTTGCTGTGCTGCCCATCTCATCCAACACCCAGCAATGAAATAATTAATCATCAACCCCGTTGCTGATGGCGGGCGGAATGTTGGAGAATCAGCTGGCGCACGGCGAGCGATAATCGTCGTGCGCCTACCTGTTGCGCTGCTTGGCTACACGGTGTTCGGTTGAGGCGAAGACAGCCGAAGCATGGGCTTCGCGGAGCCGAGGATGTGCCTCGCTGGCACACCGCATCAAGCGAGAGGGTGTCTCTCTCGCTTGACTTCGGTTTCGCTCACCGGCTGTCTCGCTCAATTGACTCCAGCGCCCAACGAATCTTTCGTACTCGCAGCCATCTTGGGAATTCGGCACTTTTTCGACACGCATCCATCGAGCAGCACACGCATCTTTGGACTCTCGGACTTTTCATCAATCGTTTTCATCGGTATCGCTCAACTTCACACAACAGGACTCATTGCTCAAGGTAAGAGTGCTCTGGCACAATTTGTCGTAATTCAATACCAGGGCGGAGTTAATATGGTGCATCAGCATTTGGTCTCACTCGTGGCATGCGTTGCTGTACAGGCCGCACCACGGTTTTCTCACCATAGTTTGCCAGGTAATTAATACAATTATGCTGGTGCTCATATTCACTGTGCTTTCCTCCTGAACATCTGCTGGGAAAGCACAGTGACTATGCGTTGCTCATTTTGGTGCCGTCTTAATATCTGGTTGCATGGAGCTACACAGTGCTGACTGCGTAGCTGGCCTTCTATAACATTTATTGAGAGTGCACTCAGCATTAATTCGCTGCAACTACTCAGCAATACAGTGCTGAGTAGTTGCAGTGAATTACGCACACAAATTGTTGCACTCAATGGCATTGGCGTGCCGTACAGTGTAGCTGTTGCTACAGTGCACACGCCGCTGTCTCAAGTGAGCATTCAGCCTGCTATTGATATAATTGTTGGCTGCGCACATTAGCACATTACATTTGGTACTGCATTTTAATTCATGTCTTGACACTCACCAGGCTAAGCGGGTCGTGCTGCGTGGCTTTCACTGCGTTGCAGGCACCGCAGTCTCATGTCCACGCTCAGCACACAATTAATATAATTGTGTGTGGCTCACATGGTGTCATGTACAAAATTCAATTTGTTTAATTCAATTATAATTTGTACCTTTTTCATCATTTGATATTTTATTGTTTTGCAAATTCAAATTATATTGGCATTAATTTTTACTGTTACTGTCTACGCTTGTGTCTAAATTATATTTTGAGTGCTACCACGGAAGGTGGAATAAAGACCGCTTTCGCAATATTACATCTGTGTGTCTGGTTCATTTTCCTTTTGTTGCAAGTGAGTTCTCACACGTGTTCACCCAATTCACAGATCGGTCAAGGCATCACCAGGAAGGAATTCTCAACAACGCAGTTGATTTTCACAACAAACACCTACCACGAAACGACGGGATATATTCCACTACAATTACACACAGGAGCAACGCCCACAAGACCATGGGATAAAATCATAATAAACAATAATAAGACGCCAGAATACGAGCATCTAATAATGCTAGCCAAAGACAATATAAAATAGGCACGAAACCGAAGCTCGACAAAATTCAATAACAAACACAGGCTGGAAGAACTCCAAGTAAACGACTGGGTACTTGCGAGAGCATTAAATGTATCAAACCCTACAGCAAAGATCACGGCCAAATTTCTGCCGCTTTACGAGGGACCGTACCGACTGAAAAAACGGGTCGGGAAAGCAACATACATACTCGAAAACACAGAAAGCGGACAAGAGAGAGGTATGTACCACACGAGTGACCTCAGGCCATACTATAAACACACAGATTAACAAAGGAAAGCGAAACATAGACAAGCATGCCTAAATCACGTGAGAAAACCCCACCATCGAAAGTACCCCCCGCCAAAAAACAATGCGAGCAAGGTACCGAGAGGGAGCCGGCAGAAAAGCTCAGTAAACGTTCAAAAATCCACTTAGCAACATGCATCAACAAACGCAAACAAGCAGCATAAAGGAGGGCCGAGAAATAACACCTGGCAGCTTCCAGCCAGGCAAGACAGCCACGCGTGATAGACGCGAACACAAAAAAAGGCCGCGTAACATACAAACGCAGACGGAGCCCCTGTACTTCAAATTCATGCAAGAAAGCACGAATATTCAACAAGAAATGCAGGGGCCAACCGGAACAGCACGCGCCACACCAAAAACGACACGGATACAACTTCGGCACATCCCATGGGCCCCAGCCATCCGAACAATCACGACTGTACCACGGGAAGCATACAGAGGATGGGTGAGGACCAAGAAAGGACCAGGCATCCTGCTGAAACCACATTTAATCAGAGTAGCGAAACGCGAACAGGTAAAAAGAAACTTTCTCCTTTGCCCCAATCCAAGATACAAAAGAAAAAAAACCAGAAACCTATCAAACCGAATTAAAAAACCTCAGAACCGAGCAAGGGCACCCCACCAGGACCCGATCGTGGAGGAGGCAACCACCAGGCAATACACGACCATGGCCGTCACGGCACCACCACCACGTCGGCCACTCCATGCACCCACACAACCCTTAAGGGACCCACGGACCATCAGGACCTTCTCTGAGGCACCCACCACCTTCCATGAGTGCACGCCAACAAAGAAAGAAACAGGAGAATAAGCGAAATATGAAAGAATAAACGTACAACACAAAAAAAAATATGAAAATAATTAAATAAAAATTAACTTCAACATCAATTATGCATTAATTATTTGGAAGGGCCATGTAACGGAACGCCATCATGACGTTCCGCTACCATAATAAAACCATAATCACTACCCACAAATCTAGCCTACGCAAGATGTAAAGAACACCAGTAGGACTAGGACAACATAACATGAGAATAGGTACACACCGACAAGCGAAAGTACCCACCCTAAATCAGCATGGCGTCACATACAGGCCCCACCTAGACACAAAATTTATTATCAAAACAAACAGAGCTCGCAAGAAGCTCGCACAAGAAGAAGAGGGGCCGGCCCGATCAGCACGCTACAGACCAAAGATCAAGCGTAGTACACCCCGCCCAGTAGGAAGCAGGCGGAACGACACATAACAACAAACGCCTTACACAGCCAGGAAGACATAGCCCACGTAATCCGTTCAAGCCAACCACACCACACCTACACGATGCGCTGAGAACGCCACGATACGGCGAAATTATAAAAGAATTTGTGGAACGCTAGAGATTCCACAAACTTTCACGAGTAAAACGAAAAGGGGATTTCACATGAAACCTCAACACCTGCCCCCACTCAATGATCAAACATTAATAATCAAATAAAGGAACAAAACAAACCTAAACAATACAACAAACAATTAACAAATCAATACTAGGGCAAGCCCTAACCGAACAGAAGACTCTATAACAAAAAACAGGACAAGACAGCTAGAAAACACGTGGTAAAATACCAAACTCACGATTATTAAACAAATCTAGCGTAAACCAAATCAGAACGTAAACCAGGAAATACATACGAAACACCAGCAAAACCACACATAAAAATAAGTGGTTCAAACATGCATTAAACAATAAAAAGCGCTCAGGAAAAGTTTGAACCTCCTGCGGGTAGCAATTTAACACAGGCCAACAAATTCAACCTCGCTAGAACCGCGGTTCAAACTCAGAGAAGACAAAGCCCGGCTAAATATAGAAATAACGGTATACCGATACACCGCCCCGCACCTCCTTCACCTAGTGATTGAAGGGCGACAAACATCACGTGACATACCCAAAAACACCCCCTCGGGGCCCATCCACTAAACTATATAAACCACGACCGAACAAGCCTAACGGCTCTTGTTGAAAATCTGTTCTTCAAGACGAAGCGCTGCCCGACAGCCACTATAAATTCATTTTAAACTCAGAATGTAACACGAAAAGCAGGCTTTCGATCAAACGATTCCCCTGCATCGCGCCTTGGCCATCGTTTGACCGAACGCAGCTATCTTGATAAAACTAACGGTTTGGGAAAATTATTATCATAAAAGTATTCATTCTCTCAATCGATTCCCTGGCATCGCGTCCTGGCCGTCGGTTGAGTGAACGAATTATATAGGATACACTGCGAGGAAAGGGCTCCCCTGCATTGCGCCTTGGCCGCCCCCAATCGCAGCGTTAGGGCACTCTGCATTAACGTGTCCCCACGCATAGCGCCGTGGCTACTCGTCTTCTGTAGAGTGGAGAAGCACGTGTGTCTCCAGGTTCAGGGAGTGGCATCCCGGCTTGTTGCACCACGCGCCACCGATTCGTAGGGTGTACCTGCGTGGGTGGCACCACGACAGGGCCAGCACCAACTACCTCCTGTGACGAACGAATACCTCAGCCAATTGCATCAATTAAAAAAACCTAATAAGGTGGCTTAATTGAGAGCAACTAAAGGCTCCAGTATCCGGGGTATAGGAAGAACTAGTTGGTCAAGCTGCGAACCCGGTATCGGTTGCGAACAGCGAGATATAGAAAGGAACCCAAAACAATAACAAAGACGAGTAGAGAAAGGTAGTTGAATTCACACTTCTTCCCCCCCTCGCACTACACTCGAGTCCCTACTAGACACTCGCTGCGTAACCATCCGAAAGGCGTAACTTCACACAGCGGATCACGTATACGGGCGTCTACCAAACAATAACACCCTCTAGCACGACAACTAGCTAGATGTCCAATGATTAAAAACAAGGCCGACCAGTACTTCTAACGAAGGTACAAAGGAACGCCCCGTATGAGGACCAAGCCGGCAACGAATAAGATAGGCCACACACACCGTACGCCTCACATAAAGACACACGAAGCTCCGACCAATCAAATCCTAGAACTTCAAAATTCAAAATTATAAATTCTTTAGATAAATTGAGTGTTAAGCTCCGTGCAAGTGGTGTCTAATCACTTCACGAATGGTAGAATCTAACCCGATTTGAGACTGGAAATAATTCCATTTACGTAGTTTTAGAACAATGCGTTTAAGCAAACGCGACAACCCATACAGTAAAACAAATTGAGTGTTAAGCTCCGTGCAAGTGGTGCCTAATCACTTCACGAATGGTAGAATCAAACCCGATTTAAGACTGGAAATCATTCCATTTACGTAATTTAAGAAAAGCGCGTTAAAGCAAACGCGACGACCCATTTAGAAAAACTAATTGAGTGTTAAGCTCCGTGCAAGTGATCTCTAATCACTTCACGAACGATAGAATCAAACCCGAACCAAGACTGGAAATTATTCCATTTATTAAAGAGTTAAACAAAAAAACCCAGACACATCTAGAGGAAGCAATTCCACATGCGTAGCCTGTAGGAAAAATTCTGTAAGATCGTACCACCAAGATCATCCCACCAACATCCTTCCTACCTTGTCTGAACTAACCAACAATCAAAATATCAAATAAATTCCGTGCCCTCAGCACCATAAATAAAAGAAAGAATTACCCAATCAGTCAAAAGACCAATGATGAGAGGGTAACAAAATCGCCGGCCTCATGAGGACTAATGCGATACGATAAAAACCTAAACTGAGGTCTCACAAACAACAACAATAAAAACAAAAACAATAACCAAATAAATTCATCCCATATCCATAAAAAAAACAGACATTTCTCACTCCATCCAGCCCAGAGCACGAATCAGTTTCGAGCTAACTCCTTCCTCCACACGATCTCGATGGAAACCGCTCGAAACGAAATTAAAACTACGCGATTGAACGCCACCTCACGAGAAGACGCGTTCAACAACATAGGTTAAAAAAGTGTGCAAAAATCGCGATACGTTTCAATATATGTATTATTTCTTTTCATAATTAATATGTTTATTTATCGGATAGAGGGTTATTTGATTAATATTTTACACCACGGTATTTGGTGGACGACTTGGCACTGTTTTCTGCCAAACTTGTCTCCCAGTATTGAAATATCGTTGATAAAAAAAAATAAGGATTGCTAATAGGGCTTATTGTAGTTTTATATTTACTCCCGTATGACATATATATATATATATATGGTTTTATTTTTATTTTTATTTTTTGACTTTTCATTCGTATATATCAATTTTATTATGTAAATACTATGTTTATTATTACATGATATCCAAAAAGAAAGTGCCGCATGAATGCGTACCATTTAAACATCGTATATTTTTACGCAAAATGTTTCTGAAAAAATTATTTCGAAAATGTTAGTAGGCAATTCTCGATTTTTTTAATCGATTTGAATGTACAATAATGTCTCTGTTTGGGAGTTTAATACGTACGTTACCGTTCGTTAATATAGTCTTTATTTCGTGCGGACCGGTCTAGTGGTCACCGAGTTTTCCGGGTTTTGGTCCTTTAAGCAAAAATACTGGTTCGCCCACTTTAAATGCTACAGGATTAATTTTCTTGTCTTGATATATTTTGGAATTTTCTTTATCCTTTATCAAATTTTGTCGTCCCAAACCCTGTATTTCGTGGATTTGCGTGACCAGTTGCGTTAGATATTCGTCGTACGTGGCGAGTTTTTCCATCTCGGCAGGGGGCATACTAGAAGGGGTACGAGCTATCTTGCCAAAAACCATATCGTATGGAGTATGCTTGGTACCTTCGTGTACATTCGTGTTGTAATTGTAGATAGCCATTTCAACCCATTCATCCCAATTATTTTGTTTAGTAGTGAATTGTTTAAGATATTCACCGAGAGCATGATGCGATCTTTCCAATGATCCATTGGATTGAGGGTGAAATGCTGTCGTTCTGACTTTACGTATTTTAAACAATTTCGCAATTTGTTTTAAGAAATTACTCAAAAAATTACTACCTTGGTCAGTAAGTACCGCTTTGGGTGAGCCGAAATAACAAATGAATCGTTTGACAAATGCTTCTGATATCGTTACTGCTTTTGCGTTAGGTAAAGGGATTGCTACTGAATATTTAGTTAATTGATCTTGAATTGTAAGTATGTATTCATTTTCTTGCTTAGTTTTTGGCAGAGGGCCTACTATGTCCATTGCAATTTTATCGAAAGCTATTGCTGGAGTATCTGTTATAATCATAGGTTGTTTAGTTTTTACGCGGACTAATTCCTTTAATTGACATTGTAAACACCGTTGAATATACAATTGGACGTCGGTTTTTAAATTTTTCCAATAATACAAATGACGAATTCGATTATATGTTTTACTGACACCTCTGTGTCCGCCTATGGTTGACGAATGCATTTCTATAATAATCTAATTTTGTCTTTCCACTGGAGGTTGTCTAACTAACCCGTGACAAATAATGATTTTAACGTCGCTTTGTGCGAATATTAATCGAATTTGAGTCATAATATTTTCCCATGGCACGTTTAACATAAAACTTGATTTTGCAATGCTAACGGTTTGCAATGATAACTTGTCAATTAAATAACGAGCACTTTTTAAAGCTTCTACTATATTTTCCAAAATTAACGTGGGACCTTCTCCAGAATTATCTGTGATAGGCAAAGCTATATTGAATTTTTGAGCTCGTTTCATAATAGATTGAGCTTTCTTTAATTCTAGATTCTTTAAGTGTGGAAAATTGTCGTTATCTCGAAGTGCAATAGCTCCAGTGTCTATCGATGCACAGTCGGTGGAAACAAAATAAACTAAATTATCTTTTCTAGTGTGAAATAAATCTCGTGACTGTTTGACGTTGGAAGCAATAATCCTACCCTTCGTAGTTTTATGCAGGATCGGGGCGGGCAATGTAAATGAATTCTCGGGTTCTACGTCGGACATGTTGTCGCTTAGGGGTTCTGTTTCGCTACCTTGAAAGAGTTCACGTGCATATTTTCCCTGTACTGTTCTGCTTGAGTTTTCCCGAGGGTTATGGTCCTCGAGTTCGCTTTCGTCGCTGAATTCGTTGTTCTTAAGAGGCACATCGTTGTGGGGTAGGACCGGTAACGGCACATATGTTTGGCTACTCGGTCGATCTGAAGAAGTGTCAGATGGCAGAGGAAAGTTCTCAACACTGTAGGTCACTTCTTTAGTCTTAGTTTCAATGTTTTCATTCTTGCGTGTCTCCCGAGGCATATTAGCTTTCATTTTTACGGTGGGTTTCTTTAGTGGTGCCTTGTTCGCTGCAGGCGTCTGAAAAATTTCGTTTTCGTGACCGGTGGTCGTTGATTTGTATGGAGAGGCTATGTCTTCCAGCTGTTCAAAAGGATCAACCGACTCACGTACCCAGTCACATTCTTCTACATCGTTAAGATAACCGAAATTTCCAGGGACATCGTTGCCTAGATTTTCTTCCTCTTCGGAATCTTCTTCTAATAGTCGAGCTATATCGGTGTCTGATAAAATGCGTTTATTATTTTTACTGTGACTTTTTGGAGGTTTCGACCGAACCATGTAAATATCGTCTGTGGTAGTCAATGACTCTACGGGGTTTCTTGAGAGCGCGTCGGCGTTAACGTTAGTTTTTCCGGCCTTGTACACTACATCGTATTCGTACTCGGCGAGTTTCAGTCGCCAGCGCAAGATTTTAGGGTTTCCATCTGTAGCCCGTCGGAACCACAACAGCGGTTTATGGTCGGTTACTACAGTGAAGTGGTGCCCATACAGATATGGTCGAAAGTGGAGTATAGAGTATACTATAGCCAATGCTTCCTTTTCGTAGGTATCGTATCGTTCTTCGACTAGACTCAAAGCTCGCGAGGCGTAAGCGCATGGATGATCGTTGTTAATTTCTCCTTGTGAAAGTATACTACCGATAGCATAACCCGATGCATCTGTCGTTAAAATAAAAGGCTTGGAAAAATCAGGATATCGCAAAACTGGAGCCGTACAAAGTTTATTCTTTAAAATTTCGAATGACTGTTGTTGTTCGGGTCCCCAATCAAATATATTTTCTTTGCGTAATAAAGTCGTGAGGGGTTTTGATATCTTGGCGTATCCCTCTATGAACCGCCTATAATAACCTGTTAATCCCAGAAATTGTCGAATATTTTTAACATTTTTAAGTACGGGATATTCACGTACAGCTTCTAATTTCTTAGGATCGGGCCGAACTCCGTTATTCCCGATTATATGTCCTAAATACGCGACTTCTCTTTTTAAAAATTCGCATTTATCTGGTTGTAATTTTAAATTTGCTGCTTCTAATCGTTTAATTAATTCGCGATATATATTCTCGTGTTCTTCGAGATTGTAGGCATAAATGACAATATCATCCAAATAAACAAATAGTCCTTTCCCGAGGAGCCCACTTAGTGTGAGGTCCATTGCTCTTTGAAACGTCGGAGGGGCGTTCCGAAGGCCGAACGGCATTCTAACGAATTCGAAATGGCCACGTGGCGTAGTAAATGCGGTCATATGACGATCTTCTGGGGAGACTTCTATCTGATGGAATCCTGATGCTAAATCGAATACAGAAAAGTATTGTGCACCGCCTAATTGATCTAATATATCGTTGATATTGGGTATGGGGTACGCGTCGGCGATCGTTTTTTTCGTTCAGCGATCGGTAATCGAACACGACTCTCCATTTTTTATTACCCTGAGAGTCGGCTTTCTTGGGAACGACCCAGACAGGACAATTGTATGGCGAGGTAGAGGCTATTATTACTCCTTTACCGAGCATATCCTCTATTTGCTTGCCTATTTCTTCTTTAGTACATTCTGGCCATCTGTATCCTCGAGTATTTATAGGAAGATCATCGGTAGTAGGAATGCGATGTTGCAATATAGTGGTGCATGTCAACGTATCTCCTGGGATTTGGTATAAATGTGCGCTTTCCTTTAAAAGCGTCTCGATACTTGCTTTTTCTTCTTCGTTCAATTCGGCAAGTCTTAATAATTCCTTAATTTGATTATAGCGGTCGATCATTACCGATTCTGATATTACGTAACATGAATTTTCGCGAATGAAAGGTTGAGATTCGCGAGTGATATTAGCTATACTGAGTTTTTGTGTTAAAGAAACGTTCATGATTTTATACGTTTTTGGACTATTTTTCTCGCTTCTCAAACGTGTATCTTTATCTTTAATGCTTTCTATAATATTTTTCTCTTTTGACGGTTCAAGTGTACAAACTGTTCGTAAATTCTTCGGGTCTTCATAATTTTCAAAATTGACAGTTTGATCGCAATGGTTTATAGGCACGAAAGGTTCAACAGGTTTCTGGCAAAATACTTCTTTATTTTCCATCGCTATTACTTCTTTTATTGACTCTGATGCTTTGCTAAAATCTGAATAATTGACTTTTACTGATTCAATTGTTTCAATGTTTCTATTCTCTCGGAGTATTTGTTCTTTGGTTGACTTTCTAAATTCCTCATTGTAATTATTAATATCATCAAAGGGTTCTGTCCTTTCCATCGGCACAGGTATCCCTATAAAATCTGGATCGAGTTTTCGCATATCTCCAACAAGTTCTGTCCGTTCAGTCGGCACAGTTACGTCTGTGAAGCTCGAACAACCCGCATAATTAACACAATTAGACTCGCTATCTCTTGCCGATATTTTAGTTTTTATTGAATTTGAATTAATGACGTTTTCTTCTTGAACACAATTTTCATATACTTGAGAGGATTCTGTCCTTTCCATAGGCACAGATTGTCCCAAAAAATTTGAGCTGAGCTCCCTTAATTCTCCAACGAGCGCTGCCCGTTTCGTCGGCACAGACACCCCTGTGGAGCCAAGGCAAGTCTCCTCATTAACACAGTTTACTTTCGTCTATCGAATTCGGATGGACAACGTTTTCTCTAGATACAATAATCTCTACAGGTTCAATATAAGTGCTCTCCTTGCTCGAATCCGACGTACAAAGTTCCGTAAAATTTCGCGAACTAGACTGCAATTTTTCAACTTGATCTTCTATTTTTACTTTACCAATTTCTTTACTTGATTTTTCATTTTTCACACGATTTTCGTAAACTTCTTCAATAATTTCTGAACAATTTCTTATTTCTTCCTTTATAATTTTTTTCACAAAATCAACCATAGAATCTCCGCGAGATAGTGTCTCTGATAAGAACGCATTTTTTCCCATCGGAATGAATTTTTTTCCAATATTTTCACTTGAATTGATTTTATCTTCATTAGTTTCGTGACTCAGTCCGTCCGAGGACTTATTTTCTTTTATTAATTCAACTTTACTTGTTACCTGTTGTTCCTTTTTCGTCTTTGAATCGTCAGTAGATTCGCTTATTCCTGTACTGTAAGTTAATTCCTCCGATGACATTAACTCTAGTACTGGTACCTGGACTTGAACCGAATACCTATTGCTATTTGTCACATAAATGTAAGCTTTACCATTATTATTGATGACAAACCCGCTCTCTATGTTTATACCTTCACCTGCATCCAGGGGAGGCAGATAACCTTCCCGTAAATCCAAATTCTTTACTCTCACGAAGCACAATTTGGTGGACTCTGCAGGGATAACAATAGTTTCCTGAGTTGCAAATGGTATTCTTACATTCTGCATTTACAATTGTCTTTTCTCATAGTCGATTTTCACGCGATTGCCGTCAAGGTATTCCGAACCCAATATACCAGCTTCCTTTATGGGGAAGTTATTATCTACAATATGGAAAGTAGCGAAACGTCCGAAGGCTTGTATTGTAATATGACCCAAAGTAAAAATTGAATTTGTTGTTATTCCATTAAGTTGTAAAATTTCTCCGTGATTTATAGCGATATGTTCATTTACAAATTGTTTCTTTAAAATATTCGGCCCGGCTCCCGTATCAACCATAAGAGTGATAGGGGATATTACTTCCGATGCCGTTATCGTAACCGTCGGAACACTACTTTCTCGATGCAATTGTATATTAAAGATACTGACTACTCGCGGTTGAGGGTCGAAGCTGCGATTGAAATAGTACGGATCGGATGCATGTTTAGCGGAGTCTCCCTGGGCGCACCCGTACTCGGAAGACCACTTCGGTTTCCCGTACTTCCATATGTTGCTTCGTTCTCCCTCCGAGCGGGGCACTCACGGATAAAATGACCGGGTTGTTTGCAATAAAAACATGGTCCTGTTGAATTCATGGAGTTATTATCGAAATTATTAATATTTCCGCGATTTTTCGATCGATTGTTGTTTAAAGGCTGGGAATGATTGTTACGATAAAGACAAATATGGGCCCCGTGGCCTTCTTTTTTACATATTTGGCACCGAATATCGCTAGGATTTTGGTATCGGAGATTGACTGGTACCTGTGTTTGCGGTAAAGACATTAGTTTGGGGGGGGGGGGGCTGAGGGTGATTGAGGACATCTATTCGCTGTGTGTCCATGATTTTTACAAAAGTGACAAAACATCGGTGTATTTCCCGACTCCTTCCTTTCAGGAGGAAAAATTTTATAACAACGGTCGGCAGTGTGCCCACGCTTGTTACATACCTGGCATATAGTGAGCGGAGGACCGTCAAAGACGGGTTTATTATTATTTGAAGGGGGGAAGATTTTAAGACATTTGTCGGCCGAATGTCCTGTTCTTTTACAGATCTGACATATGATAAATGAAGGGGCTTCGAGGCTAGATTTATTGTTATTTGAAGGTGGAAAAATTTTAAAACATTTGTCTGCCGAGTGTCCAGTCTTCTGACAAATCTGACATATGTTCGGTCCTTTATCGACATTTCTTGTATTTTGTAACCCAACAGCCAACGCTTGGCTATTATTTTGAGTCGAACATTCTTTAGCATTGTGCCCTTTTTTATTGCACAACTGGCAATGCACTTCTTCGCTTGCTACCACGTGTACTCCTCGTTTCGCCTCGGGCTTAGGGACCCTTGGACTCGACGTTACTTGCTCACCGCTACGCAAGGCTGCTTGAGACACTAAACTCTTTTCGGTCTGCACTGCTAGCTTTATTAATTCTTCAAGATTATTGTTAGGAGTTAACCGTTGTTCGATTTCCGCTTTTAAACCGTGTAGAAAACAAGCTGGAAGGCTTTGTTTAGTATTATCAATAAAAGCACCAGCCAATGGATTATCTTCGCTCGTAATTTCGCAGTATCATCGTAATTTTCAAGTATCAAATTTCCCAAATCTCGTACACGATTCGAATAGGCAATAACAGACTCACTTTCTCTCTGGTATATTGATCCTAATTCACCTTGCAACTGATATACGTTTCGCGTGGGTGCATAAATATCTTTGAGAAATTTACCCAAATCTTCTATTTTTTCAAAAGTTTTTTTGTATAGTGCGACGGGGTTCGCCAATTATTTTTATGCGGACTGCTTTTACTAAATTTGATTCGGCGCCTGGCCCCATCATGGCCAAGGCTTCCTTGCATCCTTGGATAAACATCCCCAATGACAAAGTATGACCGTCATAATTCGGTAGACAGCCAATGCATCTCGAAGAGACAACGTTTGGTTATTATTAACCATTATGGGAGGAGGGTCGGGTACAGGGTCACTAGTTTCAAGAGAAAAGTTCACTGGTGGTATTTTACTGGGCTTTTTGTCTGGACTCGACCTTTTTCCCGTGGAGTTGGAGGAACAACCAGGAATAGCAGGTTCGTATTCCGACAGCAGGTGTAAATTTTTCAACAAATTCTGTGGTACAATGTGGGAGGGTTTAATTATTGATTTTAATTTAGATTTTTCACAAGTATTCCTTCTTCTTGTTGAAGTGGACAGTGTTTTATTATGACTCACGAGGAGCGGTGTACCGATGGGTGAGTTGAATGGGGTAGACCCCCCTGCAGGAGTGTAAAATATGTCGCTGGAGTTCGAAAGGCCTAACGCGGGCGTGGTGACTACGGGGTTCGGGGTAGTTATGACTGGTGTATTCGTACCTGTCGTCTCGTGTGTAGCGGGCTGCAGCTCGACGTCTTTTACAATATGTTCGGGGGATGCGGGGATCTGAACTGGAATTTCGTTACAGGGATCTCTATATATTACAAGTGGTAAATATTGGTGACCAGGTTCTTCCAAAAATCCAACCACAGACAATAAATTGTTTCCCGATCTCGCTGCAAGTGTTTCTTGCACTCGATTCGTGAATTGCTCAAAACTTTCTGAATTCTTTGAAATTTCTTGAATCTGTAACGGATTATTTGCTGTACTATAATTATCAAGATTGTCTGCGAAAATTTCTTCAGTACTTGAAGAATCACTTGCTTCCTCGCAATTTATTTCCGTTTTTGTAATAATTAAATGACTTGGCGTTAATTCCAAGGATTGTATACGACTATTTTCGTCTACTTTAATTAATTCCGGATTTTCTTGATTAATGTCGCTACTTTTCTCTGTATCCGCAATAGTTTCTCCCGTTGGATTCGTTGTGGAGGGAGTCTCGGGATGCGAACTGTTAATACTTTCGTCGGAAGATTCTTCGGCTGTTTCAAATCGGGATTTAGGAGGGCTCTGTATTCGAGATTTCTTTTTTCGGTCTTCAGGATAATCATGTATTACATTATCATCAGGTCTTACCTTTGATCGAGTTGAACTCACTTATGATGTATTTTATATAAGTATAATAGTATATTTACTCTCTTTTTTTTTATACCGCATCAAAGAGACATACAACAATACATAAGAATATTATAGGAATAACTTTCTTTTTGTTACTTGTAACGAGGGAAAATTATGGAACTTTATTCCTTTAATTTTGTTTCAAAATTTCCCTGAGATGAAATCAAATGTGGTTTTTCCTTCAGGAGGATAACTTTATGTTTATTCAACGATTCGATCTTAGTGTTACCATCGGGTGATAGCGTATCCCTTCTATCGAGTGAGCTTCGTAATCAGCGACAAGTTCGTCTAGAAATTTTTTTCGCTCAATTTCTCGGATTTGCTTAAGGCGTTTTATTCTATATTCACTCGGTATCTCTGTGTCGACGCTCTGTGTGACTTTACTGCTGCTTGCTTCGTACGTAATTTCCCTTAATAAATATGGTATCTCTTCGTTAGAAAGGACCGTGCAATCTGCCTTTGCACTGTCTGAAGGATTTTTATACTTCTTTGTTTGTTCACCTAAAGGTCCCTGAAAACCTGTTATTTTTTCTCGGTTAAGGAAAATACCTTCGTTATCTTTTGTAGATTTGATGTTAGAGACTCCAAAATTCTGCTTGTTATACGATTCACTCGCTGTTACTGTTAAGGGACGATTCGTCTTACTAGAATTTAAATGTCTATTCCTTTCTTGCCTCGAATAGTCGTTATGTACTGCAATTGTGTCGTCGCAATCTTTCTTATATTCAGTTATTTCTTTTCCTTCGAGAGGAATAATTTTATTATCGCTTTCTATTTCAATATTAGAGGCTCTAAAATCTTGCTCGTTACAGGATTTGCACGCAATTATTGGAACTTGGTACTGTTCTTTTAAGATTCGTTGTTTTAATTTCTGCGCTTGAATTTTCCTTCCTGCTCTATGGATTTTAGGCATGGATAAATGATTCGGGTCAATAGAGGTAGGGTAATTGTTAGAATAAGTAAGTAGTATGTGTAGTTATGTCTGTCTTGTTGGTATAATGTGTTTCGTGAGCGAACCTTGCCAGCCTTAACCCCACTTACGCGAGGAGCTGAAACATAGGATTTCTCTCACTAGTGTAATGTGTTTTGTGAGCGAGCCTTGCCAGCCTTAACCCCACTTACGCGGAGGGCTGAAACATAGGATTTCTCTTCACTAGTGTAATGTGTTTTGTGAGCGAGCCTTGCCAGCCTTAACCCCACTTACGCGAGGAGCTGAAACATAGGATTTCTCTTCACTAGTGTAATGTGTTTTGTGAGCGAGCCTTGCCAGCCTTAACCCCACTTACGCGGAGGGCTGAAACATAGGATTTCTCTTCACTCGTGTAATGTGTTTTGTGAGCGAGCCTTGCCAGCCTTAACCCCACTTACGCGGAGGGCTGAAACATAGGATTTCTCTTCACTAGTGTAATGTGTTTTGTGAGCGAGCCTTGCCAGCCTTAACCCCACTTACGCGGAGGGCTGAAACATAGGATTTCTCTTCACTAGTGTAATGTGTTTTGTGAGCGAGCCTTGCCAGCCTTAACCCCACTTACGCGGAGGGCTGAAACATAGGATTTCTCTTCACTAGTGTAATGTGTTTTGTGAGCGAGCCTTGCCAGCCTTAACCCCACTTACGCGGAGGGCTGAAACATAGGATTTCTCTTCACTAGTGTAATGTGTATTGTGATGATTGTGTTATTAGTAATACGTGCGCGGGCAAATCTGGTTGCTTAGGTGTTAAGTTTAAAAAAGTATAGTTAAGGTAGGATTTACAGAATGCTGACCGCTGGTGTAAGCGAGCTGGAGAATTTAATGGGTGAGGTAGGGTTTTTAGAATGCTGACCGCTGGTGTGAGCGAGCCGGCGAATTTCTAAAAGGCTGATTTTATCGGAATGAATGAGGTAGGGATTTTAGAATGCTGACCGCTGGTGTAAGCGAGCCGGCGAATTTCTAAAAGGCTAATTTTATCGGAATGAATGAGGTAGGGATTTTAGAATGCTGACCGCTGGTGTAACCGAGCCGGAGAATTTAATGGGTGAGGTAGGGTTTTCAGGACGATGTCTGCTGGTGTAAGCGAGACGGTGGATTTGTTAAAGGTCTGTGGCAGAAAGAGCAGCACGTGCAGGCGGAGGTGCAATGTTATGAGCGGTGGACGGAGGTGAACGATTCTAGTGATCGCTCGAGGGGGTTGTTAAGATGAGCAACGTAGGAGTGAATAGCAGAACTGTTTTGTAATTCTATTAATATTTCCTGAATTGTATGTCAACTGTTTTAACGCTTGGTAGATTGACGGATTTTATGTAAATGATAGCACCAAAAAGTTAATGTTACGGAGCGAATCGTATAAAAACAACACAAGAAGTCTGATGTTTGTCTGGTTAAAACGAATATAATCTTACTCTCTATAATTAATATTTGGTGAAGCTATTTTCCTTGTAGTTCTCCTCACTTATGTTTTAGCAGTTATTCTTTCTTGCTGTTTTATTCGTTCTAAACCAAGTTGATTTAAGAAAATTTCTGGCGTGACTTCCTCAATGAGTTCTTGTGCGAGAACCTCGAGTTCCTTTATACGCACTTGAAGTACAACTAATTTTTCCAATGGTCCCATATAATGGAGTACAACTTATGAATATGTATATACATATATATGTATATATATATACATCCACGTATATGTCTTTCAATACAAGTTTTATCTTCTCTACCTTTTTTTTTTATTCACTAGTCATTATCGAATATTAGTTTCCACATTTGATTTCCACAAGGTCAATTTACTTACGAAGAAGGCTTACCGTATAACTTGAATTATAGCTGGTATTCTTCTAAAAAGATGGTAAATTTTTATGAAATGACTTGGCTCGTTAAAATTCACTAAAAAGAAGAAAGAATCTATTTCTGTGAAATAAATCAACTCTAAAAAATGCAATAAAAGGGGAAAGGGTGGATTTTATAAATTAAATCGTTTTCTAAAAACTCAGTAATAAATGATGATAAATTTTCATGAAATGCATTGAATCGTTAAAATTCAATAAAAAGTAAAAAATCAATTTCCTTAAAATAAATCAATTATCGAAAATGCGGTAAAAAGGGAAAAGGTGGATTTTATAAATTCAATCGTTTTCTTAAACCTCAGTAATAAATGATGATAATTTTCCTGAAATGCATTGAATCGTTAAAATTCAATAAAAAGTAAAAAATCAATTTCCTGAAAATAAATCAATTCTCGAAAATGCGGTAAAAAGGGAAAAGGTGGATTTTATAAATTAAATCGTTTTCTAAAAACTCAGTAATAAATGGTGATAAATTTTTACGGAATGCTTTGAATCGTTAAAATTCAATAAAAAGTAAAAAATCAATTTCTTTAAAATAAATCAATTCTCGAAAATGCGGTAAAAAGGGAAAAGGTGGATTTTATAAATTAAGTCGTTTTCTTAAACCCCAGTAATAAATGATGATAATTTTCCTGAAATGCATTGAATCGTTAAAATTCAATAAAAAGTGAAAAATCAATTTCTTTAAAATAAATCAGTTCTCGAAAATGCGGTAAAAAGGGAAAAGGTGGATTTTATAAATTAAATCGTTTCCTTAAACCTCAGTAATAAATGATGATAAATTTTCATGAAATGCTTTGAATCGTTAAAATTCAATAAAAGTAAAAAAAATCAATTTAAAATAAATCAATTCTCGAAAATGCGGTAAAAAGGGAAAAGGTGGATTTTATAAATTAAATCGTTTTCCAAAAACTCAGTAATAAATTATTATAATTTTCATGAAATGCATTGAATCGTTAAAATTCAATAAAAAGTAAGAAAATCGATTTCTTTAAAATAAATCGATTCTCGAAAATGCGGTAAAAAGGGAAAAGATGGATTTTATGAATTAAATCGTTTTCCGAAAACTCAGTAACAACTGATGATAATTTTCATGAAATGCATTGAATCGTTAAAATTCAATAAAAAGTAAAAAATCGATTTCTTTAAAATAAATCAATTCTCAAAAATGCGGTAAAAAGGGAAAAAGTGGATTTTATAAATTAAATCGTTTTCCAGAAACTCAGTAATAAAAAAGGATTATTTTTCGTGAAATGCATTGAATCACTGAAACTCAATAAAAATTAAAAAATCGATTTTCGAAGATTAAATCGACTTACAACACCACGGTAAAAAGGGGAAAGTAAAAATATTTTCTTTTCAGTTGATTCTTTTACACAATATTAGTTTGAACAAAACTAACACTCTAAGATCCCGGACGAGCCCCCAGAATTTGTTACGTCAAAATCGCGGCCTATCTTACGATCCCACGAATTTAACATAGTGTTATGCCGGTACCGAGTAATTGGATTATTCGGTAGTCGGTATAATATTAAAAGTTATTATTTTTTGGGATCGTTTGCCGATAAGGAGATGGATCTCGAGTAAAAGATGGAAACGCGAATTTATATAAAAGGAAGTATTTATTATAAGCCACGGTAACTTTCCGTTGCCTATTTATATATCAAAGTAAGAAGTACAATAATGCGTTGTTTCGAGTATTAAACGAGGAACCAACCGTTCTCTTTTCAATCTAATTTAATACTGTGCTTTCGTAAAGCAGCTGCTAACTGTCTTCACGAAAATCCCTTAATTCGCAATTTTAGCGTTAGCCTATCGCCAAACGCCAAGCGAGTCGCTCATGCTGCGTCGGCGTTCTTGGGGTCGTTCATACGATCGGGCATTGGACTTCGTTTCCTGTCTTGAACGAATTCCAATGTTACTTTGCTATGGAATATTCCCGAATATACGAAATACGGAGTGGAATATTCCGCGGCACAACATCCCTCCCCCCTTAAAAGGAAAAATTTTTTCTTTAAAAATTTTTTCTTCGATTGGTTTCTCGTATTTCCTCTTACAATTTTACTGTTTGATGTTATATAACAATACAATAAAATGTTTCATTTTTTCATTCGTTGACGATGAAGTTTTTCCAATGCTTCTTATCGTCTTTCGTGCCGAGCGAGTCGTTCTCGGTTGAGGGGACGGGTGCATAACCTGGCCAGCTCGGATCGCGGTTGCTCTTCTGGCTGTTGTCGTCCGATCGGCTCGAGGTTGATGTTTACCTCGGCTGTTGCCGGGGTCGTTGCCTCGCTTGTCCTTGTTGGTGTTCGGTTTCGTTGATACCTATAACATTTAAACAGAACATAGCCAACCAAGGCTATTGGTGCTACTGCACCCAGTGAGTAGAAACTCAGATTATGGATGCGTTGCATCCCGTCTCCGTCGGTATTGAGGTTGTCCATGATATGGTCGGCTCGAGCTCCGAGCTTTTGAAGCTCTTCCGGGTCTCGCAACACGCTCTGTAATGGACTTGTCCTCTCGGTCTGCTTAGGGGGTGCCTGACCTTCAATTTCCGTTAATTTTAAATTGAACGATGGAAGGTAGTTTTCCCTGATGACCTGCGACGTTCGCCCGATGGTTCTGATACTGAAATCTCGGGCGGTTACTATACATATGCCTACCAAAGCCAGTATGCCGGAATTTTTCTAAATTACCATTACTATGTATGACATGTTTTCCTTCGTGCTTTTTCAATTAAACAAGTTTTCATTTTATCTTGTTTCTCTTATTGGAGTTCCTTACCTTGCGCTTTTATTTAGCTTTTATTTCATTTTAGTGCTCTATAAAGAGCTTCAGGCGGTTTGCATGCACTGCCTGAGTTTTTCGTCCCTTTCGGATGACGTAATTGACGGGGGGCCTCTTTTCTACTATTTCGTGAGGTCCCGTCCACTTCGGGGTCAGCTTGGCTGACCGCCCCCTGCGCACCGTCTCGTCGCGGAGGAGTACGCGTTCGCCGACGCGGTACTCCTGCACCTGTGCGCCTTGGTCGTATGTAGTCTTCGACCGTCTTTTCGCGCCTTCCAGGTTGTCTCGTGCTACAGTCCATGCGGCGCGTAGTCGTTCGCGTAACTCTTGGACGTAGTCGTCGTACGCATAGGTGCGGCGGGGCTCCTGCTTCACGGCAGTCGGTAACTCCGCTTCGCGTCCGTATACCAATACATGGGGTGACAATCCGGTCCCCGTATATGGAGTGGTGTTGTACGTGAACATCGCGTACGGCAGCCACTCGTCCCAATTACCTTGATCCTCATTTATGAAATTTTTCAGGTATTCTGCAAGGGTACGACGCGATCTTTCTAGAGCGCCATTTGATTCCGGATGGTAGGCCGTCGTTTGTATCTTTTTGATTCGGAGCAGTCGACATATTTCTTTGAAGGTCGAGCTGAGGAAGTTCGTGCCTTGGTCTGATAATATTATTTCCGGTGTCCCGTGCCGGCAAATTAATTCTTCTACGAGCGCCTTTGCTACTGTCGAAGCCTCTTGGTTCGGCAGTGGAATCGCTGCGCTGTACTTGGTCAATGCGTCTTGGATCGTAAGTATGTATTTTTTTCCGTTGACGCTCTCCGGTAGCGGTCCTACGATGTCGACCGCAACCTTTTCAAACGACCTCGAGGGGGTGTCGGTTACCACCATCGGTACTCGTTCTCTTTTCCTGATTTTATTCTTTTGACAGGATTCGCAAGACGATATATAATTCTCTAGATCTCTTCTCAGGCCGGGCCAGTTGTATTTGGTCCGAATTCGATGTAACGTGCGCCGTATACCTTGATGCCCTCCTATGGGGGTGTCGTGGTATTCTCTAATTATTTTCTGGCGGTCATCGACAGAAGGAGTGGCTACGCCACTGCGGCAGTCGCTATACTCTTTTATCGCGCTGTCTTCATCCGTGCTGCAGGAAGTTCGTGGGCTACGGGCCCCGCCGTGCCTCGCTTCCTCAGCAGGCCTTTGCGGTGCTCTGTCCGCAGTTTCTTCGCTCGGTGTGCCCACCGGTAGCTCCGCCGTTGGGTCGTTCTCTGTCTCGAGCGGCCTTGCAACGTTTGCCTTTCGCGGCCATCCGCGCTTCGCGGGTCTGCCATGCTATGCTGGGCCCGCACTATCCTTGTTGGCGGTGCTCGCAGTCTTACCAGTGGCCTGCGTATATAGCTTGCGTGGTCTACCCCTTCCCCGACCGCACGGCTTTTCGGCGGGGCTTTGGGGTTCAGTAAAGCGTTCTGCAGGCACGCTGCGAATCTCTCTGTCCTCTTCTGACGCATTGGCCAGAGCGGCCTCTCTCTCTGCCGCGTTGCTAGGCTGGCCCGGGGTATTCTCGGCTCTCCGCTTTGTGCGGCTGTCCGTACCCGGCAGCATGCTGTCCTTTTCTTTCTCGTGGACGAGCTTGGTCCCTCGCTCTGACGAGCTACCACGGCTGTAAGGGGTATCCTCGGCCCTCCGCTTTGTGCGGTCATTCGTTGTGCCGAGTTACCCCGTGGTGCCGTCCTTTTCCGATCCACGGATTTCATTCTCTGCTCTCTCTTGGAAGACTTCGCGTGGTCGCGTATATGCGACTCGGAGCGTCTACATCTGTATTTCTTTTTTCGGCTTTATTCATTTTACCGGACCCATGCCCCGATTTTACTTTCTTTCCAGGCAAGGGCTGCAATTCTTGGTCCTTCGATCTGACCCTAAAGGGTGTGCGATACTGCACCTCGTGCGTGTGCTGTCGCTCGTTCCCTTGTAGATAGAATACACGCTTGTATTCGCACATTATTCCAACGCGAGCTGCTTGCTTTTCGCTGCCGGGGGGCACCAAGTCGGGCTTCCGTTGTTGCTGCGCGAAGCGTTTGGCCCCCGTGCTCGTTGAGCGTACGCGTAGTGCCTTGACCTGCCGGCTCCGTACGGCCTTCGCTATCTCCGACGGCTCGAGTGTCGCCGACGGCCGTTGCACTTCTCCGTCGTTTTTATAACCATATAAACTCACTTTATTAGGTTTTGACGGTGTGACACGGAATCTCGCTACTTTTCCTCGGCTGATTCCGCTCCTCATAGGTAGTCCGACAGATTTATTCTCCTTGGCGGCATCCGTGTTAGACCCGTTTCCGTAAAGAGAATTTGTCTTCGTAAGCAGGCCTATGTATTTGCACGTAGCTGCAGTTCTACCGCGTGGTGACGAATTTATCCTCGTCGCGCCGTCCCTTAGCGGCATGCAGTGCCCATACAACTTGAGCATCTCGCCATGCAGGATGTCCGCTTTATGCTGCTTGATAAAGTCCATGCCAAGTAATCCGTTGACCTTCAACGGCACATTGTTCGGAACGATGTAGAACCAATGCTCTACATTTAGAGCCGGTGTCTCGAGTACAATTTTAGCTATCCCGAGGGGGGTGAATTTTTCACCTGCAACACCCTGTAATTCCACGGAGCACCTGCTCACCATGGTCTCGGGCTTGAGACAGCCTTCCTTGATTATGCTGCACTGCGCTCCGGTGTCCGCTTTGAGGGTGAGTACCCCGGTCGTGGCCAACGGTGCATCGATATCGAAGTCGCTGGCGGTGGCACTCGACGCCGGCAGCGTTACTTGTAGAAGCTGCAGCGTTGTTTTCTTCTGCTTGCACGCAGGTCTCTGCTGAACAGTTAGCGTATTCAGTCTCAGTGCGCCCAGCGCGTTCACGCCTGCAGTGGCTGGATCTGGCCCCGCAGTTACCGTTTTTTTTGCATCTTTGTAGCCTGCGTTTCTTGGCTGTCGGGGCGGCTGCGTTGGCTCGCTTTTATTCTGCGACAGTCTCTTCCGGCATTCCTTCCACATGTGGCCTTTCTTCTGGCAGTAATTGCAGGTTATTTCCACATTGTGGATTGACTTGTTTTCACTGGGTACTGGTAGGCTTACTCGTCCCGTATTCTGGGTGCAGTCTCGAGCCATGTGTCCAGGTTTTCCGCAGGTGAAACAATTTTCTCCCTGCCGGGGTGATGCGCCTTGGGACCTTCTGGGGTGGCTTAATACTCCACCTACCCCTCTCTTTGGCTGCACCATATTCGTGATCTCGATGGTTCCTGTAACGGACTCGTGGAGGGTGGCGTAATTACGAGATCTCACCAGAATTTGGACCTGCCCATGCAGTCCATTTTCGAAGTTGGCCTGGGCGCTCTTCCGTGTTATTTTTTCGACGTCGCGCATCTCCAACATCGAGGTGGCTACCTCGCAGAGTTTTTCTATTATATCGACGGTGATACGCTCAGTCCTGGCGGCGTATACCGCGATGTCCTCACCCTGGCCCTGCCGGAGGGAGTTGAACTCTACTTGTAACGCAGGCAACGACTTCCGCTTTCCGTACAGGGCCTCCAGCTCGGTTTTAAGCTGCGCTACCGAGAGGATGACTTTATGCTTCATCTCTCTGGACGCCCTTCCCTCAAGCTTGCTGCTGAGCACCAGTTCCAACAGGATGTCTTGATCCTGGGGCGCTACTCTCTTGAAAACTGTCTCGCACGATCGCAAGAAGGCATCTAGTTCGTCAGCGTTGCTGCCGTCGAAGCGCTTTATATTTTTCAAGGCCAGCCCCAGGTCGAGTGTCCGACTCGGTGTTTCCGACACCCTCCGTTGTTCCCTCTGGAACACGGGATCCGCAGGGGGATAATCCGATTCTTCAAATCGGGTTTGCCTCGACCGCGGACGTGGTATTGGACGTTCTTCCAACCCTGTATTTCCCAGCCTCCGCGATAGTTCGGCGTTTTGCTCTCGTAGGGACCGGATGAGTTCGTACTCGTCCGCACCTACCTCGTTGAGCGTGTCCGCCAAGTTCCGTCTCGCCGACGGTGTTTCGGCCTCCCTGAGTTCGCGATCGAGTTCGCGTTGGCCTCTATCGTGCTCGCGCTGCAGCCTCTCGCACTGGCGTCGCGCTCTTTCCAGTTCGCGTTGGCTTCGGTCGACCGCTTCCAACCGATCGCGTACTCTCGCTGGTACCGACCGGGCTGTCGTACCGGTAGCTGCTGGAAAACCTACACGATCTATGGTTCGCATATTTTCTATTTCTCGCTCAACCATGTCCTCGGTGATGCGTTCAGGCGTTTGCTCGCCAGTGGCCACATTAAGCAAGTCGTCGCTAACGTTGCTGTCATGATCCCCGAATGACGCACCCCTACGTGGGTTTACGCCAAACTGGGCCGTCAGTCTGTCCGCCAGGGCCCCTTGTCTGGACGAAGGGATTCGCCCCGACGGCGAGAGCTCGAATAGCGCCCTGCGCGCTTCGTAAACGATGTCTCCTACTGCCGCAGCTAAACCGGCTGTAGGGTCTACTTCTTCGCCGGGCAACGTCGTCTCTAGCGAATTGCCCCTATTTCTTAGTCGGGCTCCTCTAGGATCTGACATGCTTGCAAATTTCTCGGCTAACTCTACTTTAGAATATTCCCAAATATCTATTCTACACTGGCTTCGGCAAAATTATTAATTTTGTTTTTTCAAAATTTCAAAATATATTTTTCCCTGACTGGCTTTGATTTTTATCGGCAATATGTACTAATAACGTAACCGCCACTTACAGTATGATGATCTGGAAGGCGGTCCTTTCCATTGCGATGTCCTCGGGTGCTGTTCCTTCGGTGCTGTAGACCCGTTGTCTCTTAGCTTTCCTCGAAGGTTGGTCCAGTTGTCCTCCCTGGTACCGTTGACCCGTATCTCCGTTGGTTCCTGGGTTCGTCCTTGGTGCGTCGCCAATGGTTGCGCGACGGCTTCTTCTCGAGCAGCTGCTGTGCGTACTCGGCTGCACACTTTGTGCGGTTTTCCGCGACTTGACGTGACACCGTCAATCGGGACTTTAAACGGTTGACCGATACGTCGCCCCGCACCGACGTTCACTTTGCGTCTTCGCGTTAGATTAGTCGGGTTTTCACGAACTACACTGGTGTCCTTGCACGCATCGTAGTCGTCACTTCAGAGTATTCTCAACCTTGTCCAAAACACTTTTGTCCTAATAAATCACGAATCACTTAACTTCGGCAGATCCCACCGCTGCCACCAAATGTTATGCCGGTACCGAGTAATTGGATTATTCGGTAGTCGGTATAATATTAAAAGTTATTATTTTTTGGGATCGTTTGCCGATAAGGAGATGGATCTCGAGTAAAAGATGGAAACGCGAATTTATATAAAAGGAAGTATTTATTATAAGCCACGGTAACTTTCCGTTGCCTATTTATATATCAAAGTAAGAAGTACAATAATGCGTTGTTTCGAGTATTAAACGAGGAACCAACCGTTCTCTTTTCAATCTAATTTAATACTGTGCTTTCGTAAAACAGTTGCTAACTGTCTTCACGAAAATCCCTTAATTCGCAATTTTAGCGTTAGCCTATCGCCGAACGCCAAGCGAGTCGCTCATGCTGCGTCGGCGTTCTTGGGGTCGTTCATACGATCGGGCATTGGACTTCGTTTCCTGTCTTGAACGAATTCCAATGTTACTTTGCTATGGAATATTCCCGAATATACGAAATACGGAGTGGAATATTCCGCGGCACAACAATAGATTTCACGTTTCGGTGTATCTTTTCCGTGCTCTGGTCAAGGAGAATAAATTCTCCCTTTACCACACCCGACGAGAAAATACCGAAGACGCAAGCCCGTTTTTGAGTCTAACCTCGCGGAAAATTACTCGGGATAGGGCTGGAGTGCGTTTTGTTCTTGGTTGGGGATAATCACTTCACGAATAATGGGGAGGGACTTGAATGACAATTTCACGCGGAGCAAGATTTTACTTTAATTGGTAATTGAAAATTATACCTACGGTTGTTTGTTACTGTGGTTCTTACTGTTGAACGTTGGTTGGGCGTAGATTAGTGTAGTCAGACAGACTAAAAATCGAACGTAGGCGTTGGTGCGTATTAATAATTATTTATTGAAATAAAACTACATGAGTAGTTGAATGTTGCACGTTCAATATTCCCGATTGTACAAGCGTTAATAATTATAAGTACTGTACTCTTACTCTGTACTACTTGAAACTATACTTTGTGAAAATTAAGCCGTGGTGAAAAATGATCGTTCTGGACTGCTTACTTTCCCGGCAAACAGTACTACTTGTTGCCTTGGAAAAATTCTAATTCACTGCCGGCGACTTATTGACTGCCAGGCTAGTGATTAGTCCTCTACTTAACCCCCCGTGAAACTGTGTTACTTGACTCCCCGTGAAAAAGTGTCGCCGGCCGATTTTCGCGGCCTTTTATAGGGCTCCTGAGCGTCGAAAATTCTTGTCGTCAAGCGCGTAAAAGAAGAGAAGGGATAAAACCCTATCCTGATTATAAGAATTTCCCCGTGGTCTATCTCGACCATACACGTATTCATTCCCCTTACTCCGCAGAGTAGCTTCTCGACATGCAGAGCCATAGATCTATGCAAGTGCATCGGTATGGCGCGCTCTGATTTGTCCGCGCGATGTGCTACGTAGAGGACCACGCGATTAGGTGAGGGAACGCGTTCGAAGCGTTTTTCCCCTGAAAATGAGGCGATTTTTACCACCCCGCTTCTTGGCCTACTTTCAATAGAATTTCCTAGTTTAGGTAATATTCTTATGCTCGCTTCTCTGTAGATGTGTCTATGGTAATGGCTTAGTTTTTCAGCGTTTTTACGGAACTTAAATAAATCCTTCACATGAAACCACTAATAATAGTTTTGTTACAGATTCTGTAGTTAACTTCGACGTATGCAACCTGATTTCTGCGTTAATCTCTTACTAGTATAAATGGTTTCGTTGAGTTATGGCTTATTCCAAACATCATTGGTTATTCGTTAAATTAGTGATTACTCTAGTTATAACTAATGAGTTTTCTTAAATAATTTGTTAGTTAGACGTTAGATTTCTTATAGTTAATAAGTTTTCTTAAATAATTTGCTAGTTAGACGATTATTCTCGTACTATAGGAACGAGAGCGAGAGAGAGGGAGATAGAGATTTTACTTGAGAACGACTCGTTTAACTTGGTTACTCGTACATTTCGTTCGTACGCAAGTTGGCTAGATCGCCGTTCAGCCCTAGCGATAAGGCGTTCGTCGTGGCGCAGAGAGTCGCTCAGCCTCGCTTTCCTGCAGAGGAAGCTCTATTGAAACGCGTGACCGTTTTCTCTCTTTCTCGATTCGTTTTACTTTCAGTATTTAGCTGTAAAACAATCTTAACATTTCATTTTATCCTATCTATATATGTGTAATGTATTCCATAGAAATAACTTGATGGTAAAACAAGTATTTCTATGCATGGAAACGAGAGAGAGCGAGAGAGTTCTTCTCTTGAGAACGACTCGCCTAACTTGGTTACTCGTACATTTCGTTCGTACCCAAGTCGGCTAGATCGCCGTTCAGCCCTAGCGATAAGGCGTTCGTAGTGGCACAGAGAGTCGCCTAGCCTCGCTTTCCTGCAGAGGAAGCTTTATTGAAACATGTTATAGTTTCTCCCTCTTTCTCGTTTAGTCTTACTTATGGGTATTCAGCTGTAAAATAATCTTAATATTTCATTTTATCCTATATATATATATGTGTAACATATTCCATATATATAATTTGCTGGTAAAACAAGTATTTTTATACATGGAAACGAGAGAGAGCGAGAGAGTTCTTCTCTTGAGAACGACTCGCCTAGCTCGGTTACTCGTACATTTCGTTCGTACGCAAGTCTGCTAGATCGCTGTTCAGACCTCGCGCAAGGCGTTTTCGTTGCGCGGAGAGTCGGCCAGCCTCGCTTTCCTGCAGCAGAAGCTTCATTGCAACTCAATTTTAGTCTCATCTCTTTCTCGTTTTTCTGTCTATTTTTCGCTATTTTACCATAAATTAATCCTAATATTTCCTTTATCCTTTCTATATAGGCATAACATGTTCTATATATTTATGATGGTATTTTTACTATAAATTCCAATATTTTACGAGAGACATGTTAATATATAGGCATAACATGTTTTATATATTTATGATGGTATTTTTACTATAAATTCCGATATTTTACGAGAGACATGTTAATATATAGGCATAACATGTTTTATATATTTATGATGGTATTTTTACTATAAATTTCAATATTTTACGAGAGACATATTAATATAATCCCAAGACAAAAGGGGAATTAGTCCTGATATACTGATCTTTCTTCTATTACCCGACTGTACTTGGTAGGCTCATTAATTCGATGTGGGTTGTACTCGTTTTCGAGTGACAGCCATGGGTAGTTTCCATATGGAAACATAATTGTTCTTTTTGCTGCTGATATTTTATCTACAGTATTCGTGTGAACATTTTAATAGTCATAACTCTTTCGTTTAAATCAACAGTTCTTCTGCTTTTGTTAATTGTTTCGCTTAGTTAATAATTGTTCGTGATTTCATCATCTTTGTAAAGAGAGAGAGAGAGAGAAGATTTCAGGCAAAAGCGAGAAGAAAGGGTGCGGTCGCTTGGTCACGCGATAGCGTTCCCTCCAACCGCTCCCTTATGACCAACAACGCCCCGATGGCGACTAGCCGAACCCCTGGTCTAGGATTGAGGGTAAGGCCGCGCTGAATCATAGATCCATAAATGGCAGTCGATAACCGGGTCTACGCAGTAGATCCCATGGTTTGAAAGTTTGCCTTCTGACCGGGAGCGCCGAAAAATTCCATCTTTACAAGATTAATTCTTCCCGGGAGACGGTCGGTAGGGCCGCATCTTCACCCTGTTCCGATCTCCGTCACTAAAATCGCTCTCCTCTTCCCTTAAGAAGTTCGAGAATAAAAGAAAAATGTGAGAGGTTACTTTTACTGTAGCGAAACTAAAACAGAAGAACTTTAACGTAATCGAAATAAAAAAAAACATAAATGCGACGTTACGTCAGGACGTAACAGAAGCGTGCGTTGGAGATGCCTTGATCGCTGTCATGATGCGACCTCTTGCCGGCAATAACGCTCCGCGTGTTCGATTAACGAACGGGGAACGCGCGGATGTGGCAGTGGGCATTATAGAGGCCCTCGGCAATGAGATAGATATCGGCTACAATATGAGTGCCGTGGACGAGGGATTTGACGAGGCCGTTGCAATAAATTAATGACGCGTTGCTGCATGCGCGCGTGTGTGTGTGTGTGTGTGTGTGTGGCATCTACCCTTCGGAAGGAGGGTAGATGCCGACAACAGCTGTGGTGGTGAGTACATAATTGTATTCATTTTTCCAAGTATGTGTACACCTTTGCTCCATCCTGCTTTTATCTATACTCTTCCCTGTTCACCAGGGTATCCACACCATCTCACTTTACCATATCCACTTTACCGACACTGGTTAAGCAGAGTACGTAGAGCCGCGGTGGTAAAGTGAGGTGGTTGGGGAAGCCGCGTGGTGGAGGAAGGAGTCGGATGGAGCAAAGGTGTACACATACTACTCACGTATCTTGCGATGGAGCATATTTACCATAATCTTTTCGAAGTAATCGGTATGATTCAGCAGCAGCAGCTTTCTTCAAATGAAAACAAAAAATTAACGCTGTCCGCGAATGCTCTTTGTTCGGTATAAATTTCGACATATTAAACACAACAAAACAACACTATGCACATACTTTTCCAATTTTTCACTCATGCGCGTCAGACACTTGTTGATAACACAACAAAATGGCGCAGTGTCAAATCGTTATAGCACAAACTGCATTCGTGCGCCATCTGTTGTCTGAAATCCGCATTTCATACTTGTACACCTGGTATATAGCGAAATCTAGCGAGCAACCATGCCTCTTTAGAGCTCCGATATCGCGTCCCGCACCCCCCGATTCTTCCGACAGGAATATCACTGTTACTATATCGTTTTAACCAGGAATATGCTTAGTTGCAGTATGCAAATCGATATTTTTTTAGTAAACGACACCAAAATCAATTTCATTAATTACATGTTAACAAAGATACCTCTATAGCAACGCGTAACTACGCCCATTGCGCCCTGATTTCCATATTTTTTTTTTCTGTCGACCAATATATTGTATATACGAGAATCTAAGAAATCCTTACATTTCTCGTTTTTTGTTGGCTATTCCGATCCCGTGATACGTACTTCTAATTATCGATATAAAGTTTTTCGTATAGGACGAAGTAAATATCTAAGAAACATAAAACATAAACGAAACATAAATCTAACAAATGTAATAGCGGAGCTCTAAAGTGGGATACATATGAAGCTTAAAACATTTCGTCCACCCCGACCAATTGTTTTTTCTAAGCTGGTGTTTTTAGCGTTTCGCAACTCGGGGTGTGAGTCAGCGTCGCCTGGATTCCTGCGTTATCGATCTTTTACAAGAAAGATATCTAGCCATTCAATTAACGGGGTGTCAGTCACCGGCGCTGATGCACACCCCCAGTTGCGATGCGACAAAAACAACAGCTTGGAAAAATAATTGGTCAGTATTAACGAAATGTTAATATATCTACTAATATACACGGCCGCTCATTAAAATATAATTCTTTATGATGCTTAAATATACGCTCTCTGTCCGCTGTTAGAAAGTGCCGTCAAAATATGTAGCGGTGTATCACGACTTTTGTCGTACGCTAATAAAATTATATACGGATCGTTAACTTCTTACACGTGTAGAGTCCTCGAGCCCTAAAGGTTTCTCCACGCAAGAGGATATTCGATGAACAATGTGCCAAAGAAGTTGGTGGACAAGTCCAGCGAGAATGTGGACGAGGAATTAAGAGCAACATAACATTTCAGGTACCATTGGCTCGCGATATGAAATATTTCAAGACGAGGATGCCCCTTTTGTCGATGAAGAGAAGCAGAAGATGATTAACCTAAGACGATAAAAGCTTTATACGACTTTCGCGATCCCTACGAAGGCTTCAATATGAAACGATATGAAAGCATTACATTGAATGAACGAAGCCTAGTTATTTTACACT
This sequence comes from Cylloceria caligata, assembly GCA_963942595.1. NCBI lineage: Eukaryota > Metazoa > Arthropoda > Insecta > Hymenoptera > Ichneumonidae > Cylloceria > Cylloceria caligata. The sequence continues at coordinate 34,577,633 of OZ012710.1, read as the reverse complement.
GTCCCAGTCTATGACATCTAATTATTATTTTGCTGCTTAGTAGAGAAAGCTTTGTTTCAGTAAAAACATTTTTTTTTCTTGCGTTTTTCATCTTGAGATCCTTAAAATTGTCTGAAACCTCCATAAAAATGTTTGGCGCTTGCACGAGTGCATCAAGAACTTTGAGTGTAATAATGCGCTTATAAAGGGTAGTTAAATTGTAAGGGCCGATGTTGAATGTGAACCACACCTGAACGTCAAGTTTTTTTCTGCATTTCATTTGACATTTCTCAATTTCAGACTAACTCAATTTGAACCATGGAAAGATACACAATCGAACAACGCGTTAAAGTTATTCAGGCTTATTATGAAAATGGGCGTTCAAATCAAAATGCATATCGTGCACTTCGTGATTTTTTCGGTCAATTTAATCGTCCAAATGTGCGTACAATCGGAAAAATCGTGCAAAAATTTGAGCAAACCGCTGGCGGCATAATAGGGCCGTATTTTTTCCAAAATGAGGCCGGTCAGGCAGTTACTGTGAATGGTGTTCGCTATCGTGAGATGATAACGAACTTTTAATGGCCCGAATTGGAAGATATGGATGTGGGCGATATGTGGTTTCAACAGGACGGTGCCACTTGCCACACAGCTAACGAAATAATGGCTCTTTTGCGCGACAACTTCAATGGCCGTGTTATCTCACGTGGTGGCGATGTCAATTGGCCGCCAAGATCATGTGATTTGACACCGTTGGACTTCTTTCTTTGGGGTTATTTGAAAGAAAAGGTGTACGTCGATAAGCCAGCAACAATTCAAGAGCTAAAGGGTGAGATAATTCGGCACATTAACGGCATAGAACCTCAATTATGCCTAAGCGTCATCGAAAATTTGGACCATCGGATGGAGGTGTGCCGCCGAGGTCGCGGCGGCCATTTGGCCGATATTTTGTTCCATACATAATTGAACCATACCATATTATCATAATAAAAAGAATTGACAATAATTTCCTAAATAATTTGTGTTTGATTCGAAATCAACATCGGCCCTTAAAATTTAACGACCCTTTAGATCGTGTATGAGAGAGAGTGAGAGTCGAGACGAATGCCGGGATAAAATATACTGCCAGAATAATTAAGTTTAGGAATTGTTAAAGAGTTAATTTTACGGGATATTTTATCTATATTTTTCTTGGTCATTATTTTTGTTGGAGGACTAGTAGTCCTGGTAATTAAATAAACGATCTGCCGAGTGGCATTTGTAAATCCCGTACCTGCTATGTTGTTGGTGTTATTTATTTATTTTACCTCCTGATGTCATGTTATAAAGGGTCGGTTCTTGACTTTATTTTATTGTTTATTTAAAGTTATCTATTGACTTATTTTACTTATTATTATTTATCTGTTTTATTTCCTGACGTCTTTTATTGGTTATTGATTTTATTCGTTTAGATTGATTTAATTTTATTAACGAATCTTATGGACTAATTTTATGTATGGATTTTATGGACTTCTGACTACCTTGACAGTCCGAACTACCCACTCTGCCTCGAACAGCTGTAGCTAGCCTGGGTTGAGTCTGGCCGAACATCTCGTTATGTTCCCTTCCGGCGCGTAAGCGCCTGGCGCCGATCTCGAAAGAGTAAATTAAAGGAAGGAAAAATAGCTTGGGCCAGCTATAGTTAACGTGGTGCGTTGAGGCACAAATTTCCGTTACAGTCTTTATCACAAATAGCTGCACATACTGTTAGAAACCACTTCTCGGGCTTTGGTGGGCGGAGGGCGCCCTGACTACACCGCACGGCGTGTGCTGTTCTACGCACACGCAAGGCGCAGGCGTGAGCCCGCGTACCCTCAGGCAACCGCCAAGCAACGGCAGTGAACGCCTGGCTATTGTCGACGACTGACGGTAACCACGAAACCTCACGTAGAACAAAGGCAACGACGGCCTACTATACGACGCTAACGCGAACAAGTTACGACGCGAAACGGGCTGCAACGCCATATTATACTCTTATTATTATTCATCATCAGTTATTACGTAATCTTAATCTGTATTCATCATTTCTATTCCCTATTATTATTGCTAAATAAACAGCCTTTTGATTATTCTTGTGATACCCGTTCTCTAGATTGTCTATATCTCTCACTGCGATCCCACAAGTATGGACGCCACGCGGACTAACGGAACGGTTAACCAACGGCATCGTAATCGCCCTAGTACGAAGTAAGTATTTTCGTCATCGGTACAACAAGGACGCCTGACACAGCGTGTACCCGGTCGAGGACGAAAAGTACGTCCCTAACAATACGGAGAATTATTGCGTTCGCAACGCAACACCCAATGCATGATTAGCAATATGACCACGAAACAGCACAATTATTTCGGACAAAATAATTTTCATTAATTCATTAATTTTCAAGCTCCGTATCCTCCGGCGCTAGCAAGATCGTAATGTGCTTGAGCGCTTCTTCAAAGATTCCTTGGAACCGATGATCTCATACGCTGCTGCACGAGGCGTTTCACTGACAACTATCATTTCACGGACATATGATACCAGCTCGTTCATACACCGCTGAATCATTTCACTTTTGCTCTCTAGTCTGCATATGAATATCAATACTTCTACTTATTTCGGCGAGCATATCAAATATAGGCCGCTGAAGAACAATGTTTGGAGAGTATTTTCAGAAGCGTTTCCGTTTCGATTTTCCAGATTCCTCTTGATTCTCGTATTTCTCATTAGCGCTATCGCTTATTTTACCAAATGAGACGGCTCTGTGCTGGTAACACGAGGTTAAAAGTGTGTAATGCATTGTGTGCTCTTTGCGGGTATTACACATTTTCTCGGCATCAGCCCCATGAGCTTCGAAATATTGTTGTACGCGAGAAAAATCACTTTTAAACACTCGCCACTCGTCCGCACTGAGTGTAATTCCGGTAAAAGTACTCGACAATATTTTCACCACTAGTGTAAGAGTACACGTAGAGTTCAACTCGAGCCCGGCGACGATTATTTTACCAAATGATTTATTTAAACCGTACATAACGGGGTTCGCTATATATGCCGATATCGCGTGAGAGGTAGCACCGTTATTTGTCATTTTTATTGCTTTCGTGTAGACTGTAACTTTTCGAATGAATCGTCGGTGGTGTTCATACTCCGTTTTATACAGATTTCTGCCACCATCTAGCTGCATCGCCTTTTGTTTTGATACTGCAAATTATACGACTGAAAATTGCTCACCAATATCCTTTGATATTTGTCGCATTCTCCTCGACAGCCTAGTAAAAGTAGCAACAAATATATCCCGACACTCTTGCATATTCTCGCACACCTATGTGCACACGCACACCTCGACGTACAGATAAGATGTGTCATGAAAACTAAATAATATTCGTCGACGAAATTTGATGATTTTCCTCATGGCCGAGTGCCTTGAAATTAGATGAAAACAATATGACATTCATCAGCGAAACTCGATAACTTAGTACATCACCATCGCTAAATATTTCCCTAGGTCTTCCTTTTTTAAAGTGATTGCGTGCAGCCATCTTCTTGGTTAGTCGTATTCATTACATCGCTGCAGTATATGCAGAGAGAGAAAGAAAGAGAGAAAGAGCGTATTAGAGGAATATATATAAAAGTGAGCATCTTTGAAAAATCTCTAGTTAATTGTCTGATTTACTGTGGTTACTACTAAAGAGTGTCCCAACAGGAGCGCCAGATTTAATTTTAAAGAAAAAACACATTTATTTTTTAATTAAGCAAACATTTTTATTTTAACATAAAGAAAAATAGTTCCGATTAACCGTGAAATACAACATCAGGCAAATGGCCACCACGAAACCTCTGGCACAGGGTTATTCTTTTGTTGAAATTTTGAATAACGTTTTCGCATAAATGTAGCTGTATTTCACCAATAACGTGCCGTATTTCCTCTTTAAGATGTTCAACTGTTTCAGGCTTATTGGCATACACCTTTTCCTTCACATAGCCCTAAAGAAAAAAGTTAGATCGTGCGATCTAACACCGATGGACTTTTTTGTGGCCAATGTTGATCGTCAAATCGAGAAATGACACGGCCTGGAAACTTAGTCTGCAGTAACACCATTGTTTCACGTGCTGTGTGGCAGGTCGCACCATCTTGTTGGAAAAACATGTCCTCCACATCAATTACATCCAATTCGGGCCACAAAAACTCCGTTAACATTTCACGATACCGCACTCCATTAATAGTTAGCGCATTTCCAGCCGCATTTTCAAAGAAATACGGCCCAATTACTCCGCCAGCCCAAAATGCACACCAAACTGTTACTCGCGGTGGATGCATTGGTTGTTTGAGTATCACACGAGGATCTTCAGCACCCCAAATCCAACAGTTTTGCTTATTTACGTATCCGTCGAGTTGAAAATGTGCCTCATCTGAAAAAATGATTTTCTTCGAAAAATCCGCATTAATTTGATGATGTTCCAACACCCAATCAGCAAATTCATGGCGCTGCGCATGGTCCCGTGGCTTGATTTTTTGCACCAATTGAACCTTGTACGCGTGCAAATGCAGATCTTTTACCAAAATTCGTTGCATAGTGCAACTGGAAATGTTTAATTGTTGACCACGATGCCGAATGGAAGTTCCTGGATTCTCGGCCTGGATTTTGGAGTGACCGACAAGGACGACGACGAACCATGATCTTGTGATCCATCAGCGTAAATTTGGTCTGAAATTTTGTAATTAAACGCCTCACTATCGATTCATTTGGCGCATTATTGCGACCAAAAACTTGACGTAATTGGCGAACTGTTTTCGCGAAACTTTCACCATTTTTGTAATGTGTTTTTACAATAATTAAACGTTGTTGATTTGAATACTTCTCCATATTCTTAAATCGCGTGGTCTGTACGTGACAAATGTAAAAAAAATAACCGTACAACTCGTATTAACAAAATGTCGGCAAATTTTAATCCGGCGCTCTTGCTGGGACACCCTTTACTACTACTGTAACAGCACGATCATGGTCAGAGTGGTAAAGCGCTCATTGATAAGAAAATTGATAGAATTTATATTGAAGCGTAGACCGTCGTTACGTTCACGTTAGGGGAGAAGAAATTTACAGATCACCCTATGGGAACTTCCGACACAGGCGGTTGTTCGTAAAATTCGCGGTATGCTGTGCAAGTATCATCAGCGTGATTTAGTTGAGGCGCATACTACTGGATTGTTTGATAATCAAATAATTATTGATTCGGTGGTGCGTGTTATTCGTCGACGCGGTTGGCTGAATGAGCCTGCCCTGCAGCCCATACTCAATGAAAGATGTAAGTAATATACAGCGTTAATTACTTTTATGTTATTTCCTTTATTTCATAAGATTTTTATATAGTTCGACGGTATGAAGACAAAGAAATGGGATCCGACACCTATGATTTCGATGAGGAGGGTAGAACCGATTCAGATGATCATAGCAGGGACAACGATGGTGACAGCTCCGCAGGGAATCGTTGGATAAATTTTACCCAGCCATTCTGCGGTTATAAACCAACAAACGGTCTTTTCGTGGCCGGCCCCGCGAGAGAACCAGATGGAGCCGCCGCAGATCCATCGCGACAATACACTTCAAACGATGATACCACTAGCAATACAGACAACGAGGAAGAAGAAGAAGAAGAAGAAGAAGAGGAGCAGGACGAGGACGATGACGAGGAGGAGGCGGAGGAGGAGGAGGAGGACCCGGTAGATTCAGGTAAGCTTTTAATAATACGAGTACAATTACGCTGACAAAAATTTTAAAAATTATGGGGATAATAATTGTAAAATGAAAAACTGGGTACGAGTCGGACCCAAACGTTTTTTATTTTGCACGATTCACTGTGTCGAGACCTTCGACAATCGAGTTGGTTTACGAAATGCGTCGGCGGTTCCCGGGTGTAGTAGACGGATTCGAGGATTAGAAGCAAATATAAGCTTATAATCCTTACGTTACACGATTTATATACATAGTATATAGCTAGCGACAAATAAAAATTAAATGAAATGAAATCAAAATTCTAGAAATGGTTTAATTATGCTTGCAGGTAGACAGACTGGCTATGAAAGGACTGCTGCACGTGGAGGTGATATTTTGCCTCATGGTGAACGCTTCGGTATCGACAATGAGCAGAGACGATATTTTCCACGCTTTAAGATGCAGGGTCGGGAGACAGATTTTTAATTTCGTCAACCACCGGACGGTATCGATCATCTGACATGGTTCGAGGGCGGTGTACGAGATGTTCTGACACATCTTACAGAATCGTGCGAAGGACATGATTATGTGGGTATGACTCTGAGCGTACCGTCTTTCGCGCAAGGACCTGTATGGTTATCATTTCGACCAGCTCGTGACATCGTTCCTGACGATATATGGCGACTAATTAATAGTGTAGCTCAGAGCGTGCGCGAATTTCGAATAGACGCTGGTACATGTAGAATGACGACATGTATAGTACGAGGCGTCGAAGGAGCCGGTGTGGGCACCAGGCTTACACACGAGTCTATAGCAAAAAAGTAAATTCTACGCATAAGTAATAGCGATAATTTGTGTCTACAACGATCCCTTGTCACAGCCCGAGCGCATGCCGAATGCGGTCAAATACGTACGGGCGAGCTACACAGACGATGGTGTCAAATTCGGAACGGGCTTCGAGGTGCGCAATATACAGCAGCGATAGAGCTCACGCGTAATGCAGGGGTAACGACACCGTCTAGAGTGTGCGGTGCGCGCGAAATTCAGCTCTTTCAGGAATACTTGGTTCACGAGGGTATAGCGATTGTTGTTTATGAATTTCTCACCTTCGGAAAACGCGTTCCGGCTCTGTACGATGGGCGAAAATCTGTATTCTCTGCAATAAGTAAAATTAATCATACACTCTTTATACTCTATTACGAACGTTCTCATCTCTACCAGCCAATATTAAATCTCGCTGGTGCGCTAGGTAGTCGGGGGTTCTGCGCACAATGTAATTCCAAGTATATTCGAGTACTCGAGCATCGCTGTAGCAATCAATGTGTTGCATGTAAATCCACTTATTGTAACGGCCTTAGAGACAATCAGCCTGTATATTACACAGGCTGTAATCGTTCGTTCTTTGGTGCTTTTTGCCTCACTCATCACATGGGTGAGGGCTCCGCCGGTATCACGTCTCGTAAACGGTATAGCATCTGTAAAGCATTGAAAATCTGTAGAGGCTGCTCACGTATGATTAAAACCACGGATAAAAATATGCATGTATGTGGTATATCAGTTTGTATTACATGCAAGCAAACCCGACCGACTACGCATGCGTGTTTTATAGCACCTCTTAAAAAACCAGAGGCGCAAAAGGAGAAGGAAAAAAAAAGCCTTCCACGAGATTTTTATTTCATAATTTTGGTACGCAACAACACAAACAATTGCACGATGATATATCGACACGAATTCACGAACCGAATTTATGTGTTGCACAATGCGTATGTATGACATGTCCGGATATCACAGATATAGAGACCGATTGTGCTGACCCACAGTCAACGTGAATTCGTGTTTATCGATGATCCTGTTGGGGAGCTCGTGAAATTGGCATTATCGCAAACATTTAAAAAGACCATCTGTATTGCTTATAATGCGAGAGGTTTCGATGCGCAATGTATTCTATTGTAATTAATCGAAGTGCAAAAAACACAGTTGCCCTTTCTGAATATAAATGGTAAGAAAATTGCCTCGATGAAGATTGGCGATGTCGTTTTTCTCGATACTCTAAACTATTTACCCATGGCTCTTGGCGCTTTACCTAAGGCCTTTGGTTTCGCTGGTGAGGTGGCGAAAGGTACATTTCCCCATTTATTCAACACACCGGAATATCAGAATTACTCAGGTCCTCTGCCTACTCTGCATTTCTACTCACCCGATACCATGTTCTCAGCGGATCGCGAGCGATTTTTATAATGGTATGAGGAAGAATCGAGTCGCGTCGATTATAAATTTGATTTTGCGACGCAATTTGTGCAATATTGTCGTACAGATGTTACGGTTTTGAGACGAGTGTATTTAGCTTTTCGAGAGTTACTTAGACGTTGCTGAGCGTGTGCCCCTTTACAGAAGCATGCACAATAGCATCAGCATGTATGAGAGTATTTCGCATGAGTTTTCTACAGAAAGATCGCATTGCTGTGTTACCACCAGGGGGGTGTCGCTGGGGCGATGAGCAGTCACGCAAGGCCGTCGTATGACTCGTATGGCTCGAGCGTGAGCGCAACTGCGTTATCGCTCATGCTGGACGCACGAGAGAGTATCGCCCTCCGACCGGCCTACCAGTTGTCGACGGATACTACGCGAATGCGGGGGTCTATCACGTTCTTCAATTTCACGGTTGCTTTTGGCATGGTTGTCCGCAATGTTATCGCGTGAATAGAGATGCTCGAACTACATTCGGCGATACAATGGATGAGCGATACGAGCGTACCGTTCTTATTTCCGTGCGAATCAGATCGAAAGGGTACACTTTAAGCGAAATATGGGAATGCGATTTTGACAGATTACTCCAGAATAACGAGGAAATGTCGTTATACGTGAAAAATCACGCCATGGTCAAGCAGGCACCTCTCGAACCACGCGATGCATCCTTTGGCGGTCGAACGGAAAATTTTGTAAGCTTATACGACGTCGCGAATGGGGCGCAGATACGCTATGTGGATGTGTGCTCGCTGTATCCATGGGTGTGTCAGATTGGAAAATATCCCGCTGGACATCCGAAATTGTACGTAGGTAATGAGTGTCGAGAATTCGTAGGACTTGAAAACGATCTAAGTGTCGTCGAGGGTCTCGTGTAGTGTACCGTGGTAGCACCGCATGATTTGTACAGGGTGTCCGCCGGGAAGGTATACTACTTTGTTTGTTTTTAATTTTTGATTAAATGAAAGAGAATGGATCTTATATTGATAAATGTTTTATTTAATGTCGGCAATTATGTATGGAATACAATATCAGATAAATGTCCGCCTCTGTTAGCCTCACAAATGCGAGCCTTTTTGAGCACATTTTTCATTACATTCTCACACATTTCACGCGGTATTTCATTAATTTCATCACGAATATTTTGTTTGAGTTGCTCAAGCGTTTCCGGTTTGTTTGCATAAACCTTGCTTTTTAGATATCCCCACAAAAAGAAGTCCGGAGCAGTCAAATCAGGCGACCGTGGAGGCCAATCAACATCACCATTTTTTTAAATAACTTGTTGTGGAAGGAGGTCTCGCAGTAATTCCATTGTAATCCTGGCTGTATGCGATGTGGCACCGTCTTGTTGATACCACATGTTAATCAAGCCCAAAGCATGCAGTTGTGGCGTTAAAAAGTTTTCAATCATATCACGATATCGCTCCCCATTCACAGTTACCGTTACGCCGTTTTGATTTTCAAAGAAGTAAGGTCCAATGATTCCTCCTGACCAAATTGCACACCAAACTGTCACTTTTAATAGATGTAAAGGTGACTGATGAATAATTTGAGGGTTTTCCATTGCCCAGAACCGACTATTCTGTTTATTCACATATCCATTTAAATGAAAATGTGCCTCGTCACTCATTATGATTTTTTCATGAAAATCGGGGTTGTCATGGGCGAGCTTTTAACGATTAAAACACGTTGGTTTATCGAATATTTTTCCATAATAAATTTGCCACGTGTCTACTTCACGACTGCCAAATATGAACTGTCAAGACTAACGTTTACCAAAATGGCGGCAAAACAAAGTAGTATACCTTCCCGGCGGACACCCTGTATATCCCCGTACTGCCTGTTCGCATGCATGGGAAACTTCTGTTCCTCCTGTGTAGAACGTGCTGTACAGATATGGACACATCCGCGGGCTGCACACACAATGACACGACTGAGCGAGCGTTTGACGGCACATGGGTCGTGGACGAACTGAGAAAAGCTGTGTCGCTCCGATATAAAGTGACGGTGTTACGCAATATGACTCGACAACGCGACGAGGCGGTCATTTTGCCGAGTACATCGATACATTCCTAAAAATAAAACAGGAGGCGAGTGGACCGCCAACAGAATGTAACGATGACGAGGAAGCAATAGAGCGTTTTATAGCATTGTACAAGGAGTCTGAGGGTGTATATCTCGAGCGAAGTGCTTCGCAGTCAAATCCGGGTTTACGTTCGCTCGCAAAATTGGCTCTTAATTCTATCTGAGGAAAGTTTGGTCAACGTGAGAATCTTACAAAAACCGTTATCGTTTTCACACGCGCGGAGCTAATGAATTTACTAACGGGTCCTGAGATTGAGGTGACGGGAATGCTACCGGTTAATCACAAGATCATGTATGTAAACTATGTGAGCAACCGCGATGCTATCCAACCATCTCCGACATCAAATGCCGTAATTGCAGCATACACGACGGCACAGGCACGCCTAAAACTATACAGTTATCTTGATGGGCTCGGGCGACGAATATTGTACTGCGGCACGAACTCCTGTATTTATGTCAGTCGCCCCGATGGTAACGAGTATGAGCCACCAATCGGTAAATTTCTAGGAGAGCTCACGGATGAATTAAGTGAATACGGGCCTGGTAGTTATATAACTTCGTTCGTTTCGGGAGGACCGAAATTTTACGCATACCTTGTTCATAAAACCGACGGTACGATTATTGAAAATGTAAAGTAAAGGGTATCACGCTAAACCTTGCGAATAGCCGTCACGTAAACTATAACGCATTACGATCTTTCGTGACAGGAGCAAGGAGCGTACCTATTATTTAAAAATTTGACGCTATTGGACGCACGGAATTTCATCATGTAGTAAAGAAACGAAACCATGCGAACCTGTTAAACACGATGCGAAAGCGGCACGGGATGTACTCTACTGTACCGTACGGCTATTGTGAAATACGCTAATTAGTTCAACGCAAAAAAGTATACAGTTTTACGGTTGAATTCTCGATATTTTAAAATAATCTTTTTGTCTAATTTCATGTATCATGATTACTGTGTACAACACATTTAAAAAAGAAATCATTTATTATGTATAAAGCCGTTGTCTGCTCGTTCTTTTTGTGCTGCTATTCGTAGCAGTAGCTGCTATCTCTCTACCGTTACCTTTTGTTCTGACTTTCTCATCGTTGATTCCTTTTGTCCCGTCTTTCTTATCGAGTGTTTACTTTTGTTTTGAGTTTCTCGTGCAACCTCCGTCGACATAATATTACTGTTTAGAATTACATGATTTGTAAAATTTGCACATAGAGATGTATGCATAGTGAAATAAAAATATTGCTTTATTTGAGAGAAATATAAAAACTATCGTTTTTTAATTTACATACGTTGTGAACACCAGCTTATACCGCGGGCCCCCGCTTTATCAGATAGTACAGGCGCGCCACGCCTTATCCGCTCGTCAAGGCCCCGAAAATAGCTGATACCGCGGGGTCGCCGCCACCGTAGTCGTTACGATATAAGCTTATTTAAGAGTCAGCTGATTGATTTTGATAGATACTCATCGATATGGATACACGTTGGAAACATCCATGGACAGCCGTGATAAGCGGTCCTACGGGTTGTGGTAAAACATATTTTGTCAAACAATTCTTTAAATACATGAGCGAAATGACGGATGTCCCATTCAAGCCTATACTTTTTGATTACTCAGAATGGCAGTCCGGGTATTCAGAGTACGGTGATAACATCGAATTTCGCGACGGTTTACCGCAAGCAGCAGACTACTCGAATGATACAAGACCTAAACTTGTGGTCATTGATGATCTAATGCGCGAGGCATCCAACAATACTGTGGTCGATCTTTTCACCAAGGTTAGCCATCATAAAAGTGTTAGTGTCATTTTCATGACGCAAAATCTCTTCCATCAGGGTCACCGGCAGCGCGATATCTCCTCAAACGCAAATTATATCGTTGTCTTAAAAAATGTGCAGGATCGCGCGCAAATTCAGCATCTAGCCCGTCAGGTATGTCCCGAGAATCCGCGATTGTTTTTTTTTTTTTTTTTTTGTAGGAGGTATATTTCGATGCAACAGCTACACCGCACGGCTATCTATTATTCGACTTGAAACAATCGACGCCTGCTAATCGTCGATATCGCGCCTGTATTGTAACGGAACGCATTAAGGCGATCCGCTACTATGACTCACAACCTTCACCACATCTAAACCATCCTACACAAACTAAAATAAGACATAAAATATACCAAAACAAGACAAAACACACAAAATAGTTCTGGGTAGACAAAACACTCCAGACCGGATCGGAAGAAGATCGACCGGACGAGGAGAATAGGAAGGCCTAGTAGGTACACACGCAGAATTACAAGTACACACCCTAAAAGTAATGGCGTAAATAAGAGGCCTGCCTAGCCAAAGATCACGATGTAGAACATAACAGTAGGCGTAACAACAAGAACACACCGGCCTACTAGACAAGCGTAGTAGCCCCCGCCCTACACAATCACTAGACCAAGCCTTAAACATACGGTACAAACCCCAAATAGGCCACTCTATCCAAAAGGCGAGAACATCGGGAACGCCACGGCCGGCAAACGTAGGAAAGAATTCATGGAACTATCGAGATACCACGATACATAGAGAAAGATCAACAAAGTAAATCCTCATGAAACGTCGCTACGTACCCCCACTCACAAATTAAACATTAATATTAATAAAACACATAAAACAAACTCATATCGACCAAAACCAAACAAAAAAACATAGAGAAAACGATCCTCACGTAGGAGAACACCAGAAAGTAACAAAAAACATTTAAATCCACAAGAAATCGGTCCAAAAAACACCAAGGAAGAGATAATTAACCACAATTAATTATCCTGGGCAATTAGTCATCAACGAAGCAGCAGGAAAGCAGCCTACAAAACCGAGAAAGACCCATAGGGGCCTGAATCGGGAAAAACCATAATCAAACCAGAGAAAAATTAGATAAAAAGTTTGAACCTACAACTAGGAGAATAACATTGGCCAGCGAATTTCAACCTCGCAGAAACCTCGTTTGAAACCCTAGAGGGACAAAGAGCGGCTAAATATAGAAATTCGAGCAATAACGGGACCCCGACACGTCACCCCGCACCTCTCTCACCTAGTGATTGAAGTGTGACAAACATCACGTGACCTACCTCAAAACACCCTCCCGGGGTCCATCCGCTAACCTATATAAACCGCGATAGGATAAGCCTCGGGGCTCTTGTCAAATCTAATAAGTCAAGACGAAGTGCTGCTCGACAGCACACCTAGTACATAAGATTACACGTAGATTCTCCATGTAACAACGACGTGTTCTTTCGATCAATTCGATTCCCCTGCATTGCGCTTGGCCGTCGTTTGACCGAACGAACCGATAAAGAACAATAAACTAATAGTTTGGGAAAAACCATGTTAGAACGAGTGTTCTTTGGCTCAACTGATTCCCCTGCATTGCGCTTGGCCGTCGGTTGAGTAAACGAACTCATTAGAATACTCTGTGAGGAGTAAGGCTCCCCTGCACTGCGCTTGGCCGCCCCTACTCACAGCGTCAGGGCACACTCCACTAACGGGTCCCCACGCACGGCGTCGTGGCTATCCGTCTCTTGGAGTGTGAAGCAGCACGAGTGACACAAGGTCAAGGGAGTGGCATCCCGACTGAGTGCACCGCGCATTAGACTCGTAGGGTGTACCTGCGTGGGTGGGACCACGTTAGGGCCAGCACCAGCTACCACCTGCATCTTGCGGATACCTCGGCTGGTCTCAATTAATCGAGAACCCAATCGTACACCTCTTAAATGGCGCGAGAAGGTGCTTAATTAATTGCGAATAAAGGCTTCAGTATCCGGGGTCTAGGAAGAGCTAGCTGGTCAAGCTGCGAACCCGGTGTCTCTTGCGAACAGAGAGCTATAGCTAGGGAACCAAACAATAACAAAGCGAGAAACGATAGGTAGGTAAAATCATCCACACCACATCACTACACAACACTCGCGTCCCTACTATAAACTCTTTGCGCGACCATCGGCAGGGCGGAGCCTCGAGAGGCAAGTCCGCAAACGGGCAGTCCGAAACAATAAACATTCGAAATAGCACAACACCAGCTAACGTCCAATGATTAAAATAAGGCGAACCGGTACAGCTAATGAAAGTACAAAGGAACGCCCCGTATGAGGACCAAGCCAGCGACTAGGCCCCCCCCCCTTCAAATAGAGACACACAAAACGCAAATGGCCAACAGGATTCTGCCACCCCTATCCTAATAAAGATCGATAGAACATCAAAATTATACCAGATTTAACAAACCTTGAAATATACAAATTGAGTGTAAAGCTCCGTAAAGATGATACCTAATCACTTTACGAACTATAAAGTCAAAACCCTGATTTGAACTGGAATGTCATAAATTCCACATACGTAGGATAAGAAAAATCGCGTGCTAAGCAGCCGCAATCCCCTTGAAATATACAAATTGAGTGTAAAGCTCCGTAAAGATGATACCTAATCACTTTACGAATTATAAAGTCAAAACCCTGATTTGAACTGGAATTTCATATATTCCACATGCGTAGGATAAGAAAAATCGCGTACTAGCGAACGCGACTCCCTTGAAACTTGAGAAATTGAGTGTTAAGCTCCGTAAAGATGATACCTAATCACTTTGCGAATTATAAAGTCAAAAACCTGAACTGAACTGGAATTTCATAAATTCCACATACGTAGGATTAGTAAAATCGCGTAATAACGAACGCGACTCCCTTAAAATTGATAAATTGAGTGTCAAGCTCCGTACCAGTGGTACCTTATCACTGTACGAATATTAGAGTCGAAACTAATAGAAAAGGAACTGGAAAAGATTCCTCATAGGTAGACGTTAAGCAACGAATGTAAAGCAAGCGTGAGTACAGGAGAGTAACGAGATCGTTCCACCTACCATCCTCCCTACCTTAGCTGAACTAACCATCGAGCAAGAGCTTCTCCCGCAATCACGGGCCTTCCGCCCAGTAAAAATAAAGAAAAGAATTACCCAAACAAAAAGAAAAGACCAATGATGAAAGGGTAAACAGAACCGCATGTCTGTCACGGACAAATGCGACGCAACACAAACCTAAACTGAGGTCTGACCAACAAAAACAATAAAAATTACTAATAACAACCTAGTATTGATTGCAAATCTACACTTCCACGGATCCTCTCGCTCCCTCCAGCCCAGTGCACGAACTAGTTTCGAGCAAGCTGCCTCTCCACACGATCACGGTAGAGATCACTCGGAACAAAAATCTAAACTTGACGCGATTTTACACCGCAACCGAACTCTCGCGCATCGTAGCCGAAAACAAAAGGTAGGGTTAGAAATCGCGAATCGTTTCAGTATATTTCCCGATTACTAATACCATTACGTTTACGTGTCGCAAAAAGCAATAAAGTTTCGCGATGCAACGCATGATGTACCAGTAATGCGCTTGTAATGGCGTTGCGCGGACCTCTCGATAAAAAGCAAATAATTAAATTGCAAGCGCTGTGTTATCTGAAGCAAGAGCGACGACGTGTAAGTTAGCGCAAAGCAGATGTAGCGCTCGTACGGTGTATATGCGAGTGCCCTGTAAATGATTTACAGGGTAACGTGAGTCTGAACAACCTGCAAAAGAATTATTTTTGGCGGGAAGCGACAATTCTTCGACGACTAGCTGCCAAAAGGGGAAATTGGAGTGGTAAGAGGAGGATCATCTTCAAGCACTGTATTGGATTTCTCAAGTTGCTTTTTGCTTGTCTTGGTCTACATGAGCCATGGAATATGCCACTACTACTACTACTGCTACTGCTACTGCTACTGCTACTGCTACTGCTACTGCTACTGCTACTGCTACTGCTACTGCTACTGCTACTGCTACTGCTACCGCTACTGCTACTGCTACTGCTACTGCTACTGCTACTGCTACTGCTACTGCTACTGCTACTACTACTGCTACTGCTACTGCTACTGCTACTGCTACTGCTACTGCTACTGCTACTACTACTACTACTACTACTACTACTACTACTGCTACTGCTACTGCTACTGCTACTGCTACTACTACTACTACTACTACTACTGCTACTGCTACTGCTACTACTACTACTACTACTACTACTACTACTACTACTACTGATACGTTACCGTCTGTACAGACTACCGGTACGCCATTATCGCACCTCGACTCTGACCTGAGTCTACTTCTAAACTCTCACTCGTACAAGAGCGAGAGAGAGAAATCGATAGTGTACCAGCAGGTTTTACAGCGTTATCTTCACATGGTCGAGTACGATAATGCAGTACCAAATATTTCATCAAAACGAAAAATAGCAATCATTAATTTTTTTGAGGGATATATATGCGGCTATGCATCGGCCAATTCCCATAAATTATGGGAGAATGGACTCCACATTTTTACGTTTCGGTCAACAATGCAGACCCTCTTCAGAAACTTGTATTAAACTGTAAAGCATAACATAACAAACCAATAACAAAAACCAATAAATAAAAATGTATAAATAAAAGTGTATAAATAAAGTAATGTGTGTAATATTGTAACTAAAATAACTAATCTTTAACAGGTGTATTACTAAACGCGGAGAATAAATGAGCATAATGTTAACATAAACCCTGTTGGTTAACGTTGCAACTACAATTCTGGTAACTAAATTTATCTTTTTAACGTAGAAGACTATTGAAATTAGGTAAGGTAAGTATGAGACAAATGAGCCTGTCTATTGAGTTTATGTAAATTAATCCTCAGAGCCGTTCAGAAAAACTTTTTCGATAATTTAACCTCACTCAAACAACCAGTCAAATGATACAGTTGCCCAATTGTCATATATGTAAGATAAGTGGTATTGTCGAATTTACGTTCCATTTTTATAAAATAAACTAAATCACTGAGCCGTGCCTTAATCACTTATTTGTAAGTAAGTGTCAAACCTATTAATAAAACATCACAGATCGAAATTAGAAAATTAGTACTATGTAAACTTTTGCGTCACTAATTAAAATATTCTTTATTAACCACAGTCATTAAGTTGTTGAAAGAAATGAAGTTAAACTAGTCGTGAAAAGTTTCAATGTTACATTCTTGCAACATCGCTGTGATTTTAAAACTAACGGACTCTGCTTTATCCGCAGCTACATGTTTGTAGCTGTCTGTATGGATCGTGACTGTGAAGACTCCTTGAGAACTAATCGCCTATGGTTATGTACGCAAGTATTGTATTTACAGTTGTCCAGTATTTTAAGCTTGCTGTACATGTGAAGGAGATAGTTACAAACAATAAACACAATATTTTCTCGATTACGGGCTCAAACAAAGACCAAATTCCAATAGATAAAAAGTCGAATTTAGTTTACTCGATCTGTTGTGAAAATTGTGATTCAGTTTACATTGGACAGACAAAAAGATACTTGAAGACAAGGATTTATGAACATAATAATAGATTAAGATATCTTGACTCACATCACACCGCTCTGGCGACTCATGTAATGGACTTCAATCACAATTTCAAATTTGAAGAAGTAAACATTTTAAATAAAGAACATATTTAATTAACAGATTAGACTTAGAAATAATACAAATTAAGAAACATGGGAATGCTATAAGCTATAGAATGGATATTGATGGTTTAAGTGTTATTTATAATTCGGTAATATAGGTTCTGTTGTGCCGCGGAATATTCCACTTCGTATTTCATATATTCGGGAACATTATATAGCAAAGAAACATTGGAATTCGTTCAAGACAGGAAACGAAGTCCAATGCCCGATCGTACGATCGACATGAAGAACGCCGACGCAGCATGAGGCGACTCGCTTGGCGTTCGACGATGGGCTAACGCTAAAATTGCGAATTAAGGGATTTTCGTGAACACAGTTAACAACTGCTTTACGAAAATCAGTTATAAATTAGACTCAAGAGAGAAAGGGTTGGTTCTTCGTCAAATACTCGAAACAACGTATTATTGTACATTCTTACATTGACTTTTAAATAGACAACGGAAAGTTACCGTTGCCTATAATAAATACTTCCTTTTATATAAATTCGCGTTTTCATCAATTACTCGAGATCCATCTCCTAATCGGCAAACGATCCCAACAAATAATAACTTTTATAATATTATACCGAATACCGAATAATCCAATTATGTGGTACTGGCATAACATTTGGTGGCAGCGGTGGGATCTGCTGAAGTTAAGTGATACGTGATTTGATTGGACAAAATGTGTTTTGGACAAAGTAAATAAGAGTGATTCTGAAGTGACGACTACGACTAAGCTAACGCGAAAGCGCGAAGTGTACGTCGGTGCGGTGTGACATCGGTCAACAAGTCATAGAAAAACGCACAAAGTGTGCAACCAAGTACTCGAAGCAGCCTCTTGAGAAGAAGCCATCGTGCAACCATTGGCGACGCACTAAGGACAAACTCAGGAACCAGCGAAGAAACGGGTCAACGGCGCCAAGAAGGACGTCCGGACCATCTACAGGGAGAAGCTGCAGGACACCAAGTCGACAGCACCCGAGAACATCGCCATGGAGAGCACCGTCTACCAGATCATCTTTCTGTAAGTGGCGGTTACGTTATACTAATACATATTGCCGATATAAACCAAAGCCAGTTAGGACAAATAACTAGAAAAAAAAAAAAAAAAAATTTCAAAATAACCAGAGATATTTCTTTCGAGATTTTGTGGGTATATTTTAGAGTCTCGTTCGCCGCGAAATTAGCAACATGCCGGGATTTAGGGGAGCGAAACCGAAACGCAGAGTCAATTCGTTAGAAACTACGATGCCCTGCAAAGGGGTGGACTCTGCAGCAGGTTTAGCTGCAGCCGTCGGGGACATCGTGTACGAAGCGCGCAGGGCGTTATCAGAGCTCGCGCCGTCGGGACGAATCCCCGCAGCCAGACAGGAGGCCCTCGCAGGCCGACTGGACGCTGAGTTCGGCATAAACCAACTCAGGGCGGCGTTTCGCGATAACAGAAGTATACGTAGCGACGACGTGTTTAATATGGCAACTGGCGAACGAACGTCTGAAAGCGTAATCGAGGACAGGGTCGAGCGGGAAATAGAGAACATGCATACGATAGATCGCGTAGGATTCCCTGAAGCAACCCGTACGGCAGCCCGGTCGGTACCAGTAAGAGTACGCGATCGGTTGGAGGCGGTCGACCCGAGCCAACGTGAATTGGAAAGAGCTCGACGATAGTGCGAAAAACTGCAGCGCGAGCACGATCGAGGCCACCGCGAACTCGATCGCGAACTCAGGGGGGCCAAGACACCGTCGGCAGGACGAAATTTGGCGGATACGCTAAACGAGGTAGGTGCGGACGAATACGAACTCATCCGGTCCCTACGGAAGCAAAATACCGAGTTATTGCGGAGGCTGGAAGGAACAGGGTTGCGAGAAGGCCCGATACCACGTCCGCGGTCAAGGCAAACCTGATTCGAGGAACCGGATTATCCTTCTGCGGATCTCATGTTCCAAAAGGAACAACCGAGGGAGCCAGAGACTCAGGGTCGAACGCTCGATCTTGGACTAGCGCTGAAGAACGTCAAGCATTTCGACGGAAGCAACGCCGACGAGCTGGATGCCTTCCTACGATCATGCGAGACCGTTTTCAAGCGAGTAGCGTCCAGGGATCATGACATCCTGCTAGAATTAGTACTCAGCAGCAAGCTCGAGGGTAGGGCATCCAGAGAGATGAAGCATAAAGTCATCCTCTCGGTAGCGCAGCTTAAGACCGAGCTGAAAGCCCTGTACGGGAAGCGGATGTCGTTGCCTGCGTTACAGGTAGAATTCAACTCCCGCCGGCAGGGCCAGGGCGAGGACATCGCGGTATACGCCGCCAGGACAGAGCGTATCACCGTCGATAATATAGAAAAGCTTTACGAATAAGCCGCCACAATGTTGGAGATGGGCATCATCGAAAAGATAACGCGGAAGTACGCCCAGGCCAACTTCGAGAATGGACTGCATGGGCAGGTCCAGATCCTGGTGAGATCACGCAATTACGCCACCCTCCACGAGTCCGTAACGAGAGCCATCGAGATTACGAATATGGTGCAGCCACAGGGAGGGGTAGGTGGAGTATTAAGCCACCCCAGAAGGTCCCAAGGCGCACCACCCCGGCAGGGAGAAAATTGTTTCACCTGCGGAAAAACTGGACACATGGCTCGAGTCTGCACCCGGGATACGGGACGAGTAAGCCTACCAGTACCCAGTGAAAACAAGTCAATCCACAACGCGGAATTAACCTGCAATTACTGCCAGAAGAGAGGCCACCTGTGGAAGGACTGCCGGAAGAGACTGTCGCAGAATAAAAGCGAGCCAACGCAGCCGCCCCGACAGCCAAGAAACGCAGGCTACAAAGATGCAAGAAATTCGGTAACTGCGGGGTCAGATCCAGCCACTGCAGGCGTTAACACGCTGGGCGCACTGAGACTGAATACGCTAACTGTCCAGCAGAGACCTGCGTGCAAGCAGAAGAAAACAACGCTGCAACTCCTACAAGTAACGCTGCCGGCGTCGAGTGCCACCGCCAGCGATTTCGATATCGATGCACCGTTGGCCACGACCGGGGTACTCACCCTCAAGGTGGACACCAGAGCGCAATGCAGCATAATTAAGGAAGGGTGTCTCAAACCGGAGACAATGGTAAACGATTGCACCGTAGAGCTGCAGGGGGTAGCGGATGAAGAATTCCCCCCCCCCCCTCGGGATAGCTAAAATTGTACTCGAGACACCGGCTTTAAATGTAGAGCATTGGTTCTACATCGTTCCGAACAATGTGCCATTGAAGGTCAATGGACTATTAGGCATGGACTTTATCAAGCAGCATAAAGCGGATATTTTGCATGGCGAGATGCTCAAGTTGTATGGGCACTGCATGCCGCTACGGGACGGGCGGGACGAGGATATTGTAACACACCGACTATCTCATAACGCGCGGTGCACACACCAAGACACCACTACCGCGCGTTACGCACACCGAATAAGACCGGCCTATATCTGACAACTCAAGACGCTTGCTACGCACACAATAAAGCACCGCTACCGAGCGTCACCCACCCAAGGTAGGCCGGTACGTCGAAGACCAAGTCCCGTTATTCGTTCGAAAAGTACCAGTAGGAAATTAAAAACCAGCAACCAATTTCAAAAAGACCAAGGCTACCAATGGGCTACAGGAAGATGGGCCACAGGACCGCCACCAACTATAGATATACCGAAAGCATTGGCCAGCTCGAGGGGAGACCAGTATAAAAAGACTAGAAATTCGGCACTCGTGGAACAGTTCTGTTCACAGGTCCTGCCAACGCAGAAGTCCAGCTACCAGGAAAGAAGAATGAGCTCTTGCTAAGTGCAGCCACACTGATACCCGGAGAGCCCAGCTGTTATACCGAACACACATCTTTGACGGGAAGCGGCTGAGTTGGTGCTGCGTTCGAGGCTGACGCACCGGAGACCCAAACATAAACAAAGCAGGTCTCTCTCTCTGGTAGCCGAGGATCGAGCAAACTAGCAGTTTACTCTCTCTGACACGAAATACTCTTCGCAAGATTTTAAAGAACGAAAATATAATGTCTCCATACTAAAAACCATGAGATCATGATAGCATCGTCAGTTAGGAATAGAATTTACAAATTACTCAGAGAAAATATACAGGGCGAGAATTCAACCGGGTACGTTCCTGACATAGCTGCGCATGCATTAAAAATGCATTTCACTGATGCCCGGTCGTAGCGGCGGTCAGGTGGAGGAGCAAGTCGGCCTCACAGAACACCAGGCGGGAACTCCACTCCCACCAACGAACCTGTGACATAAGAGGCAAGCAACGACCAACTCAATAGAAATTCGAGGCGAGGCTAGCGACCGGTCATTTACCGACGGTACGCATGCAGAATAGGTTATCCAGGGAACACGAAGTATAGACAAATTTATCGACCGACGCTCGACTTTACTATTATTAATTATACTAGTTATCAACGAATACATTTGCATTATATAATTATCAGCGTCTTTTCACACATTATAGAGCATATTATAACTATCTTATAAAATCTATAACCAACTAAAAACATAATACAGAGTATCTTCACAAATACTCTAGATTCTTCCGCGTACACGATTGTAATTGCACTCGAGTGCCCGGGAATAATCTATTATAAGGCGCGTGGTAGCCATAATACCAGGAAAAAAGGTCCAATAGTTAAGTTTCATATTCAATTTTTTTTCTGTATCACACATTTTCTACTTGTTTTTCTTTGAATAAACCCTACTTTTACCTACTACAAAAGCCTAAAATTACTTTCCTTCCTGCTCGAGTCCGAACAAGCCCTTTAAGGGTAATGGTAACGCTTAATACCGTTACAATATATTCGTCACCACGCAGTAGAACTGCCGCCACATGCAAGTACATAGGCCTGCTTACAAATATAGATTTTCCTTCCGGAAACGCGTCTAACATGGATGCCGCCAAGGAGAATAAATTTGTCGGATTACCTATAAGGAGCGGAATCAGCCGAGGCAAAGTAGCGAGATTCCGTGTCACACCGTCAAAACCCAATAGAGTGAGTTTAGATATTTATAAAAACGACGGGGAAGTGCAACAGCCGACGGCGACACTCGAGCTATCGGATATAGTGAAGGCCGTACGTAGCCGACAGGTCAAGACTCTGCGCGTAAGCTCAGAGAGCACGGGGAAGAAGTCCAAACGCTTTGCACAGCAACAATGGAAGCCCGACTTGGCGCCCCCCAGCAGTGAAAAGCAAGCAGCTCGTGCAGGAATAATGTGCGAATACAACGGTGTATTCCATCTACGAGGGAACAAGCGACAGCGCATGCACGAGGTACAGTATCGCGCACCCTTTAAGGTCAGACTGAAGGACCTAGGATCGCAACCCTTGCCTGGGAAGAACGTAAAATCGGGGCATGGGTACGGTCAAATGCAGAAAGCCGGAAAAAGAAATACTGATGCAGACGCTCTGAGTCGCATATACGCGACCACACGAGCCCAAGTGGGACAGGAAAGAAAGTCCCACAAAAAAGAGAAAGATAGCATAATCGGGTATACGAACAGCCGCACAAAGCGGAGGGTCAAAAATACCCAAGGCAACCACGATAAATCGTCGAAGCGAGAGGCTAAACTCGTCCACAAGAAAGAGAAGTCGAGTTGCAGACAGACAAAATGCTAGCGGAAGGAATTGTCCAACCCAGCCGGAGTCAAAGGAACGCGCCGCTGCTGGTTGTAGCGAAGAAACCTGATGCGGCCGCAGTGGGGAAAATGCGCGTAGTAGTGGACTTTTACAAGTTGAACGAAGCCACCATCGAAGACTCATACCCACTGCCCAATATCACCGAAATATTAGACCAGTTGGGACGGGTCCTATATTATACGACTTTGGATCTCGCCTCTGGATTTCACCAAGTCCCGATGGCGCAGCAAGATAAAGAAAAAATCACATTTTCTACAACACAGGGCCATTTTGAGTATAACCGCACGCCATTCGGACTCAAGAACACGCCACCGACATTCCACAGGTTGATGAACTCCGCGCTGGCTGGACTACAGGGAGTTAAATGTTATGTGTACCTAGATGACATAGTAATCCACGGAAAGACCTTCAAGGAGCACAATCACAGGCTGCGAGAGGTACTGCAGCGGCTAAAAGAAGCCCGATTGGCAGTGCAACCGAGCAAGTGCCAGTTCCTACGCAAAGAAACACAGTACCTCGGTCACATCATCTCCGAAGAGGGTGTACGTGCCGATCCGAAGAAGATGGTAGCTGTAAGGGAATTCCCGGTGCCGAGAGACGTAAAAGGAGTACAATCCTTCCTCGGACTAGCTGGTTATTACCGAAAATTCATCAAAGATTTCTCGAAAACCGTTAAGCCACTCACAGAATTAAACCAAAAAGGGGTTAAATTCGAGTGGACCGCGGTAAGAGATGCTGCCTTCGAAGAACTGAAGACAGCGCTTACCACAGTACCAGTATGGCAATATCCGGACTTCGAAAAGCCGTTCGTTGTAACAACGGATGCCTCAGACAGGGCGCTCGGCGCTGTTCATTCGCAAGGCAAGATCGGGGACGATTTGCCCATATGCTACGCTAGCCGCACCATGACGAAGGCCGGGCAGAATTACACGGCCACGAAAAAGGAATTACTCGCGATAGTTTCGGCTCTCGCTCGATTTCGGCCGTATATTTATAGTACCCGTTTCACTGTAGTGACGGATCACCAAACGCTCACCTGGCTGTTCGGAGTGAAGGACCCAGGTTCGAGATCGATGCGTTGGAAAATTTAATTGGCGGAACATGAGTTTAATGTCGAGTACAAGGCAGGTAAGCGCAACACGAATGCAGATGCGCTAAGTCAAATATTCTTTACTACCGGGGCCCAAGCGAGAGCAGAGAACGTAGTCTGTGGGTCGGAAAAAGACAGCACTACGGGGCAAGTAGGCATAACGAACGACCGCACAAATCGGAGGGCCGAAGATACCCCGTATAGCCATGGTAGCTTGTCGGAGCGAGAGGTTGAGCTCGCCCACGAGACAGAAAAGGACGGCAAAAGCCTGGGTACGGGCAGCCGCACAAAGTGGAGAGCGAAGAATACCCCGAGCCAGTCCAGCACAGCATGGCAGACCCGCGAAGCGCGGAAGGCCGCGAAAAGCAAACGTTGCAGGGCCGCTCGAGACAGAGAGCGACCCAACGGCGGAGCTACCGGTGGGCACACCGAGCGACGAAACTGCGGACAGAGTACCGCGAAGGCTTGCTGAGGAAACGAGTCACAGCAGGGCCCGCAATCTTCCAGCAGCGCGAACGAAGACAGCGCTACAAAGAAGTATAGCGACTGCTGCAGTGGCGTAGCTTTTCCCTTCATCGATGACCGCCTGAAAATAATATCACGACACCCCCATAGGAGGGCATCAGGGTATCAGGCGTACGTTACATCGGATCCGGACCAAGTACGACTGGCCCGGCATAAGAAAGGATTTGGAAGAGTACATATCGTCCTGCGAATCCTGTCAAAAGAACATAAACTGGAAAAAGGAACGAGTGCCGATGGTGGTAACGGACACCCCATCGAGGTCATTCAAAAGTCGCGGTCGACATCGTAGGACCGCTACCGGAAAACGCTTCCGAGAAAAAATATATACTTACGTTTCAGGACGCCGTTACCAAGCACAGTGCAGCGATCTCCCTGCCGAACCAAGATGCTTCGACAGTAGCAAGGGCGCTCGTTGAAGAATTAATTTGCCGGCACGGTACGTCGGAAGCGATAATGGCGGACCGGGGCACCAGTTTCCTCAGCTCGACCTTCAAAGAAATGTGTCGACTGCTGCGAATTAAGAAGATACAAACGACGGCCTACCATCCGGAATCAAATGGCGCCCTGGAAAGGTCACATCGCACCCTCGCAGAATACCTAAAAAATTTCATAGACAAGGATCAAGGAAATTGGGACGAGTGGCTGCCATATGCAATGTTCACGTACAACACCACTCCACATACGGGGACCGGACTGTCTCCCCACGTGTTGGTATACAAACGAGGGGCTGAATTGCCGACCGCCGTGAAACAGGAGCCCCGCAGCGCCTATGCCTACGATGATAATGGTCGATGGCCTTGGAAGCATCGAGGCCATCATAAGAAATATGGACGCTGCCGATGCCCAAAAGCTCCACGAAGAGATGCCAGAATAAAGGCCTCAGAGCAGACCCTGCAGCAAGGGTTGAAAAACTAAAAATAAATGGTAAGGACCACCCTCAGCCTATACAATGAAAGCGCGCATCATATAAAGGCCAACGAATAGGCCCTGCTGGCCCAGATACAGCGTATGAATCACACAATCAATGACCACCTGTACAATGTAACGAGGCGCTAACACTTGGAAGAGACGCTCAACGCGATAAGTATAGTAGTCGAGGACGTACAGGAGTTAGTGTGGCTGGTAAACGACATAGCTAGTGGTAAGGCCAGAGCAACGTCCCTGCCGCCAAGAACGCTCACAAGACACCTTGTCAACGCACTACCACACCTATCGCAACGAAGGCAACGCGGTAGTGCTCGTGCGAGAGATACCGCTGATCGGGCAGCAATAGTACTGTATACAAAAAGTACCGTATACAAAAATACTTTAAAAATTGCAAGGTACTGAACAAATCTTACATTTGCCCGTCGACACACCCTACAATTTTGGTTACAAACAACGCACCCTGCGAAGTCCTAAAATACGCGAAAATGGACACAAATAACTGGAATACTGGCTTTGATAGGCGTATGTGTTGTAACCGCCCCAGATTTCAGCGTGAAAACAACAGGGCAAACATCTTAAATCATCCGTAAAGACTACCTTCCCCCGTACGCCCTAAAATTAAGGGAAATAGAGGCTGAGGCACCTCCGATACGCACCGATTAAGAAGTTTCACTATCCAGCGTGCTGCGAGATCCGGAGGGGCTACAAAAGCTCGGAGATTCGAGCAGAAGCCTTGGTCGGCTTCCTTCTGTTTAAATGTTACAGGTACAAACGGAAGCGGACACCGACAAGGACAACCGAGGCAACGACCCCGGCAGCAGCCGAGGTAAACATCAACCTCGAGCCGCTCGGACGACAACAGCCAGAGGAGTAACTGCGATCCGAGCTGGCCAGAGTATGCACCCGTCCCCCCAACCGAGAACGACTCGCTCGGCACGAAAGACGATAAGATAAAATATCAAATTGTATACGAGAAACCAATCGAAGAAAAAATTTTTTTAGAGAAAAAATTTTTCGTTCTAAGGGGGGCGGGATGTTGTACCGCGGAATATTCCACTTCGTATTTCGTATATTCGGGAATATTCCATAGCAAAGAAACATTGGAATTCGTTCAAGACAGGAAACGAAGTCCAATGCCCGATCGTACGATCGACATCAATAACGCCGACGCAGCATGAGGCGATTTGCTTGGCGTTCGACGATAGGCTTACGCTAAAATTGCGAATTAAGAGGATTTTGTGAACACAGTTTACAACTGCTTTACGAAAATCAGTTATAAATTAGACTCAAGAAAGAAAGGGTTGGTTCCTCGTCAAATACTCGAAACAACGTATTATTGTACATTCTGACATTGACTTTTAAATAGACAACGGAAAGTTACCGTTGCTTATAATAAATACTTCCTTTTATCTAAATTTGTGTTTTCATCTATTACTCGAGATCCATCTCCTAATCGGCAAACGATCCCAACAAATAATAACTTTTTAAATATTATACCGAATACCGAATAATCCAATTACGCGGTGCGGCATAACAGTTCTTTCAATAGGTTTCATGAATATGTGGTTGACGTAATTATATTCGAGCAACATAGACTATCTCCATCACATGTACAGCAAGCTTGAAATACTGGACAGCTGTAAATACAATATTTTCGTATATAACCATAGGCGATTAGTTCTCAAGGTGTCTTCACAGTCACGATCCATACAGACAGCTACAAACATGTAGCTGCGGATAAAGCAGAGTCCGTTAGTTTTAAAATCACAGCGATGTTGCAAGAATGTAACATTGAAACTTTTCACGACTAATTTAACTTCATTTCTCTCACCAACTTAATAACTGTAGTTAGTAAAGGATATTTTAATTAGTGACGCAAAAGTTTACATAGCAATAATTTTCTAATTTCAATCTGTGATGTTTTATTAATAGGTTTGACACTTACTTACCAATAGGTGATTAAGGCACGGCTCAGTGGTTTAGTTTATTTTATAAAAGTAACGGAACGGAACGTAAATTCGACAATACCACTTATCTCACATATATGACAGTTAGGCATCTGTATCATTTGGCTGGTTGTTTGAGTGAGGTTAAATTATCGAAAAAGGTTTTTTGAACGGCTGTGAGGATTAATTTACATAAATTCAATATGCAGCCTAATTTGTCTCATACTTACCTTACATAATTTCAATAGTCTTCGACGTTAAAAAGATAAGTTTAATTACCAGAATGTTAGTTGCAGCGTTAACCAACAGGGTTTACGTTGACATTATGCTTATTTATTTACCGCGTTGAGTAATACACCTGTTAAAGATCAGTTATTTTAGTTACAATATTACGTACACATTATTTTATTTATACACTTTTATTCTTATTATTATTATTTATTTTATTAATATTCACGCTGCGAAGATTTTGCTGTGTATTTGGTGGGACCAGGGTGGTGTTATTTATTATGAGCTGTTGAAACCGAACGAAACCGTCACTGGGGAACGGTGTCGAACTCAATTGATGTGATTGAGCCGAGCACTGCGCGAAAAGCGGCCACAATACGAGCAGAGGTACGAAAAAGTGACTCTACAGCATGACAACGTTCGGCCTCACGTTGCCAAACCCGTTAAAACCTACTTAGAAACGCTAAATGGGAAGTCCTACCCCACCCGCCATATTCCCCAGATATTGCGCCGTCCGATTAATACAACGATGGATATACATATCTGCTTGTTGTTATCGACGTGTTGAGCAAATACGCGTGGGTCGAGGCTTTGGGTGACAAAACGAGCGCAAACGTGGCCCACGTTCTCACACGCATACTCGCACGCAGTAACAATCGTTGCCCGCAGCCATTGCAAACTGATCGAGGCAAAGAATTAATCGGCACTCCATTTCAGCAAATTCTCAAGAAAAAGATTATCGATTTTCGCGCTGCTCATAATCCTGAAATAAAAGCCTCGATTGCCGAACGCTTTAATCGCACAATAAATGAGCGAACGTGGCGTTACTTTACATACACGCAAAATAAGCGTTACATTGATGTTTTACAAATTTTTTTATATGCTTATAATCACACTAGACACAGCGGAACGGGTATTCTTCCGAGCGAGGGAACCCTCGAAAATGCCTCTATAGCCCGAGAAAATTTAGCACGGCGTTACGAGCGTAACGCGAGAAAAATTAAAAAGCCTAATTACAGCGTCGGTGACTTGGTACGTATCAGTACAGCTAAAGCGGCATTCGTGAACGGATTTGACCGTGGTTGGATTAACGAATTATTCAAGATTCAACGAATATCACTGAATCGAGAATCATTCGTGCATATTTTACACGATCTGAATAACGAGACTATCGACGGTATTTTCTACGAGGCAGAATTATCACGAGTTCGAGTGCCTCCGTCATTTGAGAAGACGAAACAGAAAAAGATGACAAAGAGGAAGAACGCTCGGAATCACCGTCCCTGATAAATATGAGCTCCAAGGATAGCTCTTTCTTTGTCGTACTACCGAGCA
The DNA here is from genome assembly GCA_963942595.1 of Cylloceria caligata. Taxonomy (NCBI): domain Eukaryota; kingdom Metazoa; phylum Arthropoda; class Insecta; order Hymenoptera; family Ichneumonidae; genus Cylloceria; species Cylloceria caligata. Next base: position 34,548,359 of record OZ012710.1, on the reverse strand, counting down.
ACAGTAGTATGTAGTATTTTCCGAATAATACGACGACGAAATTTATTACAAAACTACCGCGTCAGATACGTTTGCACGGAGAATGGTCTCTTTCTTAGAAATTGCTTATCCGATGACTCTTTTACATGTTTCTACTGTAGGAAATCTCGTAACTTTTGAGGACGGTAATTATGATTTATCGGGTTTAAATCTTTTAACACGGAGACGCGTTGATGATTGAGACCAAGTTCCACCTGGTGTATACCGCTTTATAGACGCTCTTTTGGAGAGTATAAATAAGTTACCGCACGTAGCCGGTCATTTGCGCTTTAAATCGCTTCCGAGCGGGCAGGTCGAAGTGGCGCGTACATGCGACGCTCTACGATACCACGACGTTCGCATATCGCCCGCTATCGCAAGGCTACTAGGATTCTCGGAAGAGGCCTGTAGGTCTGTAATGATAGAACCGCAATGCGAATACGGAGGGTCGAGGCCTGCATCTCTCACCGGTGCTATACCGGGCAGCATGTTTCCATACACAGATATCTGCGAGAGCTATATTACAATCGATGTACAAACACCCCTCTTACGAGTTGTTCCCATTGATACTGATGACTGTCAGTATGGTTCGATAAAAATTAAATCGTTTTCAACGCCACGATACATACCTCTCTTGCGCAATAATTTACACACTATCGAGATCGATATAACAGACGAATTTGGAGATCCTATACCATTCGAACAGGGAACGTTGACTGTGACACTACATTTCAAAAGGTCCCACGATTGGCAAAATTGACACTCTCATGCGGGGGTCTGGTTATAAACAGCACAAAATTTCGCGAACTCCTCATTCATCGAACGAACGTAAACCACGACGTATCTCCCGTAAAAATAAATGTGTAATAAAGAAAAAAGTAATAAAGAAGAAGAAGAAGAACAATAAAAACAATCAGAAGAAGAAGACTCGTTAACGAACGGTTGCAGATATTTTTGGATAGCTGAAACAAGATGGCTTTTCTACATGCGCACTCGTGCGAGTGTCTTTAATCGGAACTTTAATTATTTTGAATGGTCAATGTGGCTTAAAGATTCTCGAGGCATCGCTTCTCGTTCGTAAAACAAAAATAGCTCCTGGTGTGCAGCTCTCGTATGCTAGAATTTTGGCAAATCTACGGCTAAATATGCTCTTACGAGAGTCGAGGTAAAAGCCGTTTCAATACACTCTGGAGTTCATGGAGAGACTATCGATAATATCGTGCTAGGTCATTAACCGAAACGTATAATTATCGATTTTGTCGATAACAAAGCTTTTAACGGCGACTTCAGTATGAATTCATTCAATTCCCAAAATTACAAGATAAATTATCTCTCGTTGTATGTAGATGGTGCTCAAATACCTTCGAAACCATTACAGCCTGATTTCGCGAAAAATCATCTACCATATTGAAACGTTTCGCGACTTAATGCACTTTATTTTTATCCCTATTTCGCGCGTCTTCGAAGCGGCTCAGTAAAATCGCGTAGCTTTTATTTTATTTCGAGCGAGATCCTTCTTAGATCGTAGGGAGAGGATGGGTTGCTTGAAATCGGTTCGTGCTCTGGGCTGGATGGTACGAGAATTGTGTTTTGGTTTTGTTGGTTTTATAAATGGTTGATTCTATTGTTATTTTTCTTTAATTGGTTTTATTGTGGGACCTCAGTCTTGAGTTTATTGATTCGCATGTGTCCGTGATGGACGTGCGGTTCGTTACCCTTTCATCATTGGTCTTGTGTTTGTACGGTATTTTTTTGTATGTTTGTTTGTGTGTAACGCACTGACTGTTTGTTAATTATGAGGAGGACGAGAGGAAGTTCGTAGGACGATCTGGTCGTTCGTACGGTTTTCTAACTTTCGCTCGCGTTTGGATGTTATGTGAGGTTCTCTTTACATCTACATATGCGGAATTGCTTTCGGTACTCTGGGTTGTTGACTCGATTGTTCGTATGGTGATGAGATATCGCCTATACGGAGCTCAACACTCAATTTATTAATGTTGGGTCATCGCGTTTGCTTGTACGCGATCCTTACAATTACAGATGCGGATTTATTTCCGTTTTTAATTTCGGGGTTGTCTCGATTATTCGTATGGGGATGAGATATCCCCTCTACGGAGCTTAACACTCAATTTATCTAATTTGGTTATCGCGTTTGCTTGTATGCGATTTATACAATATAATTACAGATGCGGCTTGTTCCTGGTTAATTCGTGAACGCTCGATTGTGATTGGTGTGCTGCGTGTCTCTATTTGATTTTACAAGGTGTGGCCCAGTTGTTGCCACTCCCTTGACCTGGAGACACGCGTACTTCTCCACTCCTCAGAAGACATGTAGCCATGGCGCTATGCGTGGGGACACGTTAATGAGAGAGTGCCCTGACGCTGTGATTGGGGGCGGCCAAGGCGCAATGCAGGGGAGCCCTTTCCTCACAGAGTATCTTATTGAGTTCTTTTCCTCAACCAACGGTCAAGCGCAATGCAGGGGAATCAGTTGAGAGAAAGAACACTAATTTCTGCCATGATTAATCCCAAACTGTTAGTAATTATCGTAGTCGGTTCGTTCGATCAAACGACGGCCAAGCGCAATGCTGGGGAATCGATTTGCTCGAAAGAACCTGGTTTTATTACATGCTGAATTTATAAGTAATAATTAAATTTAGGTGTGCTGTTAGGCAGAACTTCGTCTCGCAGAGTAATATTCGACAAGAGCCCCGAGTCTTGCCCGGTCGTAGTTTATATAGTTTAGTGGATGGACCCCGGAGGGGTGGTTTGCGCTAGGTCACGTGATGTTTGTCGCCCTTCAATCACTAGGTGAAGGAGGTGCGGGGCGGTGTGTCGGTGTACCGTTATATCCTATTTTTCTACATTTAGCCGGGCTTTGTCTTTTCAGAGTTTGAACCGAGGTTCTAGCGAGGTTGAGTCTTTGTTGGTCTGTGTTAAATTCCTACCGGCAGGAGGTTCAAACTTCTTTTAAGGTTTTTTTTGTAGTTCGATTAATGTTTTTACTATTTTTTCCATGTATGGTTTTACTTATACTTTGTATGTATTTTCCTGTCTAACTTCTGATTCGAATTTTGCTGGAATTAATTAATTATTGCAAATTTGGTGTTTCATGATGTGTTTTTTACATGTTACTCCCTGAGTTTTATGTGGTTTGTGCTTCCGTGTGTTTGTCCGTGTAGGTCTTTCCCTACTTTCAATTTGTTAATTGAGTTTTGTTATATTCTGGTTTGTTTTATGTTGTTATTCTGTTATTCTGTTAATATTTTATTCTTGAGTGGGGGTATGTGGTGAGGCTTCATGTGGAATCCCCTTGTCGTTTCCTCTTGAGAATTTGTGGAATTTCAGGTGTTCCACTAATTCTTCTTTCGTTTTGCCGTACTGTGGCGTTCTTAGCGCATTGCCGTCTGTGTGGCGTGGTTGGTTCAAAGGGTAATGCCGACTGTGCCCTCTTTGTACGGTAAGGCGTTTGTTGTTGCGCGTGGTTCCGCCTGCTTGCTAGTAGGGCGGGGGCTACTACGCTGGGGTCCGGTCTGTAGTGCGTGGTATTGCTGTTTGTCCTGCCCCTCGTCTTGCTCTTGCGAGCTTCTTGCGAGCTGTGTTTGTTTTGATGGTAGTTTATTTTATTAGGTGGGCCTATTTCTGACGCCATGCTGTTTAGGGTGGGCACTTGCGGTTGACCGTGTGTACCTACTTTCTTACCATGTTTTCCTAGTCCAGCCGATGCTCGTCCGCACTGTGTTTGCTCATTTTGTTAATAGATAATCTACTTTTTAGTAGTTTCATTTTTTTTCTCCTTTAGTTGTAATCTGTGTTTGTTGGTGTAGGTAGGATGTTTGGGTAGTGTTAGAATTTTGTTCTAGTAGCGGATCGCTGTAATGGCGTTCCGTTACAATATATGTGGATGGTTTTCAAACGTTGGTTTCGGGAACTGGAATACATTTCTCGAACGACGGTAATTCGATCGATCGCGATAATTATCGCGATGGATACTGTCTGTTTGCTTTTGATTTGACACCCGATCTTTTGGCGAACAGCAATTCACATTTGAATTTAATAAAGCACGGTAGTGTGAGAATAGATGTACGATTTGAAAATATGCTTGCTTCAACTATAAATTGTGTAGTCTACGCGGAATATGATAATGTCCTTGAAATCGATGCCTCTCGGCAAGTAATGGTGGATTTTACCGGATAAGCGAAAAATGTGCTGATGTCGGAATAAAATTATTTCGTGTTAAGAGACGTAGAAGCGTCTCTGTGAGTAACTAATCAGTCGAGCTCGAGCATCTGTACGGATTAGACGTGAAAATGGATATCGTCGTGGATATACAGGGAATGCGTGATAGAGACTCGGAATTGATTCTATACTTCTTTGCGATATCACGAGTCATGAAAATTCCAACCTGGAGGATGAGAAATCTTTGCGAAAATGCTTCAGGCACGCTACGATAAACAATACAGCGTCTTCGCATTGTGCAATGCATCAGGCTTTCCAAATAAAAAATTGACTTCGTGAGCACCCATTTAAAGGAAAATCATACATGGATGTTTGGTTAGCGGACGAAGAGGAAGAGAATAAGTAAGAGGAGAAATCTTCATCATGTAGTCGTGACACGATCGACGATGCTGTGAAATAAATTTTCCATATATACGTCTTTCAAAGCGTCTAGTCATCATTTAATCATTGACTATGTGTTCAGCTTGAATACTAGACAAATCTACGAGAGTCTGGAGAATCTAGCACTTTTAACCGTTGGCGTATACCCTGCTGACTGAATTTCTCGTGTATGGTCGTTACCGGCTGGACTCGTAGTTAACACGGATAACTACGACGGACCTAGAGAATATTGGATCGCCATGTACGTTAACCATCATGGAAAAGGAATGTACTTTGATAGCTACGGGCTACCACCGCTTATACCGCAACATCTCGCACGACTACGAAGAAACTGCAAGTACTATCGGTACGGCCTCAAGCAGCTACAGAGTAATACGTCGGATGTGTATGCACAATTTCGTATTGTATTCCTGCATCTTATGTCGTGCGGCTTCACCATGTCGCGATTTAATAATCTCTTTAGCGATAATGTAATAAAAAACGACAGATTAGTACGTGAATATTACAATACTTTTGCCTCTCGACGATCAGACAGTGATAAAAATAAATTTAACGGCGGAGGAGTCTCCGAGCGAACATTATCGTGTTTGCAGGGATGTTGCATACGACGGTACATATGTGTAAAGTGATTTAAATAAAATATTGATTAATTGAAAACAAATACATCGTCTTACTGTGTCTCTTATTTTATAATTATATATAAATTATAATCGAGGTCTCTTGCGGTACGGTATCATATTCTGCGTCTTTTACTGCAGCGCAATCGCTTCACGAGGAGCACAGCGCAAAGCGGTATGCATGTGCAAAACCGCTGACATTGCATTCAAAGCGGTGCACATCTAGTTATGATTCAGAGGGGCGGTTGTTATCTTTGAGCCCTCTGATACCCGCCAGCAGCATCCGGAGTATTCAGTCTGTCTTTAGCAGTGCACGACTAAAGTCTAAATCGCGAAAACAAAATGTATCCGAGTTATCTAGATGAGAAGCTATCGGTAGCTTTTGTGTATCGGGTAATATATGGTAGCAGTGATTATACCGTGTGTCTGCGGATGGAAAAAATGCCCGTAGCATTATCCAAACTGGAGGACGAATTGGAAAAATTATATATTGATGGACTTGCCGAGAGGAGTGTATTTAAATTTGAGGACTTGTGTGCGGGAGCGTCATGTATCGTTGTGCGGTATCAAAGGGTTATGCGCGGGGAGATTATCGACATGGATGATGACGGGTGCTGCGAGGTGCTGCTTGTCGATATCGATGAATTGATATACGTCGACTGGCCTCACCTATTTCACCCCGAGCCGCCGATTAGTGTGTTACCGTTGTTGCTCGTGAAGTGTACGGTATTCGGCCTCGAACATTTAATTGTCGAGGACGGAGATCTACATCGGATCGAGGAAACGTGGGGTAGCAATATACTGATCGGGATACGGATGCGTACCTCTGACGGTGCCTACGCTCCATGGGTGCGGGTAGTCCATATTACACGGACGCATAGCTGCGGATCTTGATGCGTGGGTGAGTGAGTGAGTGAGTGAGCGAGTGAGTTAGTGAGTAAGTGAGTGAGAGAGAAAGAGGGAGAGAGAGAGAGAGAGTACGTGTGTGTGCATATGTGTATGTGCCACGGAGTAAATATTGTTTCCGTCACCCTGGAGAGTCGTCGTAGATGCCGCCAACACAAGGGTGAGTTATAAATTTTATTCCAAGTATGTGTACACCTTTGCTCCATCCTGCTCTTATTTCTACTCTTCCTTGTTGACCAGGGTACCCACACCACCTCACTTTACCGTCTCCACGTTACCGACACTGGTCAAGCAGAGTGGGTAGCGCGGCGGTGGAAAAGTAAGGTGGTGGGGGTAGCCGCGAGGTAGGGGAAGGAGTGGGGATAGGAGTGGGATGGAGCAAAGGTGTACACATACTACTGTCGAATTTGATATCATTGGATGACTATCTTCCAGGCGAACAAGATTTATGCAGAACTTTTTTTGATCCGATGCGTAGTTTTCGAAATATTCCAATGTCTTCAGATAAATCGGCCACCCTGTATATGGCTTCCGCCATATACATTTTGTGTAAAAATGTGTAAAAATGTATGAATCCTAAGAACCCTCTCAATTGTTTAATTGTCCGAGGTCGTGGGTACTCCTAGATCGCCTTAATCTTTTCCGGATCGTGTTTAAATCCCTTCGTCGTGAGAATAGGTCCGAGAAAAGCAATGAGATTTGCTAAATTTCAGAGTCATCCCGCGGAAAATCTCTTGAATAATATCTGCAAACTTTGGAGATGTTCCTCATGCGACGTTGACAAAATTAATAAATCGTCCACAAAATTAATCACGAAATCTAATCCCTCGAGGACCACGTCGAGTGCTCTTATCAAGCTTGCCGTGCTCATTTTCAGACCGAAAGGCGTTACCATGATTTCGTAGCATTTCCCGTTATGCTACGAAACGGTAATATCCAAAAACTACTAGTTCAATTAACTATAGACATTACTGTTTTCCTACTACACCTTTCGAAAATATCCTCTATGAGTGGTGCTTTATTATAATCTTTATCTAGATCGTTATTTAATTCTCGCGCATCAAGACAGAGACGCACCGAATCGTCGTCTTTCGTTACCTGCATTAATGGATTTATGTAAATACTCTATGATTTTTGTTTCACGTCGACCTTCAGCATTATTTCTATCTCTTTTTGTACCCTCTCTCGCTGCATTAATGAGACTAGATATGAGCGATGAAAATGCGGCGTCGGGTCCTTTAGAATTAGTCGATGTTCGTACTTCATGATCCTTCCTGGAACCTTATCGAATATCTCCCGTCTCCTCTCGACAACCCTCTTGAATCGCTGACTTATTCCCAGCCTTAGATTTTGCCTCTCGGCCATTCTGCCGTCAAACTCCTCCTCCATGAGGCTCAGCTACTCGTCTCCACACCGAGTGTATCTTTTGCTTTCAAAACAGCACATATCTCGCTTGATCTATTGACCCGGAATTCCTATGGATCTACATGCTACCACAACCCATCACTCAATCTATCAACAACCTTATCGCCGACTGCTAAAATTCGATGCTGGGCATCGATCAATATGTTTAGCGTCAACATTCCGTCGATTCCTAACAGCACCGGCCACACTAATTTTGGCATAACCAGCACATGTAATGACCCTGTCGATCAGTATGTCTCTGCTTCCACTATTATTTATTTCTTGACTCTTTCTGTTTCCCCGCCAAATGTTTCGACCACTTGTGTTGAAGAAACAGGTTACATCGGACATATTTTTAGACTCACCTCATTCTGTAGAAAAAATTCTTCTGAGATGCAAGATACCTCGCTTCCACTATCGATCAGACTAACCGCTGATATTGCCGCCACCTCCGCGGGTATTCTGGACGGGTGTCTGTCATGATACCAATTAGTTGGCACACTCTCCGCTCCCTCATACAGATATTCTCTAGGATTTTCTATCATAGAACAAATTAATTTCCTTTCTACTCTCTTATCCACCTTCCTCGGTAACGACCTTCCGATGTCCGGTACTTCCTGAGCTCTGGAACAATTCTCGGCCACCTACCTTCTATCGTATTATATGCGCCTGCATCGTCTTCCTAAATCCTTTTTTTCTCTGACTTGGCCTGCCGTCATCCGGTGCTTACTTCTTCATCCTTCTTCACAATTGATCCTTCATTCTCGTTCTCTTCTCTCTTCCTTCTCCGGTCTCTCACTTTTTTCTTCTCTTTTTTTCTTGCATTCATCCTCTGCCTTGTTCTCTTCTTTTCACTTTTATTTCACTATTATTCATTGCACGCCGCTCTTCCTTCACATTATCACTGTTACTGATTTCCACGGGCGAAACGATTAGGCGTTTCCCGGATTCGTTTGTTACGTCCGGAGCTGAAGGCTTGATAGCAAACGTAAGAAATCCTTGCGTGAAAAGCAGGGTTTAATTTTATTTTTATTTTTGGGATTGCTATACTGTCCGCCTCTAAACGGACTCGGTCTCTCGATGCTGGAAAGGTTGCATACAATAAAACTCAGGAAAGCCAAAGTTATGTACTGATTAGAACAAGATCTGAATTTATTAAAAAAAACACACACACAAACACACACACACACACACATACTTACGAACTCGTGTTTTGTAGTACGCACAGTATCTTTTTTAATAGTTCCTTCGTAATCATACTTGAAATAAAATAGATAATGATATTGCCTTCCACAAGTAAATTTACAATACACGTTATTGTTCAATTTATAATTGTCTTTTAACTATATTTAACGCGGGGGACTGACATGCGACATGCTCTACTCTCGGCGTTTTCTATTGATTCGCGGTCTGGTATCCCGAAGCCGAAGAAACTGTATACCGGAGGTTCTAACGAAGTGCTGGCCAACGCACCTACGCGGAGCTTTAACTCTTAGTCCTACTTGCTTTATTTTCAAGAGAAGACTGCCATTCTCCTCGCCTGGACAAACTTTGCGAGCTCCGTGCAGGAGAAGAGGAGGGCAACTTATTCTGGACTCAGCACTTCTTACTGTGCAAAGTCCATTTGATTTCTCTTCATCTTCGCCTGGCATCGATGATATCATCCCCAGGCTAATGCAGAGAGAAGATATTATTTTTCGCCGAGTTGTCTCCTGTCCAGAGCGCGACAAAAAGGCGTGCCGCATTTCAGTCCAGGGGACGAGGGCGGTACGCGTCGACTACGGGACTCGGAAAATTTTCCGAGGCCCTTGCTCGAATGTAACACCCTCCCCCCGTTGGGGTGTCGTCGACCTCGACGACCTTATCCTATCTTATGCCTTACATTATGTACTTACTTAGTATAATCCGTAGTGTATAATCCATATATAAGGAAAAAAGACTTCACGTCGAGTCACATTAATGTTTAATTATCACTCACTATGGGATGATTCGCGGGCGAAGTGAGGGTGAAGGCATCGCCCGCTCGGCATGCCTCCACGTCCTGCTAATGATGACGGCTGGCTGCACTGACAGCCAGCAGACATCGGCAGGTTGTCGGTGACTTCGACGACGGAGGCGACGGCTGCCGACTCGATGTTGACGGAAGCAACGACTTCCGGCTCGACGGCGATGGAGGCGGTGGCTGCCGGCTCGATGTTGACATCGGCGACGGAGGCGGCGGCCGCCGGCTCGAGTCCCAATTTAAGTTGAGGAGGAAATCTGAAAATCCGGCCCAGATATCCTCCAGGGGGGCCCTTACCAATGTGCTCCCCATCGACGAGGAGACGTCTCATGGTATGAGGATGGCTTCTGAAGCGGGGTTGGCTGAATCCTTTCCGAAGGAGATCAACTCCTCGTAATCGGTGGCGGCACTCTCGTATCGGAGATAAGGCTCCAGCCAACCCGGCCGTCTTGTGATGGATAGGGTCTGAGTGGATGCATTTTTCATCCCAACGGTACGCTTGGTTTGCGTAGAGTCGTTCTTCACGACCCTCACGACTGGTGAATCTATAACCGAGGTTGGCACAGCGGGGGAGCTGGAGTAAGTCAAGTCATCTTTCCAGCTGCCCTGTGTCCCTACACAGAAAGAGAACGATCAACACACACGTGTATATCGCGCGATCCACTCATCAATGTGTCCGCCGTATCGTTGAGCGTTGCCCGAAACGTCGCACAGACGGCAGTGGTACGGGAATGTTCCTGACGCTCTCTTCAAGGCAAAGAATTCTTAAGGGGTCTGGCTTGGCAAGGGAGAACAGCCATCCACCCTGGTGGGGTAGATGAGTCCAAAATGCTTCATGTTGTGTATGCATCCGGATACCACGCTGTCGACAGGTGTGGATCGTTAGCCGGATTGGCATTAGTAACTCGCATGTGTTGGAGACAGATGTCTCATAGGCCGGGGTTTCCATAGAACAAATGAATTTCATATCCGCTGCTCTGCACGAGGCAAGGTACATAGAATCCGCGGGGAAAAATATACGATGATCCGCAGAGAGCGCCAGATAATTGTGGGAGGGGAGGACGAATTCCGATCCCGTCTTGTTGCCGATCTTTTGCGGAACTGGCCAAGTATGCATGTTATAGAGTTGATAGTGGGTGTGATCCAATAATGGCATATACACAACTATCATTATTCGTCCTTTATGATACGTAGCATCTGTGCAAGCGATAATGGCCAGCGTTTCAGGCCTCGCGTATTCCATGGTAATGGAAAACTTGCCTCTACGCGAGTAGCAGAATTCATTAGGGTGCTGTTGTACTGCAACCGGGCCTCATTCCTACGTAGCATGATTATTTTCCATTTGTAACTGCGTGAGGCTTGTAACGAGACTGTCCACCCGTTAAGCTTCTACGATGTTTTCTTCGTGTAGTGTTTGAGGCCTCGACGTTGTTATATGCATTTGTTTCCCGATCAATCATCAATTCATCCATCAAGTGCGTGAGATTTGTCTGATCGGCAAACAGTCGGTCAATTTGGCCGTTTAAATACTCGATATCTTCTTGAGTCAGAGTAGCAAATAGTGACTTACTGACTGATCTAATGAGGCCTAGAGGGACTGACCTTCTCGTTGTGGTGGGTGTATATTTTCTATCGGTTCTCGTATGAGCCTGGAGTCGTATGCGACCAGTTTTAATTCGTCCATGAGTCTTGCTGCTCGAGATATCTGGCTAGAAATGTCCTTTATTCATAGCATTTCCCGACAGATATTTTCCGAATTTATTAGGCTGCATGAACCAAGGATCCGCTGCAGTCGAATCCCGTCGGTAGGAAAATCCTCTATAAACGGCCAAGTTCTACGAAGACTTGTGATTTGGAATGAATCTGATCCGCTGAGCGAGCATAGTACCGATGCAATAAGTCCGAAAAAAATCCCAACGGCATTCATGTTGACTTCTTGAAGCGAATTTGAATAATAATCTTTAAACAATGCATTTTCTTCTCTTTAAACTGTTCCTTCCGTGGATTCCACTTATGAGAGGATGCACGCAGGCATACATAGGTATTTTCTCACGCATACAATTGACAATACCTATCTACACTTGGATTATTTGTCGTGTAAATTCGTACACACAATTACTCACATGTTTTGTATGAATATAGAGGTAGACACATACCAGGTGTATGCATAAGTTTTTTCCGGTTTTTTGGTAAAAAAAACACGTAATTTTCAAAGGAAATTAATTTTTGTTTTATTCAAAATATTGGCCATCGGCTTCTACACATTTCGCCCATCTTTCAGGTAACTTATGAATACCATGCCAGAAAAACTGCTTGTCTTTTGCGGCAAACCATTCGTCGAGCCATTTTCCAACTTCCTCGAAATTGCTGAAGTGCTGCTCTGGGAGCGCGTGCCCCATTGATGCGAAGAGGTGATAGTCAGATGGCGCCAGGTCTGGCTAATACGGCGGGTGCGGAAGGATGTCCCATCCAAGCGATTTCAAGGTGTCTTTCACTGCTTTTGCTGTGTGAGACGGCGCATTGTCGTGTAACAAAATCACTTTGCCATGTCTTCTGGTCCATTCCGGTCGTCTTTCGATGCGTGGTTTAAATTAATAATTTGTTGGCGATAGCGTTGTGTATTAACGGTTTCACCGGGCTTCAAGAGTTCATAATACACAATACCGCTCTGGTCCCACCAGACACAGAGCATGGTCTTCTTGCCGAAGCGATTTGGCCTTGGTGTTGAAGGACCGGCTTCGCCAGGTGAAAGCCACGATTTTTTCCGCTTCGGGTTTTCAAAATAAATCCATTTTTCGTCACCCGTCACAATTCGATGCAAAAATGATTTCCTTTCGTGGCGTTGAAGCAGCACTTCACAAGTGACTTTGCGATTTTCTATTTGACGTTCATTCAAATCGTGTGGGACCCATTTACCGAGTTTATTGATCTTCCCCATTACTCGTAAACGTCTGCTGATTGTTTCTTGTGACACATGTAATGCTTCTGCTAATTGCCGTTGAGTTTGAGTTGGGTCATCATCCAATAACTCCTGCAATTGCTCGTCTTCGCATTTTTGTGGTCTACCAGAGCGCTCACCGTCTTTCACATTGAATTCACCACTTTTAAATTGTCGAAACCATGTCTCACATGTTCTAATCGATGGAGCGTGTTCACCATATGTTTCTACCAGCAAACGTTGACTTTCAGCAGTCTTTTTCTTTTGATTAAATAAGAAAAACAATGCGTGCCGCAAATGTTCTTTTTCAGGCACAAAACTCGACATGATCACTGAACGATAAAACAAAGACGCTAGTTTTTGGCGGACTCAACTTGTGTGTGTTTGTAGGTTAGTATCAGATGAACAAAATGACGTATGTGTCAAATTAATACGCTGCGTACTTTTCGCTGGCGCCATCTCTTAGTTAAACCGGAAAAAATGTATGCATACACCTGGTATATTCATCCCCATTGTATTGAATGCATACATATATTATATACGTATATATGACGTGATAATATATATGTATATAAGAAAAAAAAAGTATATAAAGGGTGGTTAAATTTTAAGGGCCGATGTTGATTTTGAATAAAACACAAATTATTTGGGAAATTATTGTCAATTCTTTTTATTATGATAATATGGTATGGTTCAATTATGTATGGAACAAAATATCGGCCAAATGGCCGCCGCGACCTTGGCGGCACACCTCCATCCGATGGTCCAAATTTTCGATGACGCTTAGGCATAATTGAGGTTCTATGCCGTTAATGTGCCGAATTATCTCATCCTTTAGCTCTTGAATTGTTGCTGGCTTATCGACGTACACCTTTTCTTTCAAATAACCCCAAAGAAAGAAGTCCAACGGTGTCAAATCACATGATATTGGCGGCCAATAGACATCGCCACCACGTGAGATAATACGGCCATTGAATTTGTCGCGCAAAAGTGCCATTGTTTCGTTAGCTGTGTGGCAAGTGGCACCGTCCTGTTGAAACCACATATCGCCCACATCCATATCTTCCAATTCGGGCCATAAAAAGTTCGTTATCATCTCACGATAGCGAACACCATTCACAGTAACTGCCTGACCGGCCTCATTTTGGAAAAAATACGGCCCGATGATGCCGCCAGCCCATAAACCGCACCAAACAGTCACTCTTTGTGGGTGCATTGGTTTTTCGACAATCACTCTTGGATTATGATTCGCCCAAATGCGGCAATTCTGCTTATTGACGAATCCACTGAGGTGAAAATGTGCCTTATCACTGAAGATGATTTTCTTCGTAAATTGATTATGCACTGTTGCCATTTCTTGCCACCATTCTGACCATTGACGATGTTTGGAATGGTCAAGAGGCTTTAGTTCTTGAGTCAACCTTATAAGCGTGTAAATGCAAGTCTTTATGCATAATGTTCATCAACGACGAGCGTGAGAGGTGCAATTGTTGGGCACGACGACGAGTTGAGGTGGACGGCTCTTCAGCCACACTATCGCGAACAACAGCAATATTTTCTGCAGTACGAGCTGTACGAGCATGCACTGGTGTTTTAATATCTCCTACAGACCCGGTTTGCTCAAATTTTTGCACGATTTTTCCGATTGTACGCACATTTAGACGATTAAATTGACCGAAAAAATCACGAAGTGCACGATATGCATTTTGATTTGAACGTCCATTTTCATAATAAGCCTGAATAACTTTAACGCGTTGCTTGATTGTGTATCTTTCCATGGTTTAAATTGAGTTAGTCTGAAATTGAGAAATGTCAAATGAAATGCAGAAAAAAACTTGACGTTTAGGTGTGGTTCACATTCAACATCGGCCCTTAAAATTTAACCACCCTTTATATGTTGTAATTAATTTTCCCAACTCCACCGCTTCCAGTTCCTGCGGATGGTTAGAAAAGCCCGTGCTCCCGCATGCTGGGCGCCAGTTCCGGGAAATAAATTATTTCCTGAGACAGATTTAATTCGCACGCACAATGCACGGGGCCAGCTCGGCTTTGCTGCAGCCTTGGTAATTAGTAGAGGGAATGGGTCAGTTAGAGGTGTCTTGCGCAGAAAATCTCAACGCGGCAGCTTGGGGAATATCAAGAAAAGAATGAACAATTTATTGCAGCTGGTGAACAATATGATTAGCTGAGAGCCAAGGTGGAATTCTCGGAAGCACGGGCGGGAAGCGTCACAAATAGTAACGTGCTAGATTCCCGTCAATTCAATTTTGCTTACCCAATTTAATAAGATATTTCGGACTGGTGACAACCATAAAACAACCACTCGCCTAATTGGGTACATGCGAAATCCAAAATAAAATAAAAGATAATAATAAACAAGTAAACGAAGCTAATTAAATAACACAGAATAAATAAATGAATAAAACAGAATAAAAAGTCCAAAATAAATAAGCCCCAGTAAATAAAACTAATAAGGTAACACGGAATAAATAAATCGGAAACAATAAAACGAAATACTACGTCTAAAGAAATAAAAATAGAACTAAAAAAATATATATTAGATAACGGTTAAGACGCAATCAAATAAATAAAAAAACAATAAACACCATAAGCGCAACCACTGGACAGCACTAGGTCACGGAATATCTAATAACGAACGAAATCAATTTTCGGCAGTCGGAGGAATAAATAAAACAGAAACAGTCAAATAAATAACAAGCATTATCTCAGGACAGATCTCATTTTCACATACACTCATGTTCCATACGTGAACTCTGCCATGCTCAAATTTACAGTAACAAAATATTTAACTAAAAAAGAACAACAATGAAATGGAACCCTTTCGGTGATCCTTTTATTCTCGGGAAGCGAATTGTTTGTAAATTTGAAATACCGGGCGGTAGCTGTTTGATTGCTATTCTCAAAAAGACGTTGGATTTCCGGCACGACAGCTGCCGTCACGATAATATCGCTCAAATTTTCTCACAAAAATTACTGGGGCTAACTCCCATACTCCAATCAGAGACGAACGACGGCCTTACCGGAAGGTTGCAGTATCGGGAGCCTCTCGAGAAATAATCTCACAGTGGTCCAGAATCGCGGGGGCAGGTGTCGGTTTTCGTCGACTAGATACGGCAGCGGACCCAGTATACACATCCTCGTTGTACAAAATACGGCGCAAGAGTCCCCGATGAGACGTTGGCTCTCGTTGTTTGAGCCGATGAACTCCCGCCTTCCCAATCATAGCCACCAATATAATTTAAAGTATGGTAACGGTAGTTGCGAATGGGGTTAATACCCGAGCTAGGATTGGCTCTAGCGAGAGCTTCGATGCCTCTTATACCGCAACAGCATGACGTGACCGCAATGAAAGTGGCTCAGCCGCGCAGCGAAATTCCAAATGCCGCCCGAGATTATTACATCTCCCGGTCCCCATGGGATGCTGTGGAGATCGTCTCCGCAAAGTTCTCTTTACGAGAGCGCTGATGTCAAAGACGGGGCTAGGGCTTGCTCGCATGACGACGACGGAGACTGGAGATCTCTCCTCTCGCCGATACCGTAGTGTCCTTCCGGCTCCCGCAGCTGACTTTCCTGTCGATGCTGACACCCCAGTGCTCGGACCGTCGCCCGTTCGGGAGTATTAGACCACAAAAAAACAAAAGAAACACAAAGTAAATATTTATCGCTTTGCATGCTAAAATATCTGTCCTGTTGGATTGCCTCGAGGAGACCCTCAGCCGAACGAACAGGTTGATACCGGTCAGCCCCACTCTGTCCAACTTTATGACGGGCTTACAAAAATAACCTGTCACAACTTCTCCCCGCCCCCTAGACCCAGGACGACCTAATCCGATATAGGCCGTCCTTCCTCTGGGCGGGACATTCACCTTCCAAGTTGCTCCCGTGATGCTCGCACTCGTACGAGGAGATCCGAGAGGTGCCAGGGAACCAAAAGAACATATTCACGATATCGAGCGCAAGAGATTTCTCAAGCAACCAATACCACCGTAATCACCCCAATAATTACGGAAACAACACACACATAACAAAACAAACTTACAGGTTCCGTGTGTCCCGGCCTTCTTTCTACTTCGGGCGTACCTCCGAAAGGCTAAGGGAAGGGAAAGGGCTGCTAAATAAAAAAAAGTTATTTCATGTGGCGGTAGCATTTCCTCTCTTTATTCTTCGACCGCCCGGTCTACACGGTAGCCCCCTTTCCGTTGGGTATCGCCAGCCGAGATCTGTGTTCCTGGGTCGCCCGGTTGCCCAGGTTGCGCCACAGGATGGATCACAATCTGGGCAAGTCCAGGCGGTTATTCTCTTCTTTCCACATAGGTAACAGAGTAGGGCTTGTTGTTCGGAGGGACACTGGCCCCTATTGTGCTTGTAGCCGCCGCAATTCCGACAAAAAAGCCCTCACTGCCTGACTGCGGTTGCGGAAACGGCGTCGGTGGCAGGGCCTCGGTGTCGGGGGGTAGTGTCCGGCCACTCCGCCCACCACCCTACGGCCCCGATCGGCGCAGGAGCGTCATCCGGCTCCTCGTCTGAATCGTTTCAGACCAGCTACTCCTGAGGGCTCTCCTTGAGCGTCCCCTCGCGGATCGCCCGGTGAACCCGGCGTCGTTCCCGGGTCATGTCCCTCATAAACTCCGCCATCCTGTAAGGGAGCAAAGAATAGTTATAAGTCTTCTATCGCCATCTTCCGTCCCCGGTTCCCCTCGAGATCCCCAATGTCGTAGACCCCCGGCAAGAGCACCCGTCCTACCCGAAAGGGCCCATGAAATTTCGTGACCAGCTTCGCGACCACATTCTACGCACCGTTTGACAAAACACACTGCATTATCAGCACGAGATCCCCCCCCCCCCCTCGAACGTTCTTTCCCGACGATACTTGTTATACTGTGACGCCTGATGCTGATACGCTCCCTCGAGATCGTGGGTGACTTGCTCACGCACGCATTCCAATTTGCACATTCGTTCCGACCACCGTTCCCGTGGCAACGGAACCATCTCGTGGTCTCCTTCCACTCGATGACTATAGAAATTATGCGGCGCAGGCTCTCGCCCAAAGTTCAAAAATACCAATGAGTTTCCCATCGATGAATGCTGCGCGGTATTGAAGGCGAAGCGATACTCGGCCAAATGCTCATGCCATGCGCAATTATTTACCACAAGAAACGACAAGATCATTGTTTTTAACACGTTAAGCGCCACGCCGAATTTCTGTGCCGTTCCGTTCAAGCCGCAGTTAGCCGTCAGGCGGGCCCTGCCGGGCGCGCCGTGATAGAAGAACGAAAAGTCTGCCGCCGGTCCCTAGGGACCGGCGTGGCGCTTAACGTGTTAACGTCCGGTTAACGTGGTACGGTGGCATAGTGGTATGATAAATTCCCCGCTCGGTAGCAATAGCGCTCAAACTCTGATTCACGAATTCCGTGCCATTGTCCGTTACCAACACCTGCGGGGTTGCCCATCACGAGAAGACTAATTCCTCCAATGCCTCGCTAATCTTTTTGCCGGTGGTTTTGCGCAGTGAGCAGCACTGCCCACTTCGTGAACAGGTCTTAAATCACGAGAACGTATACAAAGCCCGCATTTTATGGTGGAAACGGTCCCATAATATCGGTGGCGACCACCGTACATGGCTCTTCCCCAATTCGCCGGTCCGTGAGGCCAAGCGGGGGTCTCTGAACCTTGGTCCGCTGAGATATCCCACAATGCCGGAAGTGGCGTACCAAATCCCGCATCATCCCTGGCGAGAAGTAACAACAAAAAATACGCTGTTACGTTTAGTTTCTGGGCATACCACCGATCGTTAGCTACCGTCACCGGCTCACGTTCGACTGTTCCCGAGCCTTCTATTGCAACCACCAAGAAATCAAAACCCGATCCCTTTTCTTGGCTCGTCGGTCCAGGTGGCGTATTCTCGTTCGAGCATTCCTTTGTGATACAGCACCTCGAAATTGTATGAGTTAACTGTAATGCCAACCGAGCTAAACGTGCCACGGGATCCTTCAACGACTGTAACCACCGAAGTCTGTGGTGATCAGTAATCACCGTGAAATGATAACCCTCCAATTACGCACGAAATTTCCAAACTGCCCAAAGAATAGCCATGCAATCTTGTTCGGTGGTGGTGTAATTTTACTGCGCGGTAGGGAGAGTACGACTCGCATACGCGATCGGGTTGTCCTCGCCCTCTAACTGCTGCGTGAGCACGGCGCCTAAGCCACTCATACTCGTATCAGTTTGCAGCGTGAATTTCGCTTAAAAATTAGGGCACGCTAGCGTCGGAGCACCGGTCAATGCTTCTGGTCGTCCCTCCACTTCCACGTCTGCTTTTTCCTGGTCAGCAACGTTCATGGTTTGGCAAACTTCGCAAAATACGGAATAAGCCGACGGTACCACGACGCCATCTTTAAGAATCGTCTCAAATCTTTGATACCCTCCGGGGGTGGAGGCAATTCCTAATCGGAACTGTCTTCTCCGGATCGACTTGCAACCCATGCCGATTCGCAAGGAAACCCAGATATTTCACCTCAGGACAGCAGAATTCGCATTTTTCGGGATTAATCGCGAGACCTGCTCCCGTGATACGATCAAACACACGCTTCAACCAAACCAAGTGTTCCTCAAAAGTTTCAGTAACAATAATAATGTCGTCTAAATTCGCGAAAGCGTGAGGTTCCATTTCCGGGCCAATCAGCTTGTCTAGCAATCGCTGAAAGATAGCGGGTGCACTCGACAAACCGTATGGCATCCTTTTAAACTCAATAATCCTCGATGCGGTACCGTGAATGCCGTCACCTCTTTCGAGCTTCCCTCCAACTGTATCTGGTGGTACGCTTGACTAAGATCGAGGGTAGAAATATATTTGGCTGCACGTAATTCCAGAATCTGGCTCATATATGGCAGCGGATACGCATCTTTTTTGGAGACCGCGTTGACTTTTTGGAAATCGAGGCAAAACCGATAGGTATTATTCGGTTTCTTAATCATGGTAATCAGCATTGACCAATCACTGCACGAAGGCTCGATAACGTCAGCCTCCAACATGCGTCGACCTTGGCATCAATAACCTCCCGCATAATCGCTGTCACAGGATAATACCGCGGTATATTCGGCCTCGCCGTGCCGACGTCGATTTTATGTTTAGTGAGATGCGTCAATCCCGACGTGCTCTTAAGCTTCGGCAGCTCTATTCTGAGAATTTCTATCAACTGTTCTGTTTCCTCTCGCTCGAGATCCGAAATTCCCAATAAAACGTTAGCGTATTCCTCCGTATCACATTTTACGAACTTGAATTCGCTATCTCGCTCCTCATAAAACTTCATACCCGACGCTCGTGATCGACTACTGCCCCTAAAGCTTTTAACGCATCGAACCCAAGGAGAAGGGGTGCCGGCAACGCAGACAAAGCTCTACCCGCCACTAATCTCTCGCGAAACTCCAATTTTATAGGCAAATAAACTTCCTCCTTGCATTACGATTTCTCCCCGTTCGCGGTAGTACTCGGCCGCGGAGTGTGCATGGAGCCACTATCTACAATCACCGCTAAAACATGCCCCATAACGGAAACTTTGATAATCAGAAATGTTTGCGAGCGCGTGGTATTCAGTGAACTGCACGAATATTCTGCGAAATCGAGAGACGCAGTCAGTAATGCAGGTGGAGCTTTACCCGAGGGAGACGGAATCACCACAGCTCCTACTGGCGTCCCCGGGAAGCGTTTCCCGGACAATTATGGGAATTATTCGTGGTTAGCTCCGACTTACCGCATTTGAAACAAAATCGAGTTCGAAGGGCAGTACACCCAATGGACAAATGACCCGGCTTCCGTCAATTCCAACAAATATTTTCTTCCCTCAAGGCGCTACGTCTAACTCCCGATGAATCAGGGTTGAATGCGGGTTTTGGCGGCAGCGGGGAAACTGGTCCCTCTGGCCTAGGCTGAATACGAGAACGGGGTGGAACAATCGACGACTCCGCGAGCGACATACGTCGTGCTCGAGAGGATGTACCTCCCCCCCCTAGCTGATGGCCGAAATGGCGATCTATCCCTAGGCGGAATCCTCTCGCCGCTCTCCCCAGGGAGAATATTTGTGCGCGTGGAATCTCGCAGCCACGGACTTTTTCTGGTGGCATAACTCGTTCCGCGGGTTGCCGACAACCTTGCGGGTGCATGATACGCGAGATTCGGGAATATTGATCGCTCTGGTCGCGGCGGCGGACGATAGTATTGCTCCGCTAAATAGCTGCGTTCGGTGCGCACCGCGACACGTTCCAATTCCCCGAACGAGTGTACCTCGTGTCGCTGTATCGCGACTTGGTGGTATCACGCGACCTCGAAGGGTGGTATCACGCGATCCAACAACCCTCGTCAACAAGTTAAATAATCCGATACTTATTCATCTTCCCCCTGGATACGTCACAGAATTTCTTCTCGTAATGCGAATTGAAAATCGGGATTGCCAAACCGATCGCGCCACGCCAAACGGAAAGAATCAAAAGTCACAAAGCGCGGTCGCTCACTACCGAACCACTCTGACGCAATATCCGACAGAAAAAACGGCAAACAAAAGGAAAGTTCTTCATCGGTAATGGCTACGAGCGCGCGACCCTCCTGTAATCGTCTTATAAATTCTCCCGACCCCCCCCCCCTGCTCCGAAAATTTTGAATTTAATTTTCTCATCAATTCGTAAAGCCCCGAAGCCGGAAACCTCTCCCCCCCCTCGAATGTTGGTACACGGGGGTGCGTGGTGACGACTGAAAATTAGGGATCGCTCAATCCCTACGCGGAAACGGCATTGTTTCCCCAAAATTTATCGTAGGATGTTCGCGAGGAGGTAGCGAAAGGGGTACCACTCTAGAGCGCATCTCGCTAAGCACCGGTGTACTCCGCGCAGCTATTGGAATCGAAGCGGCGCACGCGGTACCTTCTATAACAGCCGACCGCATCGCAGGAGGGGGATTTGCCGAGCTATCCTCACTCAAAATCCCAGTACGGAAGGGATTCGTGTCAACTACTGGAGGGGTGCCACTAAGGGTTTGCACTTCCGATCATAGAGACTTTAAAAGACGCTCAAGCAATTCAAACGACGCACCCGCCGTGGATAAACCACGCTCGCGTAACACACGTCTGATCGAGTCATCTCTCATCGTCCCTCTTCCCTCGTCCCGTGAGCTTGCCATTCTACACGAGAAACCGTGCCATACCACGACAGACCGTACTTATTAGCTGCACAGCTTTACGGACACGCTGGAGCATGTCACGATGCTTATAGCGCGAGGATGCACAAAGCTGACCGAACGACGTTCGAACGAGATATCGCTCTCGACCCATACCAATGCTCTCTATACTCGCGACGCAAACCCTACTACCGATGCGCACCTACGCCCGACAAGAATTGCATAATTTCAAGAAAATAAAATAAATTTCACCTGTTTCGAGAGCTTGCTAAAGGCTACTCGAGCACCTAGATACACGGGAGACTGGCTTTGTTTACAATTGGATCGGACGGCTCGCTCGTCCGCCCGGTTTGTTTTGATTTTCTCCAGCGACCGAGAGGCCTCACGCCACGCTGCCATGCTATGTTACGAATCGCCTTATTTCGCCAGCCCATAACACAAATCTCTACGAACTTTTAAATTAATAATAAACTCCACCAAGACGTTGAATATTAAAATAAAAGAACGATAATGCCAAAAGCTTGCTGTATCCCAAAAAACGCGACAAATAGCAATAGGATACGAGAAAGTAGAGTGATAATTACTACGATTAGCTACAGTGAAGTCCACGAAGAAAAAAAAACAGAATAACGAAATAAATAAATAAGTAACCAAATATAAATAAATCTCTAAATAACTAAATCACTAAATAAATAAAACCGAGGATACCATAAATAAGTACACAAATAAATGAATAAAATAGAATAAAAGGTATAAATGAATGAATAAATAAATGAATAAATAAATAAATAAACTACAACAAAAGAAAATGTTAGGTCTCCAAAATAAAACCAATGTTCTCGTATACGAGAACTAAAGTCTAAGTTAATTAGGCAAATTTGGGCTGGCCAGGTGTTTACATCATAGCTACGGCGCGACCCGTGGCGTCGCTCGGTGGAAATAGAAAGAATAATAAAAGCCATGTTACCTCGCTGTTCGATATCTTCTGAATACTCGGGCCACATCGCAGGAACCAACTCACTCCAACGCACGGGAGCGGTTGTTTTTTTAATTTTTCCTTCGAACCCTTTTGGTTTTCCGCCGTCGTATTTTCCTTTAATTTCGAACGCTTTTCCTTTTCTAATTTTTCCACCAATACGAATAAAGCAATATTAAATTCACTACAGGATATCCCCCCGACTCCTCAGGTTACATTATGAGTACTGTTAAAAACACAATTAGATTTTACGATGTGCACGATGCTAGATCTCAAGAGACAATGGTAAGTCTAGCCGGTCAACAGCGTGGCAACGAGGCTCCTATAGCCCTACTTACCGGTGTGTGTGTCGCTTCGCACGTTGCTAATTGGTCGCGGCGTAACACTACCAGCCACTGCCGCTTAGCTGGACGACCCCTCGTCTATGCGATAACGCAAGAAAAAGACTCGATATTTTTCCTTTCTTTCGCGTAATAACTAGGAACCCGAAACACCAATAAATCCGACATGGAATACAATAAACGAGCAAACAAAAAATAAATAAATATCAACGGGAATCTTACAAATTTCCCCAAGACGAGCGCACAATTATATTTTATTAAAAAAACCCAATTAAATGCGCATGTTGAGATTTTTATATACTTTCATATAAAAATATGAAAGTATATAAAAGAATGCGCACATATATATACATATTGATTAATGCTATAAGAATGCATTCATACACATATATATGTATTGCCATGAATGCATTCTTTTATATGCTTACATATTTTTCGATACTTTTAGTAGTCAAAAAAAAAATTACTATTTATCTATGCATTTTTTTTTAAATACTTTGTGTTGAAAATTTCTGGTGTCGTCGGATCTGTAAGATATCGAAAAAGGTTTAGTTTTCACTCACGGCAGGGGTGAAATAATCAGACCAAAAGATGTAGGTAGAGAAAGTGGTTTATTCTACCATCGACTAGGAAAGTACAAAATATATATATAAAGGGTGTTTCAACAGGTGCGCTTCAACTTTTTTCCGATAGGGACGGCGAACGACGCCATATTTTTTATTGTTCTTTTGTCATTTGGAAACTTCATTAGTATACATTTCATCATGGAACGCTACACACGTGAACAGCGATTGCAAATCGTGCAAATTTTTTATCAAAATAATCGTTCTGTTGCTGCTACTTTAAGAACATTACGGCCATTTTACGGTCCATTTAACAAGCCAGCCCGTTCGACAATCGACCGTATAGTGACAAAATTTGAGTCTACGTTTTCGCTACATAATGTTCCGGTGCCCTCGAGAGCAAGAAGTGCTCGAAGTGTTGAAAACATCGCAGCCGCCAGGGCTTCAGTTCAAGAAGACGCGAATGTGTCGCTCACACGACGTTCGCAACAATTGGGCCTTTCTGTGACATCATTGTGGCGAATTTTACGTAAAGATCTTGGCCTACATCCGTATAAGATCAAGCTGACACAACAACTAAAGCCGTTTGACCATTTGAAGCGACGCCGATTCGTGAATTGGGCTCAAGAGCAAATCGAAAATGATGCAGATTTTCACCGAAAAATCATCTTCAGCGATGAGGCTCACTTTTGGCTAAATGGATTTGTCAACAAGCAAAATATGCGTTACTGGGCAGGAAGCAACCCACACGTGATTCATGAGGCACCGTTGCATCCCGAAAAAGTCACTGTTTGGTGCGGATTACATGCCGACGGCGTCATTGGGCCATATTTTTTCATCGACGATAACGATCGCCACGTTACTGTTAATGGAAATCGATACCGCGATATGATAAACGATTTTTTTTGGCCGCAATTGAATGGAATGGACTTGGACGACATGTGGTTTCAACAGGACGGGGCCACATGCCACACAGCACACGATACAATCGCGTTATTGAAGACTAAGTTCGATGAGCGTGTTATTTCGCGAAATGGGCCCGTCCAGTGGCCGCCGCGCTCGTGTGATTTGACACCTCTAGATTATTTTCTTTGGGGTTATGTGAAGTCATTGGTCTATGCCAATAAGCCGGCGACGTTGCAAGAGCTCAGAGCCAATATTGAACGTGAAATTGCTGGAATTTCGGCCGATTTATGCGAAAGAGTGGTCGAAAAATTGGGTTCAAAGATTGGACTTCGTAAAACGTGCACGCGGTGGTCATGCAAAAGAAATCGAGTTTCATACTTAAATGTATATGTTCAAATTCGTTAATAAAAAAAAAGTTAGTTCAAAAGTCGAACAGTTTGTGTTTTATTCAAAAAAAAAGTTGAAGTGCTCTTATTGAAAAACCCTTTATAAAAACAGCACAAATAAATTTAGAGTGAATTTTGGGTGAGGCACATACAATTGTCCTAATTGTGTGCTGAAATTTGTGAAGTAAACGTGGTGCAGCCCGCGCTGCAAAGCACGCCACGAGATGAGACTATATGAGGATGCACAAATGAGATTTTTTCACCTCACCAACATTGAATTCATATAAATAAATTATGAAGATGCATGCTTACCGAGTTTTTTGAGTTCAGTTGAGCACGTAAGTGATGAGTAGATCCGGTATGAGGCGGTGAAGAAGTCCGAGGTGCGAGCAGAGGATTATGCTGAGCCAGCGGTTTTCACAAAAGAGTCTAAATTTCTCAAGATGGCTGCGTAGCACAAACGCGTCGTTGTGCGACGGTGAAGTCAAGTGAGAGAGGCAGCCTCCCGCTTGAGCAGCATGCCTGGGAGGCGCTGCCTTCGCGACAGCCGAGCGCAGTATATCACACAGCAGCAACAGGTCGTCAGCTGATTTTCCAATACTTTGAGTATTTTCTGCGCCATATACATATACACATATATATATACTTTGTTTCCTTTATATGGTATACATGCTAATTTTATCTTGTCGATATGCTTACAAATCCGCCTCTCATTGTGTTGAGAGGCCGTCCGATGTAGCTTGACAGATCTGCGAATATATAGAAAATAATAAAGCCTCACTCGAGACAAGGTGGAAATTAACCAGACACGTGGATGTTATTTTGAGGAAGCAGTTTATTCTACCTTCCTGGTGCAGTATAAAATATTAGGTGCGCAACTATGTTCCCGCTGTTTTTCAAGAGGCTCCAGTGGTAAGTGCTGTTCGATTGGGACATAACCAAAACGTCATGAACCAAGCTTAGATATATGGTAAACATACCGCTTTGATTGATGATTCAAAAACAAGGAACTTGGGTTCCTTATGATTTGAAGCCAAGAGACGTTGAGCGTCGTTTTTTCGCCTGTGAACAACTGCTCCAGCGGCAAAAAAAGAAGGGTTTTCTTCATCGCATCGTTACGGGTGATGAAAAATGGATTCATTCCAGCAACCCAAAGAGAACAAAATCATGGGGACTGCCCGGTCATGCTTCTACGTCGTCGGCTTGGCCGAATATTCACGCTGCGCAGATTTTGCTGTGTATTTGGTGGGACCAGGGTAGTGTTATTTATTATGAGCTGTTGAAACCGAACGAAACCATCACTGGGGAACGGTATCGAACTCAATTGATGCGATTGAGCCAAGCACTGCGCGAAAAGCGGCCACAATACAAGCAGAGGCACGAAAAAGTGATTCTACAGCATGACAACGCTCGGCCTCACATTGCCAAACCCGTTAAAACCAACTTAGAAACGCTCATATGGGAAGTCCTACCCCACCCACCATATTCCCCAGATATTGCGCCGTCCGATTATTACTTGTTCCGTTCGATGGCACATCTGGCTAATCAGCAGTTCAGCTCATGAAGACATCTCAACATGGCTTCATTCGTGGATACCCTCAAAAGACGAACACTTCTACCATGACGATATTCGAGCTCTGCCAAAAAGATGGGACAAAGTTGTCGCTAGCGATGAGCAATATTCTGATTGATTCATTTGTAAACATTTTTTCACAATAAAGTTGCATTTTCATAAAAAAAAAAAAAAAACAGCGGGAACTTAGTTGCGCACCTAGTATAATTTATGTATAATTTGAAAAAATACAAAAGTGAAAAATAAATACAATAATAGGTTAAATTTAGATAATAATCAAGATAAATAATATATAAATAAATGCACTAAAAATCAGCGAATTGGACATTATCTTTAAATAAATAAACTGAATTCGATTCTGAGACTTTGCAGCACACAATTATATTAATTGTGTGCTGTATGTGCTGAGAGCAGTGTGCGTGCAGCAGCCAGTGCTGCGGAGCACCGCACGCTAAGAGATAGATGAGTGCGTAAAATGTGTCAATTATTCACTGCAAGCTCTCAGCAAATTTATCTGAGACAAGTTGCAGTGAATAGGTGAGAGCACTTGCAATTGAATTGCTTGAGTGCTGTGAGTGAATGTGAGAACAGCTACGCAGTCAGCACTGCGTAGCACAATACAACATAGACTGAGGATGCACAATTGAGCAAAGAATAATCACTGTATTTTCCCAGCAGATTTTCTGGGGGAAACTACAGTGAATATAAAGCACATGCGTAATTATATTAACTAAGCTGGCAAGATAAAGTAAGGAAACGTGGTGCAGCCTGCGCTGCAGCGCACGCCACAAAGTGAGACAATAATGTTGATGTACCGTGAGTTCTTCACTCCTCACTGACAGTGAATTACTCGGAATTATGTCAGTGTACGCTTACCTTGAGTTCTGAGTCCTGGTGAGCGAGAAATCTTGAGCGAGTCCGGTGAATTGGGACAAAAAAAGGTCCTAGAGTCCTTAAATGCGTGCGCTGTTCCGTGGATGAGAAGCAAAAGTGTCTAATTTTCCAATATGGCTGCGGGATACGAAAGCGTCGTTGGGCGCTGAAGTCAATTGAGAGAGATAGCCGGTGAGCGAAGCCGAAGTCAAGCGAGAGAGACATCCTCTCGCTTAACTTGGCTTGCCTGCGAGGCACAGCCTCGGCTCCGCGAAGCCCTGCTGTGGTGCTAGAGCACAGCACCAGGTCGACGCACAGCAAATATCGATCGCCGTGCGCCAGCTGATTATCCAATACATTGTCCGCATTCAAGAGAACATTATGCTTGTCCGAGAGCTGAATTTGCCACTTTTTGGTTCATTCAAAACATACGCCCGGTTACCCACCTTCCCCTGGAATGGCCTCACAGATTTATCATAATGAAATTCGGAATTTTCCTTTGCTTTAATCAAATAATTTTCTGCTATTTCACGAATTTCCGATATTCGTCCAATGGGTTCGGTCAAAAATCAGTTTTAGGTCTGTAGCTTTTTATCTACGGGGTACTGACTCCAGCTCGTATGGTGTAAATTTCGTCCCCTCGTGGACACACGTGTTATACGAGAGTTCTGCAAAAGGCAATAAACGATCCCAATCGTCGTAAGCAGTCGCATAATGCTTGACGTAGTCTGTCAACTCTATGTGGCTGCGCTCCAGTGAACCGTTCGTCTGGGGGCGATAACCAGACGTCGTTAATTTTTGTATATAAAAAGTTTGTTCAATAGATTACGAGCGAACAAAGCTCCTCGATCGGTAATGATGGCCCGCGGGCGCCGAATTGACTAATTAAACGACGCGCTACGGCCTCGGCAATTGTCGTGGCCTTCAGATCCGGTATACCTTCAGCCAGGCCGTATTTCGACAAGTTATCCTGTATGGTCATTATATGCTCATTTCGATGCGGGGTCGCGCGGAGGGTCCCCACTGTATCGAGAGGAACCTTGTCGATAACGTTAGCTGGCGTGTTCGTGATTAGCATCGGTTCACTTAGAGCGAACCAGTTTATATTCATGGCAACCCTTGCAAGAACGTATATAATTTTGCACTTCGTTTCGTAGCGAAGGCTAATAAAATCGTTCGCGAATTTTTCTATAAGTCTTCGTCACTCCTTTGTGACCACCTATTAGACTTTCGTAGTATTCCATGAATATACCACGCCTCGACTCTTGAGGGGGTAGCCTAATCCTGTCACAGCACATGGTTATAGAGATAGTAGCACCTCTGAACAGCTCGTGTATCATCGTAATGAATTCGTTGCTGGGAAGTTCGTCCATAATATCATCTGACCTGAAAATTCGAACGGTGTCTACGCGCTGTTGTTGCAGGACGCTGTTCTAATTTTTCAAGCAGTTATAAACCGTTTTCTTCGACGTTTTGTCATAATATTTTTCTTTTACGACCATGCTGAAAATATTGTATTTACCGTTAGGCGTAATTGCGATTTGTCCCATGACGAGGCCCTTGGCTTTTATTGCCGAGGTATTTATTGGGTCTGGGAAAAAGTTCGTGCCGTTTTTCCCGATAGATGGCATCAATTGCAAATAAGTCAGGAAACACAGATTGCAGCGACACCACTAAACGCTCGTTGGAAAGGTGACACTTCGAGCGTTTCGTTGAGTGATGAACATCGAAATTGGTGCAGTGGTTGGAAATTTGTTTGCGTTCGAAAATGGAGAAAAGTAATGAAAAATTACGCTATATATGTGTCCAAATCGATTAGTAAATCACGTGTTTTCTCATCGACTGTATATCACCTTCCGACAATCGACGTATTAGATCCCCCTCGCACTCCTCATTTACTTGAAGCGCTTTTCTCGCTTAGAACACGATCCTCTGGGTACATAAGTATTTGCATAAGAAGCCGCTTGCTAAATAAAATGTTGAGAAGTACTGGGCCTCTTCCAGCTGATCGAGAATATCCGTTATGTTCGGTGAATGGTATGCGTCGGAGATTGTCTTTTCATTGAGTTTTCGAAAATCAATCACCTTAAGCATACGAGGTCGACCCTATACCTCGTTTCGATGGATAATAGAGAACCGATATTGTTGAGTGTTAACAGGTAAATCATCTACCGTGGGGTTGCGATGAGAAACTCGGTCCGTACAGGGCATTTTATCTCCTGGCAATGTAAAGCGCTCGAGGAATTCTTCGACTAATCGTCATATATGTTTTGTTTTTTAAACAGTTCAAACGGCGGCAGCCCATCGTCTGAGGAATCGCTCTTATCCGATGTGTAACCCGAGCCCAAGCAGCAGTACTCGAAGGGCTGCAGTTCGACCGATGGTACTGAAAGTTCCATGTCTTCATCTCGAGTATTTACAACCAGTACATGGCAAATGCCATTCTTCTGGCTGACATGAGCGTTTCCTAAAAAAAGGCCATTCGATCCATCGACACGTGGTAGATACCCTTCCGACAGATCACAATTCATGGTACTCAGATATACCTGAATTCGCGGACGTGCATTCACCAAGAAAACGTGATTGCCTGGGTTTCTTCGCCCGTAGACCCCATTCTGCGCTATGATAATTTCCCGTTCGTACGGAGGAAGGGTTTCGGACGTATGGGGTCATTTAAGGTTACGAATGTTTCATGATTAAAGGAAACTTCTGCCTTTTCCTGACGCATGTAAGGTTTTCCCAACACTCCATTACTTTGCGTGGGAAATTTTCTTACAACATTAAATATCGTAGGTTCGTCTCTGAAGTGGATTTCCAATATGCCGAGGGTAGGAGCCTGCGATTTGGTTGAGCCTTCGAATTCGGTACTCACACTCTGGTCCACGAGAGCCTCCTCATGGTGCGCAGATAACTTGATAAGATCGAGATCAGATCCCGTATCGCAGTAAAAACAAATTTAAAAGATCGGACGAATTTCCTGCATGATTATTTCGTGAGGGGATAGGTAATGCAGTCCGGCGGGCCCGTGTCGGGCGAGGAGCCCAGCCGTTCCACAGGCATGCGCATCCCATCCCTCTCACACAGCAATAGCGGTGCGAGCAACTGTTCCCTATTTCTTACGGCGCATCAACGGCGGCCAAGGTGTAGGCTCGGGTGCTCACTGAGCGAGACGTTAAGTCTTCGAACTAATTGGGAGACAGGGAGGTTGTTGCAGCCTCACGGCTATGCCGTGGACAACCTTTAAATGGGTTGGACTCTGTCGGGCAAAAGGTTTTGTGGCTTTGATGGTAGGTCAAGATTACATAATTGTCCGTCGACCACCGGACGTGAGTTAACAGTGCTGGTGTGGGTTCGTCCCGAGGTACAGCCTTCTCGCAAGAGAATTAATATAAATCACAAACAAACTTTTGTTCCCTATTACTCTCTCACGCCTCGATCCTCTGTTCCACGGGCAGCAAGTGCAGTCCGTGCCACGCAGACAGCTATAACGCAGCTTACACTCTACGTGGTCACCGTCGTTACAGGGACTCGACTCTCTTTTTCTATAGGGTGGCTTCTCGGCTCGAATAGAGAGCCTCTCTGCTAACTCAAATGCGTCCTCTATGGTCTTCGGCTCTCGAATGTCTACCGCGTCACTTATGTAAGTGGGTAACGCATCTATGTATGCACGGAAGGCGATTTTAGCCAGAGGGTCAAGTTCTAGAGCGGGGGGTCAGCGTCTTATACATTTTTCGACGCGCTGCGCCCACCATCAACCAACATTCGCATCCGGTCGTAGAATATACCGATTCTCTCGTTCAGCTTCATACGCGCGCGCGATATTGCTCCCGAATAGTATTCGGAATTCTTACCGCGAGCTAAACGTGATTTTAATGTCGTGATAAACTCTTCAACTGTGTTTATGGTCCTACCGTAAACGCAGTTTCGTGCATCACACCGTAGACGCGAGATTATTGCACTCACAAATTCGGGTTTGGAAGCAGGGGGACCAAACGTGCTCCAGTTTCTAATATCGTGGAGGACGTGCTTTAGAGGTACGTCGGCTCCGGTGCCGTGGAATAGGGGAATATTTGCGATTTTGAAGTGATAAATTTTCCACCATACTCGACATAGTGGTCATTGAAATCGAGGAGTCAAAGGTAGCATTCAAGGGAGTTGGTGTCGTTGTTCCCCGAGTTGTCTCCTATCCAGAGCACGCCTCGCGATAGTCTTAAATGACTCACGCGCGCCGCGATCTAGACAGGGACTGCAAGGGAGCGCGCCACATTTCAAACCAGGGGACGAGGGTAGTATTTGCACGTGCGTACGTGTCGATCACGGGACTCGGAAAATTTTCCGAGGCCCGTGCTCGAACGTAACCCTTGTTCCTGACCTTGAGCACCCAGATCCTTGCTCCCTTGGGATTATATGGGGCAAAAATAGACCCTACGGAATACGGTGTAATTGACTCACCTGATTACTTGATAGCTTATCGTGCCTCGGCAGTACTGACTCTTCCGGACGATTATTTTCCGGCCCTTGAGAATATCTCTGCCAGTTCTCTTGCTATGGTGGCCTTTGTTACTCCGGTCTGTTGTCCCATAGTGGATTTGCTGGTGGCCTCGGCCGATTATTCTGCTATGGTAGCCCATCTCCTCTGTCACCCTGACGCCCTGATAACTGAGGAAACTTGTTTCCTCCATTATGAAATGGTATTACCCGATTTTCGTAACGCGGATATGGTCGTGCTGCCTGCTCGCACCCAGTTTCCGTACTGGCATATCCCTGTCACCTTTGCGCCGCGTAGTGACGTACTCGGCCCGCCTCTCACCTATGATTCAGCGGAGCGGCTGCGTCCGTGCTCTCGAGTAGCTCGAAAACCCCATCAATATCGGTCATTGGTCGCACTCGCACTACACTTCGCACCTCTTCATCGAAATGCCTCGCAAGTCTCCAGATTATATCCTCGCCGCCGAGTTTTTCACTCAGATAGCGTGCAGTTAAATCACACGCGTTGCATATTCTGCACGGGTCAAAGACTGGCCTTCAGTGTAGAAAGTCCCGAATTCCAGATTTTTCTTCACCTTGTCCTGCATATCGTGGGCCCAATATCGTGATCGGAATTTCTGTTCGAATGTCGGCAGATCGTGTAAATCTCCTTCTGTCACTAGCCACCAGTCATTCGAGACACCTTTTAATGCTGATTCTATAGTGTGATGGATTTCTGAACCATCAACCTCTCCGGACAAGCAGAACTCCCGAAACT
Source organism: Cylloceria caligata (assembly GCA_963942595.1). NCBI lineage: Eukaryota > Metazoa > Arthropoda > Insecta > Hymenoptera > Ichneumonidae > Cylloceria > Cylloceria caligata. Next base: position 34,515,804 of record OZ012710.1, on the reverse strand, counting down.
TGTTCAGAAACCTCATGGGTCGTTCCTTTCCGTCCCCATTACATGTGGGTGGCTTCTGGGCGGTTGTATACAGTCTGGTTATATTAAGTCCGTTTCCAATAGTCTGTCCTAAATTGATTGAGGTATTGGCTCTCTGTACGGTTATTTCCAACTTCTCGATCCTTTTTACGTACTCGTCGGTAGTTTCCGGTGTTGCCTTGATTTCAGCCATCAGCAATCACCTGTGTTCTTCTCTCGAGCTTCTCAGCAGTCACCCTCTGTCCCGCGACCTGTGGCCGGCACAAAGTCTCATTGGTAAGCTCCCCGCAGCGTGCCTGAATGAACCCTTTGGGGCGAAACCATGATATTGCAGCACTCCTCCGTTGAACTCTCTGCGCAAGCAGATTTGAGCCTATAGTGCGGGGGTCCGAACGATATGCTCACACGCGAAAGCGGCGAGGCCCAAAGAATTCTTATGCTTGACCGAACTTCCGATACAAATATGAAGAACTAGAAAACGAGGAAGTACAATTGCCGAAAGGCAGATTTAGTTTTCCCTTCTGTACCTTCCGATGAAGACTCAACACGGACACATGCTGAGTCTTCTGAAGGTCAAAAATCTGCTCGTGACTGACGAGCATGCCCGTCCCCTTTATAGGTGACGCGGGAAGTAATTGACAGGTACAGGGGCACCGCTTGAAGGCTGTGACTAGCCAATGCACCCGAGCCATTATCACCGCCCCTGAGTGGGGCAGGTTCAACTTGTTCAATTATCCAGAAATGAGGAGAGCAGGGTTTTTCCAAGCCGATTGTGCAAAAATACCTAGCCGCGGCCGTTCCTCTGACAGTGTCACTGTCTAGACGGTAGGTCTAGCTTACAGAAATGTCTGTTAATCATGAGACGAGAGTTAATAGTGCTGGTAGGGGGAATTCCCAGGCCTTCTTGAAAAATAGTTAACGTAAAATCGCTCCTAGTCCGGTGACCTGCTGTTGCACATAATTATTCATGACTTCCTGGTCCCCCCATACCCTCTGTTGTACCTCCAAGGTACTAGTACCTATTAGCGGGTTCAAACATTTTTTTTTTTTAATTTTATTTTTCGACTCCTTAAAGTATCAAAATCACTCCTTAAAATTTTATGAAAAAATTCTGAACAGAAAAAAAGTTACAGCGATATAAAGCAGTCTAGGTCGAAGCGCGTCGGGTAGCCCGCGCTCGGTTCTTGAGCGCGGCAGCTGTATACCCCCACTCTGTACAATACTGGGGTCCTTTTGTGTCCTACGTATACAGATCTTGACCTGGCCTCTAAACGCGTTCCCAGTTCTATTTCGGTTGTCTCCCGGAGCGTTGAAATGGGTCCTTACACGGAGAGAAAAAAAAACACGAAAGTTAAAAAAAAAAATATCAGAAGAACATCGCACAATTTTACAAAAAATCAGTATACATCGGAGCACAGCACAACATTTACAAGCACATCTGCACAGAAATTATCATCAAATACAGATTTCGACGTAAAACGTGATGATAGTTTTCATTTCTGCATACTGGCATTTTCCCTCGTTTTCTCGGCCTTATCGAGTATGCTGAAATGTAAAACATGTGACAAAGATGTTGTGTTTACCAAGACCGGGATTCAAGGAATCGGCTTCAAAATAAATATTGCTTGCGAGTGCGGTGATCGACATATAAACTCGTGTAGTTTCATAAATACTGGATTCGAAATCAATCGACGAATTGTGTTTGTGTTGAGATTGCTTGGCGTCGGTCGTAATGGCTTGAAGCGTCTAAAGAAAGCTGGCCAGGAGGAAAAGCAGAGAAATGAAGAGAACGATTTACCAGAGGACGAGCTAACGGTTTCGGGAGACGGCACCTGGAATAAGCGTGGCTATAGTTCTCTCATCGGCGTTTCTACAGTGATTGGAAAATATACGAGCAAACTTGTAGATTTTTTCGTGTCCTCGAAAACGTGCAAAAGTTGCGAAATTATGGCAAAAAAATTGAATCGTGTCGAGTTTGACATATGGTACGAAAGCGAGCATAGCAAAGAGTGTTGTGCTAATTACGAAGGTAGCTCCGGCGGCATGGAAGTGCAAAGCATGATAAAGATTTTTGAAAATTCTATGAAACTCCATTTGGCGAAGTATGCTTACTACATAGGCGACGGAGACTCGAAAACTTTCACAAATTTGTTGCAAGCCAAAACGTATGGAGATTTTATAATAAAAAAACTCGAGTGCGTCTTGCATGTTGGAAAGCGAATGTTCCGTCATTTGAAAGACGTTAAAAAATCGTTGACTGAGATTAAAAAATTCAAAAAAGCTGAAGAAAAAAAACACGAAGTAGAAAAACAAATGGCTCAAAAAGAAAAGAAAACACCAGTCAAACAACCACGGAAAAGAAGAAAAGTCAGTGAAGTTCCACCACCACCGCCAGCAAAAACAACCGACTTAACTGGAAAAATGATGAAACAAATGTCGGTTAATTACAGTTTGGCCATCCAGCGGAATCCAGATTCTAAGGAAAACATGAAAAAAGAAATTTTGGCCGGCTTTTATCATGTTATTTCTACGGACGATGCACCGCAGCATCAGTACTGCAATGCAGACTGGTGCAAGTACCTGCAGGCTCAAACCGACAACAAGCCGTATAAGCACAAACCAGCACTAAATAAGTAGGTCCAGGAGATAGTAAAACCCGTTTATGAAAAACTATGCGACGACGAATTCATTTCACGGTGCTTAGGAAAGAATACACAAAACAACAACGACTGCTGCAACAAGACGCTTTGGGCGATTGTTTCCAAACATACGTTTGTAGGCAAGAATGTCGTGGAACTGGCTGTTCACATTTCCTTGTCTATTTTTAATGAGGGACGTATGACTCTCTTAAAAATGTTGGAAACAATGGGCTGCACTATAGGAATTAATGCCTACAATTATGTTCAGAAGAAGGGCGAAGAAAGGATTGCGATGGCTGAAAAAGCTACCAAGGCGGCAACCACGGAAGGGCGTTTGGCAAGAAAAGAAGCCCAACAGTAGTTGGAGCAGGCTGAACAGGACTCAGGCGTACGTTTATACGGTCCAGGGATTGCAGATTAATCAATTGAAGGTAATAAAACTTCACATATTCCGAGAAATATAGAAAAGAATACGTAAAAAACTTTAAACGCGTTTTTCTCAAAACGACTTTTTTTTCGCATGGCGGACAGTTAATCTCCGGATTCACTGGACCGATCATCACCGGAATTTTTTCACTTGTTTATTTAGGTGTTCTGCGCAGGAATCCACCACTTTTTTACAAAAAAGTTATCAACAAAAAATTTGGCAACACAGAAAAGATAAAGAAAAAGGTGGTTTTTTTGCACTTTTTTTTCAAGCATAGGCCATTTATAAATTTTTTTTACTTTTTTGCATATCGGTGGTGGATTCCTGTGTAAAAAACCTTCCTCTTTAACGTGCTTTTTCTCAATTTTGTTTCAGACCTCCCAATCCGGAGATTATCTGTCCGCCATGGGATTACTTTTTTTTCGAGGACGGTACTTTGGCGCCCTCTACCAATCACGGACAAAATGATCAGTCAAAGACTCGGGTTTTTCTTTATTCTCCATAAAATGCCTAGTGCTTAAAAAAAAACATGGTGATAGCTAATAAAGAAGCTGAGATAATCTTATTGGAAAAATTGCTTTTTTTGGCCTTCTAATAGATACTAGTACCTTAATCTTTCGATTCGTCCTGTCCTCCACCGCAGTGATCTCACCTTCCAGCGCATCCCTGGAAGATTCGCGCACCACTTCGATCCTCGTCCAGCATTCATCACTCATTTCCTGCTTTGTCCGAAGGACCTCGTCATGTTTCTTATCGATTTTCTCCTCCATCCTCTGGAGGAGCTGCACAATTTAGCCTAATTCTACTGGTGTTCGAGAATTCAGTAGATGGAGAGTGAGCGGATTGTAATATATAGAAGTTTGAATTAAAAGCAGTACACAGATGTAGTTTAATAGTGGCATTTATTGATCCACCTGTCAAGTAACGTGGAGAAATTATTGTTATGCCGGTACCGGGTAATTGAATTATTCGGTAATCGGTATAATATAAAAAAGTTATTATTTTTTGGGTTCGTTTGTCGATAAGGAGATGGATCTCGAGTTATCGATGAAAACGCGAATTTATATAAATGGAAGTATTTATTATAGGCGACGGTAACTTTCCGTCGCCTATCTAAAAGTCAATAAAGGAATGTACAATAACTCGTAGTTTCGAGCATTTGAACACGTGTATTCGATCCTCGGAGATAGTGGTTGAGTTAGGAAGGAAAGGGGTGTGCCAAAGATTGCTTGTCGTAGTTACAAAGGAACTTTTATGTTTATTTGAAATAATGTTGAATAGTTATATGGATAAAGAAGTAAAGGGGGTAGATAATAATAGATGATAATAAAATCGTAAAGTGGCCACGTCGGCCCGCGTCGCGTTTCTTTTCTCTCGTCGCCGTTGCGTGGGGTCTCCGGCCGCTATGCCTTTGTCCCCGTAGCGTGAGGTCTCGTCGTGCGTGGTTAGCTCTCGTAGCTCGTACCGCTCGACTCGAACTGCCGTTGCCAGGCCACTGCCTGCGGGAGCGCGGGCTCGCGCCTGCGCCTTGCGTATTTCGGCGTTGCTCGCGTCGCCTTCCGAAGTGCGCTCGGTCGAAGTCGATCGAACTCGGGAAACGGCGTTTATAACAGCTCGGCCATCCTTAAATTTCCTCGTCCTCGAAAAAACTCGTCATATAGTCCCGGAGTTTTACCGGAAGTTTTCGCACTCGTGGCGGGTTCACCTTTTCCCTCGGAGTGCCGTCTCTCCGTTCGGCTATCCTCTTGATTTGGTCATCTAGATTCACGGCCGGTTGGCCATGTGTCGATGGTTCTCCCGTCGTCTTTCCCGGATCGAACGTCCGTCTGTAGAGTCGCGGTTTTCGTGAATCTGTTAGTTGTTGTTGTTGTTGCCTCCTTAATTTTGTGTAGTCGTCTTCTTGATCATTAACGGTTTTATGATTCGTGTTGTTGTCGTTCTTCTTCCGTTCTTCACTATTATCGTTGTTTCTCGTTGTTTCTTCTTCTTTGTTTCTAATGCCGTTGTTTGGTTTTCTTCTTGTGTTCACGTTGTCGTTCAGTTTCCCTTCGTTCTTCGTTTTTCGTTCCGTATCGTTTTCTTCGTATTCCTTCGTTGCGTCTTCGTTTTCTTCTTTGTTTTTGTTTACGGTAACGTTGTTTTCCTCGTCTTTCCAGTTTGCTGCTTCATTGATATCTTTGTTCTTCAGGTTGGCTGTACAGCTCATCACACGGCTGCCCGGGGGGCACCAGCCAAGGAAGCACGCAGGGAGTGGACTGATAAAACCTACCCCTGTGATTGTTGCCGATCTCGAGACCATTACGTGGTGATGTGCCCAGAGTTTCGAGAACGTAATATCACTGAACGTCGTAAGGTGGTCGACAAGAGCCGTCTATGCTATAACTGCTTAGGAAGACACAACGCGGCTTCGTGCCGCTCAACCAGGAGGTGTAAGGAGTGTGGTGCCAAGCATCATACCATGCTCCACCAGGAGTCATCATCCAGGTCAAAGCTGCCGCCATCAGGTACGTCTGCTCAACCTGCAGCTCAATGAGATGGGGGTGCAGTCGTCCAGAACTCAGAATTGCTCAACAAAGTCAGCTCGTTGCTCCCCGCAACTGCTTTAGCACTAATTAAAACAACAGTTTCAACTCATCAAGTTCGGCTGCTCATAGATCCAGGATTGGAACTATCTTTCGTGGCAGAAAGCCTCTATAGTCAGCTGAAACTAACACGTCAGCGCGCATCTATTCCGATCTTTGGTATTGGTGGCAAGAGATCAGCTCAAACACGCGGCTTGACTCAGCTCACTTTTCAATCTCTGCACACAGCCGCTATTGCCACCATGAATGCTCACATCCTCAGAACTTTAACGGTGATATTACCATCTGTGGAAATACAGAATCAGACGTGGCCTTACATCAACAAGCTCAAATTGCCAGACTCAGAATTCCTACGCCCTCGATCGATCGACAACATCATCGGGGCTGATGTTTATGGGCAGATCATTAAGCCTAATATCATCAGGAGCTCACCGTCAATGCCAATTGCGCAGCTGTCGGTGTTCGGATGGCTGGTACTTGGACCAATTGATTCGACACAACCGCTTGCCAGTTCATTCCATCATGCCCACCTGCAACAGGAGGAACAAGCACTTCAAGAATCTCTCATGAGTTCTGGGTCCAAGAGGAATTACCAGCCAACACTGACACCTCACTCACATCTGAAGAACAGGAGTGTGAGGATCACTTCAGGTCGACGCATAGGCGTGACTCTACAGGGAGGTACATCGTCAGGATTCCGCTCAAATCACCGGCAACGCTCTTGGGGAGTTCATTTTCGACGGCTCGTCACTGTCTGTCTCGAGTTTTAAAACGACACTCGAGGGATGACGAATTTAAACAACTTTACCATCAATTCATGACAGAATACGAATAGCTCGGTCACATGGAGAAGGCGCCGGCATTACCATCAAGTGCAGTGCATTATTATCTGCCGCATCATGCAGTTCTCAGGCCAGCGAGTACCAATACAAAATTGAGAGTGGTGTTCAATGGCTCAAGTGCAACAACATCTGGGTTCTCCTTGAACGACATAATGCATACTGGTGCCAATATGCTGCTCAACATCTCAGACGTGCTCATTTGGATTCGTCATCATCGCCACATCTTCGCTACGGACATCACCAAGATGTACCGACAGATCCTGGTACACGAAGAGGATTGCAATTTGCAAAGAATACTGTGGATCAATGACCAGCTCGAGGAGGTGCCATACCGGCTGAAAACTGTCACCTACGGCACCAAAGCTGCACCTTTTCTGGCAGTTTGAGCACTAATCCAGCTCGTGGAAGACGAAGGTATGAGATTTCCACTCGCGGTGCCATCCATCACGCATGGCCGTTATGTGGATGACATTTTTGGAGGAGCAGACATAGTAGAACAGCTCAATCAGATTGCTCAACAGCTAAAGAAGTTGTGCATGGCGGGCGGATTCTCGCTTGCCAAGTGGCACGCAACAGACTCGGAAATACTCGCCAGCATTGCTGCTACCGAGTCATCTTGCTCAGAAATTATATTGGACGACTGCTCAACCAAAATACTTGGACTTACATGGCTTCCGCACGAAGATCAGTTCGTGTTCTCAAGCCGGTTCAGCTCAGCACCTGCAAACTTCAACAAGCGTCTCGCTCTATCTGAAGTGGCTCAGATATTTGATCCACTCGGGTTCATCTCACCAATTGTGATACGTGCCAAAATGCTTTTGCAGGAGCTTTGGCTACACAAGCTCAAATGGGATGAGCCACCGCCATCCCACGTCTCATCACGTTGGCTAGCAATCAGGGAGGATCTCGCACACTTGGCCAAGATCTCAATTCCTCATTGGTTCAACTCATGGAGCGGCTCCACAGTGGAGTTGCATGAATTCTCAGATGCCTTTCAGCTAGCTATGTCGGCAGTGGTATACATCACTGTCATCTCACCGTCCGCAACAAAAGTGACGTCACTCGTGTGCTCAAAAACCAAAGTTGCACCGCTCAAAAAGCTCACCATACCCCGGTTGGAGCTCACAGCAGCGCTGCTTCTAGCCAAGCTCATCTCAAGTGTTCAAGTCACACTCAAATTGAACATTGTATCTACTCATCTGTGGACGGATTCATCAGTCACGCTCATGTGGATCAAAGCTCATCCGTCGCGTTGGAAGGATTATGTTAGGAACCGAGTCACTCAAATACAAGATCTTACAGACCATGCTCAGTGGCGACATTTTCCTGGCGTTTCCAATCCTGCAGACTGTGCCTCTAGAGGCATAACAAGGCCACAGAACAACTCAGAGCTCATCCCTTGTGGTGGACGAGGCCACCATGGCTCAATCAATCTCAAGAATCATGGCCTGCACAGCCTGCACTGGCCGAAAACCTAGGTGTGTTGGAGTCTCGGCCAGGAGTAGCCCTTGTGGTGGCTACATCGAATCAGGACTGTCATTGGGATCTGGTGCACAGGTATTCATCGCTCAACAAGTTGTATCGGCTCACAGCTCTCTGTTCGAGAGTAATAGCACGGCTCAAGAGGATAGCTGGCTCAACACCAGTCACGCTTATCTCAGCACGTGAGATCGACGAAGCGAAGATTTTTTGGGTCAAGGCAACCCAGGCAGCTTACTTCTCGCACGAGCTCAAAGTGATGTTATCTGGTATGCTGCTGCCAACCTCTCATCCTTTCAGTAGGCTCACAGCCTACCTCGATCAACAAGGCGTAATCAGGGTGGGAGGACGGCTTAAACAATCTGAACTCAACTTTGAAACGTGTCATCCTGCAATTTTGCCTCGTCAGTCTCGCCTCTCATCACTTATTATAGACCAAGCTCATAAGCGCACGTTTCATGGCGGAACTCAGCTCACTTTAGCGCAAGTTCGACAAGCTCACTGGATCATTGGGGGTAGAGCTCCAGTCAAGGCTCACATCTTGCACTGTGTAGTGTGTGCTCGACAGAGAGAGATCCGTGCTCAACAACTAATGGGTCAGCTACCTCTCTCTCGAGTCACACCTGCACAGCCGTTCACAGAGACTGGAGTTGACTACGCAGGTCCACTCACACTCAAGACATGGAGAGGGCGAGGGGCCAAAACACACAAGGGCTGGATTTGTGTCTTTGTGTGCATGGCTACGACGGCATTACATCTGGAGGTCGTCATTGACTGCTCAACCGACGCATTCCTTGCTGCTTTTCGACGCTTCTCGGCCCGACGAGGAATACCTCGCGCTCTCAGCTCAGATTGTGGTACGAATTTCATCGGAGCTAGCAAAGAGCTGCGACGACTATTCACATCATGCTCATCTGAACATTTCATCGTTGCAAATGCTCTCTCACAGGATCGTGTACAATGGCGTTTCAACCCTCCAGCAGCACCCCACATGAGTGGCAAATGGGAAGCAGCAGTGAAGTCGGTAAAGCATCACCTCCGTCGGACGGTGGGTGAAACAATCCTAACCTACGAGGAGTTGACGACACTGCTGACTCAAATTGAGACTGTTCTCAACTCAAGGCCTTTGGAACCTCTCAGCGACGATCCTGAAGACGTGTCAGCTCTAACACCAGGGCATTTTCTCACTGGCAGCGCACTTACCACGATCCCAGAACCATCTCTAAAGGATCTGGCGATCGCAAGGCTCTCTCGATGGCAGCTCATACAGCAGAAATTTCAAAGTTTCTGGGCTCAGTGGTCTGCTCATTATCTCCAGCGTCAACGGGCAATTTCGAAATGGCACCACCCAAACAACAACATCCAGATCGGCTCACTTGTTTTGCTCACGGATGAGCGCTTTCCACCGTGCAAGTGGCCACTTGCACGAGTGATTGCACTGCATCCTAGCAGTGACGGGCTCACAAGAGTGGTGACCATTAAGAGAGCTACGGCAACGCTCACACGGCCCATTGCCAAGCTTGCAGTGCTTCCAGTTCCCTCAGCAGAACATCACGGTGAGAAGAATCAGCAACCACATACTGATGGCGGGCGGAATGTTTGAGAATGCTCGAACGTTCTACCAAGCGTAGCGAGACTGCGCACTGCAGGCTAGCAAGGGCAACTGCTTGCTGTTGCCACTCAGCGGCAGCACCACGCAGGATCTGTAGATCCTACACTAGGTCAGCGTGCCAAGCTACAGGTCGCTGCGCGCAAGCGCACTACGACCGCTTGGCGAGAAAATGGCTGCTTCGTATTATGCAGCCATCTTGCGCTTTGCCCTCGTAGAGCTCTCACCGTCATCAAGTTTCGTGCGTTCTCTCGACGATTAAGTGCATCGAAATCAGACTCGCCGATCTACTCAGCCGACCTACTGTCTTATCAAATTCTTCGACCATATCAGCATTGATATATTGACGTCGGCACACCGGTACAGCATCATTGGACTCAACGTGTCGTGCACCCGGCATCAGCTTCACCGCGGGGCCTGATCACGACAGCACGTCTCATCACTTGCACACGATTAATACAATCGTGTGCAGTAATTAGCTCACCACATTTCATTTTCACTTCATTCTATCTTTTCTGTGCTCATTTTAATATATTATTTGCTATATTTTACTAGTTTATTTGTATTCGTGTCTGCTGCACTTGACAGGTGGAGCAATAAATGCTATTATAATTAACATCAGTGTACTGCGTTTCAATTCAACCTGCAATATTTTACAGTCCACTTTACCTCTCCGACAACTGAATTCTCGAACACAAATCAAAAGCAAATCGTTCAAGAAATGTATTCTAGTTCCCAAAAACAACGTTTGAAAAGCATCCACATACAGATAATCGTAGATCGTCATATACGCGCGCCAGTTCGACCTGACGCTCGGAAGCGATTTAGGGCGCAGATGACCGGCCACGTGAAGTAACGTATTTATACTCTTTAAAAGAGCGTCTATAGAACGATATACACCGGATGTAACTTGGTCCCTATCTAAGCGTCTCCGTGTTAAAAGACTTGAACCCGATGAATCATAATCGCCTTCCTCAAAAGATACGACATTTTCTACAGCAGGAACATGTGAAAGAATTATCGGATAAGCAATTTCCACAAAAGAGAGAGACTATTTTCCCTATGAACGTATTTGACGCGGTAGTTTTGTAATAAAATTCGTCGTCGTATTATCCGGAAAATACTGCATACTGCTGTTGCTCGCTAGTACGGCGAAAAAAAAGCTACATTGGAACTCATATTTATCAGGGACGTTCTTCCTCTTCTTTTTCTTCTTCTCTTTCGTCTTCTCAGGTGACGGAGGCACTCGAACTTGCGATGATTCTGCCTCGTAGAAAATACCAACGATAATCTAGTTATTCAGATCGTGCAAAATATACACGAATGCTTCTCGATTGACAGATATTCGCTGAATCTTGGATAACTTGTTACTCCAACCGCGCTCATATCCTTTCACGATCGCTGTTTTAGCTGTACTGATTCGCACCAAGTCACCAACAGTGTATTATTAGGTTTTTAGTATTTTTCGCGTTACGCTTGTAACACTGAGCTAAATTTTCACGGGCTATAGAGGCGTTTTCTAGAGTCACCACGCTCGGAGGAAGACGCGTTCCGCTGTATCTAGTGTGATTAGAAGCATATAAAAAATGTTGTAAAACATCGATGCAACGCTTATTTCGCGTGTATGTAAAGTAGCGGAAGCGTTTGGCAATCTAGGCATTTACATCGGGATTACGAGCATCCCAAAAATCGATATTCTTTTTCTTGAGAATTTGCTGAAATGGAGCGTTGATAAACTCTTTGCCTCGATGAGTTTGCAATTATGGTACTGCGGGCGACGGTTCTTACTGCGTGCGAGTATGTGTGTGAGACCACGTCCCACGTTTGCGCTTGTTTTGTCACGCAAAGCCTCCACCCATGTGTATTTGCTCAACACGTTGATAACAACAAGCAGATATGCGTATCCATCGTTATACCTAGCTATCATGTGAAGATCAACTACATCAGTCTCCCATACGTAGTCTATATTACTCACGGTGTAAGTACGACGGGGAAATCGCCGTTACACGTGACGATGCATGTCATATGAATCCTGTATCCCGTACCATGGTAAAACATTTTTCTCGCAACTCTCCGATTCACTTGAGCCAAATTTTTGACTGTGTGGTCTCGACCTCGTTGTTGTTGCTGCTGCTACTTCTGCCACTATCGCGTGGTAAAATAAGACGCCGCTACGGTGTCGAGAACGATGTAGGTGTAGGCTCGTATAGTGACTCTGGATTACCGAAAAAACCACGTGTTATCTGTATCGTTCGCAGGAGTTTGGCAAAGTGACATCGACCGACAGGTTTCTCGTGTTTTCTAGCGCGCATAGCATCATTAAGAAGATCAATGATATTGGAATTTAGAGTCCTTTTACCGTCTATGAAAACAATATCGTTAAGATCCCAAGTCATTTTTTTACCAACTGCACTGCGATGCGAATAGCGAAGCTTCGAAATAGCTTTACATTACATTTTTTTGGTATGCTATCGATAATAAGTATATCATTGAGCCGAGATTTTACTTCGTTCATTAAGATATCATCGATTGTATCCTCACGGCTGTCGAGTACTGCTATGTTTCGTTTTATTACAAAACTATACGTTCGCGTGGCGAGTGGTCTGTTTCTCTTGTGATAATTGCTTACCCGGTGACTCTTTTACATATCTCTACTGTAAGAAATGTCGTATCTTATGAGGATGGCGATTATGACATCGGTTTCAAATCTTTTAACACCGAGACTCGTAGATAGAGACCAAGTTCCATCTGGTGTATATCGCTCTGTAGACGCTCTTTTAGAGAGTATAAATAAATTACCTCACGTGGCCGGTCATTTGCGCTTTAAAATACATGGGCGTGCATCTCTCACCATTGCCATACTAAAGCAATGTGGAAATAGGCATTGTGTGCCGGTGTAAACGTAGCTGGTGATATCCTCGATAAAAATATAACTGTAAAAGATGCTATTAGCAAGAGACCTCGCGAATGCGGCAGTAATATCAAACCCAAGGCCTCTAAAAAAATAGACACTCTCATGCAGAGGTCCGGTTATAAAAAGCGCAAAATTTCGCGAACTGCTCATTCACTGAACGAGTGTAAGTCGCAACGTATCTCTCGTAAAAAAAAGCGTAATAAAGAGAAAAGTGATAGAGAATAATAATAATAATAATAACAATAAGAAGAAGAAAACTCGTGAACGAATGGTTGCAGATATTTTTGGATAGCCGAAACAAGATGGTTTTTCTACATGCACACTCGTGCGAGTGTCTTAAATCGGAATCTGAATTATTTCCACTCCCGCTGACGTAGACAACTATCGAAAGGTCTAATTGGGTGTATTATAAACCAATTTCTTCGCTAACAGATGATTCACCTATTGAGTTTATTATTCCTGGGCAGTGTGATGAGTATATCGATCTCGCGCATGCTATGCTTAGCCTGAGAGTGAAAATAACATCTCCTTCTACCGAAATTGCTACGGATACAGCGCCAAAAGTAAGCACCGGTCCTGTATACAATATCATGCATTCTAGGTTCAATCGGGTAGATGTATACTTGAATCAAAAACTAATTTTACCTCCAAATACGAGGGCATACGCTTATCGAGCGTAGATAGTAACACTTTTGAATTACGGTCCGATTGCCAAAAATTCAGATCTCACGAGCGTTCTCTTGTACGACGATACCCCCGGAAAAATGGATGATATGACATCAGGAAATGCGGGTCTTGTAAACAGAAGACAATTGTTAAATGTCGGAAAAACTGTAGATTTGCACGGCTATCTGCACTGCGACATATTTTTTCTGAAGAGCGGTTCTTATTGAACGGTGCCGAGATGCGTCTACGGCTGGTGCAGTCTAGAAATTCATTTTGTCTTGTGAAAGATACAAAGAATGGCCAATACGGCTTCAAGATTCTCGAATCATCGCTTCTCGTTCGTAAGACAAAAATAACTCCTGGTGTGCGGCTCTCACATGCTCCTGCTCTGGCGAAATCTACGGCAATATAAACTGTATCGAGAGTCGAGATAAAGGCCGTTTCGATGTACTCAGGTGCTCATGGAGAGACGGTCGACAATATCGTACTAGGCCAATTGCCGAAGCGTATAATTATCGGTTTTGTCGATAACAAAGCGTTCAACGGCGACTTCAGTATGAATCCATTCAATTTCCAAAATTACAAGATAAATTGTCTCTCGTTGTATGTAGATGTTACTCAAATGCCTTCTAAACCGTTACAACCGGATTTCACGAAATATTATTTGTATGTGGATGCTTTTCAAACGCTGTTTTCGAGAACTGGAATACATTTCTTGAACGATGGTAATTCGACCGATCACGATAGTTAACGCGATGGATACTGTCTGTTTGCTTTTGATTTGACACTCGATTTTTCGTCGAATGGCAATTCACATTGGAATGTAATGAAGTACGGTAGTGTGAGAATAGAGGTACGATTTGAGAAGGCGCTTGCTTCAACGGTAAATTGTATCATCTACGCGGATCATGATAATGTCCTTGAAATCGATGCCACAAGTCAAGTAATAGTGGCTTTCACCGGATAAGCGAGAAAATGTCCTGATGTCGGGATTATACCATATTGTCTCGTATTAAGCGGTGTAGAAACGTCTTTGTTAGTCGCAAATCAGTCGAACTTAAGCATCTGCACGGATTAGACGTGAAAATAGATATCGTCGTAGATATACAGGGAATGCGTGGTGAAAACCCGGAATTTATCCCGAAGGAAATTGTCGTGGTAGTGATGGATAGACCGTACTCTGCTCACTCGATCATCGCACCACCGTGCTACTTTGCCGCACTACCACAGAATTCGAGAAACGAGAATAATTTTCTCTCGAAATTTTTCATGGTCATGAGTGGTAGGCAATACTTCTTCGCGATATTACTAATCGTAAAATTTCCAACCTGGTAGATGAGGAGGGCGCACCATAGTAGATGAGACATGGTGAGGAGGTAGACGATTTTACTGCACGTGTTGAGGACGGCCGAGGACTTGTGACGATCTCAGACCCGGACTTGATGAATAGTATCCTCTTATTTGTACGAGGCAAAGCGTACCATTGGTTCAAATTTGAACGGTCCCGATGGACCTCATGGAAGGAATGCAGGGTTGCATTTCAACAACGCTTCGGAGATCCCAGATAAGAACACGAACGCATGGGACCGAAGAACGGATGTCTGATTATTTCACCTGCATGCGTTACCTATTCGTCAGGATTAAGCCAGCATTCCAAGGCAAAGAACAGTTAATGATTACCTACCGTAACCTGTTGCCCCGACTTCAGCTGGCTATTTCCTTGACTGATGCTTTGGACTTTGAGAACTCGGAAAATACGGCTGCATAGCTCCTGCTCCGGAGAGATCGATGCTCCCGGAGTTCGCCTATCATGCACCGATCGTGCAAGGAACCACATTACTTTTAGAGCGGTTGAACAACATCCCGCTCAGACACACGAGATAAGAAGGTGGTCGCGTGGTTCTACCAACCCGTTTACGGGAAGAAATTGACAGAATTTTGTTTTCACTCCGCCTTACCATTCCAACTTTATGAATCGGCTAAGAGGGGGAGCGTCTGGCTCTTTCCGTGGGGGATACTCACTAACTCCTGTTACACGTCCTGTCACACGGCCGGAGACTACCATGCAGCCGAATCACATAGCAACCAGTACGAATCCATTTCTGCCAGCAGCCACTCCAGTAAGCTTCAAGGCCATGGTCGGTCGCCCGTACCGACAGGCAATTCATCTGCCATAACTGCGGTATCGCAGAACACTTTTCGAGAGGATATGCTATGCGTCGGATGGTTCGACGCTACAGATGTGGTAAAGAGGGTGAGACAACCCGATCAGCCCACAACTAATCCACAATAGAGGAATGGGCGTCAACTTGGAGCCAGGCAAATTCCCCAATACGAATACTGAAGTATTTTTGTAGTCCAGTGGAGAATAACAGAGAGGCCCGTCTCGTCCTGGTCATTTGCCTGGAAGTATTGAGTCTGGGAAAAAGTTCATGGCGTTTTTCCTGATAGATGGCATCAATTGCAAATAAGTTTCCTGACTTATTTACACAGATCGCAGCGACACCACTAAACGTTCATTGGAAAGGTGACACTTCGATCGTTACTTAGAGTGTATAAACATCGAAATTGATGCAGTGGTTGGAAAGTTGTTTATGGTTGAAAATGGAGAAAAGTTATGAAAAATTGCGCTCTATTTTCCAATATTATTACGACAAAGGGAAGAATACTGCGCAGGCTTGTGAACAAATTTTTGCTGTGTACGGTGAAGGTACTTTAACAAAATCTGCTGCGCGGAAATGGTTCGCTCGGTTTCGTTCTAGTAATTTTAATGTGAAAGATGAGTCACGCTCTGGTTGTCCAATCACTGAAAAAGCTGATGAAATTCTTGAAAAAGTCCAGCAAGATAAGCATATCAGCAGTGTCGATATTGGTATGGAGCTAGGCGTTGACTACAAAACTGTTTTGAACCATTTACACAAAGCTGGCTACAAAAAGAAGCTCGATGTATGGGTTCCTCATGAGTTCAGCGCAAAAAACACGATAGACCGAATTAACATCTGCGGTGCGCTGCAAAACGCAATGAAATCGAGCCATTTCTAATACGTGTCATAACCGGTGATGAAAAATGGATCACGTACGACAATCGGAAGCGTCAAAGATCGTGGACAAGAGATGGTGAGCCGTCACAAGCATTCGCGAAGCCAGGATTGACAGCAAAAAAGGTAATGCTATGTGTATGGTGGGACTGGAAGGGAATCGTACACCATGAGCTACTTCCAGTTGGACAGACGCTTGATTCTCAACTCTACTGTGGACAACTAGAGAGATTACGCCAAGCAATTAAATGAAAACGGCCCGAATTGATTAATAGGAAAGTTGTTGTCTTCCATCATGACAACGCCCGACCACATACTTCTTTGATGACCCGTCAAAAATTGCGAGAGCTTGGTTGGGAAGTTTTGATGCATCCACCGTATAATCCAGACATAGCACCCACTGACTATCACTTATTCCGATCTCTGCAGAACTCTCTCAATCGAATTAAGCTGCTTTCAAAATAAACCTGTAAAAACCACTTGATTCAGTTTTTCAACCAGAAACCACAGCAATTCTTCACCGATGGCATCACGGCTCTACCCGAAAAATGGCGAAACATTGTCGATAATAATGGTGCATATTTGGTTTAAATAGATTGATTTTCACACTATAAGAAAACCAGTTGAATTTTGCTAAAAAAATGTTACGAAATTTTTTCCAGACCCAATACATGGTCAACGATTGCCAACTTTGGTCGATTGCGGGGCCACCAGTTCCTTCATCAGTACGGTAGGATTCCCGATGATAGCCATGCTGGATTTTCGGCGTATTCTACGCGGCCGACCCCGGAACATCAGAGTATCATTGCCAATGGTCAACAGGTCAATGGTCAACCTGCACTGACGAGGTAGAATTCGACGGAACGTTGAGGTGACGTTGGAGTAGACTCATTGATCGAGTCTATGCGGACCTTCCGGTCCCATTGCTAGTGGGCCTCGATTCCCTCTTTCTCGTAGGTATTGGAGTGGATCTGAGTAGGCGCAAATGGTTTTTTCAGCGGTGAAACCGAAGAATTCGAATTCGAGCCAGTGACCGGTCTGGAGAATGTGAATATCCTGATGCCGATCACGGACTTAACAGAAGCAGAAACAGCAAGATTAAAGGAGATTAAAAGCTGCTCTGGGGGTTACCAACTTGGTCGTACATCATATCGATGTTGCTAATGCACGACCAATTAAACGGCGATGGTGCCAGTATCCATTTGTCCGAATATGAGGGAGGCTATGGACCTGGAGGTCGATCGGATGCTGGAGGCTGACGTGATCGAGCCTATCACTAGCGAATGGAGCACTCCGATCGTGATGGCGGTAAAACCAAATGACACTTTCCGGTTTTGTCTTGATTTTTGCAGGGTGAACCATGTCTCGAAAAAGGACGCATATCCGATGCCTTACATGAGTCATATCCTGGATTGCTTGAGGTTCGCCAGATACATCTCAACTTTCGTTTTGAGTCGGGCTTTCCGCCAAATCCCGCTTGACCCAGAGTTCCGCGGGATAACAGCATTTACGGTTCCCCATAGAGGGCTGTTCCAATTCAAGGGAATGCCGTACGGACTGACTACAGCTCTAGCCACGTTTCTTCGTTTACTGGATCCCGTTATTGGTTCCGATATGCTGCCTCACGCGTTTGCCATATCTGGATGATATTGTCATCGCTACTGAAACGTTCGAGGAACACCTGGAATGGCTGAAGCGGGTTTTCGACAAGATTACATCAGCAGGCTTACTGATCAACCCCGAGAAGTGCGAGTTCTGTCGTAAGAAATTAAATAACCTGGGCTCTCTGATTAAGCGTAAAGGGATGACGATAGATCCGCATGAAACATCAGCTTTACTTGAGACCCCAGTCAGGAGGACGGTTAAACAGGTCAGGCAATTTCTAGGAGCTATCTCGTGGTATAGACAGTTTATATCCGAGTATACGAAGGTGACTGAGCCGATAACCAAGCTCACCAGGAAGCGACAGGAATGATTTTGGGGAAAGAACAACAAATAGCTTTCGATCACCTGAAGAAAGCGTTGACGGAGGCACCAGTGTTAGCTCGTCCTGACTATACTAAGAAGTTCACACTCTAGAAGACAGACGCAAGTGTAACCGATCTGGGAGCAGTTCTAAATCAGGAACCAGATAGGGCGGAACATCCGATCGCTTGTGTTAGTCGTGGTTTGACCAGTGTAGAGCGGAATTATGATGTTCGGGAGCTCGAGTGCCTAGCGATCCTATGGTCCGTGGAAAAGTTCGAACCATATCTGAATGGATATCGCTTCACAGTAATCACTGATTATGCGAGTTTGAAGTGGTTACTGTCCCAGACGCAACCGAAAGAGAAGCCAGATGGACATGGAAGCTCATGAACTCGGACTTCGACGTGTTACATCGGAAGGGCTCGCAAAATCAACTGCCTGATGCTCAGTCCCGAATGTTCAAGTCCGTTCATCCTGCAAAGGATACCAAAGAGGATGACTGGCCTAATGTAGCAGGTTTGCCAGCACAGGCTTCTGCAAATGTGTTGCTCACGCTACTTCCCGGTGAGAGAGATCCTTGGTATGAGATGAAGGTTAGGGACGCGAGGAAAAATCCGGCGCGCTACCATGACTGGAAATACAAGGATGGTATGTTATTCCTGTGACGACGGTTATCTCGTCTGGATTCGCCTGACAAAATTTGAAAATTGGTTGTCGCGCGGTACCAGAGAGCTGTCATCCTCCATGAGAACCATGATGTTCCGCAAATAGGCCATCTGGGAACGAATGAGACCTTCAAGAGAATAGTGAGCGTGTATCATTGGCCGGAACTGTATCGGGACGTCACCAGATACGTACAGCGCTATGACATCTGTCAACGCACCAAGTCACGACAGGATCCACCGATGGGCCTGACGGGCCATCGTGTAATTTAAGAACCATGGACAGTTGTGACAGCGGAGATCGTGAGACCATTTTCTCCTAGCAAGTCCGGATTCGCATACATCCTGGTCATACAGGACCTGTTTACCAAGTGGGTTGAGTGCTGTCCGTTAAGGGGTTACATGGGTTTGTAAATTTAAAGAATAATTTAAAAAAAAAATTTTATTTAATAGTGCAATATGTCTAGAATATTTTCCCAAATTTTTAAGTCAATCGGATTACAACTCTAGGAGAGAGAGTGCACAATTTACACAATTTAGTTGAAAGAAATGTTGATGAAAAAAAATAAAAAATAAAACGGTTAATAAAAAAACTCTGTCCGCAAAAGCAAGCTTATGGGTAAATTAATTGATAAATTAACAGTTTTAATAAACTGTTACAGACTGGCTATAAAAAGAAATTGTGATTCAGTTCAAAACATGAAAGACCCTATATAGGCAACGTACTTCCACTATAGCTCTACGGACCAAAACCCACAGCACGAAAAAAGCCCAAGCGGCCCTGACTCATGGTGCGTTTCGCAGCATACTTCAGCTATGAATGCCTTATCATCATTCAAATACCATTATGCTCCATTGCCAAGTGATGTTTTGTCAGCTATCAAGCCTATTTTTGAGGATCTTAGCGAAGATGTGCTTCTAGACCAGTGTGTTGGTGACTTTACCAAAAATAATAATGAGAGTCTAAACTAGTTAATTTGGAAAATCACTCCAACAATACTTCCTCCTGGTTCCAAAATAGTTGAAATTGCTGCATCAGTTGCTGCTTGTACTTTCAACGAAGGGATTTGAGCTCTGTTACTGCCTCAACATCAAACTTGGTCGAAATAGCCACGAGTACGCGTGAAAAGAGGATGAACATCGTATACTCATAGCTGAGAAAAAAGCTAATACTTGTACTCGAGACGCAAGAATTCGGCTCAGGCAGGAACAAAAGGATGCCCTGGACATCGCAGCTGCAGTAAGATCTTTACTTTATGAAGCTGGAATCGACGATTCTATGTAAGTAAAAAAAAAACTTTTCGTTGTTTCATTTCTACTTAAAACTTTTATCGCATTTTTCTCGAAACTGTATTATTGAAGTTGGTAGACATGATTTCGCACAAACTAATGCACCGATCTTATTGAAATTTTGCACACTTCTTTAAAATAGCATTGACTAGTGATTGGAGGATTTTTTTTTGCTAATTTTACAAGGCTATACGTAGTGTACCATTGTACCAAAAAATGTATTATTTTGCATACAACTCTGCCAAAAATTCAATTTTTAATTTTTTAAAAAATCCTTCGTTCAATCACGAGCCATACTTATCTACTAACAGAAAATATTTTATTTTTTAATTTTAGATAAAGCTATCACGAGTTATCGTGACCACCGCGAAGACACTTTTTTTTAGGGGTCTCGGGAAACCAGGTCCCATCGGCAGATTTTCCTTGCGTTAAACCCGGAATAGTGGTGTTCGTTATTGAGCATGGACTTTCCTTAATCTCCTCGCATGCAGTTTCCCGTCCAGACTGTTGCAGGGTTATGGAGTCGGAGGGAGAGGACGTTGACCAGCCAACATATATTTTTTGTTTTGTTTCGCGGTCAGAGGAACAGTGAAACTGAGAGGCCAGAGTAGTATAGCGAGGTGAAGACTGTTTTCATAACTTTCTTATTTTATTGTCATTATTATCATTATTATGATTTTTTAGTTCTAATCTTCTTGGGCGAGCCTGCGAGATCGTGGTGCGCGAGTGTTGCACGTGCGACCGGAGATCGGGTTGGAATGAGGACACAAGAGAGAAGAGAGTTTGCCGTCCGAGGGTGGCCGTGTTTAAGGGGGGGGGGGGGGGGAGCTTTGTAACATGGCAAAATATAAGAACGTGGAATGCTACGGTTACCGTCGAGCGAGTAGGACGTAACGTTGAGCACAGCATTGTCCCACTCTACCTTTGGCCTTATCAGAATCTATTGGCGAGTCGTGGGAACCGGAGCATCTCCTTGGAAATAAAGAATATTAAAACGAGAGAATTTTGAGGCGTTGAACAATATTCCGCTAACTTTGGTTTATCGAGGATTGACAAGCAACATCGCAGCTGCATCGTTCCGATGAGCTTTTTTCCGTCTCTATGATCTTTAATCATTTTATCTTGAATTTATACAACTTATATCATTAGAGCTTGGTCGTATCTGCGATTTCTGTGTACCATGCGCAGAGTACTATTCGTTTCGGAGCAGATTGCATTTGAGGGGTTATACGCAGTCATGATTTTCAAAAAATCGATTTTTTTTATTGCATTTTTGTAATGTACATATATTCAAAAGTATATACACAAAATTTCAAGTCGATCCGAGCAATACTTTTGGAGTTATACCTATATATGTAGAGACGCCTCGGCGCGTTTGAAAATAGGTGGGGCAGAGGATCAAGCGGCAGCTGTTTACCTGGACCGTTGCTCCTTTTATATACCTGTGTATTGTATTCATATACATTGTGTGAGAGTGTAGTAGTGTTTTCCTTGTACCTAAGAGCAAAATTCAACGGTTTCTAGACGCTTATTCAGTATATACAGCCGAGGCAATCAGTGAAGTCGAGCGTTCGTTTCCGTATTTTCTGCAATATTTCGTTCGGATTTCTAAGATAATTGTGAATTATAGTATAATAATTCAATATGAAAGTAAGTAGAGAACGGCGTTCTGTTACAAGCGCGAACAAATCAAAAACAACACGAGAAGTGCCCGGTTGGGCCGGCGTCATGGTGGTCTTGGCAGCGAGCAGCAGCAGCAGACGAATTGACCGAATTTGAGCACGATTACCAGCCATCACCCACGGATGTTGCTGAAGCTGTGCGTCCAATTTACGAAGACCTCAGCAGCGAGACATTATTGGAACGATGTGTAGGCGGCTTTACACAAAATAATAACGAGAGTTACAACCAAATCATCTGGAAAATTACGCCGAAAATCATTCCGAGTGGCTCATAAATTGTTGAAATGGCCGCAAATATTGCCGCCGGTATGTTTAATGAAGGTTCAATTTCACTTTTGTACCATATGAATGCAATGGGACTGTCTTTGGGGCCCAATGCGCATGCATATGTACAAAAGGAGGACGAAGAGCGCGTTACGCTATCCGAGCGCAGAGCGCACGAAGCGACACGAGAGGGAAGGATGGCTCGAAGACAGCACCAAATTGAATTGCTGGAGGCTGCTGAAGGAATGGAGGGTTTATTATATGGCCCTGGAATAGACGACACCATGTAAGTTGAAAAAAAAAATTTTTTTCTATGTGTGAATCGGTTTTGAAACTTTAAACGCGTTTTTCTCAAAACAGCATTTTTCAAGTCGGTGAACACGATATCTCAAAAACGGCTTGTTCAATCGGTCTAAAATTTTAACACAATCTTCTCAGATACATTTTCTAGTAATTAATCGTTGCGTTTGTCAATCCGATACTTATTTTCCATTTTATAAACAATTTGAGGCCAAATTTTACATAAAAAATCGAAAACATTTTTTAGAGAAGCCGCCATTTTGTAAAAATTCAATATTTTGATTAGCCGAACGATTAATTACTAGATAATCTAATATATTAACGAAATTTGTTTGGTTTTTTGATTTCAGATAATCCAATCTTGAGTTACGATGTTCACCGTAAATTGTCTTTTTTTAGAGGAGGTTCCGGAAATCGCCTGCAGCGCCCTCTATAATCAACATTTTATAAATAAAAAATTTGTTTACGTTCTTGAAGGATGCTTTTATAACCACAAAAAATTTCATATTAATAAATTCATAAGTCTCTTCAGGATAAATCCTTGAAAAACCGTCTTTTTTTGCCTCATAACTGCGTATAACCCGTTAATACTCGTAGTGTGTAACATCGAGATCGCTTGAGGTCCTGAACCGGAAATAAGCCACTCCGTGTTTTCTATTTCTTTTTGTTCGTTTATTATAAAGTCGCGTGCGTGTTAGTTCGTCATCCCGTTGGGTGTTTGGGGTGAGAGGGATTGTCATGTTATAGACCGCGTCACGGATTATTCTGATTAGTTGACGTATATTTATTGATTTATTTTATTCATATATTTGACTCTACATTATTATCGTTGAGAGCCCGCGTAGTGCGGATCGGTCGTCGCCCCGTATTTTGTACGTTGATGTGAGGGATTTTAATGGCCAGAGGCATATCTCGCGTTATTAAATTTTCCGTTACGTCTTATTATATTTTATTCTATTGTTGTTTATTGGCGGTCCATTATCGGTGGATTATTGATTAATTATTGTTACTATTTTGAATTTAGTTATTATTATCCTTTTATATTTATTTGTTGTATTATTATTATTTCATTTATAATTTATTGTCATGCGGAGATTCTCGGTTTTATCTTTTATACTGTAACATAGTTACACCCGCTAACCTGCATGATTATATTGCGCTGCTATATGAGCCGAGATTTCGTGCGGACGCACCGAGCACTGCGGGTACTAGGTCGGCGAACCCGGACGAAATTTGACAAAAATGGGCGACGTCACATTTCAGGAATTCCCTCGCTACCGTAAACAGCAGGTCAGCGACAAGCTGGCCTCGCTTGGCGGCGAGGGGAAGACGGGTGGCGCTGAAACGGCCACTGGACAAACTATTAAAGCCCGTTCGATTAAAAAATAAAATCGAAAATGATGTAGAGGGGAATAAGGCAACGGGGCATGGT
The DNA here is from genome assembly GCA_963942595.1 of Cylloceria caligata. Classification (NCBI taxonomy): domain Eukaryota; kingdom Metazoa; phylum Arthropoda; class Insecta; order Hymenoptera; family Ichneumonidae; genus Cylloceria; species Cylloceria caligata. Next base: position 34,491,992 of record OZ012710.1, on the reverse strand, counting down.
ATAAAAGAGCCTGCGGTAGAGGAAATTCTCTCTTGGCTCTTAGCTCTTAGCTCTCGGCTTTTAATTCTGAGCTCTTCTAGTACTGAGTTTATTTTTCCGTGCATTCTGGCGAAAAGTTAACAGTTCGTGCATTATAAAACTTGATTCTAAGTCTCGAGATATCAATAATTCTACAACGTTTTCACAACAATTAAGAAAATCGAGTCTATGTAGTGCAAAATAGAGACAGCGGAAAGAGGAAGGACAGGCGAGTGATTTGAACGATAAGAAAGATAATTAGAGGAATTTAGAGGAAATTTATAGTGATCCAAGATTGAGTAGGCTTTAATTGAATAGAATTAAGAGGATAACATTTAAGCGAATAATATTTAAGCGCGTAGCATTTAAGAGCGTAGCATTTAAACAGGTAGTATAAGCAAGTAGTGTCGAAGCGAGTAGGTTTAAAGCGGATAGAAAGAAAGTAAAACGAGTAGCAAATAGAGAGAATTGTTGTGCCGCGGAATATTCCACTTCACGGTATTCTCTGGAATATTTCTTAGCTGACACATATTTCTGAGACTAAGAATTCGTTTAAGACAGGAAACAAGGTAGACGTCGATGCAGCATAAGGCGACTCGATAGGCGATCTACGATAACCTAAAGCAAAAGCTACCAACTAAGGGATTTTCGCAAACGCAGTTAGCAACTGTTTTACGAAAACCAGTTATAAACTAGACTCAACAAAGGACGGGTTGGTTCCTCGTCAAATACTCGAAACGATGAATTATTGTACATTCTTTCATTGACTATTAAATAGAAAACGGAAAGTTACTGTTGCCTATAATAAATACTTCCATTTATATAAATTAGCGTTTTCATCAATTACTCGAGATCCATCTTCTAATCGGCAAACGATCCCAAAAAATAATAACTTTTTTATATTACACCGAATACCGAATAATTCAATTATGCGGTACCGGCATAACGTTTGGTGGCAGCGGTGGGATCTGCTGAAGTTAAGTGATACATGATTTATTTGGACGAAAAGTGTTTTGGACAAAGTAAATAAGAGTAACTCTGAAGTGACGACTAGGACTCGTACAAAGGACGCCAGTGTAGTTCGTGAAAACCCGACTACGCTAATGCGACGGCGCGAAGTGTACGTCGGTGCGGTGAGACATATCGGTCAACCGTTTAAAGTCCCAATTGACGGTGACACGTCAAGTCGCGGAAAAACGCACAAAGTGTGCAACCAAGTACTCAAAGCAGCTACTTACGAAGAAGCCGTCGTGCAACCATTGGCGACGCGCTAATAACGAGCCCAGGAACCACCGAAGAAGAAGGTCAACTGCATCAGGAAGGACGTCAAGGACCATCAACAGAGAGGAGCTGCAGGACACCAAGTCGACAGCACCCGAGAACATCGCCATGGAGAGGACCATCTACAAGATCATCATTCTGTAAGCGGCGGTTACATTATAAATATACACATTGCGGTGATAAGCCAAAGCCAGTTTAGAACCGATATTTGGAAAAAATATTCCACTAGATATATTTCTTTTGAGATTTTGTAGGAACATTTTAAAGTAGAGTTTACCGCGAAATTAGCAACATGCCGGGACTTAGGGGAACGAAACCGAAACGTAAAGACAATCAATCAGAAACTACGACGCCCGGCGAGCAGGTAGACCCTGCAGCGGATTTAGCTGCAGCTGTCGGGGACATCGTGTACGAAGCGCGCAGGGCGTCGTCAGAGCTCTCACCGCCGGGACGAATTCCCGCAGCCAGGCAGGAGGCCCTTGCAGGCCGACTGACGGCCGGGTTCGGCGTAGCATGTACGCGACCACACGAGCCCAAATGGGACAGGAAAGAAAGTCCCACAAGAAAGAGAAAGATAGCGCAATCAGGTATACGAACAGCCGCACAACGCGGAGAGTCGAAGATACCCAAGGTAACCACGATAACTAGTCGAAGCGAGAGGCTAAACGCGCCCACGAGAAGGAGAAGTGGAGAGGCCAACCGACAAAATTCTAGCGGAAGGAATAGTCCAGCCCAGCAGGAGTCAATGAAACCCGCCGCTGATTGTCGTGGCTAGGAAACCCGATGCCGCCAGAGTGAGGAAAATGCGCGTAGTGGTGGACTTTCGGAAGTCGAACGAAGTCACCATCGGAGACTCATGCCCACTGCCCAATATAACCGAAATATTGGACCTCTTGGGACGAGCCCAATATTACACGACGTTGGACCTTGCTTCTGGATTTCACCAAATCCCGATGGCGCAGGAAGACATGGAAAAACGGCATTTTGAGTGTAACCGCATGCCATTCGGACTGAAGAACGCGCTACCGACTTTCCAGCGGCTAATGAACTCCGCGTTAGCAGGACTACAGGACGTCAAATACTATGTGTACCCCGACAACATAGTAAAACACGGAGTAAGAGCTACTCGCGATAATTTGGGCTCTTGCTCAATTCCGGCCACATATTTATGGTACTCGCTTCACGGTCCTGACAGACCACCAACCGCTCACCTGGCTGTTCGAAGTAAACGACCCAGGTTCACGGAACACGAGTTTAAGCTCGAATATAAGGCAGGAAAGCATAATACAAATGCAGATGCGCTTAGCCGTATTTTCCTCACTACGAGGGCCCAAGCGAGAGCAAAGAACGAAGTCTGGGATCGGAAAAGGACAGCACTACGGGGCAAGTAGGCACAGCGAATGACCGCACAAAGCGGAGGGCCGAAGATACCCCATATAGCCATGGCAGCTCGCTGGAGCGAGAGGTCGAGCTCGCCTACGAGATAGAAAAAAATAGCAAGCACCCGGGTACGGACAGCCGCATAAAGCGGAGAGTCCAGAATACCCCAAGCCACTTTATCGACATGGCAGAGAGAGAGAGAGAGGCCGCGCCGGCCAATGCTCCAGAAGAGGATAGAGAGATCCGCAGCGTGCATGCAGGACGTTCTACTGATCTCCACAGCCCCGTCGCGAAGCCGTGCGTCGGGGAAGGAGCAGGCCACGCACGCTAGTAAAGCAAGGCACGAGTAAGACTGTGAGCATCGCTGAAAAAGACAGAGCGAGCGCGTCACAGCATGGACGACCCGCGAGGCGCGGAAGGCCGCAAAAGAAAACGCTGCAAGGCCGCTCGAGACAGAGAGCAACGCAACGGCGGAGCTACCGGTGAGTACACCGAGCGACGAAACTGTGGACAGAGCACCGCAAAGGCCTGCTGAGGAAGCGAGATACGGCCGGGCCCGAAGCCCGCAATTTTCCAGCAGCGCCAACGAAGACAGCGCCACAAAGAAGTATAGCGATTGCCGCAGTGGTGTAACCAGCCCTCCTGTCGATGACCGCCTAAAAATATCATAACACCCCCATAGTAGGGCCCCAGGGTATAAGACGTACATTACATCGGATCCGAACCAAGTACGACTGGCCCGGCATAAGAAGGACTTGGAACACTACATATCGTCCTGCGAGAATTGTCAAACGAACAAAATCCGGAAAAGGGAACGAGTGCCGATGGTGGTAACAGATACCACATCACGGTCATTCGAAAAAGTTGCGGTCGACATCGTAGGGCCGCTATCGGAAAGCGCTTCCAGGAACAAATATAAAAATTTCATAAGCGAGGATCAAGGAGATTGAGACGAGTGGCTGCCGTACGCAATGTTTACGTACAATACCACTCAATTTACGGGGACCAGACTGTCTCCCCATGTGCTGTTATACGGACGCGATACTGAATTACCGACGTCCGTAAAACAGGAACCCCGCAGCACCTATGCATACGACGACTACGTCCACGAGTTACGCGAGCGATTACGCGCCGCATGAACTATAGCACGTGACAATCTGGAAGGCGCGAAAAGACGGTCGAAGAATACGTACGACCACGGCGCAAAGGTGCAGGAGTATCGCGTCGGTGAACGCGTACTCCTCCGTGACGAAACGGTGCACAGGGGACGGTCAGCCAAGCTGACCTCGAAGTGGACGGGACCTCACGAAATAGTAGAGAAGAGGCCCCCCGTCAATTACGTAGTCCGGAAGGGACGGATATCTCAGGCGGTGCACACAAACCGCCTGAAGATCTGTGTCAAGCACTAATAGCTCAAGAATTGAAGAATTCGCATAATTATAGCTAGTTAAAACTAAATATCAGCTAGGAAATAAATGTGGGAAGGAGCCCCTCGGGACGCAGGGTAAGGAGCTCTAATAAAGTAGAAGAGGTCTTAGGAGACCTAATTTTATCAACAGAAAATAGAGGGTCATACCGAGATGAAAATACATGAATGTATAGAATATTAATGCTGACGCAGGATAGTGTTCAGCGTAGAGTGTGAAAAGAATATATAGAGTAAATTGAAGAAATGAAGCCTCTAAGAGCATACTTAATTTTGGAAAAAATTAGTCAATGTGCACACTATTCGGTTGATATACACATGTTACTTGGTAATTGGATTTCCACAAATGACAGTGAATCATGCCAAATCATTTCCATATTGCAAGACAATATCAATATTTATGAAAAAAAAAAAAAACTACAGAGCGTGCGGCGAGACCCCGAAGAGCTTCGAAAGCTTGGAGCTCGAGCCGACCAGATCATGGAAACCCTCAATACTGCCGGAGACGGGATGCAGCACATCCACAACCTGAGCTTCTACTCACTGGGTGCCATAGCACCGATAGCATTGATTGGCTACGTTCTGTTTAAATGTTACAGGTACCAAAGAAACCAAACACCAACAAGGACTAGCGAGGCAACGACCCCGGCAGCCGTCGAGGTAACCATCAACCTCGAGCCACTCGGACGACCACAGCCAGAGGATCGACTGCGAACCGAGCTGGCCTGGGTATGCAATCGTCCCCCCAACCCAGAACGACTCGCTCGGCCCGAACGACGTTAACAAATGAAAAATGAAACATTTTATTGTACTGTTACATAACAAATATCAAACTGTAAAATTGCCTAAAATTGAAAAGTTACGGGAAACCAACCGAAGAAAAAATTTTTAGAGAAAATTTTTCCTTTTAAGGGGGGAGGGATGTTGTGCCGCGGAATATTCCACTTCACGGTATTCTCTGGAATATTCCTTAGCTGACACAGAATTCTAAGACTAAGAATTCGTTCAAGACAGGAAACAAGGTAGACGCCGACGCAGCATGCGGCGACTTGCTAGGTGATCTGCGATAGGCTAAAGCAAAAGCTGCCAAGTAAGGGATTTTCGCGAACGCAGTTAGCAACTGTTTTATGAAAACCAGTTATAAACTAGACTCAACAGAGGACGGGTTGGTTCCTCGCCAAATACTCGAAACAACGAATTATTGTAAATTCTTTCATTGAATTTTAAATAGACAACGGAAAGTTACCGGTGCCTATAATAAATACTTCCATTTATATAAATTCGCGTTTTCATCAATTAATCGAGATCCATCTCCTAATCGGCAAACGATCCCAAAAAATAATAACTTTTTAATATTATACTGAATACCGAATAATCCAATTGGGCAGTACCGGCATAACAGAATAATAAGCCTGATAGACATCGCCTTTGAACAAATTCACGCGCGCGCTTCGTGTGTGTGTGTGTGTGTGTGTCGGGTGACAGGCTTACTACCAACGCACGATACCAATAACAAACTACCTAGCTAGGTATATTGAGGAGATACGTGAACGAGAAACACAAAAAGAATTGTAGAATAATCGCCGAAATTAAAGGATTGGAAATGCAATGTAATGGCCCACGGTGCCAATAAACCGAACATCGAGATTCTCCTAATTGTTTTGGTGAATAAACCCTGCTTTTGCCTACCTCGAAGTGTAAATTAATTATCCTTGTGTTCGAGTCTTCATTCTTCCCCTTGGAAGACAAAAATTAATGTTAACGATAGAAATTATCGTTACAATACGTTATATGATTTTCAATATTTAAGGATCGTGTCTTCCGAAGCTTTGCAACGTGACATTCCGGCATCCCGTAGATGTCGAGTTGTGTGTGTGTGTGTGATTGACCTGGCACGGGCCGTATCACAAGCAATTTTATCCTCGAGAATTCTTATTTGACTTTATTTGATTTTATGTTGTTTGTTCTGATGAATATTTGGCTTTTGGTTTGAATTGTGTTAATGTGGACGGTAAAGAATCGGATCGAACGTGGATCACGTATGCGAGTGCGAGGGACGGAGCAAGTGCCACGATTCTTACTACCGTAATAATTAAGCTTACGAATTGTTGAAAACCAGAGTTAATTTACTGGACGTTTTCGTTTATATTTTCTTTTGTTTTTCTTTATTATTGTGACATTATGCCAAGTCAGTAGTGGATTTAATTGATTCAAGTAAATAAATATTTTGCTACTCTGGTAAAGGGTGGTTAAATTGTAAGGGCCGATGTTGAATGTGAACCACACCTCAACGTCAAGTTTTTTTCTGCATTTCATTTGACATTTCTCAATTTCAGAGTAACTCAATTTGAACCATGGAAAGATACACAATCGAGCAACGCGTTAAAGTTATTCAGGCTTATTATGAAAATAGGCGTTCAAATCGTGCACTTCGTGATTTTTTCGGTCAATTTAATCGTCCAAATGTGCGTACAATCGGAAAAATCGTGCAAAAATTTGAGCAAACCGGGTCTGTAGGAGATATTAAAACACCAGTGCATGCTCGTACAGCTCGTACTGCAGAAAATATTGCTGCTGTTCGCGATAGTGTGGCTGAAGAGCCGTCCACCTCAAAATGAGGCCGGTCAGGCAGTTACTGTGAATGGTGTTCGCTATCGTGAGATGATTACGAACTTTTTATGGCCCGAATTGGAAGATATGGATGTGGGCGATATGTGGTTTCAACAGGACGGTGCCACTTGCCACACAGCTAACGAAACAATGGCTCTTTTGCGCGACAAATTCAATGGCCGTGTTATCTCACGTGGTGGCGATGTCAATTGGCCGCCAGGATCATGTGATTTGACACCGTTGGACTTCTTTCTTTGGGGTTATTTGAAAGAAAAGGTGTACGTCGATAAGCCAGCAACAATTCAAGAGCTAAAGGATGAGATAATTCGGCACATTAACGGCATAGAACCTCAATTATGCCTAAGCGTCATCGAAAATTTTGACCATCGGATGGAGGTGTGCCGCCGAGGTCGCGGCGGCCATTTGGCCGATATTTTGTTCCATACATAATCGAACCATACCATATTATCATAATAAAAAGAATTGACAATAATTTCCTAAATAATTTGTGTTCTATTCAAAATCAACATCGGCCCTTAAAATTTAACCACCCTTTATATTTGTGAGTCCCGTAGTTACTGTGTTTATTTGATTTATTTATTAGAGCCTCGAAAGTCCAAACCACCCACTCTACCTTAAATAGTCGTAGCTAGCCTGGGCTGAGTCTCCTCGCAACCATCGTTATTTCCCTCCCGGCGCATATGCTCCTGGCCCCTAGCTCGAGAGAGCAAATACAAAGGGAGGAAAAATTACTAACAAGAAAAGATACTTTGGTGTCCCTCTTTGATTTTGATGAAACTCACGTATGTTGTAGAGCATCGAAAACTAAAAGACACGTATTTTTTTTTATCGGCGGAAAAACATTTCTAAGGGGTGAAATCGCCCTTCAAAATTAGCATGTCGAGGGGTGATTATGCAGTTTCACCCAGAAGGCGTCAATCGATTTTAATGAAACAAAAATCAAAATACTCCTCATTGAAGACAATCAAAATTCCACGTGAAGTTGAAGAAAAAAATTCATTTGTAGGGGTGAACAACCCCCTGATTTTTCAATTTTCCACCCTACACAAAAAACTAACCAACCAAATTGAACAGAACATGTACCATTTGGAAGGGCAAGTTAAAATAAAGTTGACGTATTGTTGCACATTCACAGGAAAATGAGTTTACGGGGGTAAACTACCTCTTATCCATTAGTACGTATATTTGTGCGTACATTCTTGTTTCTCGTTATTTCAACGTCCGAATTGATTCAAAACATTCCTGTTAGCCGAAGTCAACGGGGGGGCACTTCAGATGATGCTTTGTTTATTATTTAGGGGGTGACCGGCTGTTACTTACAATTAGAATGGTCCATTCACGAATTTCGCGTTATTTACTGAAAAAAATAGCTTGTTCAAATGCAGAATACTGGGGAATATTGCTGGGGTTGAGTGGTTGTATGGCATATATGTATGGCTGTATTTCGAAGCAGCGGCAATCAGCTGAAGACATAGGCGAGAAATAACAAATACCCGGTTTCGACAAGCGCATTTATTCGACTGTCGTCCTTTTCACGTCCCGTGTTATCGCTCTCCCCACTCTCCATTCTCTCACATTTATTCTTACCGCCTTGCGCATCTACATACACCACAGTATATAATATAATTTATCATTTCTTTTACAATTCATCAACGTGCACATTACTGTCATAATTTGCAGCAATCATGGTTCGTAAGTTGTGCAGAAATGATACTCTTCAAAAAAATGTTGCAAGCATAAAGACTTCTTGCACCATGATGATGGCCACCTTATTACAACCTAGTACTTCACAGTGTGCTTGAGATGATTGACCGAAACCAAAACTCACTGGATTGTCGAACTCGTTTGGCTTATCGGTTATATAATTACTTTTGAACCATGCATATTTGAAAAGATTTATATATCTGGGTGATAAAAGTTGATTGTGTGCGAGCGATTGCAGTTTGATTATGTTGTTTCTCAAGTGTAAATTAATATCAGAATTAAGTAATAATACACTGTCGGAAAAATGTCGTACAAAATTTTTCCATATTCGGAAACCAAAAACGTCGAGTGGTTGGATTTTCCCTGTGGTGCCTTTAGGTATTATCTTTGTGATTGTTTTTTTGCCCCGAGGTGTTGCATTTTGAACAACGTCTGGGCAGTGTCCACTCCACGAGTCTATCAACAATACGCTGTCACGGCCGGTGTTGGGGAAGAATACTTTTTCCAACCAAACTTTGAAGTGCTCTATACATAGGATCATATTGGTTATCGATATAGTATTTTTGTCCATACCTGAAGTAATTTTTCCGGATTTTGTTGCTGTTAAAAATACGTTTTCTGGCCTAAATAAATTTTTTTCCACGATTGGGACTCACTCTTTCCCTCTTTTAGAACGATAAAAAGGGGTGACAGTAATTTTCCATCTGCATTTATGGTTGGCTGGATAGTGTAGCTGTGAGTTGTAGATGATACGGATTGTACTACACATTGCACTTTTTTAGTTCCTTCAGCCGTCAGAGTCCTGCCGGAGTGGATTTCCAGTTGAAAACCGCTCTGATCTGAATTATATATGTTTTTCCGGTCCATATTTTTGAATATATGGTTTAATTTCATTCACAAAGTTTTCTGCATTCATCCTTAAAACTGGTTCGTCTTCTATAGTCTTTCGTGTTACGAATTTATTAATTTTCCTGGACACAATACGATGTGATTTCTTGAACTTCCGAAGCCAATCACGAGAAGCTTTAAAACGAATGTCTTCGTGACCTATCTCTTTTTGAGCTTGTAGAGCCCACTTTTGAAGGTCGATATCATGAACAATGAAACCAGCATCTACTGCGGCTTGTATATTTTTCAAAGTATATTCAGAGATTTGAGCTAATTTCTCTTTGTAGGTCCCACCTTTGTTCATTTGATTTGCCCAGCGTTTTAATTGTCATACAGATTTGACTTTTTTAAATATCTGACTGACGGTATCGACACTGTAATTTTTCTTCTTACCGGATCTCTAGTATTCGATTGCTTTGCGTTTGTAGTCGTAGCTTATGCCTTCTTCGTCTTTAGAACAAGTATCAGAATCCACTGGACCTTCATCATGTTGCCAAAAAGTGTCCTCGACAGGGTTAACATCATATTGCTTGAATGGCTCTTGAAAATTTAGCGATTGTTCCTCGATAATTTCAACTCCATTATAATCGTCCATGCAGTCGACCAGAACTTTTTCGAAATTCTGCTTTACCTCAATTTTTGCATTGTTAATCGGAGTTTCGACAATATTCATGGCTTCAAATGTAGCCAAAAGAAGTTTAATGACGTTGATTGGATTCACTTTCATGGTCTATTGATTTTTTTTATCAGAAATTATAACTGACGCACTGGCACTCCGTTCAAATGAGCAACTGAAGATCGCTGTATGTATCGCGGTTTTTATATTTGAAAGACTTGTTGTTTAACCACATGCGATATCAGCAGATAATACGCAGTCCCAGATAGCCGCCTATGTAGAAAACACCTCTTACTGCGTCGAAAGTATTTTTATCATATTGGCGTATGGTTAGATAACTCAAAAAAATAAGATCATATTCATTGCATTGGAATAATTGACAATGTTCTATAGATGGAACGACTGTTGCATCATCGACTTATTCCGAAATTTGCGCCGAATCCAAATACAATCTAATCGAAAGGTCGATAACATATGACGACAAATTATTGATAAGCACAAAATCAGCACAAAGAGTGAACGCAAACAGCTCTTTAACATGTAAATAACGAGAAACAAGAATGTACGCACAAATATACGTACTAATGGATAAGGGGTAGTTTACCCCCGTAAATTCATTTTCCTGTGAATGTGCAAAAATACGTCATCTTGATTTTAACTTACGCTTCCAAATGGTATATGTTCTATTCAATTTGGTTGGTTAGTTTTTCCTGTATGGTGGAAAATTAAAAAAAGGGGTTGTTTACCCCTGCAAATGAATTTTTTTCTTTAACTTCACGTGGAATTTTGATTGTCTTCAATGAGGAGTATTTTGGTTTTTGTTTCATTAAAATCGATTGACGCCATCTGGGTGAAACTGCATAATCACCCCTCGACATGCTAATTTTAAAGGGCGATTTCATCCCTTAGAAATGTTTTTCCGCTGATAAAAAAAATACGTGTCTTTTAGTTTTTGATGCTCTACAACATACGTGAGTTTCATCAAAATCGGAGGGGGACACCAAACTATCTTTCTTTGTAAGACTTTCTCCCGGTTTCTACCAGTTACACGACCTCAAGGTTACACTCTATAGACGCCGCGGTTCCCGATACAGATTAATACTCCGCACGCGGTGTACCAGAGTCTCAGGTGTGACCAAGCTCGAAGAAATTTATAGTCAACAAATTGAATGATAAAATAATAAAATAATAGCGAAAGACCGTGGAAGGAAAGAGAGCTCACCGGGACGATGACGATGTAATGTTCTGGCAATCCGGGAAACCTCGAAAAGACGTCTAAATATTCCCTCCTTGATTTCCTTTCGTACAGTGGCGGATAGTAAGATGCTCGTTTCTGCCCTGTGTTCGAGAGAGAAAACGCTACTCTTCCTCGCCTCGATAGTAGTTTGCGTGATGCCAAAAAGTAGAGCGGGACACAGATACAATATATGCTACGTCTTGTTCGCTCGACGGTCACCGGGAAAAAGCCCTGAGGTGCTGCCAGCACGCGTGCCTGTGAACTATGATCCCCACTTAACCCGCCAAACTCGTTTAATTGGGGGAACCTGTGTCGCACGATGACCGCGACTAGCGCCTCAGCTGGACGAGGTATAAATTAGCGACAAACAATACCAGCGTTGCGTAGTCCAGCAGATGACCCCCTGAGATATATAAATTTCCGTGGGTCGACTGCGGCTGAGGATAGAAAGCCGCGTATCCTTTAGTACGTCGAGCTGGACAATGATACATCCCGACAGGGAAAGATGTGAAATATCGGTCCAGATAAAAGGCCGAATATCGAAGCTCCCCGTTGTGGGATGTGTTGCTCCCCTCTTCTTCGTACTCTATCTCCGTCCCTCGGTCGTATAAATCGCGTTATATAAAAAAAAATAAAAATAAAGAATAAAATACAACACGAAAATCATCCCCTACAGCCCTGTGCGATCGTGTTGGTAGCTGTCGAGCGAGGAGGACGTAGCCTGAATATTTTGCCACGTTACAATATCTATTAAAGAGACGTAAAAAGGCAACATAACCTCACAAATGTTCGGCTAAACATTCGGAACAAAGTCAATAGATTATACCTTTCTTACAGATGAATTAAATAATCCTTTTATACGCGGCCATATGTTTCTTTAGAGTGATAAATCTAAGCGACAATGTTATTTGACCAAATTCTATGAGGGAAAATTTTCAGCAGTTCGCAACCCGGTTAGAGTCAGCACCAAGAATTAATGAAGCAACCAGACCTGACGATTTTTAACTTCTAAAGAAATCGTGAAAAAATATTGCCACAGCCCGGGTTCAAACCGGAAACTCCAGAATTCTAGCCTGGTACGTTACCAATTACGCCACCGCGGCTCTAGCAACATCAATTCACGATCTCTATTTTTAATGTCAAATAATACACCTTAGTTACAGATTAATTAATTAATCCTTTTATACGTGGTCATATGTTTCTTAAGAGTGATAAATCTTAGCGACAAATGATTTGAATAAATTTTTTTTTTTTTTGATGGAGAATTTTTGGCAGTTCGCAACCCGGTTAGAGTCAGCGCCACCTAGATCCCTGTGTTATCGATCTTAGAAAGATCTCTAACAATCGAATCATTAATTATTTTTGTCAACTCTGATTGCCTTACTCATTCATTAAGAATTAATGAGGCAACCAGACCTGACGATTTTTTTTAACTTCTAAAGAAATCGTGAACCCGGGCTGTGGCAATATTTTTTCACGATTTCTTTAGAAGTTAAAAAAAATCGTCAGGTCTGGTTGCCTCATTAATTCTTAATGAATGAGTAAGGCAATCAGAGTTGACAAAAATAATTAATGATTCGATTGTTAGAGATCTTTCTAAGATCGATTAATGAATGAGTAAGGCAATCAGAGTTGACAAAAATAATTAATGATTCGATTGTTAGAGATCTTTCTAAGATCGATAACACAGGGATCTAGGTGACGCTGTCAAATTTGGTCAAATAACATTGTCGCTTAGATTTATCACTTAATAGATTACGAGGGTGGTTTGAAAAGTCCATGCAAAAATGAAAACTACTTAATTTTTTAGGATAGATCATTTTTATTTTTCAACATAATCTCCTTTTAGACTAATACACTTCGTCCAGCGATACTCTAGTTTGTTGATCCCTTCCGAATAATAGGATTTGTCCAAGTATGTCAAATAGGCATTCGTTTCTGCTATCACCTCCTCGTTTGAGTAAAATCTTTTTCCCGCCAGCCATTTCTTCATGTTGGGGAACAAGTAATAGTTCGAGGGAGCCAAATCTGGAGAATAGGGGGGATGTGGAATGAGTTGGAACCCTACTTCCATCAGTTTTGCGGCCACAACTGCTGAGGTGTGAGCTGGTGCGTTATCGTGATGGAAAAGGACTTTTTTGTGGGCCAATCGTTGACGTTTTTCTTGCAGCTCGATTTGCAAACGGTCCAACAACGATGAATAATATGCGCCTGGAATAGTTTTACCCTTTTCCAAATAAGCAATGAAGATTATTCCTTGCGAATCCCAAAAGACAGTTGTTATAACCTTCCCGGCCGAAGGAACAGTCTTCGCCTTTTTGGTGCAGACTCCCCCTTGCCAACCCACTGTTTGAACTGTTGTTTGGTCTCAGGAGTGTAGTGGTGTATCCATGTTTCATCCACAGTCACGAAACGACGCTTAAAGTTCTGCGGATTCCGATGCAACAGCTGCAAACCGTCCATGCAACACCTCACACGATTTCGTGTTTGATCAATCGTGAGCAATCGCGGCACCCATCTTGCGGATAACTTTTTCATGCCCAAATGTTGGTGCAAAATATTATGTACCCGTTCATTCGAGATGCTCATAGCTCTAGCAATCTCACGCACCTTCACTCTTCTGTCATCCATCACCATATCATGGATTTTATCAATGGTTTCTGGAGTAGTGGCCGAAACAAGGCGTCCAGAACGTTCAGCGTCACTTGTGTCCATATGACCACTCCGAAAATTTTAAAACCACTTATAAACTGTTCTAATTGAAGGTGCAGAGTCACTATAATGTTCATCAAGCTTCTCTTTAGTCTCCTGAGGCGATTTGCCTTTCATAAAGTAATGTTTAATCAACACGCGAAATGCTTTTTCGTCCATGTTTTGAAAACCTTTTGACTTCTTCGATTCAAACGAACGCCAAACACAAAGAAATAAACCGAACTGGCTGAAACTTGGTGTGTGTTCTTCCAGGAGATGCTACTAACTGAAAATAACTTCGATAGGCAGCAGTAGTGCCCTCTCTCTGACTTTGCACGGACTTTTCAAACCACCCTCGTATATACAGTCCCTGTAGAATGATTCGACGCAGAGGCTAGAGTTCTTTGATTTTTGTCTCAATGTTGACCGTTTATTTTAAATAATAATTTGAAATAATTTGTGAACAATTTGTAGATAATTAAAAATAATATTTAGACGGGACTTTCGTAGATACGGAAACCGAAGTTCAACGACAAGCTGCATAGAAATGAAACAAGATAACGCCATTCGAGTTATGAGAATTTGCAGACGACACTGACTCGAGTATTATAGGGTGTTCGAGAATTCAGCATGATGGAGAGTAAGCCGGACGCAAATGATTATACAGGGTGTCCGATTTATCTGAAGACAGTGAAATATTTCGAAAACTACGCATCGGATCAAAAAAAGTTCTAAATAAAATTTGTTCGCCTGAAAAGGGGTCATCTAATGATACCAAAGTGGACTCCTCACCCCTACCCCCTGGTGTGGTGTGACGTAGTCACAATCTGAAAAGGATAAAAGAAAAACAGAATAAAATTAAAAAAGAAAAAAAACAAATCACTGAAAATAAAACCATTTATTACATTTATTTATTTATTACATACAAAGAGTAAGAAGAATGAAGTAAGAATAAGAAAAGATAAAATTAGCAGTAGAGTCTAGGCGAGACCACGAACAAGCTGGATCCTGTCACATTCCTTCGCTGCCGAAAAACAGCGGGTCAGCGACCGGCTGGCCTCGCTCGGGCAGTGAGGGGATGTAGGGACAACAGTGGCGGGGCTAGCTGAAACAAAAGAAATTACATGAGATAATAGAAAAAGAAGAGTTAAAATAAGAGAGTGGGAAAGGAAAGAAAGGTATATAAGCGAGCTTCAAACCAAGGAGGCTCTCTCATTCCGTTCAAACTGCCAACCAAGTTGGATCCGCTGGTGAAAAGTAATGAAAAATTAAAACAAAATTCAAGAATTTGATTTTAAAATTCAGAAATCAATTAGAAAAGGTGTGAGTGGGCCCTATAAATTAATTCGAATATTGGAGAATGGAGAAAACAATACAAGTGAGTGAAAGGAGTAAAATAAAGATTAAGGGCGGACATTATTAAACAGTGCGAGGAAAACAGGAAATATTCTAAAAAAAAATCAGACTAAGAACAGAAAGTCGGTGACGTTAGAATAAATAATTAAGGTTTATTTTAGGAAAATTAAGAAAATAGGATAAGACGGTTTGGGTAGGATAATTAGAAGTAAGTGCGGATAGTTATAAGAAGAATTGTGAACGCAGCGTGTCAATGCATTTGAAAGACTCGCTTGTGGTACGAATAGCTTTCCAAATTAAACACTTGGAGAGAGGGTAAATTAACACAGAAAAAGAAATAGAAATTAATAATGTAATAATGAAATTATAAACAGCAGCAAGAAAAATTACAACACAAGGACAGGGTACGGTCAAGTGGAATTCGTGCTAAACCACCGCTTTAAACAGGAGAGACTTTTGGAGTGAGATTTTGAAATACCGCGAGGAAAATTAATTTATAAATAGGATAGGTAAGGCATTTGAAAGCCCGATCCATAGAAATTGGATTCATAATTTTAAGATTATTAGGAAAATAATTAGGGACAAAACAATTTCAAGAGTTTTGCTAAAGCGCGTTGCATGAGAATGACACCACTCAACAGATAGAAAGGGAGAAGAAAAAGACAAATTAAAAGAACAACTCACCAAGAGCGAAGAACACAGCAACCTCCTGGTCCAACGCTGAAGATTTCTTGAGCAATCCAATACTTGATTGTTAACGATTATAAGTCATTGAAAAATTGTGTAACGGGAACCGTCATCATTTAACACACCAAGTACACTATCCGCGAACCAGAACCACTGTCATCTTTATAAAATACACCAGGAATATCACGGAAGCGGCACGAGCAGAGCAAACTTAGAACCCGAACGCGAAATAACACGAAAAACAAAGTTTTTTGATTATTAAACAAAACGACGCGTACGCGGACACAGACCCGGCGTCCATACCGGCTGACCGACGCGCCAGCAACAACGACGCAAGCCCAGCAGACAGCTCGTCAACAGCCAGGCGGGAAAAAGATCAAGACGGCTGAGCTCGATACTGCCTAGTTGAGATATCCACCGCTCAGCGCAGAAGTCGAGAATCTGATAACCTCGCGGGTAAAGAAGAGCGTGGAACCATCAGAGCAATTAAGAGTCATCGAGCACACGTGACCAACTCAGAATCGAGGGTAGCGCCGCTCGCGGAAAAAATACACATTGTAGCTAGAGCCGCTTGTGGCAAGTGTGTCAACCAAGGCATCCAGAGAAAAGTAACAGTTATCGGTATTGCAGGATGTAAGGATTTCAGTGGCGGGCCATGGAACATGTGGGCCCCGGTCGCCCTGATTGATCCTCCAACCAGATCTGCCAGAAAGCGGCCGCAGCAGCACGACGCACACAAGCGCACGCCCGTGTACGTGTGACCGCCCGAGCTCGTGGAGCATCGGACAATAGAAGGAGACAGATATATGACTGTCTGTCTCTTTCGGGCTGCTCGCGCTGCTACTGCTGCTAGTGCTCGGGCTGTCGCGCGATACATTTAACTCTGACTGAGACGAGCGCGTAACGTATGTTAATTTGCGGTCGATGATAATTCGAATCCACGCAG
Source organism: Cylloceria caligata (assembly GCA_963942595.1). NCBI lineage: Eukaryota > Metazoa > Arthropoda > Insecta > Hymenoptera > Ichneumonidae > Cylloceria > Cylloceria caligata. The sequence continues at coordinate 34,475,131 of OZ012710.1, read as the reverse complement.
TGACAAATTTTTTTTTCAGTACTTATTGCATTTTACGATTAATTAATTATTGTTATTTTATATTTTACATAATTTTGCTATTTCTTGTTTTATTACGTATGTGATACGGGCCATGTTATACCTCATAAAAACCGTATCAGTACTATTGCTGCAAAGAATAGACTATAAAATGTAATGGTTGCTTAAAAAATGTAACACAACGAGAACTCGAACTGTCATTGGCCGCGGATGAGAGATATAACGCGCACGCTTCACTGATTATCGTTGTTAAGTTGCATTAGCAAATTAAGATACCCAAATTTGATTGAAAGCTTCTGAAAACTAAAAATATGACAGTTAATCCAACTAACCGCGTTAACGATTGTTGGAAGAATTACCAAAAGAACGCAATCCACTCTTGGCCAACGTGTACGTTATTTTCTTCTTTAGTATATATATTTTTTTACAATATATGTGCAGAATGTACATAGAAGCGAAGTTTGCCGAAGTAACGCAGTTGACTTCGTTGTAATTCAGTCCAATACTTGACTGAATTATTATCTTAAACGACCCAACGATAATTGATCGTTCGTTTTAAGTTGTGCTGTTTGCATTTATTTGAAAAAGATAACGGTGAGTCTATATACATTTATCTCTTTTCTCTTGAAAAGTATATTAATAAGCCATTCATAAACATTGAGAATACTTTAAATTTCCTTTTGTTTACAATAAGTTAACAAAAAAGGTTTATCGAGTTTTATGGAATTTTTACTTGACATGTGTCGCTGCAAGATTGTCTTCCACATATCGTCGAAATTAAATTTAGAAATGATCTTTGCAGTAAAATTGACAGGTAACGCAAATTGCTGTTCTTATTCATTCATCATCAAAGCCACCAGTACAGTTCTCGTTATGTATGATAGTAACAATATTGAAAAAGGAGATCTATTTTCATATTTGACAGTTCAATTCATGGTATTAACTTTACTACAATCTTTCACGTTTATATTGATCAATTTTACAAATTGCGAATATTTATTGTCTCAGGATCTGCGTATCAAATGAAACATTAAAATTATGTTTTGTTCCACAGATGTGTAAAGTTTTATCAATAAAAACAGAATTTTCTTCTTTCAGGTTCATGAACGACATGTTTATTTTTAACCACATAAAATCCTGTTTTATTACTATTTCGCTGAAACAAATTGCAAAATAGTAAAACAATGATCTGAAATATATTGAAAATAAAAGATTAATTTATCCTTTAGGAGCTTCCCTGACAAAAAGAAAAGTAATTACGATAAACAAAAGTGTACGAAGTATATTTTTTCAAAAAATAGTTTTAGAGTCAAATTTCATAAGCCAAAAATCATAAGCTGTTAGGCGTTCTAAAGATAAAACTCAAGCAGGAATATTTCTATTTCAAAAACAAAGTATAATAGAAAAATGTTGCTATCATATCAGTCAAATTTTCCTTCAGGCACCCAGCCACTTTGTAAGCCATTTTTAGAAAAAATACACAGAACAAACATTAAACGTATACCCAAGGAATACCTAAGAAACACTTAACTGTCAAAATTATATTATTTGAAGTCAAAATGATGTCATTTAGACTGCGATGTATTCCTTGGGTATATGCACTGTTGACATAAAGTGTATGGAAATCTATTCAAGCAATTAATTCTCCTTGCAGAAGTTGAGTTTTCGTGATTAAGCTGTGCATACTCAAAGTAAGAAAATTCCATAAACATTAAGTTCTACAAGGAATATCGCTACTTGGAAGGAATATATATTAAAAGAGCTTATAGAATATACAATATGTACTCTAATTTAGAAAATGCAAATGTTTCTCGGTGTACATTGCGTTACAGTCTGTGGCATAAAAGCATGGGCAATATTGATGAGAAATGACAAACAGATTATTATAACATATTTGCACGCCAGTATCTCAATTTAAATATAAATGTACAGAATAACTATTCCGGCTAGTACTTTTTAATGACATTTAGAGATTAGTATTTTTCAGGACTTTTTTTATCCACACACAATAATACTGCTTAAATATATACTTAAAGAATTGTTTCACTTCTAAACCATTTTTTCATGGTTCACACAAGCATTATAAATTATATAATACGTCTTATAAATATTAAAAATATTTCAAGAAAAATTCAAAAAACTGTTCCTAACAAGAAATATCATATTTTAAAATGCAATAATGTGATGAAAAAACTACATGGAACAATTTGTTATATAGCACTTTTTAATTGAACATTTCTCAAGCGTTTTTTTTAAATAGCTTATTTTGAAATAAATATTTTCCCTCATAAAAGTGAACATTATATGAAATAAAATCAGCAATATTCTTAAAAAAATAATAATTTATAAATGTGATGTTTAATAAATCTTTTTCGACAACTGCTTTGTAGTAAGAGGAAATTGGAAGAATTCTCTATGTTTATAAACAATTATTGAGATATTTTTAGCGAATAAAATGTATATCGGCATCGTTATTGTTATCCTTTTAAAACGTTAATACGGATACTACGAATACAACAACATACAAATGAACGATAATTGTTGCATTGCCTAGGATATTAAATATTCTATCGATTATTGGACCGCATCACGGAATAAACTCTATTACTTCGACAAACTTCGCTTCAATGGAGAGATGCATGCGACATAATGCACATAAAAAGTATTATGTTTGTTGTTGATGCTGATATGTTGCCAGGGCGCGTTTGTAACGTTCATGTAGTGGTGAGTAAGCATTTTATCAAGACGATACATCGAATATATAATATTATCTGCATGAACAATAGAAGTTGAAGAGTTAATTAAAAGAAGAGGATCGGTTCGCACTGTCGCTTAGCACAACTTACAAGAATCAACGTAGAAATGTGTCATTCATTACTTTTGTATAGATAATTCTTATTATCACCCAATCCGCAATTTGTGCATTGGTGTTTCTTCAAGAAACAAGAGGGAGTAACAATGGAAATTATTTCAATTGAAGCGCCCAAGAAGACTAACAATTGTAATCATCGCTCCGTGTGGATTTTTCATAAGAAGACGGATAACTACGCAAAAAAAAGACTGCAACAACCTGCACGCAGATTATATGAAATGTAGTTTGCACATACAGTTCATAATGTAAGACAGCGAGGCCAACATCAAGATACATTACAGATACATACATATTGTACGTGAGGATATACACTATTTTTGGTGCGATTTAATTTATTGTAGCACTTTTGTCAAGCAAAACAGCTGCATAATCTTATTGGATGTATGTGACAAGAAAAGAAATAGCATAAGAAAGAACCATGAAGAATTATGCATGTATATCCTACGATAAACTTGCACAAAAATCGCATGCAACGTTATACAAACATCCAAGGAAACAACTTCGAGAAAACATGGAACAACCTTAGGACTACGTGATTGCTATGAAAAGAAGCTCGACGTTTCATTCAAGAAATAAGGGACACCCTATTATTGTCATCCATAGACACTCGAATATAACTAAATCGAGCAACGTGAAGTGTATAGATTTCGTAACGTTTAGTGACATACATTTATGCTAAAAAGATATTGGCTAAAAAGATATTCAATTTTTTCATAAATCAAATGTTTACATATAAAACGAAATATTTGAAATCGCAATCTTCAACTTTTTTCTTAGTTGCAATGCATATCATGCGAAAATGTTTTCAATAAGAATGTGCAATAAACGCTACTTTTTGTAGGAGAAGAATCTCCTATTTCATAATGTGCAGTCTTATGAGGAAAAAGCGTAATTATAAAAACACTAAACAATACAAACTTAGTTTTTAAAAATGCTATTTGAGAATTGTTAATTTTTTACATATATGAAAACGTACACAAATATGATATTTCTTGCTGGATACAGTATTTGATTACATGTATCAAAAAATATTTAAAGCAAAAAAGAATAATTGGCGAAGCACACACATACACCTAAAAACTAGGTATGACGTCCGAGTTGGACCAGTGTGTACATGATTTTTGCAACCGACGTTTCGTGAAGATTTCTTTTTACTTTACTTTTTCAGGTTGATCCTAATTCAGATAAAGTGAATTGACATATTCACAAAACGCATCGGATTATAAATCAATAACATGACTTCAACCCACATGTCTAACCTAGTGATGCAATTTATTTACCGCAAAGAAACCATAAATTCACCGCGAAAGTGTTTGATACAAACATAACAAATTTTCTGGAAACCAAAAATAAAAAACTATTTATTTTGCATAGTGATACGTGTTAAATAAATTGTATTTCATCTCCGTTGTCTTCAGTCAATTTTATTAATGTAATGTGTTTCGTTAATCTGGTGCTTAATGTCCTGTTATTACTTAAAGTATCATGTTAGATATAGTACGTGAAGTATGAACGCTTTATTCAATGTTAGTAATGAGAACTCTATCGTGCTCTTGCATAACTTTCGCGTTTCTATGAACTAACGTAAGAAAATATTAAATAATTGTTTGTTTCATTTATTGATACTTGAATATATTCCAGTTCAATGTATATATATATATACATTACAATTTCCAGTGAACATCAAATAAGAGTAATAGCATCAATGTCATACTTTCCTATTCGATAATGTGATGTTACATATACGTTATAATCACAACGTTATACGTGATACTTATATACGTTATATTTACACTGTTGAGTAGGAAATTAAAAGATTGGTGTTCTATTATTAAAAGAAGAAACCACCACCTTCTCGCGGTTTCCGTCGAGCAACAACATGTACGTCGTACATTTATGCGATTTTATAATAACAAACACATGTATATAATTAAAAAGAACATAACGTTGCTTTCATTTAATTCGTGTTAATAAATTATTAAGTATATTGCCAAACATATATATATATACTAAAGAAGAAAATAACGTACACGTTGGCCAAGAGTGGATTGCGTTCTTTTGGTAATTCTTCCAACAATCGTTAACGCGGTTGGTTGGATTAACTGTTATATTTTTAGTTTTCAGAAGCTTTGAATCAAATTTGTGTATCTTAATTTGCTAATGCAGCTTAACAACGATAATCAGTGAAGCGTGCGCGTTATATCTCTCATCCGCGGCCGATGACAGTTCGAGTTCTCGTTGTGTCAAATTTTTTAAGCAACCATTACATTTTATAGTCCATTCTTTGCAGCAATAGTACGGATACAGTTTTTATGAGGTATAACATGGCCCGTATCACATACGTAATAAAACAAGAAATAGCAAAATTATGTAAAATATAAAATAACAATAATTAATTAATCGTAAAATGCAATAATTACTGGAAAAAAATGTGTCACCGCGTGGATTCGAATTATCATCGACCGCAAATTAACATACGTTACGCGCTCGTCTCAGTCAGAGTTAAATGTATCGCGCGACAGCCCGAGCACTAGCAGCAGTAGCAGCGCGAGCAGCCCGAAAGAGACAGACAGTCATATATCTGTCTCCTTCTATTGTCCGATGCTCCACGAGCTCGGGCGGTCGCACGTACACGGGTGTGCGCTTGTGTGCGTCGTGCTGCTGCGGCCGCTTTCTGGCAGCTCTGCCTCCAACTCCTAAGTATCGTTGGTTCTGCACCGAGTCGTATCCCACCGATCCTTGTGGCCGGGTACAGTAAATAAACTTTCAATCGAGAAACCAACATAGATTCTACAGCAACATTGAGTCAGAATTAAAAAATGTCTTGTCTCGGGGCCCGCTTTACGCTTATGCCTTCACGCCCGCTTATCCGCTTATACCGACAACCGTGAATCGCGAATCTACCGTCAGGAGCTGGAACTAACAATTAGATAGCATAGACTGCAATATGGCCGCGAACACGACTTTGACATATCCGTTCGTACTTTTCGGATTATCGCTTGGATTTGCAATGAAACAAGTTAGAATTTTTTTGTTTAAGTGCAGTGCAATGGTAAGATTTGCGGTCTGGTCCAGTGAAGTGTAGCAGATATGCGTGAAAATTGTAGTTAAATGAATTAATGAGTTCGCGAGAAAAGCGTCATGGCTAACGACAGCTGCTACGAATTTTCGATAATTTATTGTGTCTATGCGAAAAAAATTGCATGGAGAGACGGACCAGACCGCAAATCATAATAAATGAAAGAATTCATTTTTAATGTTTTTTTATATAATACTATTGTATTTTCGACGAAATCCGAAAACTACGAAATCGTAGTTTGCTATTTGGCCACTTGGCGCTTCGTATGCCCTCGCTCGATGACTCTTAAACGCCACTGATAAATTGTACGGTTAAAGGCGCCAAAAAGCCTCACAACACAGAATTCTATGGAACTTATTGAATAAACCTTACTTATACCTCCTATAGAAGTCTAAAATTAATTATCGTAGTGTTCGAGCCCGAATTCTTCCCCTCAGAAGAATAAAATTTAATGTTAACGTAAAAATACCGTTACAGTGCGGGTGGGGGTAACTTTGAAATCGTAAATTGGAAACCCTATTTTTTATTGCAGATTCGGATTCCCCATAAAAAAATAAGTAACTTTTATCTGAAACATTTTTTTTCGATTCGTGATAGATGGCGGTGTAATCGCAAGGGACCTGATTTTTGCGTATATATCGAGAAAGTACACATCGGATCGAAAAAAAAAAACACATGTTTAATTTTTCAAAAAGCTATTCAGCGATACGCCACTCGATCCACCCTCCCCCATCCCTACCCCCTGGGGTGGAGGTGGGAATTTCTCGAGATATTCGCAAAAATCAGGTTTCTTTGTTTGTTACTGTTTTATCTCAATTATATTTATCCAGTCACAGAAAGTCTTACGTAAGGTTATTATCTCCTCATTCTACGATATAAACAATAAATTACTTTTTGTTACATTTTTCTTAATTTAGTTATGTTTATGATAATCAAAAAAGACATAGGAACATTTGAAAATATGAATTGAGTACCATCTAGCGAATGATCGCACCGATTCGTATTTTTCTTACTTTGTTTAAATTTACTTAAGCAAAGAAGATGTTACGGCATAGTATTATTTCAATATTCCAACAAAAATAATTTGAATTAAATTAATTATAATTAAAATGGAAGTTGCTTCAAAATCGTGATTGGAAAACCCTATTTTTTCCCTGGTTTTCCATGACAAAATACATTGATTTGTCTTTATTGTTGATATAAAATTTTCTCACACATGGCGCTGCAATCGAAATCATATATTCGTTTATCAATAAGTTGGCTAAAAGTAGTTTAGCGTTACCCAGGAACAACGACGTGGACGTAGTAGTTTTTGTTATAAAAAATAGGGGTTCCCATTTACGATTTCAAAGTTGCCCCCACCACCACCCCAGGGGGTAGGGATCTGGGGAGGGTAGATCGAGTTTCGTATCGCTGAATAGCTTTTTGAGAAATAAAACTCGTGTTTTTTCTTTTTTCGATCCGATGTGTAATTTCTCGAGATATTCGCAAAAATCAGGTTTCTTGCGATTACAGCGCCATCTATCACGAATTGAAAAAAAATGTTTCAGATAAAAGTTACTTATTTTTTTATGGGGAATCCGAATCTGTAATAAAAAATAGGTGTTGGATAATCAGCTGGCGCACGGCTATCGATATTCGCCGTGCGTCGACCTGTTGCTGTGCTCGAGCACACGGAGTTCGGTTGAGCCGAAGATAGCCGAGGCGGGGCTTCGCAAAGCCGAGGCTGTGCCTCGTTGGCAGGCCGCGTCGAGCGAGAGGATGTCTCTCTCGCTTGACTTCGGTTTTGCTCACCGGCTATCTCGCTCAACTGACTTCAGCGCCCAACGACACTTTCATATCCCGCAGCCATGTTGGGTTTTTTGACACTTACGTGAAAATCCGCACGGAACAGCGCACGCACTTTTCAAGGCTCGGACAATTTCACTCTTCTCAATCGGATTATCTCACCTTCGTTTGCTCAACAGGACTCAAAATCAGGTACGAGTACGTTGTTATAATTTTCCGTAAATTCAATGGCAACGAGGAGTTGGATGCTCATCGGTACATCAGCATTTTGGTCTCACTTTTTGGCGGCATTGCAGCACATGTCGGGCCACATTTTCTCTCACCATAATTTGCCGGTATAATTAATATAATTATGCAGGTGTACTATAGTCACTGTACTTTTCCCCAGGACATCTGCTGGAAGAGTACAGCGACTATACACTGCTCATTTTGTGCATCCTCATTATGTGTTGTATTGTGCTACGCAGTGCTGCCTACGTAGCTTGTCTCATATATGTAGAGCACTCAAGCAATTCAATTGCAAGTGCTCTCACCTATTTGCTGCAACTTCTCTCAGATAAATCTGCTGAGAGCTTGCAGTAAATAATTGACACATTTTAAGCACTCATTTTTTTCATAGCGTGGCGTGCTCCGCAACACTGGCTGCAGCATGCACACCGCTCTCATTACCTACAGCACACAATTAATATAATTGTGTGCTGGTTCTCAGTCCAAATAGTAAAATCAAATTTAGCCTATTTAATTAAATTCAGTTTTCTAATTCTCAAATTTTTGGTGTATTTATTTTCATTATTTTGTATTTTTCTAAATTGAGTATATTTTGTGTTTCCTTTCATATTTAAAATAACTGTTTTAAAATGTATTATCACATTGTGTGTGCGGAAAGTAATAAACCACTTTCTCCAAATTCCATCTACTAGTCTGGTTTTATTTCCACCCTGTTGTGAGTGAAGTCTCATATTTTTCCAATATATTCGCAGGTTCAAGATCTGTTAAGTTACACCGGATGGATTTCTCAAACAATAGGGGTTCCCACTTACGATTTCAAAGTTGCCCCCACCCCCACCTCAGGGGGTAGGGGTGAGGGGTCGACTTTGGTATCATTGGATGATCCTTTTCCAGGCGAACAAATTTTATTCAGAACTTTTTTTGATCCGATGCGTAGTTTTCGAAATATTTCAATGTCTTCAGATAAATCGGCCACTTGTATATATCGGTAAGATGTGTTGAGAAGTCCTGTCGCACGCTAGCAACGCGGTGAAGCAGATGCAGAGTGCACGACACGAAGAGCCTCTGGATCTGGATGTAAGGTAATGTAACACTGTTGGTTGACTGAATAGAACGATGAGAACTTTTAGATGCACAGAATTGAGTAAACTTCACGTGGAATTTTGATTGTCTTCAATGAGGAGTATTTTGGTTTTTGTTTCATTAATCTCGGTTGACGCCTTCTGGGTAAAACTGCATAATCACCCCTCGACATGCTAATTTTGAAGGGCGAATTCACCCCTTAAAAATGTTTTTCCGCCGATAAAAAAAAATACGTGTCTTTTAGTTTTCGATTTACTTTACAACATACGTGAGTTTCATCAAAATCGGAGGGGGACACCAAACTGACCTTCTTGTAAGTACCAGCCGGTCACCCCCTTAATAATAAATAAAGCATCATGCGAAGTTCCCCCCGTTGACTTTGGCTAACAGGAATGTTTTGAATCAATTCGGACATTTCAATAACGAGAAACAAGAATGTACGCACAAATATACGTACTAATGGATAAGGGGTAGTTTACCCCCGTAAACTCATTTTCCTGTGAATGTGCAAAAATACGTCAACTTTATTTCAACTTGCCCTTCCAAATGGTACATGTTCTGTTTAATTTGGTTGATTAGTTTTTTGTGTAGGGTGAAAAATTGAAAAAACAGGGGGTTGTTCACCCCTGCAAATAAATTTTTTTCTTCAACTTAGCCTGGAATTTTAATTGTCTTCAATGAGGAGTATTTTGGTCTTTGTTTCATTAAAATCGGTTGACGCCTTCCGGGTGAAACTGCAAAATCACCCCTCGACATGCTAATTTTGAAGGGCGATTTCACCCCTTAAAAATGTTTTTCCGCCGATAAAAAAAAACACGTATGTTTTAGTTTTCGATGCTCTACAACATACGTGAGTTGCATTAAAATCGGAGAGGGACACCAAAGTATCTTTCCTTGTAAGTTCACTACGAACCATCGACCAATTGAAACACCCACCCGAAATCCTCGTGAGAACGGAGCCCTCAGAGGCTCACTCCCTTCCTATATAACCTCATGAGGATAGCGCCCTGAGAGGCTCACTCATAATCTAATCCTTCCTCATGAGAACGGAGCCCTGAGAGACTCACTCATATTCTAATCCTCACACAAACAATCCCTCCCATGCCTAGAACTCATCGAATTGGGAGGATCTTCCAATTAAAGAAATTAGAACGCCTATACTCCAGCCTAACCAGAGCGTGTTATCATCCGACAGTGACTGTGGCGTACCGAGCGACAGACAGCGTCCACAAATTCTGAGCCATCAAATTATTCCACACAAATATTTCATTTTCAATCCTGAGTATAAATTGCAACCAATTCAAATAAGTTCATCAGCTTCACCCTTGGCCGGAATTGACATCCAAAACCCGAGGTTTTGGGAATATTATGAACCGCACTTATTAACCACTTTTGCAAACTAACGGCATTATTCATTTTTCTTATCTTGATGCGAATTTTTGTCGCATTTTTTGTAGCACTGTGCCCGGCTGTGCTCTAATTGGAAAACACCTACTGAATCCAGCATTGAGTGTTCTAACTACGGCACTGTGCTGCACGCTTGGACACAGCGAATTGTTGAGTCCAAGCGTGCTGTGCCGCCAGAGGTACCAGCAATTCGAGTAATTTTTTTTCTTTCTAATGGTGTCATCATTCAGGTATTCTGTTCTTTTTGAGTTCTTTTTCAAAAGGTTATGTTAAAATCAGAGACGAATTCACCACAATCACCACACACACAACAGTTTGTGGAAAAATTCAATCACTTCGACTCTATTTTTGAACATTTTCTCAGAGTCCTAGCGGTCTTAAGCCTAAACTACATAAGAATCCAAACTTCTCGTGCAATACGTTCTGAGCGCAACTTGTTGGAGATATTATGATACAAGTTGCGTTCCAACAAGCACCCTATCGCAGGGCCACATCGTGTCGCACAGTGCGACACGGTTTAGTTCAATTGGAAAACACACCACACTGTTCTATGTAATGTAACGGTATTTCTCATTATCATTTCCCTTGAAGGGTTTTAGTTCGGACTCGAGCAGGGAGGAAATTAATACAGACTTCAGTATCGGGTAAAAGTAGGGTTTAGTTGATAATTAATATTATTTATACAGATGAAATATTGATTATTATTAATATTTTTAAATAAAAATTCCTTTTCTTCGTTAATTCTGAGAATTATGTACTGTACAAAAACTAGACCCGGGCTCACGCACGCTTATATAATCGTGTCCGCAAAAATAGGAGTTTTTATATGAACTTTACTAAAATATTTCTCTAAATGGTATAGTAGTTTTTATATTTTATATGCAAGGCATGAGAGAGTGTTTAGTCTATAGGGCTTGCCATCTATGTTGGCTATACTATTACTCCTTGCCTTTGAAGCGTGCCCGTCCTATATCTATATCTATTGGTCTGTGGTGGGGACGAAGCTCGCGCTTTAGCTCTCCTGGCTATACTACTTATTCGCAGCCCCTGTCACTGCTATGGTGAAGCCGTCAGTGAGATGCCTTTTAGGTTGTTCAGTTTTCACGCTTACCAAGTACACACTCAACTCATGCACACGCTACAGTCACAATCATCTGACGCCTCACGTCATATGGTATAGCTCGCAGGTATGCTATATCGATTTATCGACCGCGCACTCATGCATATTGTCCATCTGCTCACATCCTCGATCGAAGCTCACTCAAGCGGCCAACGCTGTTAGCGTGGCCCCATCGGCAAGACCACTCATAAGTCTCGCCTTCCATCGCTGACAGCAAATCACAAGCAAGCTGTGACGCACGTCCGTCTTCTTGATACTCTGCCGCGTGGTCGACGGATGTGGCCATTGTTCTCACTCGAGTCGCTCGCTGTACACGTTCCCGCGTAAAGTTCACGGAGATATTCTCTTGTTCTAATCACTCTAGTGCGGATTCATTTCTGTAGTGTAATACATTCTTGGTCAAATCACCCGTGTTTAAACTCAGTGTTAGTGAAACTCATAGCAGATCATCAGAACCACAGAGCCAATCACATAAACGTCAACGGCGTGGTTCGCGCGTTGGCTGCACAGACGCCATTCTGCTCAGCACCGATCATCGGCGTCAGGACCCTCATCAGACTGCCGTGTGGCATTTTTCGAGCTCTACAGTCAGACCTTATCATCAGGATCAACCACACGGAATCACCAAGGCAACTCACAGGCCTGAGACCCAATCACCAACAGTGCATCATCACGCAGGCCAGACCAATCACAGTTAGATATTAAACACCCTCACCAGGTATTTCTTCATGCATCGAATGTTAAATACTGTCAATAAACGTTGAACTTATTATTGTTAAATTACTGAGTTCATTTAATTAGTTATACTTGTCACCAGGATCCTTAATCTTACTATTCGCACCTGTCACATGGCACGCTACGTGCGAATGCATCAACCCGCTATCCACCAACAGCGTAGTAATACTCAAATGATACAGGTTCACTGTGCAGAGCACTATATTTATTATTATTCATTATGTTTTTACTCAGTCTGACTAGGCGCTGACTTTGCGCACTTGTCAATTTCTGTCATAGTGCGTTGTCGCCTCAGTTAGTGTCTATCGTAGAGGTCTTAATAATTTTGTTGGAGCATTATCAAATATTTATAATATACTCATATTCAATACTCATACATAGGTGCATCGGTGCATTTAAATGATGACAGGAGCGTCCCTATCTAATTTTTAAAGGGGGTCATATTGATTCAATACATCTTTTTATGAAACCATAATGTTCCTTTCTATTTGTGAGCTCTTGATGATTCTGATGTTGGAAGGTTTTAAGATGTATTTATAGACGGCCTCAGTGATTGGATTCCGGAACGGTTCGTCTCCGTAAGCTTCAGAAGTATCTGGGCCTGGTCCTTGGAGTGCTGCTGTTGGTAGGCTCCTCCTTTGGTTGGTTCCGTGGTCCTTCTTTGGCTGGTTTGCAAGTCTTCCTTCTATTCGCTGGCTGGTCCTTCATGTCTAGTTGGAATCTGTGAACAAAATGCTTCCTGATCGTCGCATTTCGCGTTCTTTTATACTGGCTTTTCCCACTCTTATTCCTTGTTCTCAGTATATCTATATTTGGTAGTCGTCCTGTAGCCCATCTCCTGTAGACCATTTCTTGTTAATCCATACTTCTAATGATCGTATTTAACGTATCCCTTGTGAATTTCTTTTTGTACATATTTTGATACTATAAGAGTACGTGTGATTGCTGTTGAATTTCCTGGAATTTCTATCTTTCGTAGTGTTGGTTGTATGTACTACAGGTCCCTCTGGCAGTGTGTGTGGGGCGTACTATGGTTCGCTACTCTATGTTTATATTTTATTGTGTGTGATCCTGGTGCTTCGCTGTGTGTGTGTGGTGTTCTAGTATTGTGTGGATGAGACGTACTATTCGTCTCAGTAAATCTATGGATATGGTTCGAATCGCACTCACAGCGCACATAGCATTCTTACGCACGGCCTGATTCGTGCCTTCAGCGCTCACCGTTTGCGTTGCGAACGTTATAACTAAGGATGCGCGATATTGGAAAAAATATCGTTATCGAAAAAATCGATAAAAATAAAAAAAATCGTTATTGAATAATCGATAATTGAAAATAAAAATCGAAGAATCGATATATCGATTTTATTATTTCTTATATTTAGAAACTAAACAATTATATTGTTGAGAATCCGTCTGATGGAGTCGACCGATCTGCGAATATATTGAATACACATGAAAACTCACTCTAGACAAGGTGATAAATAAAACCAGACATGTCGTTGTTATATTGTGAAAGTGGTTTATTCCACCTTCCGACAGGCGGTACAAAATACAAGCCAAATACATGATTTGTAAAAAAACAATAAAAGTGAACATAAATCCAAATGAGATTAAATTTAGAAAGAATACAAATTAAACCACTTCAGTTTATCTTTTCAGTAACTCTAATATAAATTCAGAGCTGCGTTAAACTTTAAAGTAGCACTTATTAACCAACCACGAGAGAAAGAAATCTTGTCGGAGACAAAAGATCGTGCAAGAAAGCTTGTCGGATACGTTGATTGGTTGCCGGATAAAGAATTTCAAGGGTACCTGAAGCAACGCGTAGAAATACTAGAGGTAGAGAGGGAGAGAGTGACTTACTGATTACGTGAACGAACGTGACCCGGTCTCTTCTGATTGGTTGGCCACTCTCTCACTGAGAAACTCTCTAAGAAATACTTTGTCCGCCAGCCAATCAACGTATTCGACAAGCTTGTCGTCAGCAGCCTGCAGATGGCGTAACAGGTTTTCGATATTCACAAAAAAATATCGAATATCGATATATCGAGCCTTAAAAATATCGGCAATAAATAATCGGTTTTTCGACAAAAAAAATCGGATGCACCGATAAATCGGTCAACATCGCGCATCCCTAGTTATAACGTCATTTTCGAGCGTTCGCGATGCTCACGGGTCGAATCGTCAGCACCGTGTTCGTAGCACCTAACTTTTACTGCTCACAAGTGGTCCGTATTATTAGTACTGTAAACAGGGGGGTGATTGTGTATCTCAAAACCTAGTGAAAATGACAAAAGTGAGCATTCGCATGATTGTGTAAATTTCACTATAGTGAAAGTACGAAATATTTCGCGTGAGATCGTTCGACAAGAAATTTGATGTCGAATATTGTCATTTAGCACAACTTACGTCGATGTCTAACATCTAAAGCCAGTATTTTTCAGGTTACGTTGCTGAAAACGTTGCGGAATTTGTGTATTTGTTCAACACATTTAGATCACAGTAAAAAAATAAAAATGGAATCTTATTTTATTAATACATTGCGATGAGGAAAATGAAGTTAGAAAAAGACAACAAAATTTGAATATTATAAGGAGAAGATTAAAAGACACTCAAGATCCACTAGACCTCTAGGAAACTGCATTTAAAAAATTATATAGGTATGTATTTGTTATTAACATATTTTATAATAGACATTTATTACACATATTTATGACATTTTATTTATGGTAATTTACTTATAATATATGAAAATGCTTCTTACTCTATTTCTGGTTACCTTCTGTTTCTTTATGTAATTGTATTATGTAATATAAATGCACCCAGTCAGCACAAGCTCTAAACAAATAATACGATGTATAAAATAACTTTAAGATGCCTTTTATATAGTCATCTTTATGAAACATCTTTCAGACGTGTCATAAAGTTAACTTAAGGTTATCGTAAAGTTATCTTATGCATCATTTTTAGAGTTCGTGCTGACTGGGCATAAAACGACATCATATATGTATTTGTTTTTTCTTATTTTAGATTATCGAAAGAAGCCATGCAATTGATAGCAGAACTAATACCTAATATGCCAGCTAAATCCAGAAATACATTGATACGCTAATTGTTCCCAAAGTTCATCCTGAAACATTTATATAATATATATATGAGCGTGTATATATACAGAGACATAAATTTATTAGGATAATAAAACATCAGGTTGTTAAGTAACAAGTTAAGTGTAACATAGTTACAGTTACATTTTTTTTTCTCCGGTAATTGTAACGAGTTACTTTTATAAAGTAACTTTAAAAACTCTGTAAAAAATATATGTGCAATACATAAACACTTACCAAAAACATAACATTTATAATAAATAGAATATTTACCATTTTTCGTTTGTTCTCGCTATTATATCTTAAACGACCTCGTCCAAAATCTGGATATTTGGACATAAATGCTAATAATATCTCCTTCTGTTTCTCGGTTACATTCATTATTTCGTATTTAACCTTCCTTTTTACCACATATATAAACTTATACTTTTGTCTGTCTCGCCGAGTTTAGTCCTTAGAAATAATATATACTAGATGAGAAACGCATACGCATAAAATTTTCGACAAAATGATTCATTTTGTGCGAATAGTGCTCCCGTGAGCATAGGGATGTCGCTTTTTCACCCTATCCATAGCCGATCGCACGAATTTTTTCACGTAAAATGAAAGTGCGAGAAGTGAAAATTTTCGATAGACTTACACAATCGACCCCTAGATGTTAGCGCGCTCACTGAATTGGACCTAACGTTAGCAGCTTGTGCATTGTAATCGCTGTGAGCGCGATTCGGACCTTAGCCTATTTAACTGTGTTCTCGTGTGAACTGCAACTATTGCCACTCGCGTCGCCACATTCAGCATTTTTCAGCTTGAGTGGTGCTCATCACACGCTCCTCGTTATCAATGATTCAAATATGTTAGCCGTCTAACCAAAATGTATACCTATTAAATATAACTAAATATATCAAATAATTCATATTTAATCATTGATTGTTGCACGTGAATACGTTATATTGTAAGTTAGTGTGGTCATCCTGCCGACGTTGATTCGTTGGCTAAGTATTTCTTCAACAGTGAGAAGCGTTGTATTACACGAGTGTGCCTACTTATGATTATATAAATAATATATATCAGAGAGTAATAGCGATGCTGCAGCTCAGCGGAACTCTGCGGAGTGCAACTGTCAAGCTGACACCACTATCATCCTGGAGACTTCATACTCAACCGTCACTTGCTGCTTGCTCTGGGGCTGCTAATCCTAGTATTGTACCATCGCAGCCAAAGGTAAACTTGTCAACTCATTTCGAACTTTTTCCTGTCTATGAGCTACACCACCATTCTTTATCGATTCTCTTGTTCTAAAGGTGTAGTTTCAAAGTATCATAGGCATGCTTTTTCTTTTTTGGCATCTACCTATGTAATATGCTTTTGGAGGGTGTTTGGTGCTTAGGAAAGGAGTGTTTTAGCAGTTAGAATGACTCTTAATATATGTAAATATTAACATTATGTGCACCGGATGGTATACGTATCTGGTTTGTATTCTTTTTCTTACTGTTATTTCTTCCCATAATTATTTTCTTCATCATACATTGGTTTTTTGTATTATATGGTTGCTTTTTTTGTTTTTGCATATTTTCGTGTATAATGATTCTAGTATGATTGTTTACATTTTATTATACCTTTTTTATACTTATGTACACATTTCTACTCTCTACCATGTGCAGAAATAATGTTGGGTGCTTTTTGGACAAAACAATAAGACAGGGGATACGTTATTTTTGAATTTACAACAAAACATAATAATTAGGTGCTTTATGACCTAAGAGACTTTTTCCCTTTTTTGGGACCCCTTTTTCGAAACTAAATGAATCTCCATTTCCACGTACAAGTGGTCCAGATCATGTGGAATTTCATTCATGCAATAACCTTACATTTTTTCTCATTTTTTAAGTTTTATACATTGCAGAAAGATGAATCACAAGTCAGGAAGTTTAAAAGAAGAAACGAAGAAACGATAAAATCAAAGAATCCAATGATACAGGCTGTCTTCAATACTCTAAAAGATAATAGGTTTGGCCCTGAAAATGCTGCTCAAAATACTGTCATTGCATCGAAAATCAAAGCTGCAACGAGCATTGACAACTTGCTGAAAATCGCAGATGATAAATACATAACACGGGATAATGCTTTTGACGTAGTAACCCAATTGATCGATCGGGTCAACAACAATAAGGCTAAGCTCAGTGAATTTGAAATGGACAACAGATTTTTGCTTCTGTGTACTCTGTTATCGCAGCCATCAACACAAAAAGTACCAGACTACAAAAAAGAAGCGAAGACAAGGAATTATCTTGATGAGCTTAATTTGTTCTATGGGATACATGAGATTAACGAAGCTACCAAGGAAGTGGCTAATATCACTGTTAAACAGATGATCAAGGTTGGTACTTTGCTTGAAGATATTTTTTGGTACACGTTTTGCAAGAAGAAATCTTAAAAAATACAATATTAACCAAGCACATTTCAAAATTGATATTAATAAACCGTTGCGACTAGCAGGTTACTATTGTATTTTTATTGAAAATATAATTACAAAAATGACAAATTGTGAAACTTCTAAGAAATGTAGCAAATCACCTCACCACGACAGTGTTGCAGCCCACTATCAATACACAAAATATATTTTTCCCTGTTTTATGAATCATATATGACAAAGGTTTATTACATGTTTTGATGAAATATTTATTTTTTATTTAACAACTTTGTGTTTTACGCAATTTGTCTATAATGAAATTTGTACCGTGAATGGTCCGACATAGCGAGTTTTACGCTCAACACGCTTTTACCTCGAAGAGGTAGTTCGTAGACCATCGGTTCCAGACGAATTATTTTTTGGGAACTATGAATGAAACAGGTAAAATTCTCGCCCTAAAAAATGTTTACCGAGCTTCAAATTCGGACGACAGAGTGTAAAATGCACGTCGCAAAATATTTTCTGTATAACAAGGGATGGGTGTTGAGCTTGAAAGCAGATTGGACAGAAATCTGCTTTCAATAAATAAAAAATAATGAAAACGATTAAGTGGATACGAGAAATTCCAGAAAGTAGATGAACTATTGTAATCCGCGCGTGTATTTTAGTGTGAATTAATTTTCTTTATATCGACGCAGATATTTATGAGTGTCAAGCTGTTCGATCTATACATATGTTTTAATAATAATAATTTTTACGTAAAGGTAATGTCGGCGCTGGCGAGTCAAAAGAGACGTACTATCCCACTTTTGAGATCACTTTCATTCAATATCAGCCGATCGCCCGAAAATCTCAACATGAAACAACTCTCCGATCTTCTGTACAGTATGGCGGTACTCAATTATCCGGACGAGGTAATACATAAAACAAACACGCATACGCTCGAGGGTACACTAAACAGTTTTTATATGAAAAAATTACTATATTGGTGTAGAATGCATACACCGTATATTAATTTATTAATTTTTAATTAATCATTGATATTACAACTACAAGGTTTTAAGTGTGTTGTAGTTTTTGATGATATTAATATTCTAACTTTCGAATTTTCGCGAATAACGTACATCAAAGTCAATATATGCTTGATTAGTTTCAACAAAATATGGTATGTCAGTTTCCATACCCCAACATCTTGAGGTTTTAGAGTACTGGTATGCTAAAAGAGAAGCAGGGTCCTCTGAATTATCGCAAATGAAATGCATAGAAAAGAATATATAACTGCAGTACATTTATGGATGAATATTAATATACCTGTGTTGAATCCATTTATACACAAGTTGCAAACTTTATACACAAAAATGCAAAGTAGTGGTTTATGACTGTTGTGGCTTATATATTACGAGCAGCGAATAAAGAAACCAAGAAACAGTAATGTTATAACGTATGTATAGAAAATGTTTATAATGTTAATGCTTCTTTATGCAAGCTGACAAGTCTTTCATGCTCTCAGGCTCTGTTTTACGACTGAATAACAGTTAGCCCACTAACCACCTAGCTGCACCTCGCTAGACTGCAAATTATTATACATTTTCTTGTAAATTGTGGCTGAATTAGAATTTAATATATATTTTTGTACATAAAGTGACAATCTGGTACTTTATTTTTTAAGTATAATAATGGACGTTCTAACAACATTATATGTTGTTAAATTAAATTAAATGAAATTGCTACTTACATTATACAGAAGTGTATTAAATTCAATTTAAACATTGACTTTATGAGATAATATATTGATTTTCATACATGGATCCCATGATGATCAGACTCATGTACACATATAGTAAATCTGATATTTGTATTGTAAATTTCAGTATCAGTTTTTGAAATAATGAAGCAAAATTATGATTTTTCAGTGATGGTATTTACATTTTCAATAGAGTATCTGAAAAGTCCTAATTGATCTTTCATTTGAATGTACCTACACAGGTGGAATTTCAGAGACATTGTTGCTTTGATTGTCAAATCCAGTAACTGAAATTTCGATAAACCATATGTTTAAAATGCAAATAGATATTAAATTTCAATTCGCACGTTACTTTTGATACACAGACCCATTGATGATCAAGTCAAGACTACCATACTATAATTCCCAATCCCGGTTTCGTAAATTTCATACAGTTATGTACACTTACTAACATTTTGAGCAGTGTACCTCCTGAATATTCGGGCTAGATGTTATATAAAACGAGGTACATGAATAATCTTTGCACAGGTGTTGTTGCAAAAAGTTTGTGCCGACCTCATGCTTTCCGTGAAACAAGTGGAGAAAACCGCCCTGATTGGTTCTATCCTTACTTCCCTCGGAATGTTACGGTACAAGAATGAACAAGTCATGGATGAGCTGTCTCAGTGGGCGGTACTTAATGCAACCGAGATGCGAGATCAAGATCTGTCTTCTCTTTTTATGACTCTTGCGACGCTCGGTTATACCCCTACCAATGTAAACGAATTGAATAAGGTACAGTAGTAAATTTTACCGGCTCCATAAAAAACAAGTCTATAAATTATATTCGTACATTGCTTCCTCATTGTTTTTCCATCTCTCCCGAAACTTCTTACGTTAGTATGCCAACTTTACTTTCATAAAGGAAACTTTGGATATATATTTTGAAAAACTCTTATCTAATTTGAATTATCCATTTTCACCAAATTTAAATTCAATCGCCCTTTCACTTCGTTCAACGTATGTACATTTCCTTTCGATATGTTACGATTTTTAGTTAAATTCATGAAAATCATTTTCCGTGTGATTTCAAAAATTAAAATGCTTATAAAGTCTGAGCCTGAAAATCGATTATCAACAAAATTATTTCTATACCACTTTTATGTGTCCTGATGTTGAAATCTCGAAGAAGAAAAATCATGTGTCGTGAAAACAAAAGTTCTTTGACTATTCAGAATTATTCATTACAACCTTAACGCATTGGTTTCTATGTCGCAGATTTTGATTGAGCCGCTGAAAGAGACTGATATGACGAAACCGGCCGAGTGGTTGGACATCGTTTGGGCGTTTACAGTTTTAGGGCTTGCCAAAGATCGGCATATGGCATCAGTATTAGACAGCAACTTTATTCGGAAATTGGCAGGTATTCGTGCTGTTTTTGGAAATTATATTAAATTATATCGAGAAAGGTATGGTTTGCATTATGAGGTACATGAAATCTTCTCGACAGATTCTTACGAGATTCCCGTACCGAAGCAGCATAAGCTGTTGAATATCAATGGAGCTGCTCAGTTACTATTAAAAAATTACAAAGGTAAGACTCATCGTTCAATACCTCGTAATCTCGCAATGCTAATGTAACAGAGACAAGAATGCGCTTATGACCTGACGCTCAATTCCAGGACCGCTAGTGGAAAGAAGTTCGGCTTTTTTCAACACAGCGGTTCAGAGGTCAAAAGAGAAGCAAATATATGTCAGGGTCGTAACGGGAACGCTGGAGAATATTTTGCCTCCTCCGGAATACTTAAAAACTAATGTCGATATTGGTATGGGCTTCTTAGTAGGTAGGTATTAAATAAACCTTGGATAAATCTACTTGCGATGAGACATGATACCAGGTACGTCTATTTCCAGATGCCGAGTTTTGTATGGATGCCGATGGCAAACCCTTGCCCGTTGAAAGTAATATAAAAGAACAAAAGGGCTTCAGGTAAGTCGGTACGCGAAACAAGGGTAATCTTGTGATCATTACTCAATTATGTGGTGGTTTTTAAAATTATTTTATTGCAGGATGGCTGTGTTTGCACAATGTTACCATGATTTCTGTCGTGGTAAGCAAGATCCATTGGGTTTCCACAACTTGTATTGCCAAATTTTAGAAGCCAAAGGTTACAAAATCTTGTTAATACCACACACTGAGTTCCGCACGGAGGATAAAATTGTTCAACGGTTAGCATATGTAAATGATCGAATTAAAGCCATCACGAAATAGTCTACATCCGACAATAGAATATGATTGAATATTATACAAATTAAATAAAATATAAAGTTGTAAAGTATATCAATTCACCTCCCTCCCTCCCTCCATTGCATTTTTTAGTGCCACGAAGCAGAGTATGAACTAATACAAGCGTAGTAAAGTTAGCAATTGCGTATCTGCATAAAAAATGTTCTCTAAAGTCAATCCGATTTGTTCTGAAATTCTAACTACAGTTTTCTGTAATAAAGTGAATACAGTATCTTATTTGGGGGGCTGTGAGGCTCGATCAAAAACACCACCATCTGTAGCCAATGTTAACGCACAATTTTTATCTCAGTAAAATTCAATGTGTAAAAAAACTTGAGGCAAATTTGTGAGTGGTCTATTATATTTACAAAAGTTGTGAAATAAACTGAAAACATCCAAAGCACGTAATGTGAAGTACATATGAAAAGCTAATAAGTATGCCACTTGACTCTAATTTATGTATATATTATAAACTAAAATTTAGACCTAATAGCTAAATAATAAAAATAAAATGACACTAAAATACTTTTTTTTAAATATTGACTGCAGTACTTTACGAGTTTAGGAAATATAATAAGCAATAATTTCTGTGTAGAATATTTTAGGTTATAATTTTTAGTGACAATATATACACAAAATTTTTCTCAGTGTAATCAGCAGGCAATACGGGACTTGACAATAGCTACTTCTGACGTTTCCAGTTTATTTAACAACTTTTGCAAGTAAAGGGGACGCTTACTCAAATGTACTTGGCTCCTGATTCTTACGCATTGTTTTTGTTGATTTTTACTACTGTGAGAACGGGTTCGTCATCTCATCCATCGTGCATAGTATACGCATGCGATATACACAGCAAAGCAGCGGTACCACGCGTTACCCACACGCGAGCCATACCAGCGACGAAGATTTTCGCTGTTCTCTGGTCATACACAATGAGGCACCTGTACTACGCACGGCCAATACTATGAAGAACAGAGTACCCAGAAACGAACTACCGTTACTCAAGCAAAGATAGTACAACCCACTAGAGCAGGGGTCTCCAAACTACGGCCCGAGGGCCACATTCGGCCCGCGGACAGATTTTGGACTATTTCACTTTTTACCACCGGCAACAATGATAATATGGTTTTGGCCCTCGGAACTTACTGGAGTAATCAGTATGGCCCTAAGGCTGGAAAGTTTGGAGACCCCTGCACTAGAGTATTAAATGATGTATGGGAAGGATTAAACGAGGGACACGTTAATTACAATAATCGGATATAAGAAATTAACGGGATCGATGGGCTACAGGACGACTATCCAATATAGATATATACTTTTACAGGCAGAATTTGGAAGAAGAGCGGGAAAGCTAGTATAAAAGAGTACAAAATTTGACAATCGAGGTGCATTTGTTCACAGATACTCGCCGCGCTTAGAACGCCAGGTCCTCCGGATCACCAATCAGGAGGACCAACTAACCAACCAAAGGAGAATCATATCGCCAACACCACGCCAAGGATCAGACCTAATTCCAATGGGCAAAGAGGAACATCTCCTCTGACATCGAAGTTGTCACGGGGTGAATCTTTAATGATTGGATTTACGTTAAATGAAGAATTTTATATATATGCGTTACAACTTTTAAATTTGAATGACGTTCTGCCGGGGCGTGCATGGCTTATTTATAGCAGGCTTGCGCCTACGTACTAAAAGTGGGGGAACCCGCTAGCTAGGAGCCGTTAAGTGCTGCTATGCAGCGAGAACTATAAGATACTTACTTCTAGGAAATTTCGGAGCAGCCTTTAAAGCGCTGCTTCGGTGTAAAAACTTACAACTAACAAGTTAAGTGCATGAAATTCGAAGATGGTAAGGACAATCAGCAATTTGACGTTACATGCCCCCTTCTAGATTCGCCTTGCACCTGAAAGGCGCATTTTTTCGCTATGAGTCATACTCTCATCCGAACGCGGGTGTCGTTTTTGTATTTCAGGCTCATCTTCAACTCCTGGATTTTCCTCTCTCACATATCGTACAACATGAGTCCGCTCTCTATTATTAATAATATTATGTAAACAAAATAAGCTTATGCAGATGCTGGGCATTCATCGAGATAACAGAACCCAGTATTCCACACTTGTACATGATTCCTAGGCTTAATACTACCATGCTCACATAACCCAGATATGTTAATGTTTCTGAGGCAGTTTCACTTGGTATTAATATGTATCCTGTTCTATCAGTCAATGGTATATACGTCAATGTTTTTATGAAAAATGGTGAGATGCTACATTGTCCAACAGGATTTTCTTGATTTTTTATTTATTTATTTATTTATTTATTTATTATTTTTTATTTATTTATTTTTTTATTTTTTTATAGAATAGACGTTTCACAGTTGGTGGTTTCAGCAAGTAGATACGTTGATTGTTCTCGTCTGCAAATGTAGTGTAATAATAGGTTTTTACATTTATCGATTTGTAGTTTATCTATAGGGATATATGAAACAACTGGAGTGCTTAACAATAAATGTTCGTTTTGTGGTAACAGTTGTGATGAGGACAAAGAGGAGTGTCAGTTTTCGTGTCTTCATCCTGCAAAGTGTGTTTGACGTTTAAAATAAGGCTTTAATCGGTTCACGTGTACGTTGACTTCTTTGTCTTTAGCTGATATTTTGTAGTTGTTGTTCAAGAATTCCGAGGCTATTTCAATGGGTCCAGTCCATTCTGGGGAGAGCTTATTTAGTTTATGATCGTTGTGAATCATGACCATGTCACCCGGTTTGAAGACTGGCATGACTATAGCTATCTTAGAATCATGTATTTCTTTATGCTTAGCTTTCGCCTGTAGTAGTCGATTCCTTGCACGTTCCAAGTGATGGTTGTGGCGCTTTTTCCATGCGTTGACAAGTTCGTGGTGTGTGAGGGAAGTCGTGGTTCCTAGGATGGAGGGCAAATTAGCCTGCCATCCAAAAGTCAATTCGAAGGAAGTTTGGTCCAGACTCTCGTGTTTTGACGTATTGTAAGCTAGTGTTATAATTTTTTTATTTTCATCCTAATCAGTGGCATTCCTGTCCATTGTTGTTTTAATAAGGTCTTCTACAACAGCGTGTGCTCTTTCGAGGGATCCGTTCCCTTGTGGGTGGAACGCTGTTGTTTTCACGTGATTAATTTGAAACAGATTTTCGAAATCTTGAATAAGATTCAATATGAAATTTGCACCTTGGTCTGTGAGTAACATATACTTTTCGGCGAACCAAATATATAGATGAAGTGCTCAAATAACTGATCGATAATGGTTTCGCTATCTGTTCTAGCTAGAGGAACTAGTGTCAGATACTTTGTAAGTGTATCTTGGATGCTCGAGATATACTTGTTGTTTTTGCTAGATAGAGGTAGCGGTCCAAAAATATCCATCGCTATTTTGTCGTTGGGTTCCAACGCAGTATCAGAGATCACTGCTTCCGAGCATGGTCGTACACGCGTCAATTTCTGTCGTTGACATACGTCACAGCTCTTGATACATTTTATGATGTCCTCTTCGATTCCTTTCCATTGTACGATTTTTTTATTCTATCGAGGGCTTTATTTTCGCCGAAATGTTGACTAGCTGGAGAGCCGCGTGCTTCTCTAATGATGATATCCTTTTCCTCTTGAGTTAGTTCGGTTTTGTCTGTATCGCAGATAATGAATTTGTAATCTGGGGTTACCTCGCGTGATATGTAATCACAGATCTGACGTATGCGCAGTTTTTCTGTTTTTGTGAACTGTGGATCGCAGAAATGCAATTATATTGTAGTGATTTTTTGCGAGAGTGTGTTCATTACGAGATTTGTTAGGATTCTCAACCATTGTTGTTCGTCGTAATCTGGCAAAACCGTTTCGTTGTTAGTCAATCTCTCTATCGTTTTAATGATCTTTTTCCAGAGTTTTCCAATGGCATTCGGCTTGACCACATACTTAGCAGGAACTTGGTTACTGGAAATCCATTGTTTATAGCGTCCCAGTAAAGCGGTGGCTTCGGCGTCCTCAATTTCCTTTCCGGTAGTTATAAAAACTCTAGACAGAGCGTCAGCTGCTTGATTCTCTGAGCCTTTTTTGTATTTGATCTTGTAGTCATACTCCTCTAAACGTAGTCTCCATCGTAGCAGTCTCGATGATTGATCTTTCACGTTAACGAGCCACTGAAGAGCTTTATGATCTGTTTGAATTGTAAATTTTCGTCCCAATAAATATTGTCGGAGTCTTTTACAGGCCCAAACAACCGCTAATAACTCCTTTTCGGACGTATTGTAGTTAACCTCAGGTTTATTGAGTGTTCTGGATATATAAATACATAGATGTCCTTCCTGCGACAGCACAGCACCGAGTCCTACGTTCGATGCGTCGGTGGTTAGTATAAATTCCTTACTGTAGTCCGGATATCTTAACACTGGTGCAGAACACAACATGTCCTTCAAAGTGTCAAACAATTTTTGGCAGTTCGAAGTCCAGTTAGAAATATGATCTGTAACGAGAAATTTGCCCCTCAACGCACCACGTTACCTATGACTGGTCCAAGTTATTTTTCCTTCCTTTTTATTTTCTCTTTCGAGATGGGCGCCAGGCGCTTTCGCGCCGGAAGGAAAAATACCGAGTTGGATGACCAGTCTCGACCCAGGCCAGCTACAGCTGTTCAAGGCAGAGTGGGTGGTTCGGACTATCAAGTCACTAATTAGTCAAAAATAAAATATGGTCAATAAATAAGCCAAACGAGAACCATGAACGAAGTCGGCTCAATAAATAATAAATAAACAAACTAAATAATAACAGTAAATAATTTAAACAACCACAGCAGGTACGGGACGTACAAACTTCTTTATTTCTGGCGAATAGTTATTCATTTCCAATAAACACCAATTTAGAATTCAAATAAGATGTCCCGTAAAATTAGTCTCTCCTTTATAACAATTCTCTAAATCTAGTTGGATATCTTAATTTTAATCTTTAAGTCGTAGCTAGCAGTTATCCCGTTCTCTCTCTCTCACTCTCATACCCTGTAGATGCTGTATAGCCTGTCTCGCTCGCCTCGAATTTCGAACAATATTTATCGATGTATTTTCGACGTTCGGTAGTCTCTGTTCACAGTCCGCGATACGGCCTATCCCGAGCTAATCCCACATACATCGAAAAAAACCATAACAACGGGACGTCAGGAGGTCACGTACGCGAAGCTACCGACGGCTCTATATTTCAATCCAGAGATTTATATATCATGTAAAACGCATAAACCCAGGGATCTTCCGCAGTTCATAAGTTATAAAATAACGGATAAATGACGACTAATAATTAAATAATAACCAAAATAATAATGATAATAAAATAATTAACATCAGAATAATAATGTCAGTCAATAA
This sequence comes from Cylloceria caligata, assembly GCA_963942595.1. NCBI lineage: Eukaryota > Metazoa > Arthropoda > Insecta > Hymenoptera > Ichneumonidae > Cylloceria > Cylloceria caligata. The sequence continues at coordinate 34,447,903 of OZ012710.1, read as the reverse complement.
TTAGTTCGTGGAATGAAATATAATAAAACGTAACAAACAATCGAACTACGCGAGATACGCCTCGGACCGTACGAATCCCTTGAATCCACGTCTAAAATACGGGACGACGGCCGACTACGCTCTCCGCGATTCTAGGTTAACGTTAACACAATCATAATATAATAATAAAAAAATAAATAATCAAATAAACAAAATAAATAAATGAATAACGAATAAATAAATAAATCAGACAGAGAAACGCCGATTAATTTGACTGATACGCAACGCGGTCTACCCCGTGCCAGTCCCTTTTACATCCAAATTACAACGGGACGACGGGCGAACTCGCGCACGACCTTCTACCCCGAACGAAAAAAACTCAAACAAAACCAGGTACCTCTCAAACCCATTATTCGTTAAAATACGTGACACGGTCTATTCCGTTCAGATCCCACACAACCAACTAATGAATTCAAACCACTCCGGGATAACGGCCTAACGCGCGCACGATTTAACTATCAAACAATTAATTAATTTAGTGACTTTTCCCCGGCTTCTATACGTTACACGATCTCGAGTTATTCTTTCTAAACGCCGCGCTACCCAGTACAAATTAATACTCTGCACGCGGTGTGCCAGAGTCGCAGGGGTGACCAAGCTCGAAGTAATTAACCGACAACAATTTGAATGATTAAAATAATAAAATACCAGCGAAAGACCGTAGAAGGGAAGAGAGCCCACCGGGACGATGACACTGCTGTGCTTATTGCAAGTCCTTGATAACGCCAACAACTGCCTCGGTATGATTCGATCGTTCCAACAGGTCCTCCGGTCCCAACGACTCGCAAATAAATTCTTTGAAACGACAGCCGAAGGGAGAGCCGATCTTTTCCTTCGATAGTAGAGCGGGACAGACTGGAAGAGAGTGCTGCTCGCTCGACGGTAACCGGGAAAAAGCCTCGAGGTCCGTTCGGCACGCGTGCCCGTGAACTATGGCCCCCCCTTAACCCGCTAGACTCGGTTAATTGGGGGAACCTGCCTCGCACGATGACCGCGACTAGCGCCTTAGCTGGACAACGCATAAATTAACCACCGATAGTGCCGAGAGTAGCTGATAGCCGACGATGGATAACAGTGTATCGTTGGTAGATGTACGTTGAGCGGGACAGTATCCTCCAACAGGGAGAGGTGTAAAATATCGGCGAATGTAAAATATCGAATCCCGCAGTCAGCCATCGATGGATACGGCGTGGTCATCCTCCTCCTCCCTCCATCCCTCGGTCGGATCGGACGTGTTATATATATATAAAAAAAAATACAACAAAAAAAATAAAAATAAAGAATAAATAAAATACGGAAATCACCCCCTGCAGCCCTGGGCGATCGTGCTGGTAGCCGTTGAGCGAGGAGGACGCAGCTCGAGTATTCTGCCACGTTACAGATCTTTTTTTGTTAAATCAGTGAGAGGTTTTGGTATTGTTGAGAAATTTTCCATAAATTTTCTGTAATATCTGGCAAGCCCCAGGAAAGACTTCATCTCGGTTGGTGTTAATGGAGTTCTAAAATTTCTCACGGTTTCTAATTTACCTGCATTAGGGTTTGACGTCCTCGTCTGTGATAACATGCCCAAGATATTCCAGTTCAGGTTTTAGAAACTCACACTTGTCCGGCTGCAGCTTCAGCCCAGTTTGTTTAAGTCGTTCAAACAAAATGACTAAACTTTTATTGTGCTCCTTTAACGATGATCCGAAGACAATTATGTCATGGAGGTAAACGAAGCAGATTCTTCCGACCAACCCCCTGAGAGCCATGTCCATCATTCGCTGGAAAGTAGCTGGAGCATTCTTCTATCCGAAGGGTATTCGCTCGTACTCAAAATGTCCCTCGGGCGTGGAAAAAGCTGTGTACTTTTTTGATGATTCTTCCATAGGAACTTGATGGAATCCGGAGCTCAGATCTAAGGCTGAGAAAAACTTAGCTTTTCCTAGCTGGTCTAAGATATCGTCAATCACTGGTAACGGATAAGCGTCGTGATCGGTTTTTTCATTAAGTTTTCGGTAATCAACTACAATTCTCCATTTCTTTGTTTCAGATGCATCATCCTTCTTTGGAACCACCCAAATTGGCGAATTATATGGTGATTTCGAGTATGTGATCACTCGTTTATTGAGCATTTTTGTTATTTGCCGAGAAATCTCTGTCTTATGGCACTCTGGTGGTCGATAGGACACGTTGTTTATGGGTTTGTTGTCGGTGAGAACAATTTGATGGTGCGCGAGGTTCGTGCATGGGAGAGGATCTCCTTCGAAAGTGAAGATTTCGTGACACGCTTGAATAATTCGAGCGATCGACTCTTGATGTGCATTTTTGATATGTCCTAATCTTGTGTGATTCTTTAAGATTTCTAAGCGTTTAGTTAGTTCGCTAGCTGTGATTGCGAATATTCGTTTTTTTGGAATTCTCACAGGTGTTCCTTGTACTTGGCCAATTATTATTTTGATTAGGGTTGCTTTCTCATTGTGAATAGGAATTTTTATTTCTCTTTGTCTATATTGTATATAGCGTTGGGTATTCCTTTAATATTTTCAATAAAGAGATTGCCTGACTGTTGCGCTATAGAAACCGTGATTTGAGTGACGCTATTAGCCGGTAAATAAATTTCGTTAGTTTGAAGAGGATATTTGTTTTCATCAAGCTGCAGTACGTCGTTCGATAAACAATATTTGTATGCGTGTAGAAAGGGCAGACCAATTCGTTCATCCTCAGGCATGGGAAAGTTGTCCGGAACTATATGTAATGAATGCCGTTTTCCATGAAAATATAAATTTGTCATCTCTTCGGTCTCATGTACGTCTCTTCCCATGGTAAAAGTTCCTGTTTCTCTTCGTACTCGATGTTCTGGGGAAACGAGTCCTTTTTTTATGAGATTAATCGAAGATCCACTATCTGTTAATAATTTTCCTGTTCTTGTTGTTCCCCATAATCGGATTGCGACTGATTGCAATCTTCCAGATACTGCTGATACTCTGTCTCTTCTTGCCCGATCAGTTGGTCTTCCTTTTGTTTCGTTGGTTCCATCTTCGCTTAGATTGGTGATCGTCGTTCGCACATGGTTGTTTTGCGGCGGTCTCTTTTGGTTGTAGGGCTGTTGAAAATTTTGAATCTGTTTATTCTTCGCATAACATGTTTCATCCATATGACCGCTTCGCTTGCAGATGTTGCAGAACAGCTTTGTTCGGTCAGCCAAAGGTATAGAATGATAACGCGTGCGCGAGCCAGTAGGAGCGGTTCGACCATCTGCTGTAGCTCGTTGTTTATCGAAGATCTGAATGGTGCGTCCTTTACTTTGTTTTTCTCTTATCAATTCATTCAGTTCATTTAATAATTGACGAAAACGTAGTGTATAGCCCTGCACATTTTCAGTTGGTTGTTGTCGAAAGTTGTCGAGACGTGAACGAGCAGTCTCGACAGAAGTCGTTACTGCTACATTTTTTTTCAAAGCATCGTATAATTCTTCAAATGATTCAATCCGAATATATCGGATCGCTCGCTTGGCATTGACCTGAATTTTTTCGGTCAAGATAAAATCAAGTAATAATTCGGGTTGAGAACAGCGGTCTCTCGCTCGACGAACGCTACGGATAAAATCCTTTGTTCCTACGTCGTCTTTTCCTCGAAGGCTTTCGATAGTACATATTAGTTCCTTGGCTGGGAATACGTGATTGTTTACACAGTGTGGCCCTTCAGTTCGATCGTGAGTCGCAGTGTGCGCGAGCGGGTTGTTAAGTCTACTGAGTTCCGGTGATAAGGAGCCCGAAGAGGTCGAGTGTCGTCCTTGTGGCGAGGTTCGTGGGACCGAAGTTTTTTCAATCTCGTCATCGCTTTGTTCCTCGTCCTCGGTGGCGAGAACCTTCATGTGTTTTGCAAGCCTTCTTATGTTGTTTAATCGTTTTTAATTTTCTTGGTTTGCTACTTCAAACCGTTTTTCAGTTAGTGCAAATTTTTCGGAGATTTGTTGGTATCTTTCGTCGGCAAGAGCTCCTTGAGCTTTGATTGCCTCCATGATTTTAGCTAGGGATGACTCTTTGTCTGATATTGCAGATGGAGAATCAGCTCGTGATTTCATCATTGTAGGATTGATATCAGGAGGGGTTCGTCTGATTTTAGTGGCGTCTTTGTCAGTATCGTCGTCACTATCCTCGGTAAAAAATTGCGGCTTTTGAGTTCTATACTCACGAAATGCCAGCGTATTGTTTTTAACTTTTAAGTAATAAAATATCCTAACTATTATTATACTCGTGAACTATTTGTGTGCTTATACTATCGCACGGGTGCATGGGGTGTGGATTCGCGACGCGGTTGACCGTAGGAATTGTAATGTTGGTCCGTGGTTGGAGATAGACTTGCCTCCGGCCTTTTGTTTTAGCTCTGTTATTGGGAAGCAAGTTGCTACAAATTTGCTCAATAATTCAGAGTAGAGTTTCGATTTTTATTAACGGAGGATATGAATTCGCGGATCCAGTCCTACGGGTCGAATTCTTACGTGAACGCTGAGATTGTTGCAGTGCGGCTGGCCGGGAGATGTCCTAGTGTACCGTGGTGCTTCGGAGTCGTCTCGGGCTGCTGCTGCGATGATTGAAGTCGAGATGTCAGCGGTTCAAGCTCTGCTTGGTGACGTCTGCTTCTTTCTTCTTTAGAAGATAATTACGTTCAGAGATCGGAATGTAATCCGATATATCCTTTTGTATTTTCTCGAAATCCTTTCGTAATAACAGTTACTAAATTCACCGTGTAGGATTTTTCGAAGCTTCTTCTCTTCTAATTATTATGATTTTTTTTCCGTGTATTTTTACAGGAGTCCGTGGAGTCCCTGGATTCGTCACAAGATAGCAATCTTTTGATCGTAATCGTGGATTTACTATCCTGGCAGGATCGCCAAAATTTGGCACGGGGTAAATCTTTAATGATTGGATTTACGTTAAACGAAGAATTTTATTCACAATATATATATATATGCGTTACAACTTTTAAATTTGAATGACGTTCTGCCGGGGCGTGCATGGCTTATTTATAGCAGGCTTGCGCCTACGTACTTAAAGTGGGGGAATCCGGAGGGGGAACCCGCTAGCTAGGAGCCGTTAAGTGCTGCCATGCGGCGAGAACTATAAGATACTTACTTCTAGGAAATTTCGGAGCAGCCTTTAAAGCACTGCTTCGGTGTAAAAACTTACAACTAACAAGTTAAGTGCACGAAATTCGAAGATGGTAAGGACAATCAGTAATTTGGCGTTACAAAGTCTACTAGCTGAGTCGCAAGAACATCCGGACCAGTTGCACAGCATTCCAGGAGATGATACCTCATGGTATAAGGACACCGAGGGTCGTGAAAATAAAAGGATCTCTAGAAAACAGGGGACTAAAAACACCCATTAAAAATAGCTAGGGACGCCCCTGTTGTCATCTCGATGCGCCGATGCATCGAGAATGCATCTCGCTGACAGCTCCACCGCAGCGGCGGCTGGGCAAGCGAACAGGTTGCGTAGCCAAGAGACCTCAAGTGGGAGTTCCATCCCTACAACAGGGGTGAGCTACGTAGACATCGGATACGGTAAATTCTAAATCGAAAAATGGTAATGGACTACGTTTACGTTGATAAATTATCAATGACGAGGCCGGTATAACAACACTCTCTCTTACCTTCCGTAGTAATTCTATTTTCATACCACTGGAGAAAATATTTTATTAATTTAAATTCTCCTTTTTATAGACAACGGTAACTTTCCGTTGTCTATTTAATTGTCAAAGTAAGAAGTACAATAATACGTTGTTTCGAGTATTTCACGAGGAACCAACCTTTCTCTGTTGAGTCTAAATTAATAATGGTTTCGTAAAGCAGTTGTTAACTGTCTTCACGAAAATCCCTTAATTCGCAATTTTAGAGTTAGCCTAGCGTCGAACGCCAAGCGAGTCGCCTCATGCTGCGTCGGCGTTCTTGGTGTCGATCGTACGATCGGGCATTGGACTTCGTTTCCTGTCTTGAACGAATTCCAATGTTTCTTTGCTATGGAATATTCCCGAATATACTAAATACGAAGTGGAATATTCCGCGGCACAACATCCCTCCTCCCTTAAAAGGAAAATTTTTTTCTCTAAAAATGTTTTCCTTTGATTGGATTCCCGTATTTCCTCTTACAATTTGATGTTATATAACAATACAATAAAATTTTCATTTTTTCATTTGTTAACGATGAAGTTTTTTCTTTTGCTTCTTATCATCTTTCGTGCCGAGCGAGTCGTTCTCGGTTGGGGGGACGGGAGCATACTCAGGCCAGCTCGGATCGCAGTTGCTCCTCTGGCTGTTGTCGTCCGAGCTGCTCGAGGTTGATGTTTACCTCGGCTGCTGCCGGGGTCGTTGCCTCGCTTGTCCTTGTTGGTGTTCGGTTTCGTTGGGACCTATAACATTTGAACAGAGCATAGCCAACCAAGGCTATTGGTGCTACTGCACCCAGTGAGTAGAAACTCAGATTGTGGATGTGCTGCATCCCGTCTCCGTCAGTATTGAGGTTGTCCATGATTTGGTCGGCTCGAGCTTCGAGCTTTTGAAGCTCTTCTGGGTCTCGCAGCACGCTCTGTAATAGAATTGTCCTCTCGGTGTGCGTAGGAGGTGCCTGAACTTCAATTTCCGTTAATTTTAAATTGAACGACCGAAGGTAGTTTTTTCGGATGACCTGCGACATTCGCCCGATGGTTCTGATACTGAAATCTCGGGCGGTTACTATACATATGCCTGCCAAAGCGAGTATTCCTGTATGATTTAACATTTCAAGCCGAGTGGGATTTTTCCCACAATTTTTCTAGGGTTGGCGCGACGTATAGCCATCACCCTTGCTGTTGCATTAGGACGATGTGGGGATGGGTTAGTTGGATAACCCTTTTCGCGCATTTCTCGCCGTTATCTGTGTCCATTTTCGCTGTAGGCCTTTCTGTGCTCTATTCAGCTTTGGGACTAGATAGTCTATGCGTGCCTTCTTCCTCACTCTGAGGCTTATTAACATGTTTATATCAACCGAATAGAGTATGCACGTTGACTTATTTTTTCCAAAATGAAGTATGCTCCTAGAGGCTTCATTTCTTCAATTTACTCCATATATTCTTTTTACACTCTACGCTGAACACTATCCTGTGTCAGTATTAATATGCTATACATTTTTCGAGATGCTTTTCTGGCACGGTCACAGTATTCCGTCCCCTCCGGATTGCGTAATGAAATTGCAATTACTTTTCAATTGTTTCTTTCGATATATTTTTCCGATATGTATACACTCTTTTTCCTGTTGATAAAATTAGGTCTCCTAAGACCTCTTCTACTTTATTGGAGCTTCCTACCCTGCGTCCTGAGGGGCTCTTCCCACATTTATTTTCTAGCTAATATTCAGTTTTAACTAGCTATAAGTATTCGAATTCCTCAATTTCTGAGCTATTAGTGCTCGATAAAGAGCTTCAGGCGGTTTGCGTGCACCGCCGGGACTTTACGTCCCTTCCGGACCACGTAGTTGACGGGGGCCTCTGCTCTACTATCTCGTGAGGTCCCGTCCACTTCAGGGTCAGCTTCGCTAACCGCCCCCTGCGCACCGTCTCATCTCGGAGGAGTACTCGTTCGCCGACGCGGTACTCCTGCACCTGCGCGCCGTGGTCGTACTTGGTTTTCGACCGTCTTTTCGCGCCTTCTAGGTTATCGCGAGCTACTGTCCATGCGGCGCGTAATCGCTCGCGTAACTCGTGGACGTAGTCGTCATAGGCATAGGTGCTGTGGGGCTCCTGTTTCACGGCGGTCAGTAACTCGGCCTCGCGTCCGTACACCAACTCGTGGGCCGACAGTCCGGTCCCCGTATGTGAAGTGGTGTTGTACGTGAACATCGCATACGGTAGCCACTCGTCCCAATTTCCTTGATCCTCTCTTATGTAGTTTCTCAGGTATTCAGCGAGAGTGCGGTGCGACCTTTCCAAGGCGCCATTCGATTCTGGATGGTAGGCCGTTGTCTGGATTTTCTTTATTCTCAGCATTCGACACATTTCCTTGAAGGTTGCACTGAAGAAATTGGTGCCCTGGTCCGACAGTATTATTTCCGGTGTTCCGTGCCGGCAAATTAATTCTTCTACAAGCGCCCTTGCTACTGTCGAAGCCTCTTGGTTCGGCAAGGGGATCGCTGCACTGTATTTGGTAAGCGCGTCCTGGAACGTAAGTATGTATTTTTTCCCGGAAGCACTTTCCGGTAGGGGTCCTACGATGTCGACCGCGACTTTTTCAAATGACTTCGATGGGGTGTCCGTTACCACTATCGGCACTCGTTCCCTTTTCCTGATTTTGTTCTTTTGGCAGAATTCACAGGACGATATATAATTTTCTACATCACTTCTCAGGCCGGGCCAGTCGTACTTGGTCCGAATCCGATGTGAGGTACGCCGTATACCCTGATGCCCTCCGATGGGGGTGTCGTGGTATTCTCTAATTATTTACTGACGGTCATCGGCAGAAGGAGTGGCTACGCTACTGCGGCAGTCGCTATACTTTTTTATAACGCTGTCTTCGTCCGCGCTGCTGGAAGTTCGTGGGCTACGGGCCCCGCCGTGCCTCGCTTCCTCAGCAGGCCTTTTCGGTGCCCTGTCCGCAATTTGTTCGCTCGGTGTGCCTACCGTTAGCTCCGCCGTTGGGTCGCTCTTTGTCTCGAACGGCCTTGCAACGTTTGCTTTTCGCGGCCTTCCGCGCTTCGCGGGTCCGCCATGCTGTACTGGGCTCGCTCTGTCCTTGTCACCGGTGCTCGCAGTTTTACAAGTGGCTTGCGTTGCTAGCTTGCGTGGTCTGCCCGTTCCCCGACCGCACAGCTTTTCGGCGGGGCTGTGGGGTTCAGTAGAGCGATCTGCATGCACGCTGCGGATCTCTTTATCTTCTTCTGGCGCATTGGCCAGCGCAGACTCTCTCTCTCTCTGCCACGTTGCTGGACTGGCCCAGGGTATTCTCGGCTCTCCGCTTTGTGCGGCTGTCCGTACCCGGGCGCATGCTGTCCTTTTCTTTCTTGTGGGCGAGCTCGATCTCTCGCTCCGACGAGCTACCACGGCTGTAAGGGGTATCTTCGGCCCTCCGCTTTGTGCGGTCGTTCGTTGTGCTGAGTTGCCCCGTCGTGCGGTCCTCTTTCAACTCACGGACTTCGTTCTTCGCTCTCGTTTGGGCCCTTGTAGTAAGGAATATTCGACTTAGCGCATCTGCATTCGTGTTGCGCTTTCCTGCCTTGTACTCTACGTTAAACTCATGTTCCGCCAATTTGATTTTCCAACGCATCAAACTCGAACCTGGGTCCTTTATTCCGATCAGCCAGGTGAGCGGTTGGTGGTCCGTTACTACTGTGAAACGGGTACCATAAGTATATAGCCGACATTGAGCGAGAGACCAAACTATGGCGAGTAGCTCTTACTCTGTGTGTTACTATGTCGTCGAGGTACACATAGTATTTGACGCCCTGTAGTCCTGCTAACGCGGAGTTCATTAGCCGCTGGAAAGTCGGTGGTGGGTCCTTCAATCTGAATGGACTGAAAATTACCCTGCGGAGTGGAAAATGCCGTTTTTTCTTTGTCTTGCTGCGCCATCGGGATTCGGTAAATTCCAAAGACGAGATCCAAAGTCGTATAATATCGAGCCCGTCCCAACTGGTCCAATATTCCGGTGATAATAAGCAGTGGGTACAAGTCTCCGATGGTGGCTTCGTTCAACTTCCGAAAGTCTACCACCACGTGCATTTTCTTCACTCCGGCGGCATCGGGTTTCTTAGCCACGACCATCAGCGGCGCGTTACATTGACTCCTGCTGGACTGGACTATTCCTTCCGCTAGCATTTTATCTCTCGGCATGTCCACTTATCTTTCTCGTGGGCGAGTTTAGCCTCTCACTTCAACGAGTTATAGGGGTTGCCTTGGGTATCTTCGACTCTCCGCTTTGTGCGGCTGTTCGTATACCCGATTGCGCTATCTTCCTCCTTTTTGTGGGACATTCTTTCTTGTCCCACTCGGGCTCGTGTGGTCGCGTATATGCGACTCAGAGCGTCTGCATCAGTATTTCTTTTTCCGGCTTTCTGCATTTTACCGGACCCATGCCCCGATTTGACGTTCTTCCTAGGCAAGGGTTGCGATCCTAGATCCTTCGATCCGACCTTAAAGGGTGCGCGATACTGCACCTCGTGCGTGCGCTGTCGCTTGTTTCCTCGTAGTTGGAATACACCGTTGTATTCGCACACTATTCCTGCGCGAGCTGCTTGCTTTTCACTGCTGGGGGGCACCAAGTCGGGCTTCCGTTGTTGCTGCGCAAAGCGTTTGGCTCTCTTCCCCGTGCTCTCTGAGCTTTCGCGTAGTGTCTTGACCTGTCGGCTACGTACGGCCTTCGCTATCTCCGACGGCTCGAGTGTCGCCGTAGGCTGGTGCACTTCCCCGTCGTGTTTAGCAACATCTAAACTCACTCTATTGGGTTTTGACGGTGTGACACGGAATCTCGCTACTTTGCCTCGGCTAATTCCGCTCCTTATAGGTAGCCTGACGAATTTATTTTCCTTGACGGCATCCATGTTAGACCCATTTCCGGAAGGAAGATTTATCTTTGTAAGCAGGCCTATGTACTTGCATGTGGCGGCAGTTCTACTGCGTAGTGACGCATAGTGACGATAAATTCTCTTCGTGCCGTCCCGTAGCGGCATGCAGTGCCCATACAACTTGAGCATATCGCCATGCAGGATATCCGCTTTATGCTGCTTGATAAAGTCCATGCTTAGTAGTCTGTTGACCTTCAACGGCACATTGTTCGGAACGATGTAGAACCAATGCTCTACATTTAAAGCCGGTGTCTCGAGCACAATTTTAGCTATCCCGAGGGGGGTGAATTTTTTGCCCGCCAGCCTCTGCAGCTCTACGATGCAGTCGTTCCGCATGGTCTCTGGTTTGAGACAGCCTTCCTTGATTATGCTGCACTGTGCTCTGGTGTCCGCCTTGAGGGTGAGTATCCCAGTCGTGGCCAACGGTGCATCGATATCGAAGTCGCTGGCGGTGGCACTCGACGCCGGCAGCGTTACTTGTAGGAGCTGCGGCGTTGTTTTCTTCTGCTTGCACGCAGGTCTTTGCTGAACAGTTAGCGTATTCAGTCTCAGTGCGCCTAGCGTGTTTACGTCTGCCGTGGCTGGATCTGACCCCGCAGTTATCGTATTTCTTCCATCTTTGTAGCCTGCGTTTCTTGGCTGTCGGAGCGGCTGCGTTGGCTCGCTTTTATTCTGCGACAGTCTCTTCCGGCAGTCCTTCCACATGTGGCCTTTCTTCTGGCAGTAATTGCAGGTTATTTCCACATTGTGGATTGACTTGTTTTCACTGGGTACTGGTAGGCTTACTCGTTCCGTATCCGGGGTTCAGTTTCGAGCCATGTGTCCATTTTTCCGCAGGTGAAACAATTTTCTCCCTACCGGGGTGATGCGCCTAGGGACCTTCTGGGGTGGCTTAGTGCTCCACATACCCCTCCTTTTGGCGGCACCATGTTGGTTATCTCTATGGCCCCTGCCACAGAGTCATGCAGCGATTGGTAATTTCTCGCACGCACCAACACTTGCACCTGGCCGTGCAGGCCGTTTTCGAAGTTGGCCTGTGCGCTTCGTCAGGTGACACTCTCGACGGTGATCTTTTCATCCTCTGTTGTCAATGGTTCGCAGAATATTTCGGCCATGTCTACCGTAATTATCTCTGTTCTTGCCGCGTAGGCGGCGATGTCCTCGCTTTGTCCCTGCCGGAGGGAGCTGAACTCCATTTGCAACGCGGCCAGGGACTTCCGTTGTCCGTGCAACGCTTCCAACTCGTTCCTGAGTTGCGCCATGGTACTGATGGTTTTGTGGTGCAATTGCCTTGCTGCCGCACCTTCTAGCTTACTCATGACTATCAACTTCAGGAGGGTGTCATGCTCCTCCTCTGCTAGCCTGCGGAATATCGTCTCACAGGATTTTAGGAAGAGCAGCAACGCCTTCGAATCCTTGCCGTCGAACGTTTTTACCATTTTTATACAGAGAATGAGGCTGAGCATATTTGAGGGCCTCTGCGTCTCCTCGAACCGCCTGCGTCTCGGGGATAGTGCGGGGAGCGGAATGTCCTCCATCCCTGCTCCTCTTAACCGTCGCTGGAGCTCGGCAATTTGCTCTCTTAAGGAGTGGATGAGCTCGTACTCGTCCGCACCAAGCTCGTTCAGCATATCTGCCAAATTCCGTCTTGCCGACGGTGTTTTAGCCTCCCTGAGTTCGCGATCGAGTTCGCGTTGGCCTCGATCGTGCTCGCGCTGCAGCCTTTCATAGTGGCGTTGCGCTCTTCCCATTTCGCATTGGCTTCGGTCGACCGCCTCCAACCGATCTCGTACTCTTTCTGGTACCGACCGAGCTGTCGTACCGGTAGCTGCAGAGAAACTTACGCGATCTATAGTTTGCATGTTCTCTATTTCCTGGTCAACCATGTTTTCGGTGACGCGCTCGGACGTTCGATTGCCATTGCCATATTAAAAACGTCGTCGCTAAAGTCGCTGTCGAAATCCCCGAACGCCGCACCCCTACATGGGTTTACGCAAAACTGGGTCGTCAGTCGGTCTGCAAGGGCCTCTTGTCTGGTCGAGGGGATTCACCCCGACGACGAGAGCTCGAATAGCGCCTTGCGCGCTTGGTAAACGATGTCCGCTACAGCCGCGGCTAATCCGGCTGTGGGGTGTACCCCTGCGCCAGACAACGTCGTCTCTAGCGAGTTACCCCTATGTCTTGATCGGGCTCCTCTAGACTCTAATATTGTTCGAGAATTCAGTTGTTGGAGAGGTAGTGGACTGTAAATATTTGTAGATTGAATTAAAACGCAGTACACGGGTGTTAACAACAATAGCATTTATTTGCTCTACCTGTCAAATGACAGTGGACACACAAATATACATAAATAAGTACCGGAAAATGTAGAAAATAAATATAAAAAAAACGTATAGAGAAGAGAATAGATGAGGTGTTCGGAAAAGAGAAAGTATATGAGGCGTTCGTCTTACCGCACACGATTAGTATAATTGTGCGCAATTGCTGAGACTTGCTGTCGCGATCAGGCTGATGCCGGTTCCATGACACGATGAGCCAAATAAGGATGCACCGGTGTGCCGACGTCAATATAGCAATGCAGATATGATGGCTGGTTTGTGTAGACTTTAAGTCGGCTGAGCTGGTCGTTGAGTCTGATTTTGATGCACTTAATCGTTGAGAGAACGCATGAAAACTCGTTGATGGTGAGAGCTGTACGAGAGCAAAACGCAAGATGGCTGCGTTATACGAAGCAGCCGTTGTCTCGCCAAGCAGTCGTAGTGCGCTTGGGCGCAGCGACCTGTTGCTTGGCACGCTGACCTAGTGTAGGATTTACAGCTTCTGCGTGGTGCTGCCGCTGAGTGGCAACAGCAAGCAGTTGCCCATGCTAGCCTGCAGTGCGCAGTCTCGCTACTTCTCCTCAACGTGATGTTCTGCTGAGAGAACTGGAAGCACTGCAAGCTTGGCTATGGGCCGTGTGAGCGTTGTCGTAGCTGTCTTAATGGTCACCACTTTTGTGAGCCCGTCACTGCTAGGATGCAGCGCAATCACTCGTGCAAGTGGCCACTTGCGTGGTGGAAAGCGCTCATCCGTGAGCAAAACAAGTGAGCCGATCTGGATGTTGTTGTTAGGGTGGTGCCATTTCGAAATTGCCTGTTGACGTTGGAGATAATGAGCAGACCACTGAGCCCAGAAACTTTGAAATTTCTGCTGTATGAGCTGCCATCGAGAGAGCCTTGCGATCGCCAGATCCTTTAGAGATGGTTCTGGGATAGTGGTAAGTGCGCTGCCAATGAGAAAATGCCCTGGTGCTAGAGCTGATACATTTTCAGGATCGTCGCTGAGAGGTTCTAAAGGCCTTGAGTCAAGAACAGCCTCAATTTGAGTCAGCAGTGTCGTCAACTCCTCGGAGGTGAGGACTGTTTCACCCACCGTCCGACGGAGGTGATGCTTTACCGACTTCACTGCTGCTTCCCATTTGCCACCCATGTGTGGCGCTGCTGGAAAGTTGAACCGCCATTGTACACGATCCTGTGAAAGAAGCATTTGCAACGATGAGATGTTCAGATGAGCATGATGTGAATAGTCGTCGCAGCTCTTTGCTAGCTCCTATGAAATTCGTACCACAATCTGAGCTGAGAGTGCGAGGTATTCCTCGTCGGGCCGAAAAGCGCCGAAAAGTAGCAAGGAATGCATCGGTTGAGCAGTCAGTGACGACCTCCAGATGTAATGCCGTCATGGCCATACACACAAAGACACCAATCCAGCCCTTGTGTGTTTTAGCCCCTCGCCCTCTTCATGTCTTGAGTGGGAGCGGACCTGCGTAGTCAACTCCAGTTTCTGTGAACGGCTGTGCAGGGGTGACTCGAGAGAGAGGTAGTTGACCCATTAGTTGTTGAGCACGGATCCCTCTCTGCCGAGCACACACTACACAGTGCGAGATGTGAGCCTTGACTGGAGCTCTACCCCCAATGATCCAGGGAGCTTGTCGAACTTGCGCTAAAGTGAGCTGAGTACCGCCGTGAAACGTGCGCTTATGATCTTGGTTTACGATGAGTGATGTGAGATGAGACTGACGAGGCAAAATTGCTGGATGACAGGCTTCAAAGTTGAGTGCTGATTGTTTGAGCCGTCTTCCGACCCTGATTACGCCTTGTTGATCTAGATAGGCTGTGAGCCTACTGAAAGGATGAGAGATTGACAGCAACATTCCAGATGACATCACTTTGAGCTCGTGCGAGAAGTAAACTGCTTGGGTTGCCATGACCCAAAAAATCTTCGATTCATCGATCTCACGTGCTGACATGAGTGTTACTGGTGTTGATCCAGGTATCCTATTGAGCCGTGATATCACTCTCGAGCAGAGAGCTGTGAGCTGATACAATTTGTTGAGCTGGCAAATACTTGTGCACTAGATAGATCGATTGAGCCATGGTGGCCCCGTCCACCGCAATGAATGAGCTCTGAGCTGTTCTGTAGTTGTGCCTCTAGAGGCACAGTCCGCCAGATTGAAAATGCCAGGAACATGTCGTCACTGAGCGCGCTCTGTAAGATCTTGTATTTGAGTGACTCGGTTCCTAACGTAATCTTTCCAGCGCGACGGATGAACTTTGATCCACATGAGCGTGACTGATGAATCCGTCCACAGATGAGCAGATGCAATGTTCAATTTGAGTGTGGCTTGAACACTTGAGATGAGTTTGGCTAAAAGCAGCGCTGCTATGAGCTCCAACTGGGGTATGGTGAGCTTTTTGAGCGGTGCAACCTTGGTCTTTAAGCACACGAGTGACGTCACTCGAGACAGACAGTGATGAGCCATCGAAAATGAACTCCCCAAGAGCATTGCTGGTGATTTGAGCGGAATCCTGACGATGTACCTCCCTGTAGAGTCACGCCTATGCGTCGACCGGAAGTGATCCTCACACTCCTGTTCTTCAGGTGTGAGTGAGCTGTCAGTGTTGGTTGGTAATGCTTCTTGGACCCAGAATTTCATGAGAGCTTCTTGAAGTGCTTGTTCCTCCTGCTGAAGGTGGGCATGATGAAACGAACTGGCAAGCGGTTGTGCTGAATCAATTGGTCCAAGCACCAGCCATCCAAACACCGACAGCTGAGCAATTGGCATTGACGGTGAGCTCCTGATGATATTAGGCTTGATGATCTGCCCATAAACGTCAGCCCCGATGATGATGTCGATTGACCGAGGGCGTAGAAATTCTGAGTCTGCCAATTTGAGCTTGTTGATGTGAGGCCACGTCTGAGTTGGTATTTCCACAAATGGTAATATCACCGTTAAAGTTTTGAGGATGTGAGCATTCATGGTGACAATAGCGGCTGTGTGCTGGGAATGAATGGATCTATGAGCAGCCAAACTTGATGGGTTGGAATTGTTGTTTTAATTAGTGCTAAAGCAGTTGCGAGGAGTGATGAGCTGACTTTGTTGAGCAGTTCTGAATTCTGGACGACTGTACCTCCCTCTCAATGAACTGCCGGTTGAGCAGACGTACCCGATGTTAATCGCCTTGAGCTTGTTTGATAACTTGACAATTATACCGACAATTGCAGTGATACTTCAACCGAATGAATATTCACTTGATTAACTCTAAGCGGTTTAAGCTGCTGAGGCAGAAGCTGATGTTTCGAATGTTGAAAGTAGTTGCAATTTTTAGTACAATTTCTAGATGTTGAAGCGCTATCCAAAATCCTTGGTTCAATTGACCAAGTGCGAGCCGTGTGCTCCAGGTGAGCTATGCTTCCTCTTGTTACAAAAGGTTGGCGAAGTACACATGTTCATTGTGAATACAAAATGATTGGTGAGCAACACTCATTAATGTACGTTGACTTAAATAAGTTTCTTTCAATTGAATTCTCAATTTCGGAACTAGATTAAATAAAAATAGAGATTTAAAATGAATCGTTTGCATTTAATTTCTCCAACAACGGTACCAGAGTTTCACCGTTTAACAACCACTAGGACAACCTGGATTTCCTGGTCTTCAGTTATTAAACTTTACCGAGAAAGAAAAAGGTTGACTACTGCATAAAAACCCTATTAAGAGATCTTCCGAACAGAAATGCTGATATTCAGACCTGATTTATTTCCGAGTACTTTAACCAATTGAATTGAATTAATTGAATTGAATTGAATTAAATTAAATTGAATTGAAATGAAATGAATTAAATAAATAAATACTCCACAAAGCAGTATGGTGCCTTATGAAGAAGATGTTGGACTGCATCGAGCTGACAGATGCACAGACCTGGTGATGCGGAGCTGTGATGGCCTGGCTGCGAGTGCTTACGTATTTCATTCGCGCTAAACTCTTCAGCAATATTTGAGTCAGGCACGATTCTCTGATAATTTTCTGATGGCTTCAATGCAGCTAAGCTGACATTGCGCCTTGGCGACGAGCTTGCTCGACAGTCGAGCAGGTGAGCTTGAGCGACGACTTGATTGCGTAGGATGTTTGGTCGATAGTAGGTGGTGCAACCAGCAACTTCTTTGCGGAAGCCTGCTCGATTCCATCACCGCCTTGAGTTGGCTTTGATTTATCTGCCATGATACTACGAGAGAGGTACTATTTAGATTTGAGCAAACTCAACACTTTGGCAATAGGCGATACGCTTTGAGCACTGGTAGTGCGAAGGTAGGAGAAATAAATAAAATAAAACTCCGCAGAGCTGTACGATACCCAACCGATGCAGATGTCAAGCTGCGACGAGCCAGTCTATGTACAGAGTAGATACTGCGGAGCTCAACTAGTAGACTCCGCTGTGAGTGCTAGTGCTCGTTGAGCTGTCGGATCGTCCCTCGACGAGGTGAGCTAGTGGAATATGTTCCTACTGGGTGCGCTGGCTTAGAGTGCGTCCACGCACTTGATGATAGAGCATGAAGCTAGTAGTACTGCAATCTGGCTCGAAGGACCAAATGTTCGAGAATTCAGTTGTTGGAGAGGTAGTGGACTGTAAATATTTGTAGATTGAATTAAAACGCAGTACACGGATGTTAACAACAATAGCATTTATTTTCTCCACCTGTCAAATGACAGTGGACACACAAATATACATAAATAAGCACCGGAAAATGTAGAAAATAAACATAGAAAAAGTGTATAGAGAAGAGAATAGATGATTTTGTCTGACATTTCCGTAAATTTTTCCCCAAGTGAAAGTAACCTACCACTCCACTTCCCACCTAAAATCCCTTCCTCCGCGGGGTAATTTATCAATTTAGTTTATCGAGACGAGTGACGGGTTAACGCGAATAATCAACGAGCATTCTCAGCCCTGTCCCGAGTAATTTTCCGAAAGGTTAGACTCAAAAGGGGGCTTGCGTCTTCGGTGTTTCTCGTCAGGTGTGGTAAAGGGAGAATTTATTCTCCTTGACCAGAGTACGGAAAACTCACGCCAAAACGCCTCACACGTCTTAAATTTGTCGGTTTTTGTAAAAACACCGCGCGGATTTGACGTAACAGTACGATAAGCATAATTGGAAAATTGTTAGCTTCACTCTCGGAAACGATTATTAGGAGAAGCCTAATAATCGTTTTAAGGGGGGAGGTGTTACGTCCTGACGTAACGTCGCATTTTTATATTTTTAAATTTCGATTACGTTAAAGTTCTTCTGTTTTAGTTTCGCTACAGTAAAAGTATTAGGTGCACAACTAAGTTCCCGCTGTTTTTCAAGAGATGGCTCCATTAGTAAGTGCTGGTCAATTCGGACATAACCAAAACGTCATGAACCAAGCTTAGACATATGGTAAACAAACCGCTTTGACACATTAGTGATTTTGTTTTTGCGTCATATACTTTTGGTTGTGTGAAAATGTCTGTTTTTGTGCCAAATAATCGTCATTTGCGGGAAGTGTTGCTTTTCTTCTTTCATTCGAAGAAAACGGTGGCTGAAGCGCATTGAGAACTCCAACAAGTTTACGGAGATGCTGCTCTAAGTGAAACAACATGCCGAGATTGGTTCCGTCACTTCAAAGACGGTGATTTTGATGTTGACGACCGTTCGCGTGAAGGAAGGCCAAAAACCTTCAAAGACGCTGAATTGGAGGCATTGCTCGATGACGATCCGTGCCAAACGCAAAAAGAGCTTGCATCAGCATTAGGAGTTACCCGCCAAGCCATTTCCAAGCGATTGCATGCATTGGGAATGATTCAAAAACAAGGAACTTGGGTTCCTTATGATTTGAAGCCAAGAGACGTTGAGCGTCGTTTTTTCGCCTGTGAACAGCTGCTCCAGCGGCAAAAAAAGGGTTTTCTTTATCGCATCGTTACGGGTGATAAAAAATGGATTGATTACAGCAACCCAAAGAGAACAAAATCATGGGGACTGCCCGGCCATGCTTCTACGTCGTCGGCTCGGCCGTGTATTCACGCCGCGAAAATTTTGCTGTGTATTTGGTGGGACCAGGACGGTGTTATTTATTATGAGCTGTTGAAACCGAACGAAACCATCACTGGGGAACGGTATCGAACTCAATTGATGCGATTGAGCCGAGCACTGCGCGAAAAGCGGCCACAATACGAGCAGAGGCACGAAAAAGTGATTCTACAGCATGACAACGCTCGGCCTCACGTTGCCAGACCCGTTAAAACCTACTTAGAAACGCTCAAATGGGAAGTCCTACCCCACCCGTCATATTCCCCAGATATTGCGCCGTCCGATCATTACTTGTTCCGTTCGATGGCACATAGTCTGGCTAATCAGCAGTTCAGCTCATATGAATACATCTCAAAATGGCTTGATTCGTGGATAGCCTCAAAAGACGAACACTTCTACCGTGACGGTATTCGAGCTCTGCCAGAAAGATGGAAAAAAGTTGTCGCTCGCGATGGGCAATATTTTGAATGATTCATTTGTAAACATTTTTTTACAATAAAGTTGCATTTTCAAAAAAAAAAAAAACAGCGGGAACTCAGTTGCGCACCTAATAACTTTTCACATTTTTCTTTTATTTTCGAAATTCTTGGGAGGAGAGGAGAGCGATTTTAGCGACAGAGATCGGAACAGGGTGAAGATCTCTACCGACCGTCTCCCGGGAAAATTAATCTTGTAAAGATGGAATTTTTCAGCGCTCCTGGTCAAAAGGCAAACTTTCAAAACATGGGATCTACTGCGTAGACCCGGTTATCGACTGCCATTTACGGATCTATGATTCAGCGCAGCCTTACCCTCAATCCTAGACAAGGGGTTCGGCTAGTCGCCGTCAGGGCGTTGTTGGTCAAAGGTGAGCGGTTGGAGGGAACGCTATCACGTGACCAGGCGACCACACCCTTTCTCTCTCTCTCTCTCTCTCTCTCTCTCTTTACAAAGATGATGAAATCACGAAAAATTATTAACTGAGCAAAACAATTAACAAAAGTGGAGGAACTGTTGATTTAAACAAAAGATTTATGACTATTAATGTGTTCACACGAATACTGTAGGTAAAATATCAGCAGCAGAAAGAACAATTATGTTTTCATATGGAAACTACTCAGGGCTGTAACTCGGAAACGAGTACAACCCACATTGAATTAATGAGCTTACCAGTTGTAATCGGGTAATAAAGGGTGGTTAAATTTTAAGGGCTGATGTTGATTTTGAATAAAACACAAATTATTTAGGAAATTATTGTCAATTCTTTTTATTATGATAATATGGTATGGTTCAATTATGTATGGAACAAAATATCGGCCAAATGGCCGCCGCGGCCTTGGCGGCACACCTCCATCCGATGGTCCAAATTTTCGATGACGCTTAGGCATAATTGAGGTTCTATGCCGTTAATCTGCCGAATTATCTCATCCTTTAGCTCTTGAATTGTTGCTGGCTTATCGACGTACACCTTTTCTTTCAAATAACCCCAAAGAAAGAAGTCCAACGGTGTCAAATCACATGATCTTGGCGGCCAATTGACATCGCCACCACGTGAGATAACACGGCCATTGAATTTGTCGCGCAAAAGAGCCATTGTTTCGTTAGCTGTGTGGCAAGTGGCACCGTCCTGTTGAAACCACATATCGCCCACATCCATATCTTCCAATTCGGGCCATAAAAAGTTCGTTATCATCTCACGATAGCGAACACCATTCACAGTAACTGCCTGACCGGCCTCATTTTGGAAAAAATACGGCCCGATGATGCCGCCAGCCCATAAACCGCACCAAACAGTCATTCTTTGTGGGTGCATTGGTTTTTCGACAATCACTCTTGCATTATGATTCGCCCAAATGCGGCAATTCTGCTTATTGACGAATCCACTAAAGTGAAAATGTGCCTCATCAGTGAAGATGATTTTCTTCGAAAATTGATCATCCACTGTTGCCATTTCTTGCCACCATTCTGATCATCGACGACGTTTGGAATGATCAAGAGGCTTTAGTTCTTGAGTCAATTGCACCTTATAAGCGTTTAAATGCAAGTCATATGCATAATGTTCATCAACGACGAGCGTGAGAGGTGCAATTGTTGGGCACGACGACGAGTTGAGGTGGACGGCTCTTCAGCCACACTATCGCGAATAGCAGCAATATTTTCTCCAGTACGAGCTGTACGAGCATGCACTGGTGTTTTAATATCTCCTACAGACCCGGTTTGCTCAAATTTTTGCACGATTTTTCCGATTGTACGCACATTTGGACGATTAAATTGACCGAAAAAATCACGAAGTGCACGATATGCATTTTGATTTGAACGCCCATTTTCATAATAAGCCTGAATAACTTTAACGCGTTGTTCGATTGTGTATCTTTCTATGGTTCAAATTGAGTTAGTCTGAAATTGAGAAATGTCAAATGAAATGCAGAAAAAAACTTGACGTTTAGGTGTGGTTCACATTCAACATCGGCCCTTACAATTTAACCACCCTTTAGAAGAAAGATCAGTATATCAGGGTTAATTTCCTTTTCCTCTTGAGATTATATTAATAAGTCTCTCGTAAAATATTGGAATTTATAGTAAAAATACCTTCATATATATATAGAATATGTTATGCATATATAGAAAGGATAAAGGAAATATTAGGATTAATTTATGGTAAAATAGCGAAAAATAGACAAAAACGAGAAAGAGATGAGACTAAAATTGAGTTGCAATGAAGATTCTCCTGCAGAAAAGGGAGGCTGGCCGACATAAAAATACTTGTTTTACCAGCAAGTTGTATACAGAGTGGCCGATTTATCTGAAGACATTGAAATATTTCGTAAACTACGCATCGCATCAAAAAAAGTTCTCAATAAAATTTGTTCGCCTGGGAGGGAGTCATGCAATGATATCAAAGTTAACCCCTCACCTCTACCCCCTGGGGTGGGGCGGTGGCAACTTTGAAATCGTAAATGGGAACCCCTATTTTTTATTGCAGATTCGGATTCCCCATAAAAAATAAGTACCTTTTATCTGAAACATTTTTTTTCGATTCGTGATAGATGGCGCTGTAATCGCAATTATTGATATTAATATACATGTTTCAATAAAGCTCCCTCTGCAGGAAAGCGAGGCTGGCCGACTCTCCGCGCCACGATAAGCGCCTTGGCGCGAGGGCTGAACGGCTATCTAGCCGACTTGCGTACGAACGAAATGTACGAGTAACCGAGTTAGGCGAGACGCTCTCAAGTAAAATACCTTCTTTTTCTCTCTCGCTCTCGTTTCTATAAGACGAGAATAATTGTCTAACTAACAAGTTATTTCAGAAAAATTATTAACTATAAGTAGAGTAATTACTAATTAAACAAATAAGCAATAATGATTAGAATAAGCCATAACTTAACAAAAATATTTATACTAATAAGAGATTAACGCGAAAATCAGCTTGCATACGACGAGTTAGCTACAGAATCTGTAACATAATTCTTACTAGTGGTTTGATGTGAAGGATTTGATTAAGTTCTGTACAAACGCTGAAATTCTGAGCCATTACTATAGACACATCTACATAGAAGCGAGCATAAGGATATTACCTAGACTAAGAAACTCTATCGAGAGTAGGCCAAGAAACCCGGTGGTAAAAATCGCCTCATTTTCAGGGGAAAACGCCTCGAGCACGTTCCCTCACCTGATCGCGTGGTCCTCTGTATATCACATCGCGTGGACAAATCAAAGCGCGCCATACCGATGCACTTGCATATATCTATGGCTCTGCATGTCAGGAAGCTACTCTGCGGGCAGGGGGAATGAAAACGGGCTTGCGTCTTCGGTATTTTCTCGTCGGGTGTGGTAAAGCGAGGATTTATTCTCCTTGACCAGAGCACGGAAAATATATACCGAAACGTGCATCTATGTTAAACTCGTGGGTTTCGTAAGGTAGGCCGCGATTTTGACGTAACATTACTACTTAATTTCTTTCAACCAGAATAACTCAATTCTTTTTATTCTGTTGTATCCAGCCAATTACCACCTTGTTTATACGATGAGTTTCGCGCGATGAGTTCGTTAATTCAACCAGTTCGTCCTTTATTCAATTTTGCTGAAATGACGTCCAACCAAGTACGATTTATTATCTCTACCAACTCTAGTTCAAAGTCATATGCAGCAGGTCCAGATGGTATTTCTTTGTTCCTAATAAATAAGTTTATTGAGATTTCATGCTCATTGCTAACAGCTGTGTTTAACCATTCTTTGCAGTCATCTAAATTCCCTCAATGTTGGAAAAAGGCTTTTCTTCGACCGTTATCTAAAATTAAAACACCCCTTTCCCCGTCTGATACTAGGCCTATAGCTAACCTCTGTGAACTTTTAAAAGTGCTTGAGAGATTGGTCCATAAGCAGATCACTGACTGGATTGAATCGAACCAAGTGTTTGATCCACGTCAATCGGGATATCGTAGTGGCCACAGTAATTAATCAGCATTACTACGTGTATGTGACGATGTGAGGCGCAATGTGGATGAAAGGCGTATTACCATTCTCATTTTATTTGATTTTAGTATAGCATTTGATACTGTACCGCACTTACAACTTCTTGCAAAATTAAAAAAGTGGGCCTTGTAGAAGCAGTTCTTGATTGGATTTTTTCCTATTTGACTGGAAGAACTCAAGCAGTTATTGACGACCATGGGACTTCCTCCTCTTGGTTACCTACTACAGCGGGCGTACCACAAGGTTTCGTCCTAGGTCCACTTCTTTTTCCTCTTTATATTAATGACATTAGTACTGCACTTCAATACTTACAGCACATGATATTTGCTGACGATACGCAGATATATCTTAGTTGCCTCCGGTCTCAAATAAATGAAGGAATAAGGTTAATTACTGAGGACGTTGAAGCCATTGCCAACTTTGCAATTTCAATCGGTCTAAAATTAAACATTGCCAAATCATAAGTTCTTATATTCGGTAGCAATGCGTATACACGTGAATTCGATTTCTCAATGTTACCACCGGTTTCTTTAAATGGAGTGAATATTTCGTTCGTTACTGAAGCTAGGAACTTTGGAGTGATCATGCACTGTCATTTATCTTGGAAATCTCAGGTTTTGCATATCTAACAAAAAGTCCACTTTGGTATCTATGGGTTAAAATTTCATCGCATGGCCCTTTCTCAAGAATTAAGATCGTCATTAATAATTTCGTTAATTTTTCCGCTATTAGACTACTGCTGCCTAGTTTATAACAATCTGACTGAGGAATTGAATTTAAAATTAGGTCTCATCAATTACTGTATACGTTTTGTTTTCGATCTTCGATGCGATACACATATCACTCCGTACAGGCGAGAACTTGGCTGGCTTACAGTTAAATCGCGACGTTTGTATTTTCTTGGTATTTCGATATATAACATTATGCATCAGAAAGCACCAACATATTTATTGGCTCTGTTTAGTCATCAGAGGGATACCCCTGAACGTCAGTTAAGGAGACCTCGATCGACTTTTTCTGTGCCAATGCATCGCACAACTACTTATAAAAACGCATTTTCTCTCTCTGGCATTTATTTTTGGGAGACTTTACCATCTCATGTCACTTCTTCTTTTAGTCTAGAACTGTTTAAGATTCGTCTCCATACTCACCTTTTTAATCATGTTGATGTAAATTATTATAGTTTTTATTTTTATTCACGGTAGTATAGTGAGAGCAATATATTGTAACGGTATTAAATGTTAACATTGCCCTTAATGGGCTTGTTCGGACTCGAGCAGGAAGGAAAGTAATTTTAGGCTTTTGTAATAGGTAGAAGTAGGGTTTATTCAATGAAACAGATAAAAATTATGCGATACATCAGGAAAATAAATAGAAAATTCAATTATTTCGCCCCTTTTTCTCGGTATTATGGCTACCTCGTGCCTTACAATTTATTATTCCCGGGCACTTGAGTGCATTTATAATCGTGTCCGCGGGTGAATTTAAAGAATATGTTTCATAATTAATATGTGCTATGATACGAGAGAAAACGTTGATAAATAATATATTCCTAATGTGAAAGTATTCTAAACTTGATTTGACAACAGCATGATAAACGCCGCTTAATAATTTCTAGCTGTTCGTCGCGATCCCTAGGTAAGTGGTTTAGCCTGCGTACCGTCGGTAACTAGCCGGCCGCCGCTCATAGTATCGAGACTATCCTTGTGGCTACCACTGAGTCGTTCAACACTCACTATAGGCCCGTCGGTGGGAGTGGACTTTACTGCTGATATGATGATTTTGTTTCAAGGCTGACTTGCGCGTCTACCCGACCGCTGCTACAATCCGGCGTCAGTGCGATGCATTCTAAGTGCATGCGCAGTGACTCGGTATATCAGGGCCGTAACTTGTGTATTTCTCGCCTTTTTATATTTTGCCTCCAATCTATCTTTTAATTTGTATCCCTACTGAATTTTCTATGCTATCATAATTTTCTGTTCTTTCATAATGCAGATATTAAGGTAAAGGCATCAGTAGTTGACCGTGCACTAGTAGTTGACCATTTTGACATTTAACAGCTATTAACAAGGTCCCAACTGACAATAGCTTCTAGAACAAAGAATATTTTGACTGGTGCTGGTCTCTTTGGCCATGGTTAGAAGCACTAAATGTGCAGTGCATTGTGGGTAAGAATGGCTACCGTTTGTTTACAGAAGTGTCAGTGGTCTGGTGGTCTGACGTGAATTTGGTAGCATTTTGCCTAAGAACAGCTGTGTGGTGTTATTAAAGGAAAACGCCTTTAACGAAGGATATTGGGTAAGTAGTTGATTGGATTTATTCTTATAATGTTTTATCTGCAATAAATCATGGGTTTCTGATGTCATAACGTTGCTCTGGCCATATTGTGAAGGTGGTCAACTACTAAATCCACAATTCACGATTGCTCTAGAGTTTGACCGTGGTGGTCAATTACTAAATAAATGGACTCTTTCATAATTTACTTTTTTATACACATTTTCCTGGTTCCTAGGTGTAGGGAAGAGCTTGTCTCTGACTATTCTGTTCATAGAGCGTCTTGTTTCAGTAGTTGATCGCACGGTCAATTACTGACACAACCATGGTCAACTTTTGACACATAATTTTTTTACATTTAATTATTAGGCGGAGTGGGTTAAACGTTGTGAGTGCTAGAAATTTTTAATTTGTCCTTAAAGCGCTAGTGATTTGGGTTGTATTGGTTGGTTTATTTTTACCTTTAAAATAAATTTACCTATTTTGTTGTCCTTCTTCCATCTGGTCAACTACTGGTACAACACAAGGTCAACTACTAATTTTTTCATTTTTGTTGATGGTCAACTACTGGCTTCATTAGCGAGTGGACTAATTGTTATTTTATTTATCTTACAGGTTTATTTTTTTGGAAAAATAGTACTTATTCCTTAACTTAGAATTAGTACTTGGTTGTTTTGAACATTCATCTCCTTGTTTTAAGATAATTTAAGGTGCACACACACTACAGCTGTCTAGCAGCTCTCTTAAACGGTCAACTACTGGTGTCTTTACCTTATATCCTCGTTATTTAATCTACTGTGAGGAGCATTTCGTGTCCGAGAGAGTAGACGGTTGATTTGGCTCGATCCTTGGCTACCAGAGAGAGTGAGACTGCTTTGTTGATGTTTGGGTCTGCGGTGCATTGGCCTCGAACGCAGCACCGACTCAGCTGCTTCCCGTCAGATGTATGTGACAGGTACCATAGCTGGGCTCTATCAGTACGGCTGCACCTAGCGAGGGTTGGCTGCTCTTCCTTCCTGGTAGCTGGACTTCTGCGTTGGCGGGACCTGCGAACAAAAATGTTCCCCGAATGCCGAAATTCTGGCCTTTTTATACCAGAGTCCCCTCCAGTTGGCCCATGCTTTTGGTATACTGTAGTTGTAGAATACTGTAGTTGGTGGCGGTCCTGTAGCCCATCTTCCTGTAGCCCACTGGTAGCCTTGGTACTTTTTGAAATTATTCGTTGGTTTTTAATTTTCTACCGGTGCTTTCGAACGAATAACGGGACCTTGTCTTTGACGTACCGGCCTAATGGTGTGAGTGACGCTCGGTAGCCGTGCTCTGTTGTGTGTGTACCGAGCGTCGCGAGTTGCCGAGTACCAGCTAGTCTACTTGGTGTATATAACGTGCGGTAGCGATGCCTTAGTGTGTGCACCGCGCGTTATTAGGTAGCCTGTACGTTACATTGTCCCCCGATCCGAGGTGAACCGGTGAACCGAGGATCTCTGCACTCCTGTTTATCTTTCTCCTCTTGTCTTTCTCCATTATTTTTCGCTGGTATTGCCGTCTTTGCTTCTCCTATCACCTTCGTGCTTAGAAATCTCTCAGGTCTCTATCTGACTATCGTTCTATCTTTGATCTTGTAATTTTATTTATTATTATTATTATTATTTTCTAGTATTCTTCTTATCATTGCTATTTCTCTACTTTTACCATAATTCTCTTCTAATGGTCCTCATCATTTTCCTTTATTGTTCGCTTATTTAACTTACAACTAAGCCGACGAGGGTTCTCTGACTAGAAATAATCTTAACCCTGTTTTCACAATCGAGCGAGAAAAACTTTTTATTATAATTATAAAAAGTTAACATAGAGATAAAAAAAATGGTGAATCTTATCATACTAATAATTTTTAAAACAAAATAGATATAA
Organism: Cylloceria caligata; assembly: GCA_963942595.1. Classification (NCBI taxonomy): domain Eukaryota; kingdom Metazoa; phylum Arthropoda; class Insecta; order Hymenoptera; family Ichneumonidae; genus Cylloceria; species Cylloceria caligata. The sequence continues at coordinate 34,420,285 of OZ012710.1, read as the reverse complement.
AAACAATGTGAGCCTTATTCTTCTAATAATTTCAAACAAAAATAGCTTAATTAATTCAAACACAACAAAAATATAGGATTTCTATATATATATATATATATATATATAAGACGTATGAGACAGAAGAGGAGGAAGTGGACCAATCCTCAGAATCAGAAGCTATGAGCTGGGCCGGTTTCGACGGCGAGTCAACATTAAAAAAAAAAAAAAAATATATATATATATAAATAAATAAATATATATATATATATATTTTTTAATATATATATAATATATATATATAAAATATATATAATTTAATATATGATATATATATAAAAAAATATATATATATATAAATAAATAAATATATATATATATATATATTTTTTTTTTTTTTTAATGTTGACTCGCCGTCGAAACCGGCCCAGCTCATAGCTTCTGATTCTGAGGATTGGTCCACTTCCTCCTCTTCTGTCTCATACGTCTCGTAGCCCGAGTCTTCCCCCTCGTTCTCAATCCAAAAATGCGGATCCAACATCAGTCCACCATCCGTTCCCCAGTCAAAATAGGCGGGGTTTGGCTGTGGCACAACGATTCCATGGTGGATCCATTCCTCGCGGCATTGACAAATCGTCCCCTCCTCCGTCATTCTCCAGATATCCGCCCATCATGCCTGGGCATTGGTTTCTTCCGGGAGGATCGTGACGTTCCAGGGGACTCTTTCCAAAATTTGACGGGTTATTTGAATTCCCTGGTCAGTCCATCCTCCGGCAGGTGCCCCGATCTGGCTTAGGCCGATTGGAATGGCCTGGAATGAGATGTGTTGTGTTTCTGGAGGTGGAATGTAACACTGGTAGATGTTCGCACCCACATCCACCCTCAGATCTCCCAGCCAGACCAGTATTAGCCCTTCCTCTTCTTCGGTGGTCATGATTCCCCGGAGGAATTGGTCCTCCTCCCGGAAAAGAATTTGTCGCCCAATGCGGTCTTCCCCCGGTGTCAACTGACGAAGACCCTGCGTTTCCAGTGGAATATTCCCCACGTATTGCAGAAAATTCTCACGAGTTCCCTCTGGGTCTTCTTTATAAATATAGATTCGTTGTGGATCCGCGATGCTTAGGAACATCACGTTATAGTGTGTTCCCTCCAAATTCTCGACGGGATAATTCCGGAATGACATTTCAGTAGCGTCTGTTTACCTCGAGGTTTGACTAGTGACTGGCGGTTGACTCGAGACGGGCGTCCGTTTGGCCAGACGTATCGGAGTCTTATTCGAAACGTCCTCTATCCCTTTGAATTTCGGCCCGGACACCAACCTTTTATATTGTCGTCGGTTAGCACTGTACAGCCGTCTCGGTTGATCGGATACATAACGTCCCAGCGTTCCGTCTTGGTCCTTTTTATGTTGCAGTAATCCAAAATTGTCTTCCAGCTTTTAACGTTTTTTTTTTTTTTTAATATCTATCTTCTTTATTTTCCAAATTTTATTGTTTTTCTCGTGGATGTTTCCATTTTCAGAAATTTTCTGGGGTCTTGGTGCCTTATTGCTGGCCAGCGGTCTACTATCTCTGCCTCTTGACGGTGCTGGTATTACTCCTAATTTCTTCGTTATAAAAAAAACTTATAACTTTCAAATCCTTTTCGTTTTAAGATCCCCCCAATTTCTGCTTGGTTCTGGTGCTTCTGGATCTTCCTTATCGGTCCTGGGTGTCTGATCGATGGTATATCCCGATGTAGTGATCATACGTAAATATTGCCTCTGTTTACCTTTCGACGTTATGTCCGGTAGGTAACATTCCGGCCGTTTATTGTGAGCAATCTTTTTTCTTCATAGATGGTTCTTCGATGGTGGTTTACTTGAGGCTGTTGAGTTGTCTTCTCTTTCCTTATAGCTATGTGCCTATGCTAATCCCTATAATTCTTATTTTTACCCTGACTCTTTGAAAGATATTTTTAGTATTTTTTTTTTTTTTTATTGCCGATAAATCCTTTATATCCCTATCCCTATATCCTCTCTTTTAATTCCTCGATTTAATTTCTTTTTATTATTATTATTATTATTATTATCATCTATTATTATCCTTTTTCATTATCTTAAAAATATTCTTAGTACTTAAATCTTATTTCTTATCCCGATCTCCCTATTTCTTCATCTGTTCATTTATTCAGTTATTTTCCGATGCACCCTTTCTATTGTCCCTTGTTTTGCTCTTCGTCGTGGTATACTCGGTACTTGGTGAGCAAGCTGGCGTGAAATTTTCCGCGTATCCTCTTCGTGAGTGGATCCATGAGTTCGTAGGTGGCTAATCCTACGCATTTTTTTATCTCGTATGGGCCTTCTCGGAGTGGCAGAAATTTGGATGTTATCTGGTTTGCCGGATCAGAGACATTGAGTGCCTTTACCAGTACCACATCTCCTTCATCAAAAGTTGTTAATTTATGTGTACTGTTAAAACGTTCGGCCCTCATTGCTGCTTTCTTTATAATTCTTTCTCTGGCAATTCTTATCTTAGCATCGTAGGTGAGTGGATCATCCTCTTCACTCGCTGGTATTCCTAACCATTTATTCCACAGCCGGATTGGTTTTTTTTTCGCTGTAATTCTGTTAGAGTGAATTCTGTGGTCTCGTGATGGGATTCATTTATGCAGTCTTGCACCACCTGCACCCATTTGTACCAACCGGCGTGATTACCCTTAAGGAAAGTCCTAAAAAATCGTCCCAATTCTCGATTCACCCGTTCCACAATATTACCCTGAGGATGGCGTATCGAAGAGAATACTGCCTTTATGTTCTCGTCCTCCAATTTTTTTAACCAATTTTTCGCAGTAAATTGTGTTCCATGATCGAATTGAATACGATTTGGTTTCCCAAACTGCGGAATGTAATCTTGGAATATCCGTTTTATTACTGTTGCTGTATTCGCTTTTCGCATCGAAAACAGCACTACATATTTACTGAATGCATCGATCGTGACTAGGATGTGTTTTACTCCTCCAATAGATGTTGGCAGAGGCCCATAAAAATCGATTGATATTAAGTCCCCCGGTCTCTCGGGAATAATCGTCTGCATTTCGGCGTAATTTGTCTGTACTGCAACCTTGCTACGTTGACAAATATCACAGCATGCGATGAGCGACCTTGTAAGTTTTACCAGGTGTGGATGTGAGAAATCCTCATTGAGAATACGGAAACACTTCCGGGCTCCAATATGTCCATAAAGCTCGTGACATTCCAAAATTATCTGTCGAACCAAACATTTCGGAAGCACGACTTTCCAGCTACGAGCTTTCGTGTGTTTCTGTAGAATTCCCTCCCGTAACCGAAATTTCTTTTCTTCTTCGGTGTCGTTTTCTTTCTCTAGAAATTCCATAATTCCACGCAAATCCTCCTGGTCCCTTTGATGCTTTGCAATCTTCTTCATTTCTTTTATTAAGTCTTTTGATGCCTTGCGTGCCAGAGTTGAAGCAATTACTACCAATCCTTTTGCTGTGTCCTCGTTCCCCTCCATGCGGCTCAGAGCGTCGGCAACCGCGTTTTTTTTTCCTTCGAGATGCTCTATATCTAGATCGTAATCTTGGATTGACAGGACCCACCGCATTAATCTTTCTGCCGTGAAGCGACATGTTTTAAGAAATACTAATGCCTTGTGGTCAGTCTTAATATTTATTTTGGCACCTCGAAGATAAGTCCTGAATTTTTCCAGAGCCCATACAATAGCTAATAATTCCTTTTCGGTAGTCATATAGCCATGTTCTGCTCCTTTCAGTGTCCGACTCGCAAAAGAGATCACTTCGTTTTCTCCCTTGTCATTTTCTTGTGATAAGATGGCTCCAAGCGCATACCCACTTGCATCCGTGGTTAGTGTGTATGGCTTCTGTACATCAGGAAATCGAAGAATCACGGCTTCGCAGAATAAATCCTTGACTCTGTCAAAAGCCTCTTGGTGAATCACGTCCCATTTCCACCTCACCCCCTTCCTCAGCAATTCTAGAAGTGGAGTGGTCTCGTGGGCATGGCGGTTGGTAAACTTTGTATAGAAATTTATCAACCCCAAAAATCCTCTTAATTGTTTCAGATTTTTCGGTGCCGGATATTCTTTAATTGCCTTTATTTTCTCAGGATCGGGTTTAAGTCCCCCCGTCGTGAGAATGTGGCCGAGAAAGGACACTTCTTGTCCGAAGAAATGTGACTTCTTAAATTTTAGAGTCATTCCGTGCTCTTTGAATCGCTGAAATAAAATCTCGAGATGAGTGAGATGTTCCTCATGGTTTTTCGATAGTACCAGTAAGTCGTCAACGAAATTTATGACAAAGTCTAATTCGTCTAGTACTATGTCTAGTGCTCGAATCAAACTCGCCGTACTTGTCTTCAGTCCAAGAGGCGTCACAGTAAACTCATAGCATTTTCCATTATGCTGGAACGCTGTATATTTTCTGGAATCCGAGTGTAACGGAATCTGCCAGAAACTGCTCGTGAGATCTAACGTCGAGATTACTGATTTTCCTCCACATCTTTGGAAAATTTCTTCGATAGGGGGTGCATTGTTATGATCGTTGACCAGGTAGTTATTAAGTTCCCTGGCATCCAGACACAATCGAACACTCTCGTCATCCTTTGTGACGGGCATTAAGGGGTTAATAAAAATACTTTCGGATTTTTGTATCACCCCGTAATCGAGCATCCGCTCAATTTCTCGTTGGACCCTATCTCGCTGTGCTAGTGCTACTAGATACGACCGATGGAAATACGGTTTTGGATCCTTGAGCGTCAAATGATGGATATATTTCGACATCCTTCCCGGTCTTTTATCAAATACCACCAGATTTCGTTCGACGATGGCCTTGAAATTGTTTTTGATATTAATTTCGAGATCTTTGCACTCTTCCATCTTCTCCTCGAATTCCCTCTCCGATAATTGAAATTCTAGAGGCATTGCTGTTGATTCTTCTTGGATGGTGCAGATCTTTTTACCATCCTCTTTCGGTACCGAGCTCGGATCAGCTAATTTCCATAATCCGTTGATTAATTCTGCGACTACCAGATCTCTGACCGCAACACATTTATTTCGAGCATCGACGGAAATCTGAAGATTCATCATTCCGTCAATACCGATCAGGATCGGTCGCAGCAGTTTCGGAACAATTAATAATTGGATCTCTCCTCTCGATCCATATGTATTTGCTCCAACCATAATCTGTTTCTTTACCCTTTCCGCCTCTCCGCCAAATGCTCCTACGACCTTCGTCGAAGTGACAGGCAGTGTGGGGCATTTCTCAAATTTTTCTTTATATTGATAAAAAAAATCTTCCAAAATGCAGCTTACCTCACTGCCACTGTCAATTAGACTTTTTACCGTCACCCCCTCGACCTCCACGGGAATCTCAGGACACCGAGGATGTACATCGTCGTACCATTTTTCCTCCTTCCTCGGTTCCTCTCGTAGGAATTCTCGTGGATCTTCGGTGACCGTAAAGACCGGGTAGTCTCTCGCATCTCGGTCATTGCCGCTCCATTTTTCCGCCGCTTCTTCAGACTTATTCCGCCGATTATCGGCCTTACTGAGGGTTGCTATTCCCTGTTCTTGGCACGAAAGTTTCGGTTTTTCAGTGTTCCTCGGAATGGCTTGGTTCTTGGATGGCTCACATGCAAATTTCCCCTTGTCCGTCTTCAACTCTTCTTCCATTTCCGTCTCTTTTATTACTCTTCGTTCCTTCCTTTTCTTATTCTTCTTCTCCACTACCTCGCTTCGCTCCTCCTTTTTGTGTTTTCGTCCTTCATTTATTTTCGTTGCGCCTCGTTTTTTGCTTTCCTCCTTCTTAATTTTTTCTACGGGCGCAACGTCTAAGCGTTTCCCGGATTATTGGCCTGGGAACCGTTCTGTTGTACTCGTGCCGCCGGAGTCATCGTGTGCCCGATAAATGGTCCAGGAGGATGCCCCTGGATCATATTCGTTTGTCTTGATAGCTCCTGCTCTCTCCTCGGAGTTGGTGGAGGTGTTTGCTGCCATGCCGTAGGTCGAGCATTCCCCTGGTCTCGTGGTGGAGGTGGAGGTGTTTGGTACCGCGGCGGTTGTTCTGGCGGCGCCTGCTGCCATGCTGGTGGTCGCATATTTCCATTGTATGGATGGCTCTGCCAACGTGGCCGGTCCTCCGTATCTCGTGGCGCCTGCCACTCGTTCCGCGGTGGTCCCCGCCACCCTTGATCTCTTGTTCCCCCACGTCCTTGAAAATCTCTCCTTTGACTGCCTCTCTTGTTGTTTAGAGGCCCTGCCATGTCGATGCTCTCCAGTAATTCCAAGAATTCTGTCACCGAGCTGATCTGGCGGATCCTGACAGCACACCAAATTTCTTCATCGAAATGCCTGGCGAGGCAACGGATGATAGCCTCATCAGACATTTTCTCCTTGAGGTCACGAGCATTCCCAAAAATTAATGTGGCATACTCGGCCCTCGTACGATTCTGGCCTTCGGTATCATATGTTCCGAGCTCGAGATTGCTTCGGACCTTGTCCTGCATCTCTCGTGTCCAATACCGTGTCGTGAATGCCTCCGAAAATTCAGAAAAACTATGGATCGTACTCTCCACCAGATGCCACCAATTTTTCGCCTGGCCTTCTAGTGCGTCCTTGATGACGAAACGCACGTCCGATCCTTCCGTTCCTGCGGCCTCGCAGTATTCTTGTAACTCTTTTAGGAATTTTATCGGCCGCTGCTTCCCATCCGCTGCAAACTTCGGGGGCTTCCGCGATACTGCCTGGAAACGAGTGAGGTTTCCAGCCTGCAACATCGAAAGTCCATAGGCCGAATTGTTCATGCCTGTAGTGGTCCGTTGTTCCAACTCCCTGATTTTTACTGCATGGCTCTCGGTGATTTTCTGATTATTTTTTAACCGCTCCATGGTCTCCTTCATCTCTTTGTCGATCCTCGCTCTAACCATTTGCTCGTTGACGATTAACTCCCGATGATAGTTGTTTATCGTCTCTTGCTCCTGGACAATTTCCTGCCGGACTGTTTTGATTTTATTATCAGTCCTTTCTTCTGCTTTGAAGACACTGGTCTCTACGTGTTCCCGCATATTTTCTCGCAAAGTCGCTGTCCTTGAAATACAAGAATCATTTGCGTCGTTTAATTTCGCCTGGATCTTCTCGAGTTTCTCATCTTGTCCTTCTTTCATGTTTTGTAAGAAGGCCATGATCTGACTCATGCCGACCGGATCAGGAACAACAGGAAGAGTATTCCCTAACACAGGAATTGATTGCCCTTCCCCCTGTACCGCTGACTCGTTCAATTCCATCGTTTGTGTTAAGTCAGGAATCTCGGATAATCGAGCAATTTCCTCACGGTCCTGTCTTCGCTGCTGTCGTAGTAGACCGTCTGCTGTGGTAGATTCCCACGCGAGAGACCGATCTAACAGAGATGTGCTCAATTCCTGACTCGCATCTAATAATGCCTGTTGGACTAAACGATTCGCAAATGTCGACTCGAAACGCATAATTCCTCTACTTGGCACCCACTACCAGCCTTTTTTTCCTATGCTCGAGTCCCTGTTCGGGCGCCAAATGTAACGGTATTAAATGTTAACATTGCCCTTAATGGGCTTGTTCGGACTCGAGCAGGAAGGAAAGTAATTTTAGGCTTTTGTAATAGGTAGAAGTAGGGTTTATTCAATGAAACAGATAAAAATTATGCGATACATCAGGAAAATAAATAGAAAATTCAATTATTTCGCCCCTTTTTCTCGGTATTATGGCTACCTCGTGCCTTACAATTTATTATTCCCGGGCACTTGAGTGCATTTATAATCGTGTCCGCGGGTGAATTTAAAGAATATGTTTCATAATTAATATGTGCTATGATACGAGAGAAAACGTTGATAAATAATATATTCCTAATGTGAAAGTATTTATAAGCCTCGAAATCAGGGGCTTAATAGAGTTGTGGGAAAGGTGCGATGAATAACTCGACAAGTGTAGTTGCAGCAAGTGAATACTGATTAACACACAAGAACAAATGTTACAATAAAGTTAAATAAGATTAAAGATAAAGATAAAGATTACATTAATACTGATACCGCACCTGAATCAACACAATTGTCGGTATCTCGTTCTAACTGTATTTATTATAGCTTTGTAGCGAACGACCATGCCGGATGACGATTAACCAGCGAATGCCTCACTCTCTGCGCGCTGTGTTCATAATGGGTATCTCAGTCACCTTCAGTCACGTACCTGAAGTAGTCAGTGCCGTAGACGTCTAGGTGACTAAGTTTGATAAGGCGTCAAACTTACATATTCTAAACTTGATTTGACAACAGAACAACAGATAATTTCTAGCTGTTCGTCGCGATCCCTAGGTAAGTGGTTTACTCTGCGTACCGTCGGTAACTAGCCGGCCGCCGCTCATAGTATCGAGACTATCCTTGTGGCTACCACTGAGTCGTTCAACACTCACTATAGGCCCGTCGGTGGAAGTGGACTTTACTGCTGATATGATGATTTTGTTTCAAGGCTGACTTGCGCGTCCACCCGACCGCTGCTACAATCCGGCGTCAGTGCGATGCATTCTAAGTGCATGCGCAGTGACTCGATATATCAGGGCCGTAACTTGTGTATTTCTCGCCTTTTTATATTTTGCCTCCAATCTATCTTTTAATTTGTATCCCTACTGAATTTTCTATGCTATCATAATTTTCTGGTCTTTCATAATGCAGATATTATATCCTCGTTATTTAATCTACTGTGAGGAGCATTTCGTGTCCGAGAGAGTAGACGGTTGATTTGGCTCGATCCTTGGCTACCAGAGAGAGTGAGACTGCTTTGTTGATGTTTGGGTCTGCGGTGCGTTGGCCTCGAACGCAGCACCGACTCAGCTGCTTCCCGTCAGATGTATGTGACAGGTACCACAGCTGGGCCCTATCAGTACGGCTGCACCTAGCGAGGGTTGGCTGCTCTTCCTTCCTGGTAGCTGGACTTCTGCGTTGGCGGGACCTGCGAACAAAACTGTTCCCCGATTGCCGAAATTCTGGCCTTTTTATACCAGAGTCCCCTCCAGTTGGCCCATGCTTTTGGTATAACTGTAGTTGGTGGCGGTCCTGTAGCCCATCTTCCTGTAGCCCACTGGTAGCCTTGGTACTTTTTGAAATTATTCGTTGGTTTTTAATTTTCTACCGGTGCTTTCGAACGAATAACGGGACCTTGTCTTTGACGTACCGGCCTAATGGTGTGAGTGACGCTCGGTAGCCGTGCTCTGTTGTGTGTGTACCGAGCGTCGCGAGTTGCCGAGTACCAGCTAGTCTACTTGGTGTATATAACGTGCGGTAGCGATGCCTTAGTGTGTGCACCGCGCGTTATTAGGTAGCCTGTACGTTACAATATGTATACCATCTGTTCAGTTTTCACGCTTACCAAGTACACACTCAACTCATGCACACGCAACAGTCACAATCATCTGACGCCTCGCGTCATATGGTATAGCTCGCAGGTATGCTATATCGATTTATCGACCGCGCACTCATGCATATTGTCCATCTGCTCACATCCTCGATCGAAGCTCACTCAAGCGGCCAACGCTGTTAGCGTGGCCCCATCGGCAAGACCACTCACAAGTCTCGCCTTCCATCGCTGACAGCAAATCACAAGCAAGCTGTGACGCACGTCCGTCTTCTTGATACTCTGCCGCGTGGTCGACGGATGTGGCCATTGTTCTCACTCGAGTCGCTCGCAGTACACGTTCCCGCGTAAAACTCACAGAGATATTCACTCGTTCTAATCACTTTAGTGCGCATTCATTTCTATAGTGTAATACATTCTTGGTCAAATCACCCGTGTTTCAACTCAGTGTTAGTGAAAATCACAGCAGATCATCAGAACCACAGAACCAATCACATAAACGTCAACGGCGTGGTTCGCTCGTTGGCTGCACAGACGCCATTCTGCTCAGCACCGATCATCGGCGTCAGGACACTCACCAGACTGCCGTGTGTCATTTTTCGAGCTCTACAGTCAGACCTTATCATCAGGATCAACCACACGGAATCACCAAGGCAACTCACAGGCCTGAGACCCAATCACCAACAGTACATCAACACGCAGGCCAGACCAATCACAGTAATATATTAAACACAATCAACAGGTATTTTTTCATGCAGCCAATGTTACATACTTTCAATAAACGTTGAATTTATTATTGTTAAATTACTGAGTTCATTTAATTAGTTATACTTGTCACCAGGATCCTTAACCTTAATATTCGCATCTGTCACTCGACATGCTACGTGCGAATGCATCAACCCGCTATCCACCAACAGCGTAGTAATACTCAAGTGATACAGGTTCACTGTGCAGAGCACTATATTCATTGTTATTTATTATGTTTTACTCAGTCTGACTAGGCGCTGACTTTGCGCACTTGTCAATTTCTCTCATAGTGCTTTGCCGCATCAGTTAGTGTCTATCGTAGAGGTCTTAATAATTTTGTTGGAGCATTATCAAATATTTATAATATACTCATATTCAATACTCATACATTTTTTGGTCCTTCGAGCCGGATATAATTTACTCACACTCATTAACATACACCATCAAATTCGATAATTCCGTATAGTCAATTTGCTAATTATAAACTAGTTCCATTTTTATTCTTATTTTTATAATTTCAAGAATTACTTATAAGTTAATTATTATAAGATTCTTATTCTTTTAATTGCATTTCTGTATAAACCAATCTCGTTGGATTTAGCATAGCTTATTCTAGTTTATAAAAATATTATTATATTATTGTCATAAATATTTGCCAAAGACTTACCAAGGCATAATAAAAGAATCAATCTCTCTCTCTCTCTTTAGTCGGTATTTGATCGAGTTGCACCTGCATTCACCATGGATCTTTCGCTCTTACCCCCTGAGTCCCTAGGACGTCGGGGATGCTGTGAAGACTGAGCAGGCTCGCTCTTGTTTTGCGACAACCGTTTCCTGCAGTTTTTCCACAAGTGGCCCTTTTTTGACAATAGTTGCACACAACGTCAACGTGGTGTATGGATTTATTGTCACTGGGCATCGGTAGGCTCACTCTTCCCGATCTGCGGGTGCAGTCTCGAGCCACGTGCCCTGGTCCACCGCAGGTGAAACAATTTTCTTCCTGTCGGGATCGTGCGCCTTGGGAACTTCTGGGGTGGCTTAATGCTTTACCTACCCCTCCCTTTGGCTGTACCATATTGGCTATTTCGGTCGCTCCCGTTATTGACTCGTGGAGAGTGGTGTATTTACGGGATCTGGCCAGAATTTGGACTTGCCCATGCAGTCTATTTTCGAAGTTGGCCTGGGCGCTCTTCCGTGTTATTTTCTCGATGATGCGCATTCCCGACATCAAGACGGCTTCCTCGCAGAGCTTTTCTATAATATCAACGGTGATACGCTCTGTCCTGGCGGCGTATACCGCGATATCCTCGCCCTGGCCCTGCCGAAGGGAGTTGAATTTTACCTGTATCGCGAGCAGCGACTTTCGCTTCCCGTACAGGGCCTCCAGCTCGGTCTTAGGCTGCGCTACCGAGAGGATGACTTTATGTTTCATGTCTCTGGCCGCCCTACCTTCGAGCTTGCTGCTCAGTACCAATTCCAACAGGATCTCGTGGTCATAGGGCGCAGCTCGCTTGTGTTATGCCGGTACCGCGTTATTGGATAACTCGGTAATCGGTATAATATTAAAAAGTTATTATTTTGGGATCGTTTGCCGATTAGGAGTGGAAACTCGAGTAATTCGTGTAGACGTCAATTTATGTAAAAATGGAAATGTTTATTATAGGCAACGGCTACTTCCCGTTGTCTATTTAAAAGTAAAAAGAGTTTAATACAATAAAACTGTGGTTACGAGACCGTACGAGGAACCAACCTCTCGCGTGTGAATCTACCGTTCGAATTTATCATTCGCGATCAACCGTTCAGGTTGATGTCCAACTGTAGACTGATTTCGGCAAAGTAGTTAATTTGCTCCATTGACCGTAATCGAGTGTCGAATGGATTCGTAATAATTTCATAATAATCTTAGCTTGCAAATTCCAAGCTCAAGCTCATTGCAGTCATTGCGGGCAGCTCGATGCTTACATTTGCACATTGTTTTACTTTGGTGAGCGGTCCTCACGAAAGGAGGACAATGGCGAAATAATGTGCAAAGAATTATTTCGCGGTACAACACTTGAAAACGGTTTCACAGGACCGTATGAAGGCGTCCAGCTCATCAGCGTTGCTGCCGTCGAAATGCTTTATATTTTTCAAGGCCAGCCCCAGGTCAAGCGTCCGACCTTGGGTTTCTGGTACCCGCGGTTGCTCCCTTTAGAACACGGGATCCGCAGCAGGGTACTCCGTCTCCTCGCATCGTATTTGCCTCGACCGCGGACGTGGTATCGGGCGTTCTTCCAACCCAGTTCCTTCCAGACTCCGCAGCAATTCGGCATTTTGCTCCCGTAGGGACTGGATGAGTTCGAACTCGTCCGCACCTACCTCGTTGAGCGTGTCCGCGAGGTTTCGTCTCGCCGACGGTGTTTCAGCCTCCCGGAGTTCGCGATCGAGTTCGCGTTGGCCTTAAACGGTCATATCAAAATAATCATACGCGCACTGTAGCCTTTCGTACTGGTGTCGAGCTCTTTCCATATCTCGGTGGCTCCGGTCGACCGCCTCTGACCGATCTCGTGCTTGTGAAGGTACTGACCGGGCTCCCGTACTGGTGGCTGCAGGGAAACCTACGCGATCTTTTGTTTGCACGTTTTCAATTTCCAGCTCAACCATTTTCTCGGTGATGCGCTCGGGAGTTCTGCCACCAGTGGCCATATTGAAAGCGTCGTCGCTTTCATCACTGTCGTGATTCTTGAATGACGCACCCGTGAGTGGGTTCACGCCAAACTGGGATGTTAGATGGCCTGCGAGGGCCTCCTGTCTAGCCGCGGGGATTTCTCCCGTCAGCGAGAGCTCCGATAACGCCCTGCGCGCTTCATAAACGATGTCCCCTACAGCCACGGCTAATCCGGCTGTGCAGTCTGCCCCTACGCCAGACAACGTCGTGTCTACCGAGTTGCCCCTACGTCTTGATCGGGCTCCTCTAGATTCCGACATGTTTATTTCGCGATGGGCTTTCTACTTTAATATTTTCAAAAAAAAATAATCTCACGAGAGATACATATATTCGTTGGAATTTTTCCCAATTTACGGCTTTGACTCGACTGGCTTTGATTCTACAGACTAAATGTATGTATATAGTGTAATCGCCACTTACAGGAAAATGATCTGGCTGATGGTCCTCTGAATGGCAATGTTCTTTGGATGCTGTTCCTTCGGTGCTGTAGACCGTAGCTCCCCTCGAAGGTTGGTCCAGTTGTCCTCCCTGGCAACGTTGACCCGTCTCTTGGTGGTTCCTGGGCTCGTCTTCCGTGCGTCGGCAAAGGCTGCGAATTAAGAAGATACAAACAACGGCCTATCATCCCGAATCGAACGGCGCATTAGACAGGTCGTATCGCACCCTCGCAGAATATCTGAAAAATGTCATAAGCGAGGATCAGGGAAATTGGGACAAGTGGCTGCCGTACGCAATGTTTACGTGCAATACCACTCCACATACGGACAACGGACGGTCTCCCCACGTGTTGGTGTACGGACGCGAGGCTGAATTGCCGACCGCCATGAAGCAAGAACCACGCAGCACCTATGCCTCCGATAACTACGTCCACGAGTTACGCGAGCGATTACTCGACGCATGGATTGTAGCACAAGACAACCTGGAAGGCGCGAAAAGACGGGCGAAAACTACGTACGACCATGGCGCGCAGGTGCAGGAGTACCGCGTCGGCGTACTCCTCCGTGACGAGACGGTGCGCAGGGGGAGGTCAGCCAAGCTGACCCCGAAGTGGACGAGACCGCACGAGATAGTGGAGACGAGGCCTCTCGTCAATAACATCGTTCAGAAGGGACGAAAAAGGCAGGCGGTACACGCGAACCGCCGAAGCTCTTTATCGAGCACTAATAAGATAATAAAAACTACCTAAAGCTAAGATTAAATAAAGGCGGGTAGGGACCTCCGCAGAGCGTAAGGTGAGGAACTGCAATAAGATAAACAAGGTAGACGGAAATCTTATTTAATTAACAAAGAAAGTGGAAAAAGTTTACAAATTTCTGGTGTTATTCCCGTGGGTATTATACAATATCCCGGAATTCGAGGTTATGGCAGGGGCCGACCTCCCAGGAGACGTACAGGGGCTCCCGGAAGTGGCGCTCCAGCCCTAAATAATCCTCGAAGGACTCCTCGTGGAAAACCTCTGGGTCCAAAGCTCCAAGAGCCCTAGAGCTCTGTCCAAACGTTTTCGCCTCGTTCTCTAGAAAAGAAATTAGCTAACTAGGCAATCTCATGGAAACACGAGTTTGAACGTCTCCAATCCCTATTCCAGGTTGATCACTGCAACCGAAAGAGCAACGGAGACAACATTACACCCTCCAGACTACAGCATCAGCACCTCCGACAACAACCCAGGCATCTACTTCGAGGACATCGGGAGCCGCGCGGTAGTCCAATCCACCTGGCGGCTAGCTGTCAGGTTAGATATCACAGCATTATTGCACCGAGAAGCCGACGTAAGCAAAAACATGGAACGTCTACTGGAACTATGCAACCAGGAGGTCCACGGAAATGATTTATGTTCCGTTATTGCTGACTCGGTCTTGAGAATGCAAAGAAAAATCGACGTAGGAGTGGTGACTATACTCGACCTCCTTGGTACACGCCCACTTAAGGAGCGCAGAGAACTGATTAACGGATTAGGAAGCATCGTTAAAGCCATAACCGGAAACATGGATGCTGATGATGCGCAGAAGCTGCACGAGGAAATAACCCGCCTACAAGCCACGCAACAGACTCTCCGAGATGGACTGAAAAAACAGGTGCAGGTGGTAAGGACCACCCTGAGCATGTTTGACGAGAGCTCGCATCACATCCAGGCCAACGAACAAGCCCTGCTGACTCAGGTTATGCGGATCAACCACACACTCAACAACCAGCTGTACGGCGTGGAGAGACGCCAACACCTGGACGAAAGCTTGACCGCAATCGGCATAGCTGTGGATGCATTACTAAGCGATGTCCGAGAATTGCTGCACTTGGTAACAAAAATAGCCGAAGGCAACGCATGAAGAATACCCCTGCCACCGAGAACGCTTACACGATACCTCGCGATCGCTGCGACACACTTGCCGCCGGGCACGAGTTTTCTGTCTCTGTAGAACACAGCCAAGCGTCAGCACTTATGCGACTGGCTGACCTAAAGGTCTACAGCGGAGGTAACGCAATTGTACTCGTGCTCGACTTACCATTGATCAGACAACAACGGTATAGCGTACAGAAGGCCTACTCCATACCAACGAAAGCGAGTAATGGAAAGTACTACTACTTGGAAACAACGGGAAATCCAGTAGTAGTCGATGCGGAAAGTCACAATTATCTGCAGATGTCTAATGAAGACCTGCAAAATTGTAAGAACCTCAATAAGTTATACATCTGCCCATCAAGACACCCCTCCTTTTTGCTTCTGGAAGACACCCCCTGCGAAGTATTGATTTACGCAAAAATCACCCAGGACAACGGCGAGAGCTGCGTAAAACGTGAAATTCGGCCGATTCGTACTCTCCTCATCCCCTTGCAGCAGCCGGGGCGATCGATATACGTCACGCCGACCTCAGAGGCCGTCGGTATCACTTGTGACGAAAAACCCATCCAACACGAAATTCTGCGTAAGACGGGAATGCTAACTTTGACAGGCATATGTATTGTAACCGCCCCAACTTTCAGCGTGAAAATGACAAGGCAAACATCCCAGGTCATCCCGAAGAATTACCTTCCCCCGTACGACCTGAATTTCAGGGAAATAGAGGCTCAGACGCCTCCCACTCAGACTACAGAGGAAATTACGCTAGCAAGCATACTGCAAAATCCGAAGAAGCTGCAAAAGCTCGAAGATCAAGCAGAAAAGACAATAGAAACCCTCGGCATCGCCCGGAGACGGGGCGCATCCCCATCTCATAAGCCTCTACTCGCTAAGTGCAATAGCACCAATAGCCTTGGTCGGCTTCCTTTTGTTTAAATGTTATAGGTACATATGGAACCGGACGCCGACAAGGACAACCGAGGCAGCGACCCCGGCAGCAGCCGAGGTGAATATTAATCTCGAGCCACTCGGACGACAACAGCCACAGGAGCGACCGCGATCCGAGCGGCACAGGGCCTGGGAAACTCGCACCGTCAGCCGAGTGCGATGGCCAGATCGACCATGAAGAAAAAATAGCAAAAGGAAAAAAATTGTCAAACCATAATAGAAATTGTATTATGTATTATTATGTCTGCTAATTGTCCAATATATAGAATATCATTATAAGAGGAAGTACGGGAAACCAATCGAAGAAAAAATTTTTTAGTGAAAAAATTTTTTCTTTTTAAGGGGGGAGGGATTTTGTGCCGCGAACTAATTGTTCGTTATTATTTCGCCATTGTCCTCCTTTGCGTGAGGCCCACTCACCAAAGTAGAAAAATGTGCAAACGTAAGCATCGAGCTGCCCGCAATGACTGCAATGAGCTCGAGCTACGACTTGTTGGAATTTGCAAGCAAAGATTATTATGAAATCCATTTCGACACTCGATTTCGGTCAATGGGGCATATTAACTGCTTCACCAAAATCATTCTATCAGTAGATTCAGACGCCAGAGGTTGATTCCTTGTAACGGGCTCGTAACCACGATTTATTGTATTAAACTTTGATTTACTTTTAAATACACAACGGAAAGTTGCCGTTGCCTTTAATAAACACTTCCATTTTTACATAAATTCATGTTTACAGGAATTACTCGAGTTCCATCTCCTAATCGGCAAACGATCCCAAAATAATAACTTTTTAATATTATAACGATTGCCGAGTTGTCCAATTACGCGGCACCGGCATAATATTTCCTATGATGGCCTTGGTGGTTCCAAGGCCGTCGACCATTATAAGCTTAATCGAAAAATTATACCATATAATATAACCATTACAAGCTCTCTCTCTCTCTCTCTCTCTCTCTCTCTCTCTCTCTCTCTCTCTCTCTCTCTCTCTCTCTCTCTCTCAGACGAGGCAGACGTGTTTGTCAGACGCTCCGTAATACTGATAATTATATAGTGGAATGAAGTGGTATAATAGTATGAAAACTATATCAATATGATCGGTTTTGTGTGGTGAACATTTCGATCTAGCGAATGGTTGGTAGCTATCGTATTAACGGTGCTAGCAACATATTCGTGCACCAAAAGTTATCACTCAACGAATGTGATGTGGGCGGCCATTATTGCTGCCACGGTTACACTTGATTAGTAATGCGTGGAACAATCAGGCAATCACGGTGATTATGATATAGTTATCGGTTGGTATGTACAGGTGTACGCGTCGGTAACTTATCAGCTACTACAGCAAAACATGGACCATACGGGTGACTACGACAAGTATTGGTGCTCCGCTTGCAAAACAGCAATCAAAAGCCAGGTATTACGATGCAAAATTTGTCCGAAATTTTTTTACCACCCAGGGTGTGTGAATTAGCATAAAACAATGGATAGGAATCGTGAACTAGTACAGTGCAAGGGTCCATTTGATACATTCAATACAGAAGATGAACTTCTGAAGACAGTGACGCCGACAACAGGTGGTAGCAGAGATCGATTGGCATCGATTGGAGCGATGGGAGGAACCAGAGGTATTTCATCGATAACGGTTGACGCGGAAATAGATAGGCTGATAAAAACAGTGAAAGCAATGAAGGACGAAATCGCTTGCAAGAATGAAATGAAGCAGACGATCCAAGAGATAATTGGTGCAGAAATGGAAGGTGTGAAACAACAGATAGAGAAACTGAAAATAATGATACAGGGAGAAGGTTCGAGCACCGCAAGGGTAACCTACAGCGATGTAGTGAAAGAAAAAAAAAGGAAAAGGTGATCATCATCAAACCAAAAGTACAACAGGAAAGCGAAAAAACTAAAAGAGAGATCAAAGAGATGGTGGATATAAAGAGTATGGCGGTGGGAATAACAAAACTGAAAAAAGGCAGTAATGGAACTGTGATCCTGGGATATGAATCGGGAGAAGAAAGTGAAATACTGAAAGCTGCAGTACAGGATAGAATGGGTGAGGATTTCAAAGTTACTGAGTCAACGCAGATGAATCCGAAGATAAGAATAGTAAATGTGGAAGAAGATGAATTTAAATTGACCAATGAAGAACTAGTTGACACAATTAAAAAGCAGAATGGGATAGAGGAAACCGAAGGAAGGGAGATGAATATCGTGAAAAGATTAATGAAGGGAAGGGAACAGGAGCGAAACAGAAGATAAATCAACCATGGATCAATAATACTAGAAGTAGATGAAATAAGTTACGAGGAGCTACTGAGAAAAGGTAAGATCACCGTGGGATGGAGAAAATGGCCGGTTTATAACCACGTCAATGTCAAGCGATGCTACAAATGTTGGGGCTACTATCATATAGCCAAGAACTGCACAAGAGAGGAAACATGTCAAAAAGGTGCGGGAAATCACGAAACGAGTAAATGTACAGCGACGAAAAACAAGTGCATAAACTGCATGTTTAAAAACCAAGCATACAACTTACAATTAGAGTTAAACATGGAACATGATGCATTAGATTGGGAATGCCCAACGTACAAAAGAGCGATCCAAGAAGAGAAGAGGAGAGCAGGATGGGACGATTAGCAATTACTGAAGGAGGAAATGCTATGGTATACAAATGCACAAAGTCTGATAGCACATAAGGATGAAATACAATACCAAATAGTGGATAAAATGAAACCCGCATTCATAGCGTTATCAGAGACCAGAGTGACAGCTGAAATTGGTGACAGTGAAGTGTATATGCCGGGCTACGGTGCAGTCAGATGTGATGCGGAGAATAGGAATACAGGTGGTGCAATCTTATATATAAGATATAATATTAAATATTATATAATATACCAAGATACCAATAAATAAAATAGAATCAAACTGCTGGTGTGCTGGAATAGAGGTCAAGGATAAACATTATAAAGGAGTGATAGTAATTGTGTATCATTCGCCAAGTGCGTCGGATGCTGAATTTATAAGACACATAGAAAACATAACTGAGGAACTAACAATAAAAGGGGACTGATTGATAATAGGTGATTTTAATATAGATGTCACGGTAGAAACGTTCTACAAAAAGTAATTCCGTGTAATTTGTAAGTTTGCTAGTAGTTCTGCACCCGTACTGTTTTAAAATATCCCGCGCGCTCATAATGACCACTAAATGTTGGACTTAGTTAACCATATAGTAGCACATTTTTCACTTTTGAATAAGACCCAATAACGAACAGCCGCATCAGATTTACATATTTTATCAAGCAAAACGTCAGTCATTCCTAACCTTCAATGCTAGTTGCACTGCACACATACTGTTTTCAAATATCGCGTGCGTTTATCAATGTGCACTATATATTGCAAATAGTCTACCAAATATTAGCACGTCTGCCTGCTTCAACTAAGTTCTCGTAGAGCACGGCCCAATGAGATTTACAAACTTTACCAATCGAAACGTGATTCAACCGTAACCTTTGCTGCCAGTTGCACTGCACACACACACAGTTTTTAAGAAGCGCGAACATTCATTAATGACCGACAAATGTTGCAATGAGTCTACCAAATAGTAGCTCATCTTCCTGCTTCGACTAAGACTCTGTAGCGCAGAGACGGATTAGATTTACGAATGTTATCAAGTAAAAAAAAATGTTGCACTTAGTTGAGCAAACTGTAGTACATTTTCCTTTTTTGATTAAGACCTAATAGAGCACAGCCGCATGAGTTATACAAATTTTATCGTGCAAAACGTGAGTGATTGTCGTTAGGTCTATTTCTCGGCCAATCACAACCTTCGACGCTAGATGTACTGCACCAGTACAGTTTTATAAAACACCCGTGCGCTCATCAATAACAATTAAATGTTGCATCTAGTCTACCAAGAATTAGCAAATCTTCGTGCCTCGATTAAGACCTTGAAGAGCACAGCCGGATCAGATTCACGAATTTTGCTTGATAAATCAAGCAAAACGTGAATCATTGTCTCTAAGTCTATTTCTCGGCTAATCACAGCCTTTACTGTTAATTCTAGTATTAACGTACGGTTTTTCAATATCGCGTACGCTCATCAATGACCACCAAATGATGTAATTAGTCTCTCAAATAGTAGCACATTTTCCTGCTTCGACTGGGACCTCGTAGAGCACAGCCGGATGACATTTACAAAAGTTATCAAGCGGAACGTGAGTCAATCCTAACCTTCGCTTCTAGTTGCACTGCTCACATATTGTTTTGAAATTTCGCGTACGTTCATCAATGACCACCAAATGTTGCAATCAGTCTACCAAATAGTAGCTCTTAAGACTTCGTAGAATACAATTGGATGAGATTTACAAACGTTATCAAGTAAAACGTGAATCAATCCTAAGCTTCGCTGCTAAATGTACTGCACACGCACTGTTTTTAAATATCGACCGCGTTTGTAACGACAATCCGTTACAATACATTATTTAATTTATTAGACAGCATCATGAGCCCTCACGTTTTAGTCATGTATTACGTTTTATATATTCATTCTCCCTTTCATATATATCATCTCAGCATACGGACAACGAACACGCATGGACTCATCCAATCTTTTATTCGGTTGGTATTCAGTTGGATTCGGAAAGGATCGGTGTTGAGAATCCGTTTAGACGTGCTCGAATGAATCTGTGCAGATATTGAAAATAATGAAACCTCACTCAGGACAGAGTGGAAAATAAACCAGACACATAGATGGTATAGCGAGGAAGCGGTTCATTCTACCTTCCATAATATCAACAAAATATCACAAAATTACAAATAAATATAAATTGAATTTTGACTATAAAACTTGATGAGCATACAATTAATATAATCGGTATGCCTTGTGTAGTGAACGTGATGCAGTCAGCGCTGCACAGCACGCCACGGAATGAAAGACATGAGTGCGTAGAATGTGTCAATTATTCACAGTAAACTCTCAGCAGGTTTATCTGAGAGAAGTTACAGTGAATAAGTGAAAGCACTTGCAATTTGATTGCTTAAGTGCTGTGAGTGAGATATGAGAAGCGTGACGCAGTCAGCACTGCGTAGCACGTTACAGAAATAGATTGAGAATGCACAAAAATGAAAGGAATAAATTCACAGTGCTTTCCCAGCAAGCTCACTTGGGAGAAAACACAGTGAATTAGTGAGTACACACGCAATTATATTAATCGAGTGCGCAACAAGTGATGTGAAAACGTGGTGCAGCCCATGCTGCAGAGCATGCCACAGGGTGAGACCTTTATGAGGATGCACCGATTAATTCCTTACTCCTCACCAACAGTGAATTATGTTAAATTATGCCAGTGAACGCTTACCGTTAATTTCGAGTCCTGGTGAGCACAGAGGTTGAGAAGGTCTGGTGAAAAGAGATGAAAGTTGCGAGAGTCCCGAGGATGCGTGCGCTGTCCAATGGTTGTCACGAAAAAGTGTCTAAATTTCCATATGGCTGCGAGATACGAAATCGACGTTGAGCGCTGGAGTCAAATGAGAGATAACCTCTCGCTTAACGCGGCATGCATGCGAGCTACAGCCTCGGCTCTGTGAGGCCCGCCTCGGCTATCTCCGGTGTAGACGAACGCAGCGTGCTACACCGCAGCAACAGGTCGACGCACGGCGAATATCGATCGCCGTGTGCCAGCTGATTATTCAACAATCGGAAAAAAGGTTGATTAGTGCAAAAAATCAACCTCAAACGAAGCGATTTCAACCGTCATGTGGCAGAGCAAGGGTTCGATTAAAGGTTGGTTTCACTAGACCTAACCAGATTCCAACCAGCATATAACAAAAACCAAATTACAATTGACGGTTAATTTTACGAGAACCAACCGCGTTCCTATCCTCACATAGCAAAACGGTTAGAAATCGTTTGTTTTGAGGTTTGTTTTTAACACAAATCAACTAGCTGGAATTGGGTTAGTAAAGAGTTGAAGAAGTCCGCGAGGGGGTTCAAATAGACATCTAAATACACTGATACAGAGCAGATAAAGAAATGGCGACCGGATTGCAGGTGTAGTAGATACCCGGTATCGTACCGTCCTGTGACAGAGAACAGAGATCGATGTACATGAGAGCACAGGGCCCCTGTGTGATTTGGCAGGGAAAAAGTAGTTTCGATTTCTTCCTCAACACTGCGTGGCGAAGTATCAATGTGATATACACATAACAAATCTCATAGCACGCCCCTTTTCTGTCGTCTTTTTCGCACTGATGTTTAAGAGGCTATCACCCTTTCGCACTAATGCTGTAACGTTAGAGCAATGCTTGGGCGAGAGATTGGTTAATCTACCGTTCCCTCTCATACTCATGCATCTGTAATGCTTATATTTGCGGAGATCGTATTTCACCTTATAAGCGTGGATCACTTATCAATGGGAGTATTGTTTAATATTGGTATTGTAAGAAATTTTCTTCTGCACTTATTATTATTTCTTATTATTCGTTTGTTTTTATTTAATCTGGGGACCGCGAGGGAAAGACCGAACACTGACAGAGTCGAAGCTTGGACTGGTGAACATATATTAAATCATTGAACTATAATAAATAACAATCTAATCGATCTCGAATTTGGACTTCACAAAATATCTAATCAAGATTATAAATCATACATGAGTAAAACAACCACATTGTCTATCGAATTCAATTTCTCACAATATTAAATCAATATTACACATCATTCGTTAATATATCAACAATATTCTCGGTTGACTTCCACTTCAATCAATATTCATTCAATATTACATATCATTAATTAGTAGAGCAATAATATTATCGATCGATTCAACTTCAAACAATATTCAATCAATTTTACACATTATTCATTAATAAAGAAACAATATTATCGGTTGAGTTTAACTTCAAACGATTTTAAATCAATATTATAAATCAGACATTGAAAGAGCAACACATATAATCGAGCGAATTCCACACAGCCTTGTACTCGTAGTACACGACAACTATCTACAGCAATAAGTATACAGGTAATATAATATAGTGTCGAAACTTATCTTCTTAATTCCTGTACGTTGTGTATGTGAGCACCGTAGCTCAATTGTGCTGGGGCGGGGCGGGGAAGTCTCCAACGATTACTTCGCTGTTGCTGTGGGCCAAGCGCTCGCTTCCTTCAGGCTATGCCCATACTCGAGTCCTTGAAATGATGATGGTTCAATTCCCGGGGCATTAAGGTGTTATGTTGAATTTGAGAGGACCCAGCGCCGATGCAATTCTTTTACAAGGTGGAATTGATACTGATTCCAGGACAGAATTCAAATAAATTTGAATACTTCCGTTTAGTATAGAGATGGTGCTTCAACCACTGAATCGATGATGTTTTCTTCGATGTAATTGTAGCATACGTTTTCCAGGATGCACACCAGCAAGTGATATATATATATATGTATATATAATTTTTATAGACATTGAAAATAAAATATTGGTAGTTGACGATTTTAATTTAGAGTATGTGCGACTATTATTACGAAATATTGGAGCAGGCGGTACGCTCGGCTGCTCGGCAGCGACTAACTTTCTCTCTTAATCATGCAAAATCGATTACTCTTATTATAATATATTTTGAGACGCTTGACCGCCGAGGAGTAGGGGATCGACGGTGAATCCACTGTACGCCGAGGGTTGTATTATTTCTAAAGCGAATAACATCGACCCGGTAGCCTACAGGGCCGATTCGTTACAGTATAATAAAAAATGTAATAATCAATAACCTTGGACGGCCTTTAAATCAAGTGGACTAATAACTTTTCAGGTACTTTGATAAAACATAAGTACAATGGATTAATGGTCGAGTGAACCAATGCACGGTCTTATGCCGCAAGCTAAGCAGTCCCAGTTCGATCCCTGGATCGTTCATTTTTTCCAGAAGAAAACAGAAGTTTTTCTCCGATGTTGAGAGTATATACAATTCGAAAGCATATTTAAATGATATAAAAATCGGATAAATGAGGATGGTTAGTATAACCTTGAAACCGCCTTTACATTGAATATCATGTAATCATTAATATCCGAAAAAGAAACTTTTCTAGAGAACACATTCAACATTCATTTAACTATACGCGTTCCATAATGTGATAAGAACTTATTATAATTTTTACATCATTTAAGTTCGAGGATCCTTTTCCTATAAAATATCAGATAAAATAATGATAGATGCAGTGCCACATTTAATCGGACATACATTACGTATGAAAAAAGGATAAATTTACCATGGATCCGACCATTTGTTATCTTTCTTGTAACTGGAAAAAGCAAAATTACCGGTATGGGATTCGAACCAGGATCTCCCAGCTTGCGGGATAAACGAGAACACACTTTACTGTACGACCGTAGATTGATTGCACGTAGGAGTTGCGAAAGTAGCTGACTGTCAGCCCGCTTGGTTTAAACGCCAGCCATATGTTTGCAGAGAATAAAAATCCGTGCCAAACGCAAAGAACTTGCTTCAACATTAGGAGTTACCCGCCAAGCCATTTCCAAGCGATTGCATGCGTTGTCATGGGGACTGCCCGGTCATGCTTCTACGTCGTCGGCTCGGCCGAATATTCACGCTGCGAAGATTTTGCTGTGTATTTGGTGGGACCGGGGCGGTGTTATTTATTATGAGCTGTTGAAACCGAACGAAACCATCACTGGGGAACGGTATCGAACTCAATTGATGCGATTGAGCCGATCCCTGCGCGAAAAGCGGCCACAATACGAGCAGAGGCATGAAAAAGTGATTCTACAGCATGACAACGCTCGGCCTCACGTTGCCAAACCCGTTAAAACCTACTTAGAAACGCTCAAATGGGAAGGCCTACCCCACCCGCCATATTCCCCAGATATAACGCCGTCCGATTATTACTTGTTCCGTTCGATGGCACATGGTCTGGCTAACCAGCAGTTCAGCTCATATAAAGACATCTCAAAATGGCTTGATTCGTGGATAGCCTCAAAAGACGAACACTTCTAGCGTGACGGTGTTCGAGCTCTGCCATAAAGATGGGAAAAAGTTGTCGCTAGCGATGGGCAATATTTTGAATGATTCATTTGTAAACATTTTTTCGCAATAAAGTTGCATTTTCATAAAAAAAAAAAACAGCGGGAACTTAGTTGCGCACCTAATAAATAAAAACTGAGCACTGAATTTACTGGGTGAGCTGTATATATAATTGTATTAATTGTGTGCCATATTTAATAAAGGGTGAGAGAGCGTGAAGTAGCCCGTGCTGTAACGCACGCCGCGAGGTGAGATATTTGAGGGTGCACAAAATGATAATTTTCCATCTCACCTTGATTGAATTCATGCAAATTGTAAGGTGGCAACCGTACCATTGAATTTGAGAGGGAAGTAAGTTCAATGATAGCGAGGACATTTAGCGTTCGAACCGTACGTAACCCTAGTCTATATCATGAAACCATCTCACCACTATGTCAAACATCGAGAAGCCCGGATCGAAATGACAGTCACAGACAATCCTAATAGACAGTCACAATCACAATTCAAGCTCCCTACGAGCGCCTTGTTCCAATTCTAAGTCGCTCTAGGAGCTTGAGTAATAGTTAAATCGTGATGCTTTACCTCCAATAGTAGACAGTCTTTAGGGTGTACCGTAATATACATACACCTCCTTTTTACTTTATTTTTACGCTATGCTCACATCTTATCAATCTCTAAGCTACGCTCCATCTTTTCTCAATTTATGTATCTGTTTATTCATCAATTTAGTCGACGTTTGATAACTACCCACATATACTTTATACATTAATTAAAATCGAAATCACTCTCGGTATTAGAGACGTTTTTCTCTATAGTACTCTCAGTGTCTGAATCTAAAGCAAATTGATAAAGTTTTTGATTTTTATCGTGGGTATCTCTTCTCTCTTTCTGGTGTTCATTTCGCCGACGTTGGTGGATTTATCGAACTCATCACTGCTTAACAATTTCCTCTCGCTTTGAGCATCTTGCATGATATCCTGCAGTTCGTAAGCCGCTGATATATCATATTCCTGCTCGTAACCTTGGCTGTAATCGAGTTCTAACGGTGTAGCGTATCCGCGGCCAGAATCACGTTTATGATCGGATTTCATTACAAATCCCTCACTTTCTAGTATATCGCTTTGACCATAGATCTCGATACCCACGCACTCTTGAGACACTCGATAATTATAATCGGTGGCACTAATGACTGCGTACGCCTGATCTGCATCTCGGATGTAAACTTCACCCTCTCGATATTGCTGATCTACTCCTAGATATTCTTGATTCAAATCGACCGCATATCGTTGATTAGTATCGGTAACGTATTGCTCATTAGGATCCATAGCGTACTCCCGATTGGCATCAGATATGTGCTCTTGACCTGGATCCTCGGAATACTGCGAATTTTGCTGAATGACGTTGTACTCTTCATATTGCCGTTGATCCTCAAGTTCGTACTGATACTGTCGATCACCATTTGAGTTTCCATCATACTGCACATTATTATGCAAATCGTACTGCCGCTGACAATAGTGCTAATTGTTTGAGCCCGTTTGATGTTGTTCATTACCATGGTATTCGTACTGCATATTCGGATTTTGAGTATATTTCTCTTCAAAATACGACGCATTCTTCTGATCCGTATAAGTTTTTTCACGCTGCTAACCAGTACTCCAGTTGGCTGAGCTGTGGCACTGTCCCAAGACATTTCGTTATCTAGACAGCCCGTCTTATCTCCAGCTGCCGTATTCTTGTATATTTCCTGCTCATCTTTCTGCAACTGGCCGCCCATACCATCGGTATTTGAAACACTTATTTCTTTTTTTTCTTCGGAACATTTCTCACTGCTAGAATTCTGCTTGAATCCTCTTTGGATAAAATCAGATTGCGGCGCAGACCTGTCCATCAATATAATCGACCCTTGATTCAATTCAATTTTAAAGGCACTGAGATCCGAGGTTTGTAGATTCTCCACATATAGCAAATAGCGAAGTTCGGTAACAGATACAATGGGGATCGCTCTACCCCCAAGCTGAACCTGCTCACATTTCGCTTCGACAAGCCCATCTTTTTCACCGGGTTTTATTTCTCTGGCTTCTATGGAATTTCCGAATTCTCTGGCGAAAATGTTTTGATAAGCGTTAAACACTTTACTCCTATCAGTAGCAGTCTACCGAGCTACTGGATCCTGCTTTGATTGACCTAGATCGTTTCTAAATTTTTGAGGCGATATTTTGCCATCCCTCGACCTCTCTTCCAACGAAAAATTAACGGCATCATCCGAGAGCGTTACGCTGAGCAAATCAATATTCGTGTTCTGCTCCTGATCGTGTTCCATTGGGCTGTGGGGACAGTCAACCTCTCAGTAAGGTCTTGAGGTTCTGCTCATATACCACTCCAACTCGTTTCGCACTATACCGCCGATGCGACATAGCCCGACGTCGCTGCGCTCTTCACTTAAAATGTGAACGACCTTCGGAATTCTTGGCGAAGGTTGAGCTAACGATGACAAGATACCATCCTCAAAGATTCCTGAGTAGCTTTGAATCGTAAAAAACTTTTTCAACTCATCTTTACCCAGAACAGCTACTCTCCGAGTTGCGTGTTAATGTTCAACAAGCTCTTGAGAATATCCTAAGGAAGAGCTATTCAGGGATCTCATCGGAGATTGCGTAGCTGTTAATTCATAGGCACTGAACGTGAAATGCGTGTGATTAAATCGGTATTTTTGTGATCTTTGCTGAAATAATTGCGATTGTGATATAGTCTCCGATTATAGACAAGATACTGAGCTTTGTCTCGTGTCTCGGCATCGGTTATCATACCCGTTTCACCTTTATAAAAAAACTGTTGAAAGCATCGAGGGGTGGAGTTGCCTCTGTGAGCTTACATAGCGTATGATTCTTGACCGCCGAGTATAAAAACAAGTATCAGATCGATCTTTACTTGGAGAATAATTTGATCGAGTATTTGCTGTACTTTCGACATTTTCAAGAGTAATATTCGTACAGGTAGGATGGACCACTGAGATGGAAGCGTCATATTTGCTCGTGGATACACGCTCTTGTTGCATACCTGCTCCTCCGTGACCCTCATTATTTTGACTGGTGACTCTACTATCACCGGCGACACTTCCATTTGCTCTTTTATTATCGTACCAATTTTTTAGAAACGAATCAGCTTCGTATTATCCCTAAAATACGAAAAAACGAATAACAATGTTACTCTTGTAATATAACACTTCCATAATTCCCGTGTTTTTGCCCTGCATGCGTTCAGAAATGATAATTTTATTTTAATAATTGTATTTATTTTTATTTATTTTCAAAATTGGTAATGAAATCGACTTCACTTACTCTCATAGTTCCAAGTCTAACTGTTTTTGCGGATATTAAAGCCAACTTGCTGTCGACACGATCCAAGGCCGCCAACAGCTTGTGATTGCGTTCGTCTCGATTATGCTGTTCTTCCAAAAAGTCAATATATCTCATTCTCAATCTATTGATGCATGTGTCTTGTCTGTTATGACATAAAAGAAAAAAATAGATCGATTAAGCGTTTAGTAAGACGACATTTTTCTACGTATACTTACGATATTTATTTCTTTCATTTGTTTATATTTACTTGTTTCATACAATATTTAACATTCATTGTTTTTTTAAGTGACCTCATTGACATTAAAGTATGTAACCATTAAATTGAATACAAAAAAACGCTTTTCTACAAAAGTTCACGATGCCATGAGCGATTATTAATGGATAATGAGTTATAAAAAAAGTAAGGCCCATTACGTTCTTTATTAATTTAATTTTTATGGCCTTTTTAAACAAACTTCAGCAGAAAGTAGGAAAGTGCATTAAAAAAAACAATTAATATAATTCCATAATATAATTTATGGAACAAGTATAAAAATAAAGTGTATACAAAGGCAATAGGAAGATCATAACTCTGTGCTGTATCTGCCCGGTTCAACCCCCCTCCCTTGTGCAGGATGCATTTCACCAAATGGACAACTCACATCAGCCATCTCATATTTGTGAAGTTTTCGAACTCTTTGGCCCAATTCACCAGATTGACTACTAACCAGAGAGGCTATTAATGATAAGCCAACTCGTCAAGGACCACCTGATCAATGATTAAGAATGAGCTTTCCTACGTGAACCGATAATTGGAATAACCCGCCATGGCACAACGCTACAAGGTCGGCAGCGATTACGAACAAAAGGCTTTCTGTGCGAACTGACGATTTAATCAATTCACCAGATACTCGTCTCTACACATTACCAATTATACCATATATGCACGCTATATGCTGAAGGTTGTTCCAATCATCAATTCGCGCACAAAGCCTTGCTAGTAAGTCACTTTTTTGGAGAATTTACCTTATCGTCAGTTTACGTGAATAGCCTCGAACGTAATCGCCAATAAGTCAGCCCTTGGTGAGTTATTCTATCATAGGCACGTCTTTTGGCGAGCCGTCCATCTGGTGAATGGGGTCAAAAGGAGTTTAATCATGACCTACGGATTATTTCACAATTATCAGATTGTCGTGGTAAGTTCTCCATTTAATAAATTGCGTCCTGTAGAGACGGGGTCCTGCCGCTGTGCTATTTGACGGTACTATTAGATGCAGCTAGGTACTTAGGTATATATTACGGTTGTACGTTGAGAATGGCAATAAAAAGTGAGACAAGAAAACAAGAAGGGTGATACGAATGATGGATGCTTAAATTACTGAAAGCACATTGAGCTTGGCATTGAACATTGTGTGCCGTATTCGTAACATGAGGCAACAGTGTTCACGAAACAATGCATCGGTATCAAGCGGCATAAGTTGTGTCATTTGCAATCGATTTTCGCGACCACACCATTATGCATAGTCGCTGTGTCGCTGACAAACGCCGTAGTATGCACGTCGGAACGCTTGCGTTATACGTCGCGCGTCTCGTTATCCGCTGTGTCCCCTGTATGACATATTAACCGTTCTTGCTACGTGCTAATTATTGATCAGTAACAATCCTAAGAATTGGGCAGGCCGCCGAATGATCGATGATGTCCATTTTCGAGTCACAAAGCCGCTTATCTGGCTCCTCAAACTGATATTCACTACAGCGTCGAAACAAATGAAAGACTTTGTCTCATATAAGAAGTTTCAGGCGAAATTGATGATTTTCAATTATTTATTAAATACAAAATACATTAGTTAATACAAAATACATTAGTCGTCTTGTTTTAGCAGGTATTAGATAAGCGTTTGTATCAGATATATATTCGTCATTACGCTTGTAACTTTGCATTGACATGATTGTACAGTTCTTTACTAATTTTATCAATAACAAATTTAGGTTCAAGAACAGTAAAGTTAATGTGTCATATAAGACAGTCACTGAATTAATAACGTATTACAGATTTTCACGGATATTTCGATTAGATAGCGTGAAAAATGAAGATGCTACTTATAGGTCAGATTATGAGGATTCCGACGCAACCATAAAAAATGTGGCTTACCAAATGTTTTGAGTATAAATTTTGACGTGAAACACAAAAAACGGCATATCTTTGCAGAAATCGCTCAATCAGACAAATCAAAATGACTTCAATTATCAACAAAATCTATTTAATTTTTATATATTAAGGGTGTCCCAGCAAGAGCGCCGGATTTTAATTTGCCGCCATTTTGTTAATACCAGTTGTACGGTGATTTTTTTTTATATTTGTCACGTACAGACCACGCGATTTAAGAATATGGAGAAGTATTCAAACCAACAACGTTTAATTATTGTAAAAACACATTACAAAAATGGTGAAAGTTTTGCGAAAACAGTTCGCCAATTACGTCAAGTTTTTGGTCGCAATAATGCGCCAAATGAATCGACAGTGAGGCGTTTAATTACAAAATTTGAGACCAAATTTACGCTGATGGATCAGAAGATCATTGTTCGTCGTCGTCCTTGTCGGTCACTCGAAAATATAGCCACAGTAACGGAATCTGTGGACGAGAATCCAGGAACTTCCATTCGGCATCGTGGTCAACAATTAAACATTTCCAGTAGCACTATGCAACGAATTTTGGTAAAAGATCTGCATTTGCACGCGGACAAGGTTCAATTGGTGCAAGAAATCAAGCCACGGGACCATGCGCAGCGCCGTGAATTTGCTGATTGGGTGTTGGAACATCATCAAATTAATGCGGATTGTTGACCACGATGCCGAATGGAAGTTCCTGGATTCTCGGCCACAGATTCCGTTACTGTGGTTATATTTAAAATTACAGGGAATAATGATGTAGAGGGCAACAGGGCAGTGGGGCAGGGTATAAAACAGCCTGCAGGAGAGTAAGCGCTCTCTTAGATCTCAGCTTTTAATTCTGAGCTCTTCTCTGAAGTTTTATCTCTTACGTGCATCTCGGTGAAAAGTAGACAGTTCGGGCATTATGAAATTTGATTCAATGTGTCGAGATTTCAATAATTCTACATCGACGTTTGTAAAGCAAGTAAGAAAATCCAGTCTGTGTGGTGAAGAACGAAGATAGTTAAAAAATGAAAGACTGGCGAGTGGTCTAAGTAATAAGAAAAATAATTAGTGGGATTTAAAAGAGATTTATAATAATACTGGATTGAATAGACTTTAATTGAATATAATCTAGAGAATAATATTTAATTGAATAGACTTTAATTGAATATAATCTAGCGAATAATATTAAATTGAATAGAATCTAGCGAATAATATTTAATTGAATAGAGTTAAGCGAATAATATTTAAGCGAATAGCATTTAAGCGAGTAGCATTTAAGTGCATAGTTCTTAAATAGGTAGAATAAGCAAGCAGTGTGTAAGCGAGTAGGTTTAAAGCGGATAGGAAGGAAGTAGAACGATTAGTAAATAGAGAGGATTATAAGTATAATAGAGATATCGCCTTTAAGAGCACGTATGACGCGCTTGGTTTGAGTGTGTAGGTTGGGTGACAGGCTTACTATCAACGGCAAATACAATAACAAGCGAAGTAGCTAGGTGTACCGAGAAGCTACGTGAACGAGATCTACGATAAGAATTGTAGAATAATCGTAAAAATGAATGGTTTGAAATGCAATGTAATGGCCAACGGTGCCAATAAACCGAACATCGATATTCTTCTAATTGTTTTGGTGAATAAATCCTACTTTTGCCTACCTCGAAGTCTAAATTAATTATCCCTGTGTTCGAGCCCGAATTCTTCCCCTCGGAAGATAAAAATTAATGCTAACGATAGAAATTACCGTTACAGACAAGAAATTTTCCTCGATTAACAATGTATTTGAACTCACGGTAAAATATCGCGGTGAAGCACGACTCTTATTTATTACTAATACCGCGTAAATAATAATGAATTCTATTTCAGATGGTACTACAACTGTCATATTATTATACCATGTAACATGTTATTTTCGAAATCCCAGTTTTTTTTAGTTTTTAGTAGTGGCGGTGCTCGAGGAGGCTAAGCATTCAATAATAAGTTATTTATAAAAATAACCCTTCAAGTTGTATGTATACAGTGAGTGTAGAAAGTATTCGTACACCAGCACTTCTGCTGTTTTTATCCCAAATGATAAAAGATAACAACTGGAAAACAACTGGAAAACCACTGGTCATAATAAAGCATCCATTTATTAACTATAATTTTACAAAAAAAAAATTAATAACTTTATTTGTTTTTTTAAAAAACGATTACAATCCATAAATCTACCGTTTTGGATGTATGAAAAGTATTCGTACACCGTACGAAAAATGATTTAACTTTAATTTTTTATAATATAATAATAATTTTTTATATTTTGTCGGATAGCCATTACTATTTATAACGGCCTGGAGTCGTCGGTGCATAGATTGCACAAGCTTGCGTGTGATATCTGGCGAGATAGTCTCCCATTCAGCTTGCAAGGCCTGTTTTAACTCTTGCCGACTGGAAACAACCTGTTTTTGAACATTAATTTGAACAGTAATTTTCCGACACCCCTGGCACTCATACACCCCCAAACGACAACAGAACCGCCACCATGTTTAACAGTGGGCCGCAGATTTTTCGGATCGAATTCTGTATTTTTTTTCCTCCACACCATACGCCTGCCATCGGATCCAAATATGTTAAATTTGCTCTCATCTGAGAAAATGACAGAGTTCCAGAACGCTTCATCTTTATCGAGATACTTTTTGGCGAAATCAAATCTTTTTTTACGATTTATCGCGTTCACCCAAAATTTCTTGCGTATAGCTCGGCCATGATAACCATTGTCACGTAGCACATTGCGAACTGTACCTTCGGAGACACTAACATTACGATCCAAGAGGCCACTCACAATATTTTGCGCACTAATTTTTGGATCCGCTTTAATCTTAAGCAGAATAAAACTTTTGTCTCTATCTGTTAATGCACACGGCCGACCACTTCTACGTTGATTTTTCAATGTTTTCCGTTCTCCAAATCGATCAATTATTGATTGAATTGTCGAGCGAGGTCTTCCAATGATCTTCGATATTTCTCTGAGGGTTTTGCATTCATTATGCAAGTTTATGATAATTTTTCTTTCTTCTTCAGAAATTTCTTTACCTTTTCGACCCATTATCGTTGATAATTCAATGCAAACTGCAGGATTACAACTAGTAGGAAGACTCCTACGGAGTGTCCAAATACAAACAAAGTCGACCTGCTTTGTTTTCATTTTGAAACTTAAATTCTCCCAGTTCAAGAATAAATTTTAACTGCTAAGAGTCAAGTGTACGAATACTTTTCACACGTCCAAAACGGTAGATTTATGGATTGTAATCGTTTTAAAAAAAAAACAAATAAAGTTATTAATTTTTTTTGTATAATTATGGTTAATAAATGGATGGTTTATTATGACCAGTGGTTTTCCAGTTGTTTTCCAGTTGGTATCTTTTATTATTTGGGATAAAAACAGCAAAAGTGCTGGTGTACGAATACTTTCTACACTCACTGTATGTCTAATCATCATTAAATTTATGTAAAGATTAATAGTCTGAATCAACGCAGACATTTATCTTTCTATTTTTTTTATCATTTATAGTGAAACACAATGTGTTTTTGCTACCTTGAATATTTTTTTTTACTTCCTCATAAAGGAAGCTTTGTTTTCGTCAATAACATTTTTTTCCAGGTTTTGATGCCAGACTACTTAAAAAGGTCCTAAACCTCGGGAAATTATATTTAGAAGAAATGTCCGGGAGCGCGCGCACGCGGGTGTGTGTGTGTGTGTGTGTGTGTGTGCGTGTGCGTGTGACGAGCATGGAACATTGAAATAGGTACATATATCTGGAGAACGGACTATAGGATAGTTATACCCTAGTTATATTAAGTTAGACACTCGTGGATATTGAAAGTGATATATTTATTCAGTCACGCGTACACAGAATTGAAAAGCTTGTGTTAGGAAAAGGGCGTGGCACCGCGGCTTTGTTTGTGGACAAATGAAGCTACACGTGAAGGTACAAAGGACTCTCTCGATGGAAGCGAGTAGACGCAATGAATAGTGAAAGCTCAGTCATCCGAGCGAGGTATTAGGGTTTGCTTCCGTCGATGGGGTGGTCGTGCAGTCGTGGTACATGCCGTGTAGTGGATGGTGACAGTAGTTGCGTGTGTTGCGTAGGTACATTGACCAGGTCGGTAACTTGTGGTGTAGATTGACATTGCGGGGACGCCACAGGGCTGATTGATCTTCCTGAAACTTTTTACACGAGTCGGGACACAGCCCTCGCCACTTTGCAGCTGTTTCTCCCAAATCGCTAACGTGTGTTATTTCTATAGTAGAATAAATTTTTCGAAAACAGGTGATCTCTAACGTTTGTAATTTTTGAGCTATGAAACTAAAACTGTGTACAAGAATAGAGGAGGAGACAATGTTGCTCGGTATTGAGTTTGACAGTATTCAATAAAGACGTTCAGATTTTCGTTAAATTTACATTACTTTCAAATTTGGTTTCAAAATTGGTTTCAAATTTGGCAAGAATCAAACGAGGAGTTTCAATGTTTTAAAAGTGTAATGTTACTAAATTTGTTTACTTTTTTATAAAAAATTGTTCTCCACCTTTGGAACCGGAGGTGGCTCTGTCAAAGGTGGAAAATAATGAGGAAGCAATGTGCGAGATTCTACTTTGTATCCTCGTTTTAATTCAGAATTTTATACCATAGCATTACGCTCTCTAAAGCTATATATATTCTTAAACCCGGAAAGAAATTCTTTTTTCCCCTGGAAAGAAAAATGAAAGAATAGGCCGGGGATCAAACTGGAACTGCTTAGTTCGCGGTAAAAAAAACAGCGCCTCAGTCCACTCGACCATTACACAATTCTATCTATATTGTATCAAAGTGTCTGAAAAATGATGAGTCTGCTTGGTTTGAACACACCGCGAGCACGGTTATTTTATTTTTTATTATACTACCATACTATTAAACAACAGTCCTATTGATAACTCATCCACGCTTATTTGGTGAAACACGATCACTGTAAATATTAGCATTACGGATGCATGGGTGCGACCGAGAACGGTAGACTATTCCACCAGTCTCCCGCTCAAGCATTGCCCTGACGTTACACCATTAGTAGAAGGGGCCCGTTATAGAAAGACAGGGCGTGGCCGTCTGGCGCCAGAGGCGTGTCTAGACAAGCCCCGCCCCCTCCTCACTACCCCCCTGCTGCTTCCTCATTGGTTGTTCCAGGGGGCGTGTCTACCTCCACTACCCCACCCCCGTTCCTGATTGGTCCCCACAACCCCCATCACCCCTGCTCCCATCCCTGATTGGTCCCCACCAGTCCCCACCCCCAGTCCACCTATCCTGGTGTTCTGATTGGTGCAGCGTCGCAGCGTCATCTGCCGGATTTTGACCCGTACATCTAATGTCGGTAAATGTGTTACCGACTGATTGTAAAGAAGATTGGATGTCGGCAGTCGGTCAGGCAGAAAAATTACCGATACGTCATATACAGTCAGCGATCGTGTTACCGACTGATGGTAAAGAAGATTGAACGTTGGCAGTCGGTCCAGCAGAAAAATTACCGATACGCCATTTACGATCGGTAATCGTGTTACCGATCGTCGGTAAAGAAGATTGAATGTCGGTAGTCGGTCCAGCAGAAAATTAATTACCGATGCGTCATCTACTGTCGGTGATCGTGCTACCAACTGGTGGTAAAGAAGATTGAATGTTGACAGTCGGTCTAGCAGAAAATGTATCGGTGATCGGTAAAGCGGATCGGTTGTCAACCGTCGGTATGTAGCCGACCATCGCTACAGCTAATTTGGGACTTACGGAAGATAAGAAGATTGGGTCTCGCGGTAAATAATATTCTGCACCCCACCATCAACCGGTTTTCCCCCAGTCGTCGATAACCGAGACCCCTTCACGTAGCTTTTTTTAAAAAATTTTGTAAATTAAAAAATTTAATAATTTAAACGACTATTTACAACAACGGTAAATGAAAATACTCGTTATTTTTAGTTTCATAAAAAACTGTTTTATTTTACCATTCTCGTCCAACAAACATGTATTGTTCATCCGTAATTTTCAATGGCATCCGTGGCAGTCATGGCGAGCTGGTGGTCGACCGTCAATTTGTGTTTTTGTACCTGATTTTTTGTAATGTACATAGCATGGCATGTACGAGGAGACCTCACGGTCAACTTTGAGCTCCTCCGGTAGTTTGTCGTACAGAATTTCTATTTTTCCGCCCCAATGTTTCAATAGCAGCGGCTTCGGCATGTACGCGAGCTCAGCTTTGGTGAAGTCTCGGGGATGCAAGGATCCATGTCGATCATGAGTATACTACCAATAGTATTCATTGTGGAAAGAGAGGCAAAGATACTTTCACAACGACGTTTCCTTTTCAACTAAGTTTTTTTCACAGCTGTTACCATTAGATATATACATCTCGCGTCAATGGCCAGCATAGTTAAATATGAAAACGTGTATGGTGGGAGTACTTTCGAATAATAAGACAGGAAATTCAAAGTTTCGAATTTATTCATACAAATTTCAAAATGGTTCTGCACACTTTTGTATATACGTGATTTTATTATCATTTTACAAAATTATATAAATAAAGCTATGTATTTACACACACACACACACACACACACACACACACACACACACACACACACACACACACACACACACACACACACACACACACACACACACACACACACACACACACACACACACACACACACACACACACACATATATATATATATATATATGTATGTACAAAGTTACAAGTGCAAAACAATTGTGAAAAATTATCTACAAACTATATACATAAATAACCACACACACACACACGCAGAGGCGAGCGCATTCTATTTACATGTTGATACATATCTACATATTTACAAAAGTTTATATTACAAATAGATGTTACTAGCCATCATCAGCATCGTTATCTTTAAAACCAAACGGTAGTGATAACCAGTGTGTAATATGGCGATGTTTACGACATACGACACGACAAGTTTTGTACATTGTACGGGTAATGACGTTGTAGAGGGGCGTTCTTTGAATTGAATTAAATTTTAAATTAAACACTTTGTTACTAAACGATGGTAATTCCGATTTTATGAGTTCACTTATTGAATTAAAATTAATTGTTTCCGAGTTTTTATAATTCAAACTTATCCCCTTCACTTTACAAACAGTGTCCACCACCGTTTCAGGATCCTCGGTAGTCGTAACCGTATAACCATAAAATTTCGGGCCACCGGAGACGAACGAGTTGATATAAGCGTTCGGCGCCACCGATATCAACTCGTTGGTCATGTCACCGAGGAGATTACCTACCGAGGGTTCCCAAGCATCATCACCAGTACTCACGTAAATAACAGAGTCCGTGTCGTAATACAAAACCCGTCTGTCCAATAGCTCGAGGTAGCTATAAAGTTTCAGACGGGCCAAGGCCATTGTAAATGCAGCTATAACCACACTAGTTAAGGGGCTAGGGGTAATAGCGTCCTCGCGAGATATCCAATTTAAATATAGCAAATCGTCGTTAACCGGTAGCAGGCGTTGAATTTCTTTCTCATTGTCGTACAAATACAACAATAGCTTCTCGCGAGTTTTAATTATTTCCGTGCGCGTCAGGTTATCCCGCTGACCGAACTTACCCCAGAACGAATTTAAGCAAAGCTTAGCAACTGACCGTAAGCCCTGATTACGCGTAATGTTGTTAGCGTTCAGCCGGATACCCTCCACACGCTCGTAATAATCTATATATTCCTCGCGAGACGCTTCGTCGATACAGTGCTCGGGCCAACCGCTCGCCTCCTGTTTAATTTTCAAAAATGTATTTACATAAGAGGCAAACAGTCCACCCTCGCGTGTAACGGGATTGTACATTGTTGTTTTGTACGCCCAAATCATCGAAATTTTTAAGATTTCATAGCCCATATCTATTGCCTTCCGCACCTCATCTGTCACCCAGGTACCGGTGAAAGCCCGGTCGTCAAGGTTCTCATGAATAAACGAGGCTTGAACCATAGACTCTGTACACTTACGGCACAAAGCAAATAGCTGCCTCTCGTGCATTCGAACAGGTAGCACGGGGTGAAAGAGGTGGCGCGGAGGCAATACGGTACACTCGACCAAACCGTTGACCGTTACACCGAGAGCATCGAGTGAACCCCCCAACAAATCGTCGCACTCGGTACCGATATATATTTTCGGGTGCCCCACCGGGAAGCGACCTGCCTTACATATATACGGATACAGCGAGCAGATATCGATGTACGATATCTTCTCCCCTGGTGAGACATCGTAGGAGGTGACGATATTACCTGTGCGACCACCATAAAACGCTGCACGAGGATTTAAACTCTCTGTGGTGCGCCGTGGATGATTTTTTTAAAATTCGTTTACGCGTGGCTCGACTTTGCGGAGTAGATTCAAGTTACACTCCCACATCTCCACCAATTCGTAACCATGCGAACGAATTTTTAAACTCATTGCCACAGTACGCTCATATCGAGTGTCCATACTCTCGTTACCAGCGTGAGACTTTCTCGCACGATCGTTTGGAAAACACTCACGGCATCCATGCCAGTAACAACCATGGTATTGATAAACAATACAACGATTGTTAACCTCTATATAACCGTCGACACGCGGCTCTTCGGGTAGCTTATGTTCACGGGTGCGACCCGCGTGAATAAGCGTATGACCGAGCTCATTCTTGACCCATAATAGCCAGTCGACGGCCTGCTGTGAGTGATTTTCCGCACGCATATAACCACCGGCAGGTATAAGAC
Organism: Cylloceria caligata; assembly: GCA_963942595.1. Classification (NCBI taxonomy): domain Eukaryota; kingdom Metazoa; phylum Arthropoda; class Insecta; order Hymenoptera; family Ichneumonidae; genus Cylloceria; species Cylloceria caligata. The sequence goes on along the minus strand of OZ012710.1, from coordinate 34,380,864 downwards.
CAATTGTATCGGGTCGTAGAAAATTACGACGGTACACGACCGAGCAAGCCGATGCTATCGTAGTGGCCTCGGTGAATGGGCATGTATTACCTACGGATAAAAAAATTTTCCGAAATTCAAAGCAAGCTCGACGAAGTATGTCAACATCCATCTTGCAATACTTAAAAATTTCTTTTTCAAAATCAAATGTTACGGCTTTATCGACTTGCTCAGCGTACCATTCGTAAAATTCCGCGCGGTCTGGTTTACTCATTGTGTCGGGCGAGTAATACGTAGCTGCGGGGAGAACACCGTTATAGCCTCGTGCATCTTCAGTGTTGAAGAGGTGCGGGAAATAACCCTTGGCCAGTTGCTCGCTAAACCCAAAGTCTTTGGGTAGTGCACTGACAAGGAAAGGTACTTTGGTGTCCCCCTCCGATTTTAATGCAACTCACGTATGTTGTAGAGCATCGAAAACTAAAAGACACGTATTTTTTTTATCGGCGGAAAAACATTTTCAAGGGGTGAAATCGCCCTTCAAAAATAGGATGTCGAGGGGTGATTTTGCAGTTTCACCCAGAAGGCGTCAACCGATTTTAATAAAACAAAAACCAAAATACTCCTCATTGAAGACAATCACAATTCCACGCTAAGTTGAAGAAAAAAATTCATTTGCAGGGGTGAACAACCCCCTGATTTTTCAAATTTCCACCCTACACAAAAAACTAATCAACCAAATTAAACAGAACATGTACTATTTGGAAGGGCAAGTTAAAATAAAGTCGACGTATTTTTGCACATTCACAGGAAAATGAGTTTACGGGGGTAAACTACCCCTTATCCATTAGTACGCATATTTGTGCGTACATTCTTGTTTCTCGTTATTTACATGTTAAAGAGCTGCTTGCGTTCACTCTTTGTGCTGATTTTGTGCTTATCAATAATTTATCGTCATATGTATAAGTCGATGATGTGAGCTATAAAATATCCAGATTTAAGAATTTATTTTACGCTCACTCTTCAGGGGGCCCAAGCCATGCCTCGTACAACCGCACAGCAACAAGGTCATCGTCCTCGTCGCAGAAGTCGGGGTCATCCCCGACCGTACCATCCGCGTGATAGTAAGGTATCACGCGGGTGCGAATAAACACCGCCTCTTCGTCCAGGTCAATACCTTGCTCCTGAGGCGGTGGTGACTCGGTGCTATCGGGGATATCCGCGACCTCGCGTACGACAAAATGTGCAGCATCTTGCGGTTCATCGTCTATTAGAAAATGAATTTTATTAATTCATCTTCATAAAATAATCTAATAGTAAATATTTTAAATTATTTTTACGTACCATCATACGAGTTATCAGCGGACTCTGTAGTTGCCTCGTCTATATTTAAAGGCCTCTGCGCAACCATCACTGGTTCCTCGTCTTCCTCTATCCCCGGCTGCTCAGGATCCGGGCTAACCGGACTGTCGGGGACATCATCGTCGATGGAGCTGTCGTCTTCCTCCTCATCCTCCTCCATGGCCTCATCATCGGCGTGGTTGTCGTTATCATCATCATCGATGAAAAACATATCAACCTCGTCACCGTCGTCTGCCGACACGCCTGACATTGAGGCGTTGTCGTCATCGTCGGAGCTGGGTGAAGCCGTGCACGACGCCGGTGACCCCAAGCATGAGTCGGCGCTAGGAGGTCCGGCGTCATTTTCGCTGCTGCTCGATGCAAGTAGCGAGCGTATAGCTGTAAGGGAAAAAAAAAAATTAATCATTTCTTTAAAGAAAAACATTTTGTTTTTCACTCTATTGTTTTTTTTTATTTTAATTTAGCTAAAATATTTTTATTATTTTTCAAAATTGAATAAAATACATTGCCAGCGTTAACGAGTCTACGAAGCAAGTTTAACTGTGCTTGATTGATTGACGGAAAGTGTATTAATTTTTGCGAGAAAGAGTGAAAGTGGATTAAAAATTAATTCACTTTTCGTCAACCAATCAATCACAGTTAAACTTGGTTCATACCCTCACTGGTGTCGATAATGTATTTTATTAAATTTTTGGAAAAATAATACAATAAAAATTTATCATTTCTTTAAAGAAAAACATTTTGTTTTTCACTCTATTGTTTTTTATTTTTTAATTTAGCTAAAATATTTTTATTATTTTTCAAAAATTGAATAAAATACCTTGCCAGCGTTAACGAGTCTACGAAGCAAGTTTAACTGTGATTGATTGATTGACGGAAAGTGTATTAATTTTTGCGAGATAGAGTGAAAGTGGATTAAAAATTAATTCACTTTTCGTCAACCAATCAATCACAGTTAAACTTGGCTCATACCCTCACTGGTGTCGATAATGTATTGTATTACATTTTTGGAAAAATAATACAAAAATTTATTTAAAAACTATAATACAATTTTAAATAATAAACAATATTTTTCGAGATTAAAAAAGTAAAATACAAAAGAGCAAATAACAAAAAGACGATAAAAACTCCAAATTTTGTACACAAATACTCTATGACTGAACACTGTAAGGGGGTGATTTTACATGTGTCAGTTTCTTAAAATAAATAAGCGACTAAAAATGAAAATGTATCATCTTTAAAGAAAAACGTTTTGTTTTTATTAAAATTTGTTAATTACCAAAATTTTTTACTATTTTTAAAAAATTGAATAAACACATTGCCGACACCACCGAGTTTAACGAACCAAGTTTTACATTGATTGATGAAAAGTGTATTAATTTTCGCGTAGCAAAGCGAAAGTGGATTTAAAATCAAGCCACTTTTCATCATCCAGTTAAAATAAAACTTGGTTCTCGACGATATGACGCTCACAATGTATTTTTTTATTACATTTTTGACAACAATAATAAAATTATTAAATTATAAAAAATTAGTTTTTATATTATACTCTTTCAATCATTTTAAGATTGATAAATATTTAAATAATAACAATTATTTCAATGAAATAAAAAATACAAAATGAAAGTAAAAAAGAACACATAACAAAACTTTTTTCTTTCAAGACGACAAATAATAAATAAAATTATAAATAAATAACATTTTTCAAATTGTTTCGATTTACCATGTCGATTTTCAGCGCCCATAATCAACTCGTTCAGCGGCCCATGTAACAGTCCACCGTGATCGGTAAGATGTTGGATCACATATTGCTGCACAAAAGCGGGTGCTTGCCGTAACGGACCACTCACATAAGCATCGGTAATCAAGTCTGCATCACCACTCAGCAACACTGCACTAAACTCCGCGCGGAGACGTTGGAACGTAAAGTTCGCGATATTCACGAACCAACGCCGTGTAAAGCGCCGCACCAATCGCGGTTCCCGACGTATGAACACGCGAGCCGTTGCGCGCACTACGGCCAGAAGGACACGTCTACGTGAATCCATTTTTTTAAAAACGCGAAATAACGATGCTACACTGACAGGATGCTAGTTGTAGAACGTTTAAACGTTGAATAATACGAGAACTACCGTTTCACGCAATGTTATACCTTAACTCGAATACCCCCACTACCCTCTATATATATATTTCGACTTCACCATAAATTCAGAAATCGAGGAGAATTTTGAAATATAACAACCTTGAGTCCCTGTACATTGACAGAGTGTCTTCACAAGGGGTTGAGGGCTACACACAGTCGTGCACTATTTCTTAAAGATAATTTATTTCGTACTACCTCTTTGGAAATGCTGTAAACATGAACCCATGCACGCCTACCGTTTTCTCTAGAAAGCTGCATTGTCTAAACAGACATTCTTACAACGATAACGCTGCTTCAGTGCCAACTAGCGTAGGCGCCTACTATTTCTTAAAGATGATTTAATTCGTATTAGCACTTTGTCTAGAGTGTAAACATGAAGCGCTACACTCCACCCGTTTTTCTAAGAAAGCTGTATTGTCTGAAACAGACATTCTTAATTTACATTTATATATGTACTTTTGGTATCTATTTACAATACGGTAATACGAAACGTCTGCCGTTTTTATACTAGACTGCATTGACAAAATAGACAGGCTCCATTTATATATATACATCTGTAACACGTATATACACAAGACAATAAACGCAAATTCTACGATAGCTTTTCCATCAGGGTCTGTGTATTTGCAAACAAACAAAAAAATACCCAACATTTACATAAACGCTTGTGAACTAGCTTATTTTACATAATTATATTCAGTATAAATTCTTATAATAAATTCATTTTCAAAAATATATTACGAGAAATTTTTCGTTCTCGCTACTCTCTTTACATTTAATTGTATTCATATTTACTTATTCAAAAATGGTATACCCGGGCAAACGTTTCATTGTCAATCAACCCTTACACTGCTACGACAATGATAATTATCAGCCTGTGGTGGAAAATTCAAAACCCCCCTGAGCGCCGTAATAAATTATGTTCCAATGGACAGACGCTAGCTATTGAATTTGTATATGGTCAATATACAATACGGCGCCTGTTTATACATATTTACAATCGGTTGTACTGACGGCGCTGACCCTCGAGGGGGTCATATATACTTTCTCGTACAGGTAGACGCACAATATTAAAATTCGTATATTTATTCTTATACGTATAACGTTCAAGTGTTTTCCATCTACCGTAGACTCATTAAAATGCAAAATTCTTTCGACCATTACTGAAACGTAACTACATAAGGCCAGAGGGGGTTTGCTATAATGTTTTAAATTTTACGCTATGAAATATCTATTTGTGATGAAATAAACAATTTTTACACTACAATAATTTGTAGTATACAGAAGTATAACTTCTCTCTCTATAAGCTCTACTAAGGTTACGTTGGTGGGGGTAAACGCTTGCCCCCACCATTCCAACATATGAGGCGATTCACACCTGTCTATAAAAACATTTGTAAAGAGGATCGGGTGGCAGTCCAACCCGTGACAAGCTACGAAATACAGTTATCGTAGCTTCGTTTCCCTCATTATTTATTCATTTTTCCGTGTCGCTCTGTTGTATTTTTCTATCAACCATGGAAAATTTTGAAGCACCATTGTTGCTTGTTACAACATAAAATTTGAACTACTCGGAAACAAAGAGGATAACTGTGGGTCTTCAGGTACGCGCAAGTGGTGACGTTACGCCGGTCGTTAAGCTGCAGCATAATAACTCGTCGGGTAGTATTACCTTTGAATCTACAAAGTGGTGTAAACTACAAGATGCCTTGACCGAGATAGCATCATATTTCGGGGCCTGTACGAATTATGGCAGGAAAGCTGATCAACGCATCCGTAAAACACTCAACATCGATGACTGCGAGATTCACTTTGCGTCCTCGTTTGGCTCAAAATCCATTGTTTTCGACCAAGCCAAGGACAATGTGATCGCCGTGGACGTCAACCCTAACGATGAAAATACACAGCTGGAAGCACCACCACCACAGAGGAAGAAGAAGAAAAACATCTATTCACCGAGTATAGTTATGCAAAAGAAATCTTTTGACGGACTATGCATCGTAACACCGTGTGTCGATGAGCGCTTCAGACGGCTCCAGCGCTACGTCGTTTATGTGAAAAACTGTATCGATGTTCTGTGTGCTGAATTAGTTCTACATATTCCCGCTAAAGAACTAATCGAGAATGTGGACCAAGTGCGTATTAAAACTCTTTTAACACAGAATAGCTCTAATCTGTGGGAAGCTGTACGTCATCGAGTGGATCCCTCATTCCTTGAACATTTCGATATGGTGTTCCTTGAGTTGCAGATATTTTGTGTTCCGTTTATAACACAGGAAGTGAAAAAATTAATCACGGACATTTCTCTGGTGGCTTCAAAACCGTTTGAAGAAGAATGATCGGAGAACGATTGCCCTCGGTTACGCAAAAATTAATTTTTCATAATTCACGCGATAACACATGATTATAATGATAATAATAAATTTTACCAGTTGTAGATGTTAAGATAATTATTGCGTTACTTTTCTTAAATACACACGTGACTCATCGTCGTCGATAACCCTTCCCACCCATGTCTCGCCTCGGTATAAATTGAAATTATTAATATTTTTATGTATAATACTCTCTCTCTCTCTCTCTCTCACGAAAAAAAAGATCAAAGAAAAGATAGACATAAAAAACATGGCTGTGGGAGTAACAAGGTTAAAGAAAGGCAGTAATGGAACTGTGATTTTGGGCTGTGAAACGACTGAAGAAATACAAAAGCTAAAGACCATAGTACAAGAGAAAATGGGCGAGGGATTTAAAGTTATGGAAACAAAGCAACAAAAACCAAAAATTAAGATCGTTAACATGGAAGTGGACGAACTAGAGCTGGCGGATGATGAGCTAGTTGAAACAATAAAGAAACAGAATGCAATGGAAGAAAAGGAAGGAAGGGAGATGAAAATTGTCAAAAGAATAAACAAAGAAGAGAGACACGAAGGATCAGTAATAATGATAGTGGATGAAGGAACCCACCAAGAGATACTGAACAAAGGTAAGATCAGCGTAGGATGGAGAAAATGTCCGGTTTACAACCACGTCAATGTGAAGCGATGCTACAAATGTTGGGGCTACTATCATATAGCCAAGAACTGCACAAGAGAGGAAACATGCCATAAATGTGCGGGAAATCACGAAACGAGTAAATGTACAGCGACGAAAAACAAGTGCATAAACTGCATGTTTAAAAACCAAGCATACAACTTAGAGATAAACATGGAACATGATGCATTAGATCGGGAATGCCCAACGTACAAAAGAGCAATCCAAGAAGAGAAGAGGAGAGCAGGATGGGACGATTAGCAATTACTGAAGGAGGAAAGGCTATGGTATACAAATGCACAAAGTCTGATAGCACATAAGGATGAAATACCTTGACCGTATTAATTTGACCGTATTATATTTTATTATGGAGATACTCTCGATTCTGATATCGCTGCTCTGAATAACACATGTGAACAACAACAACCGTCGTCGTTAATTACTAAGACTGGGAGTAATAAAAAATCCAAAACCCCAAAAATTGAATTTAACGAGGGTCTACCGCAACAGGAGGATTATTCGAGCGACAATAACTTGAAAAAATTGGTTATTATCGATGATTTAATGCGCGAATTCTCAAATAATACCATTGTCGACCTTTTCACAAAAGGTAGCCATCATAAAAATATTAGTGTGATTTTTATCACACAAAATATTTTCCATCAGGGACACGGACAACGTGATATATCATTAAACGCCAATTATATGGTGATATTTAAAAATCCACGTGATCGATCAGAAATTACACATCTAGCGAGACAAGTATACCCCGAGAATCCACGATTTCTAACCGAGTCATATTACGATGCTACCGCACAGCCACACGGTTATCTACTCTTGGATCTTAAACAATCGACACCCGATTATTGTCGATGTCGTACAATGATATTTCCTGATGATCCACGAATGCTGGTCTACATGCCGAAAAACACTCGTCAACGTATTTAATTGGAAGCACAAGTAGACACCACATCAGTCGCTAATGGATATGAGTCGTGTACGCATCACGCATCATAATACATCTGCTGTGAAACTGTAATAATGAGGGATAGCACCAGCGCGAAGAAAAAGAAGAAGAAAAATACACATTACATTCCATTTGATGAACGTTGTATAGCCCTACTTAACGCTATTTGTCATTCGAATAAAAAACAGCGAAAATCAATATTGCGTAATGCTGATAAGCCTCTAATCAATTGTATCTGTGAATGCGCGTTAAACGTTTTACAAGGAGTTGTTTGAGTCAAGTCAAGTGTTAAAAAACGTTTAAAAAAATATAAAAATATACTTCGACAGCTTGTCTCAGGGTGTGTGACAAAACAACGTGGTGGTGGTGGTGGTGTTTGTACAGTCGCTCATAAGCAATGGAAATGTAATTGGAGAGCGAAGAAACGCTTTATAATTCAAAAAGGGGGTGGTGCTTTTTTACCACTTTTACTGGCGCCCATAATCACAACTTTATTTAGTAAATTGTTCAGTGGTAGTGACGATTGACAAAACAATACTGTGTTAAGGATAAAAATTCATGCTCGTAAATGGAGCATGCGAAAAAAATGTTTTTAGTGCCAATGTCCGAGGTAAAGGACGAAAATAGTGATGCAGACGGTCGTTACGAGGAAATACCTATGGTCGGTTCTGGGAATAATCATGCACCAGCGGCAAACGAGAAAACAGTACAGACCCAGGGTGATCCTGTTTCCAGACTAGACACTGAGCTATACAAAATTAAAAAATCAAACAAGTATGGTAAAGACGACGCTAGTAAATGGAAAGAGTATTTACAAGTACTGCAGCGTTATCTATATCTCGTTGGTACGAAAAATACATTGTTTTCACCAGCACTACCTGAAACATCGTCTGAGATAGATAATGCAGAAGCCACGAGCGATGCTGACATCGTTAATAGCGTTCCAAATATGTATAAACGCCGAGCGACTGCGTTATTAAAGTTTCTACGCAAACCCACGAGTGATGAATCAAAAAGCATAAGATGGGATAAAAAAGGATGTGTAACAAGAGACAGTATCCTCATTCCAAATTCTAATATTGTCGACCTTATAAACGATGCAGTACGAGGTAGAAAAAACTTTAAAGCAACAGGCAGACACGAGTTTATCGTTAGTCTACGCACAAAGAGCGTTCCGCGTGAATTTATAGGCAACAGTAGATTGTGGGATTTAGGCGTATCTAGAAGTACTAAACGACCAAGAAAAGATGTTCAGATGATGCAACATAACGACTCGCATTCTATGAATGTGGATGCGACTGACGATAATTCCAACGATGACTACGACGACAACGACGATACACACCCTGGGAATACTTCTTCAAAACGTCGGAAAACAAAAGTAATAAAAGTATTTGAAAAGTGGATAAAGATTTGGAACAAGCTGTACAATGAGCGGTGAAAGATGACTTTCGAAAAAGTGTACTTCGATCCTTCGCATCCAGCCGGATACGATGGTGCGCGACGTTTAATCAGTAGCAAAAATAAAGCAGACACCGTATATGACTGGCTCACTCAACAGGATAGTTATACCATGCATAGACCCGTGCACCGTGTCTTTCCACAACTGTATTACAATGTTACAAATATTGACGATGTCTGGGAGGCCGATCTCGTGGATCTACGTTCATTGAGTAGCTATAACGACAACGTCTCCTATCTGCTTATGGTAATTGACGTTGTCAGCAAATATGCCTGGGTCGAACCCCTGCAGGACAAAACTGTGCGCGAAGTAACAAAGGCATTTAAACGTATTCTCGGGCGTAACGATGGTCGTACCACCTGTTTCACTACAAACCGACCGTGGAAAAGAATTCCTCGGTGGTCAACTTCAAAAACTTCTCAAAGATGAAAACATACAATTCCGTGTTGCTCGTAATCCTGATGTAAAAGCCTCAATTGTCGAGCGTTTTAATCGCACTCTTAAGGAACGGATATGGCGCTACTTCACACATCGTAATACTCATCGTTACATCGATATACTACAACAATTGGTTTATGCGTACAATCATGCTGTACACTCGAGCATTAAAATGCAACCGGCCGCCGTAACGCTATATAATGCCGATACAGCGGTGCGCAATATGACAATTAACGCGATAAAGCGACGTGAAAAGAGACGTTTCACAACGTATAAATACAAACCCAGTGATTACGTTCGAATCAGTATAACTAAAGGCACCTTCGAAAAAGGTTACGAGAAAAATTGGAGTGAAGAAATTTTTCGTATCAAAAAAGTTTTACATAGACAGGGCTTGTATGTGTATGCGTTGTGCGATCTCGAAGACGAAACGATCGATGGTTTTTTTTACCCCGAAGAATTAACGAGCGTTCATGAGAAGCGTATGGAGAAGAATAAAGAATTCAAGATTGATCAAGTTTTACGGACAAAAGGACACGGTGCGAAAAAACAAATTTTCGTAAGTTGGGTGGGATATCCGGTAAAATTTAACTCGTGGATACCAGCGTCAAACGTTCACGGTCTCGAATAAACGAAATTTTGTCCAAACGATGCATGACGAGGATAATTTTTTTCTTGTTCTACCGAGCAACAGCAGTATGAAGTATTTTCCCGAAAATACAACAACACATTTTATAACTCAATTGCCTCGTGAAATATCGTTAAAGGGTCGCTGGGTTGTGGGCTTATCGGAAATTCATATACCCTATACAATGACGCATTTACAAGAAGCAGATACGATAATCGGCTGGATGGCTTGTGAGAATAAAGAAGTTACTACAAACCGAATACCTCGAGGTTTGTACAAAAATCACGAAGAAATTGTGGCAAATATCAATGATTTACCGGGGCTGCGAGAAGCAGGCATAAAAATTGTAAATGTTGAAAAGGCTAAAGGGTACGTTGCCCTCGAGTCTGAGGTAACAGAGTTGTGCCCTGAACCTCTAGGCTACCCTGGAGTATTACGAATGAGTGGTAAAATAGCACGTATATTGGGCTTTGAGAAACACGAAGAACTGCTGCTTGACCGAGAAACCCCAGGGGGTCTTTACCTGCAGCTTATGCGAGGCGTTCCACGCGTAGGACGAGTACCCGCGTGTATAAATAGAGCTCTGCCCGATCAGCTTTTTGTCTACAGCGATATTTGTGTACCGTATACAGTAGGTGATACACAGACAGCACTACTCAGGATTGTAAATTTAAATACAAAAAACTACACGTATGGTACAACGCAAGTAAAATGTTTCTCATCGTCAAATTACATAGGTTTACTCAACAATTGCTTCAGAACGATCGAGGTGGATATAAGAGATCATCTGGGTAATCCTATTGCATTCGAGTATGGAACGTTAACAATCACACTTCATTTCAAACGACTCAATTAGACAATATGTGTGCTCATTATACGACGTATTATGAGAATCAAATAGGTGGCGGAGGTGGTTATATAGGTAACGTGTTTGCGGATTCCCCGCATCAACGCGGTCACGGGATCGGTAGTTTTCTCGGTGGTCTATTTCGGAGTGTTTTACCACTGTTGACCAGAGGTGCTAAAGCTATAGGGAAAGAAGCCATTCGCACGGGTTTACACGTTATCGAGGATGTGAGCGGTCGCAAAATGCCATTCAAGGAGTTATTGCGTCGATGCGCAGCCGAATCTGGAGATAATTTACAACGAAAAGCCAATGAAAAAATCTCTCTTCTCATGAATGGATCAGGATATAATGCTGTGAGTACCGCTCGCATGATACAGTCGTTATCGGGACGCGTGCCTAAGAGGACGAGGAAAAGGCGTACTGGTATTTCGAAAAAATCGTTAGGAATAAAGAAGAAGAAGAAGAAGAAGAAGAAGAAAAAGTCTGCAAGACGTAGACGCATTGCAGCAAGGAAACATCGTGGTGTCGCAAAGAATAAAAAGAAAAGGATAACAAAGAGAAAGAGACGAGGTATCGAAAGTAGTAGACGCAAACGAGCAAAGACCAACGATATTTTTGGAGGTGTTTAACAATGTCGTTCTTACACTCACACTCCTCCGAGTGTATGAAGTCGGAGCTCGACTTATTCACCATACTTCCAACACAGACGGCTATAGAAGCATCACAATGGATACACTACAAGCCTGTGTCGTCCCTGACGGATGACGGGCCCCTGGAATTTGTCATACCTGGCCACGGTGAAGAATACCTGAACCTAGCTCATACAATGATTATTGTAAATGTTAGGGTTATTCCAACAGCTGAATCACAGTACAACGTAGCACCTGTTAATAACTTTCTGCATAGCCTTTTCAATCAGGTGGATGTATATTTTAACCAGAAACTCGTGGCACCGCCAAACAATGCATACCCCTACAGAGCATATATTGAGACGTTACTCAATTATGGACCGGCTGCTAAAAATTCTCACTTAACGACCGCGCTATGGTACGCTGACACGCCCGGTACGTTTGACAGTCTACCAGGGGCATCGAATAGCCCTAATATCGGTCTGAATAATCGTGAAAAGTACATAAAGAATGGTCGGACTTTAGATATGATTGGACATTTGCATCGCGATGTTTTTAGTCAGGATAAATTTCTGCTGAACGGTGTGGAAGTACGGTTACGGCTTGTATGCTCAAAAGACGATTTTTGTCTTATGGAGACTCCTACGGCCGGTGTGACACATAAACTACATATCACCGAGGCTACATTACTCGTCCGTCGAGCAAAAATCGCACCAGGCGTGCTGATAGCTCACGCCAAAATGCTTGCAAAAACAACCGCCAAGTATCCTATAACAAGGGTTGAGGTTAAAGCTTTTACGATCCATAGCGGTATCATTGGCGATACTCTGGATAACGTTATTCTAGGCCAATTACCTAAACGAATAATTCTTGGTTTTGTGAATAATCGAGCATTCAATGGCAGTACAACGTTAAATCCGTTTAACTTTAATAATCATTCGATAAATTTCCTCTCTCTGTATGTCGATGGTCAACAAATACCGAGCAAGCCTCTTTAACCGGTGTATTGATGGTAACGAAAAGTGGATAGACAGTTATCACACGCTCTTTAGCGGTACAGGTATACACTTTCAGAATGAAGGTCTAGATATTACCAGGAGCGACTATCCCAAAGGCTACTGTCTGTATGTCTTTGATTTGAGAGCGGACTTATCAGCAAGTTGCTTCGGTCACTGGAATCTCGTAAGATACGGTAGTGTAAGGATCGAAGTACGGTTTGCAACGGCTCTGATATCTACATTAAATTGTGTGGTATACGCCGAGTATGATAATGTAATAGAGATAGATTCCACACGCCAGGTCATTACAGATTTTAGTGCGTGAGGGGAGCGCCACACATGATGCTGTAATATTTAAACTCGTCTACGCAACCACACCTGGTATCAGTCTACATCAAACCCTCATAATGGACGTTATAGTGGATATTCAAGCGCTCTACGATGCAAACAACCGTTTTCTACCAAAGGAGATTGCTGTGACGACTCTTCAGGAAGAACATATGGTCATTGGCTTGTCGAACCACCATATGACTTTGGTGAACTACCAAGGAGTATACGCACGAGCAACAATAAACTAACGTGTTTTCATCATGGATTGGAATGGCTTGACGGTGATACACCGTTGAAAAAAATCTACACCAATCTACGCTTACTGTGTCGTTATGCCTTGCGTATTTACACAAGAGGCTTACAAAAAGCCGAGCTTTTACGTGACGTTCTGGGGCGCGAAATCATCAATCTGGAAGAATACGAGGGTCCATCGTTAAAAAATATGCCAATCAACAACGTTTACTGTATTCATCATGGTATTTCGAAAGAAGACGATGTAAAATGTGCTCCAAATAACGTGGCAAAAATACGTTTGTGACTCCTGTTTAAAGAGCTCGACGCGGTTAGTCACATTTATTCACAACCTGTCGATAAAACAACACCTATTAAAAATCAACAAAGCCAACCGAACAACGAGACATCAAATGAGGAAAATACTCGAGATATATCACAAAGCGTAGAGTATATATTCAACGATATTACACTATCGTGCAACAGTGATGAGTCGGCGCTGCGAGGAGGAACTGTACCGGCTAACGATGAAATAACTGTACTGTTCCGAGGCAGAGAAAAACAAGTAATCTTACCGAGTGCTAAACAACCATCACCGCCCCCACGTAACGAACACCTGCCGGAGCAACCACCAACGCGCAACAATCATTATCATCACCAGAGACAGCGTCAATCACACTCTAAGCGTCACCACCAGTTGTGTAAACAGCATGAACAGCCTACAGATATTAGACGCTCTACAACGAATATCTGCTCAGACGAAAGGAGTATTTCCGGCCGATCGCATCCCGAGTCGCTGGCCTAGACCCGCAGCATTGGTTCTAAACACAAACGAGCATAATCTACCTGGGCGACACTGGGTTGCCACTTACGTTGATAACAATGGACATGGAATCTTTTTCGATAGTTATGGATTGCCCCCACTCATTAACCAACACCATAACCGTCTACGCAGAAACTGTCGAAGCTACGAGTGGAACACGCAGCCCCTTCAATCACTTAAGTCTAAAGTATGCGGTGAATACTGTAATATGTTTCTTGATTGTATGGCTCGTGGTTATACTCTGGATAATTTTCATAAGAATTTTACGACTGACAGAGTGAAGAACGATCGCATAGCTGCACAATACTACAAACGCGTAAAATGATTAAATCGCAGAAAGAAACGTGTGTAAAATGTAAAACACAATAATATTAAGGGCTACGGCTGTAATAAACACACATGTATACAAACTTGTACAGACCGATTTGGATGCTACTTGTGAATTACTATGAATAAATTCGAAACTTTGAATTTCCTGTCTTATTATTCGAAAGTACTCCCACCATACACATTTTCATATTTAACTATGCTGGCCATTGACGCGAGATGTATATATCTAATGGTAACAGCTGTGAAAAAAACTTAGTTGAAAAAGAAACGTCGTTGTGAAAGTATCTTTGCCTCTCTTTCCAACCACAATGGATGCTATTGACAGTATACTCGTGATCGACTGCTGCAAGGATCCCCGAGACTTCACCAAAGCTGAGCTCGCGTACATACCGAAACCACTGCTGCTGAAACATTGGGGCGAAAAAATAGAAATTCTGTATGACAAACTACCGGAACATCTGAAGGTTGACCGTGAGGTCTCCTCACACATGCCATGCTATAAACATCTCATCAAACCGGGTACAAAAACACAAATTGACGGTCGACCACCAGCTCGCCGTGATTGCCACGGATGCCATTGAAAATTACGGATGAACAATACATGTTTGTTGGACGAGAATGGTAAAATAAAACAGTTTTTTATGAAACTAAAAATAACGAGTATTTTCATTTACCGTTGTTGTAAATAGTCGTTTAAATTATTAAATTTTTTTATTAACAAAAATTTAAAAAAAAAGCTACGTGAAGGGGTCTCGGTTATCGACGACTGGGGGGAAACCGGTTGATGGTGGGGTGCAGAATATTATTTACCGCGAGACCCAATCTTCTTATCTTCCGTAAGTCCCAAATTAGCTGTAGCGATGGTCGGCTACATACCGACGGTTGACAACCGATCCGCTTTACCGATCACCGATACATTTTCTGCTAGACCGACTGTCAATATTCAATCCTCTTTACCACCAGTCGGTAACACGATCACCGATAGTATATGACGCATCGGTAATTAATTTTCTGCTGGACCGACTACCGACATTCAATCTTCTTTATCGACGATCGGTAACACGATTACCGATAGTATATGGCGTATCAGTAATTTTCTGTCTCACCGACTCCCGACATCCAATCTTTTTTACCATCAGTCGGTAACACATTTACCGACATTAGATGGCGCATCGGCAATTAAGTACGGGTAAAAATCCGGCAGATGGCGCTGCGACGCTGCACCAATCAGAACACCAGGATAGGTGGACTGGGGGTGGGGACTGGTGGGGACCAATCAGGGATGGGGGCAAGGGTAGTGGGTGATGGTGGGGGTTGTGGGGACCAATCAGGAACGGAGGTGGGGTAGTGGGGGTAGACACGCCCCCTGGAACAACCAATGAGGAAGCAGCAGGGGAGGGATAGTAGTGAGGAGGGGGCGGGGCTCGTCTAGACACGCCCCTGGCGCCAGACGGCCACGCCCTGTCTTTCTATAACGGGCCCCATCTACTATCATTAGTGCAAGAGAGTATGCGTGGTAGCCTGTTAAGCATGTGTACAAGAGAGACGACAGAAAAGGCGCGAGCCAGGATATTCTTTTTGTGTGTGTCACATCGATACATCGCCACGCAGTCCTTAGGCGGAAGTTGAAACTACTTTGTCTCTGCCAAATCTTAACATAAGCCCTGTGCTTCCATGTAAATCTATGTTCGCTGATTAAGGGATCATCTCAGTGTGAAATTTAAAAAAAATAGTTTTTTTTATTATCGGATAGTATACACGGTTACAAACATGCTGTTAAATTTTTTAATCGAAATTCGAATTATTTTCGCCACTACAGCATTTCTTAGAGAAAGGGAACATAGCGTCACATCTGCCGCGTCCGTCTGGTCGTTCAACCGTTATTCCTTTTGTTGTGCTCCTACCTGCGCGTGACCTTGTATCGGTATTCAGTTCTTTAAATTCGTTGAAGATATAGGACTGGTTCGTTGGGAAGCCAAGCATTTCAGTTTATTTTCGGCATTCACTATGGATGGACCTCCGAGAAAAACACCGAAAAAACCTCCGTCTCAAGATAGAAAAGGCTCAAGGAGCACACATCCGCGATACGAAAAAAAAAGAAAAAAATCCGGGGGATTTAAAGGAACGAATCGGCATGTTATCGAGAGTGATACAACGTTTGCAAGCACATCGGCGGCGAAAATATCGAGGAAGAGTCCGGAGTTCGATGTAAAAATCGACCAAACATTCAGTTATGTTTTGGTAGAATTTTTCTTGCTGTTCGGCGCTCTGCAAGAGTTATTGAAGTGTAAAAAGTGCAACAGCGACGTCAAATTTTATAAAAAGTCGATTCGCAATTTGGGCTTCAAGATTTGTCTTGAGTGTTCGTGTTCGGATCCGGCTGAGATCAATTCTTGTCCGCTAATAAACAACGCGTACGAAATAAACCGCCGTTTCTGTTTCGTTATGCGAATGCTCGGCATCGGCATACATGCAATTAGAAATTTTGTCGCTTTGATGGATCTGACTTTCACTTTCAATAGCACCACGTATTATGGCATACTGAAAACGCTGCACATTGTTGTGAAAACAATATACGAGGCCGTCATCCGCAAAGCAGCCGACGAAGAAAAGGAAAAATCTTTGGAAGCCGAAAATCGCGCGAATGTGCTAACAGTTTCTGGTGACGGATCTTGGTCGAAGCGCGGTTTTACTTCGCGCATAGGTATTGTGTCTGTGATCGGAAAATACACGAATAAAATTCTAGACGTTGCAGTGAAATCAACCTTTTGCAAAGCTTGTTTGTTTTGGAAAGGAAAAGAGAACACTGTCGAGTACGAGACATGGTTTGTGACGCACGGATCGGATTGTAACATCAACCACGAAGGCAGCGCGGGAAAAATGGAAGTTGACGGTATCGTCGAAATTTTCAAGCGATCTGAGGAAGTACATAGTGCAAAATACGGGTTTTATATAGGGGACAGCGACACAAAAACTTTAAAAATGTTGTTAGAAGCTAAACCTTATGGTGACGATTTTATCGTAAAAAAAAAGGAATGTGTTTTACTCGTTCCGAAACACATTTTCTGCGGAAAACAAACTGTGGAAATTGCTACATATTGTGCAGCTTGCACCTTTAATGAAGGATACGATGCTATTCTTAAAATCATGGAGGCAATGGGTTGCACCACAGGACCGATAGCGGCTGACTTCGCTGCGAAGTACAAGGCAGAGCGCATCGCAACCGCGGAACGGCGAAGCTCTTTGGACAGTAAAGAGGCAAGAACAGCTCGTCGACAAGAAATGTCCGCCGAAAATGAGGAGTTCGAAGAAGCCGAAGGGATATTGTATGGACCTGGCATCGCCGATTGATCGTAAGTGAATTATTTATCTGAAAATTCCTGATCTCAAAGTTTAAGCGCGTTTTTCTCGGAATGGTGTTTTTCAAAACGGTGTCCGCTGCCGAGAGAAGAGTTTTCAAGCTATCGATTTCAAAGTTTTACAGAACATTCTTGTCATTCTCTATCGTCCTATGAAAGCTTTTTTTTTTTTTCAAACTTCCTTTTTTTTCTCGAAAAACTGTCGAAAAAAAAGGCCAAATTCACTACTTTTTGTTCAAATCGCCGCCATTTTGTCCAAAAAAAATTTTTTTTTAAAGCCTCCATAGGACGATAGCGGCTTTCCTACAGATTAATAATCTTTTTGAAATTTTTGTTTCAGATCAAAATTGAGCCCGGAAAAGTGGACACCGATTAGGACTCTTTTTTTTTACATTTTTGATAATTAATAACAATAATAAAAAACTAAAAAATCACCGCAACAAAAATCATTTTGTATTCTTCATCGCTGCTTTAATTTATTTTAAAAAACCCAGACCGATTAGGATACCCTAACCATGAAAAAAAAAATCGCGAACATCAGTGATTTTTCGGGCGGTCACACTGAGATGATCCCTTAACTGAGGAAAGTTTTTTATCCTTTCAAGGTTTTGAGCAACACTGACTAAATTACTCAAATGATGACCAAACGACTCACCTACTTCGCGATTCATGTTTCGACAAGGAGAAATACTCTGCCAATATTATTCCTTCTTCTTCGCTGATATATGTAACAGAATTCCACATACAGGGTGTCCGCCGGGAAGGTATACTACTTTGTTTTGCCGCCATTTTGGTAAACGTTAGTCTTGACAGTTCATATTTGGCAGTCGTGAAGTAGACACGTGGCAAATTTATTATGAAAAAATATTCGATAAACCAACGTGTTTTAATCGTTAAAACATTTTATCAAAATCAATCATCGATTACTGTGACGATGAGAAAGTTACGTGAAATTTTTGGGAGAAACAACGTGCCAACAAAACGCACTATTTATCGTGTAGTGAATGATTTCGAAGAAAGAGGGTCTGTAAGTGATAGGCCCAAGCATGGGCCACAACGTACTGCAAGATCGGCTGAAAACATTACTGCTGCTCAAGAAAGTGTTCAAAACAATCCATCAACCTCAATTCGACGCCGTGCTCAGGAGCTTGGTCTTCAAAGAACAAGTTTGGCCACAATTTTGCACAAGGATTTGCATTTGTTTCCATTTAAGATTCAGTTGACACAAGAGCTTCTTCCACAAGACCATTTACACCGCCGTACATATGCCAATAGGATGTTACAGCTCGCCCATGACAACCCCGATTTTCATGAAAAAATCATAATGAGTGACGAGGCACATTTTCATTTAAATGGATATGTGAATAAACAGAATAGTCGGTTCTGGGCAATGGAAAACTCTCAAATTATTCATCAGTCACCTTTACATCTATTAAAAGTGACAGTCTGGTGTGCAATTTGGTCAGGAGGAATCATTGGACCTTACTTCTTTGAAAATCAAAACGGCGTAACGGTAACTGTGAATGGGGAGCGATATCGTGATATGATTGAAAACTTTTTAACGCCACAACTGCATGCTTTGGGCTTGATTAACATGTGGTATCAACAAGACGGTGCCACATCGCATACAGCCAGGATTACAATGGAATTACTGCGAGACCTCCTTCCACAACAAGTTATTTAAAAAAATGGTGATGTTGATTGGCCTCCACGGTCGCCTGATTTGACTGCTCCGGACTTCTTTTTGTGGGGATATCTAAAAAGCAAGGCTTATGCAAACAAACCAGAAACGCTTGAGCAACTCAAACAAAATATTCGCGATGAAATTAATGAAATATCGCGTGAAATGTGTGAGAATGTAATGAAAAATGTGCTCAAAAGGGCTCGCATTTGTGAGGCTAACAGAGGCGGACATTTATCTGATATTGTATTCCATACATAATTGCCGACATTAAATAAAACATTTATCAATATAAGATCCATTCTCTTTCATTTAATCAAAAATTATAAACAAACAAAGTAGTATACCTTCCCGGCGGACACCCTGTATATGTAACTGGATTCCAAAAATACATTAGCAAAATTAAACCTGATAACACTTAATAGATACTTATGGGTATTATCTTTTTATGACCACAGGCACTGACCTTCTCCGTAGGCGTCTCTGCAACTCGAGCATTCTCTTGTAGTAATTGTTACAGTTGTAGTACACAAGTGTAATTCTTTATATCCGTTCAGGGCATGCTGAAATGTGTTTTTCGCGTAAGTAACGCAGTCACATCGCCGACACGTAAGATGAAAAGTGTGATATTTCATTATTTATTGTGATCCGCAAATACCATGAATAAATAAATCGAACATGTAAAGAAAAAAAAGCTACTAGAATAATATGCAATCCAGACGTACAAGGACGAGGTACGAAAGCCTGACCAGTTCTCGGTAAGCACGAAGCAACTACCGCATTTCGCGTCGCAACGCAGCAGGTATAGGGTAGAGATTGTAGAGAATCTAGAGATGGGCGATGTTCATTCGATGTTCAGAAAATCGATGTTTTTCTACGATGCATTGATTTTTTTGAACCGATATTTTGAGATTTCGATTCATCGAACTTAAATCGATTACTAAGGAAAATAATCGATGTTTCTTGCATACTTACACAGATATGCTGCTTCTCTTTCACTCCGCCGTGAGCGCCATGCTAGCCTATCTCTTTCGCACTCATGATGAAGTACCTCCCCTTAAAGCGAGGCGAAACCTACTCAGTGGGTAACTAAAACTGTAAACAATAGCATTTCACTTAACTGGTGTGTGAGAGAGACAGCTATATAACATACTACCAGCGCCTCTTGCAGAATTCAGGTGAGGCGAAACTATACTAGTTCTATCTCGTTCGTACTCATGCATATTCGCCATATCTTCATACAGCTGAGCCATCGGCCATGTCTCGTGGATTTATTTTTCAAGTTTATCAACAATAGTTGCTGTGCACGGAAAGGTACTTTTTCGTTTCTAAATCGCAATCAGAATGGGTTTACTGTGTGTGTTTTTGTGCTGGCTTGGAGGTGACAAGAGGCGTTTTTTCATTTTGTGCCTTAAACATTTTATAAGTAATTTTTTCAATACAGGTAACTGCGGATAATTAATCTGTAATTTTTTTTTCTATTTTAAAAACTCTACGTTTGTCACCCAAAAGGTTCACGTTTTTGCAGTCTATTGATTAAATTTCATTTTATTCTGTTCAGTGTAGAACGAGTAGGTGTGTTCCGGGAATTAGATGCGTGGTGTGGAGGTTTCGCCTCGCCTTGAGATAATGCGGTACACTGACTGCGCCGCCATGAGCGCTGATAAGATACCACCATTAGCAATCGTAAATGAGTGCGAAAGAACGACAGAAAAGCCCATGACACAATGGAAAGGAACAGGGAATAGGAATAGGGAATAACACAGGCAACAGGAATAACTAAATACCAACTTACGAGAAACTGTGTATCAATGCACAATGGAATACGGAATAGGCAATAGGAACAGAATTTCCGACGCGTTGGATTTCTGTTCCCTATCGCCTGTTCCTGACCAATCACAGTGACAGTTTTATGTTTTGGCGGGCACATGGGTTCAAGAAATGTGGAGGTTATATGTATTCGTTTATATTTGCTATTTTGAAGTGCTAACGTTATGTCGCAATTTTATTTTCTTCATCCATTGAAAGAATGCCTATAACAGAAATGTGAATAAGTATTACCATCGATATGGCAAATACAAATGCATAATAATGAATAAATATACTTACTATGTTATAATTTTTAACTGTATTCAGTTTATGCATTTATGTTTTGCAGTAGGAAAATCACATACAATACACACGTACTATTTGTAAATCGAATTTAATAGGTTAGTTCGTTCAACAGAAGCAGAGAAGCAAATGATTGACGACACTCTTGTTGCAAAGGTCTCATTGTGTATTAGCATTACATAGATTTCTATTCCGTATTCCTGTTCCCTGTTCCTATTCCCTGTTCCTTTCCATTGTGTGATGTGCTAAAGCAGGGGTCTCCAAACTTTCTAGCCTTAGGGCCATACTGATTACTCCAGTAAGTTCCGAGGGCCAAAACCATATTATCATTGTTACCGGTGGTAAAAAGTGAAATAGTTCACTGATGAAAAAAAAAGTCCGAAAAAGTACGCAACGTTTAAAAAAGGCTGCAAATCGGACTAAAGTCCGCAAAACGGCAACACTGCATATTATTAATTTTCCTGTCATTATCTGTAATTTCTAGATTAGTCGTAGAGTACGAGCCATGAGGAGTAACGTGACACGACATCTGGTGGACACAAGCGGAAATAGGTAGTACCTTCTATCGCTAACAGATGGCGCTAATAGCACGTACAGAATAATCTCGTTGGTTCGAGAAAGTTCTGGTGTCTTGCACTCACTTCTAGATGGCAGTAATTGGAATATAAAAGAAGGCTAGTGGCGCAACGACAAGTCAGTTCCTATGACACTGTTGTGAAATAAAATAGTGCGTACCTCCTTAAAACGTGTTTGTGCGTGTTTAAGTTTAAGACATCTTTGTAACAGTATTTTGATTTGAATTGTTGCTTTTGTGTGTGTTTTAGTAGTATGGAAAAGAAGCGAAAAATTGATAGTGAATGCAGAAAATTCAAAGATCAGTGGAACATTCAGTATTTCGTAATTGAGTCCAGTAACAAGGCGCTATGTTTGATTTGCAATGAAAGCATAGCCGTTCTCAAGGAATATAACATTAAACGTCATTATGAAACAAAGCATTTTCAAAATTATTCAAAATATACAGGAAGTTTGCGGACAGAAAAATTCGAAGCTATGAAGCGCCGATTGAAATCGCAGCAATCTTCATTTACAAAACTCAAAACTGAACAAGAGGCTGCAACTCGTGCCAGCTTTCGTGTGGCTCTTGAAATTGCAAAACGTGGAAAACCATTCACCGATGGAGAAATGATCAAAGAATGCATAATTGCAGTAGCCGAAGAAATGTGCCCTGAAAAGGTAAATTTATTAAAAACTGTCAGTATGTCAGCAAACACTGTGGCTCGAAGGGTAGAAAACATCGCTGAAAATATATCCTCTCAACTGTTCGACAAAAATGGACATGTTGAGTGGTTTTCTTTGGCCTTGGATGAGTCAACGGATGTGTCAGATACTGCTCAGGTGTTGATTTATATTCGAGGAGTAGATAAAAGCTATGAAGTGCATGAAGAACTTCTTGATATGTATAGTATTCATGGCACAACTACTGGTACAGATATTTTTGAAGGAGTTGAAATGGCCATTAATCACAAGAACCTTCGATGGAAAAACTTGAAATGTATTACAACTGATGGAGGCAAAAACATGAGTGGGAAAGATAAAGGAGTGGTCGCTCTTGTGTCAAAGGCTGTAGAAAATGACGGTGGTTCAAAACCATTAGTCTTACATTGTATCATTCATCAACAGTCTTTGTGCGGAAAATGTTTGTATATGTCTGAAGTTCTGAAACCAGTCATATCAACTGTTAATTTTATCAGATATTTTGGGCTGAATCACCGACAATTCCGACAATTTATTGAAGAGATTGGAGAAAATGACTTACCTTATCATACTGCCGTACGTTGGCTTAGTTGTGGGAAAGTCCTTCAGCGCTTTTTTGAACTTCGAGCAGTGATCGAAATTTTTTTGAATGAAAAGCATCGCCCTCTTACTGAATTACAAAACAACGCATGGCTGTGGAAGTTAGCATTCTATGTTGATTTGACAAAACATGTGAACGAACTGAATTTGAGATTGCAAGGAGAAAACCAGCATCTTCCTGATTTATACACTATGTTGGTATTGATATAGAAACTCGTTCCCCTTTATTGATAACGCAAACTTTATTTCAGATTGAGTACAAAGATTGAATTGTTTGTTAGTTCCCTTTCCGTTGTCAAGTGAAAATTAAAAAAATGAAACACGACCCCCACCGTTACTGCTCAGCCGTGGTCGAGCGCGGCGGTCGAGCGGAGCTAATGCCTTTGCGACTCGATGTCAGCGCGGGTAAGTCGAACCTCTTCCAACATCCCGCCCACCAAATTAGCTTTGCTAATTTCCTCATCGTTCGTCGCAGATACCGGCAACTTACATAATTTAGATATCGCTCGCTTAACTTTGCCACTGTCGGTCCAGACCGTAACTACTCGCACGAGCTCATCGTTTCCTGGATGTAGTTCCAATACACGTCCCAGCTTCCATCTCAATGGCGGAAGATTTTCGTCGCGGAGCAAAACTAAGTCTCCAATCTTGAGATTAGCTTGTTCGCGTTTCCATTTAGTGCGCCCCTGCAAACTGGTGAGGTATTCTGCCGCCCACCGTTTCCAAAAATCTTGTACAACTCGTTGTACCAGCCTCCAGCGATCCAATCGATTCAATCCAACGTCCGTTACATCGGTGTCCGGGAGACTAGTGAGAGGCCCCCTCACCAGGAAATGTGCTGGCGTGAGGGGCAGCAAATCTAATGAGTCTGAAGTCAAAGCGGTCAATGGCCTAGAGTTGAGGCAAGCCTCTATTTGTATCAATGCGGTAGACAGTTCTTCGAACGTAAACAACGCATTTCCCATTACGCGCTTCAAGTGGAATTTGCAGGATTTTACCCCTGCCTCCCAAAGCCCGCCCATGTGAGGCGAGCTGGGTGGAAGGAATTTCCAATCAATTCCCTCATTGGCGAGAGCTTCGCCGACATGTCCCTGAGCTTCTGTGTTGGCAAATTGAAGAATTTCTCGCAATTCATTTTTTGCACCGACGAAATTCGTCGCGTTATCGCTGTACAACCGTTGCGGGTGCCCTCGTCGGCCTGTAAATCGGCGTAATGTCGCGAGGAAAGCTGCGGAGATGAGTTCATTGACAGCCTCCAAATGAATGGCTTTCGTTGCGAAGCAAACGAACAACGCCACATAAGATTTGTTCGTTTTCCGTCCTCGTCCCTTGTTGATGAGTGTGATGATGGGCCCAGCGAAATCGACACCAGTGATCGCGAATGGCCGACTGGGATGCACTCTGTCGCTCGGCAAAGGTCCCATTAATTGCGACAATCCACGGGGATTATTTTTGGCGCAACATATGCATTCGTGACAAACTTGTTTTGCCAAGTCGCGTCCCTTGAGAGGCCAGTAGCGCTCCTTTATCGACGATAGTAAGAGTTGTTGACCAGCGTGTAATAGACGACGATGTTCTCTTTCGAATATCAATTTTGAAAATCGGTCTCCGGCTGGCAAGATTATGGGGTGCTTACGTTCGAATGACCACGACGAATACTGCAGTCTACCTCCCACCCTGAGAACTCCTCGATCATCCAAGAATGGATGCAATTGCAGAATTTTGCTAGTCGCCTTTAAACCGCGTTTGCTCTTTAGCTCGGCGATTTCTTCGCGAAATCCCGTGTCCTGTACGTGTCGCACAAGCTGAATATGCGCTTCTCGTAGCTCGGCGACCGATAGGCGCGATAACACGCGCTCCTCAAGAGTCCTGCTGGCATTAAATTTAAATCGCAAACAGTAAGCTAATACGCGTTCGATTTTTGTTAAAGCGGACTGGTTGGCGATTAATTTTCCTAAAAGCGAGTCATCATTGTTGGCGAGAACGCATACTTGATTATTTTTACGCTCTTCTTCTTGACTCTCTTCAATGGTTTCGGACGATGGCTCCACCTCTTGAAGCTTGTTTTGAGTCGTCGCTGCTCTTTCCAGCAGCCACTGTGGACCTGACTACCATAGTTCTGAATTCTTAAGTTGCAGTGGCGTTGCGCCACGGGAGATTAGATCGGCGGGATTTTCTGTGCCTCGTACGTGGTTCCAATATTTGGCAGGCAACCTTTCTACTATCTCGCTCACTCGATTCGCTACGAATGGCTTCCATCGCGATACATCGCCACGAATCCAACATAGTGCCACTTGAGAGTCCGACCAGGCTTGGATGCCGTCAATTTGCACACGTAATTCACATCGAACTTTGGTGATAAGCTGCGAGAGTAAGACTGCGCTGCAGAGCTCCAACCGCGGGATAGTCATAGGCTTGATTGGCGCCACTCGTGACTTGGAACACAATATTCTTGACGTGAAGTTGCCCCAGTCATCTATTGCTTGGATATAAATGCACGCCCCGTACGCAACCTCAGATGCGTCGCAAAATCCTTGCATATATATTTTCGTTGCGTGTTGGACCGGAATTACGCGTCTCGGGATGGAAAGCATTTCCACCTCGTTCAGCTTTTGCCGGAACTCGTTCCACTTCTCTATGAGAGTCGCTGGTAGAGGCTCATCCCAACTTAACTCCGATCGCCAAGCTTCCTGCATGATTAACTTCGCTGCTGTGATTATCGGGCCAATCAAACCCAGCGGGTCGAAGAACTTGCTGATGGCCGATAATACTTCGCGCTTAGTCGTCGCAGCCTTTGTCCGCTGGACGCAGAATTGAAATTGATCGTCAATCGGCCTCCAGTTTAGCCCAAGCGTGCCGATGGAGTCGTGGGTCTCGATGCTGAGCTTAGACCTGTCTTCCCTCAATTGCGAGGGTATTCGCTCTAGTGTCTCGGGGCGGCTGGAAACCCATTTGTGAGCTTCAAAACCACCGGCACCAAGCACTGCGGTTAGCTGCTCTTGCAATGTCGCAGCACTCTTGACGTCGTCCGCGCATCTTGGCAGCAAGATGTCATCTACGTAAGCTTGATCGAGTATGACTCGTGACGCCGTCGGAAATTCATCCCTTGCCTCCTCTGCTAACTTGCGAATGCATCTGATTGCTAAATAGGCTGAGCTCGCTTCGCCGTAAGTTACGGTATTCAGTCGAAAATCTTGTACCGGCTCGTTGGTGGAAAACCGCCACAGTATCCTCTGGCAATCTCTATCGTCCGGATGTACCAGCACTTGACGATACATTTTCCTGATATCTCCGGTTAACGCGACATTGTAGAACCGGAAACGAACGACCACTTCGTGTAAACTTCCTTGTATCGTGGGTCCAACGCGGAGAATATCATTGAGCGATTTTCCCGAGCGAGTCTTGCTTGACGCGTCGAAAACTGCGCGGAGTTTTGTACTGGTGCTGGATTCCTTAATTACGCCGTGGTGTGGCAAGTAAACTATTGGACGATCGCGATTTCTAATTTCATCGGTCGCTGGCGACATGTGTCCGCTCTCGAGATAGTCCCTCATAAATTCAACGTATCTGTCGCGCAATATTTTATTACCCTTGAATCGGCGCTCTAATTGAGCCAATCTTTTGCTCGCGCCCTCTCGAGACTCGCCTAATGTTTTCGGATCTTCGAGAAACGGAAGTCGTACTACGAAGCGCCCATTGTCGTCGCGCGTAGTGGTCTGCTCGAAGAACTCCTCGCTCTCACGCGCCTCCTCCGAAGGAGCTTGACGTTGGTCCGATTGACCATTTTCAATTTCCCAGAATCTCTTCAAGGTTCGATTTAGTGTCTCGCATTGTTCCGATGAGCAAGTTAGCGTAGCTATTGTTTCGCGATGACAAAGCAATGTCGATTGCGGCATGCGTTCGATAGGTCCAGCGACTATCCAACCGAGCTTAGTGTTCTGTAATATTGGCAGTTTCTTCCCGAGTTCGATTCTTTCCGACTCGAGTAAGGCAAAGAACAACTCTGCTCCAATGAGCATGTCAATCGCGCCTCTTTTGTAGAATTCTAAATCCGCGAGCTTTATATTCGACGGGATTTTAAGCGCGTTATGGTCTATCTCGACTGACGGTCAATTTTTTGTGATTTTTGGCACGACAAAACTGTGAACTACTGCCCCAAAATCTGAAACTCTAGACTGTAACACGACCTCGCAACTTTCACTTATGACGCTTTCTATTTCGCTCAGTCCCGTGACGACTTCAGAAGTTCGCTCGCGTTTCAAGCCTAGCCTGACACACGCCGAGAGTGTAATAAAATGCGCTTCGCTGGCGCTATCGAGAAGTATACGAATTGGCGTGAATGCTCCCTTGTTTCGCCTTGCGTTGACGATTGCAGTGGCCATTAGCACGTGTCTGCTAGTAGGCCGATTCGCCGCGTGGTGGACCACTAAGTTGTTGGTCGTAGCGTCACTCGATATGTGAGCTCTCGGCTCGCTGCGGCCCTCTTTCCTCGGGTTGCTTTCATCTGTGGAACGATGGCACAGTGTATTGTGCCTTCCTGAGCACTCTCGGCAAGATCCCATCTTGCAGGTCTTCACAAAATGGTCATTGCGGAGACAGTTGAGACACAGTTTCAATCTACGGACCTCCTTGACTCGTTCATCGATCGACATCTCCAAGAATTTTTCGCAGTGATACAGAAAGTGATCACCGCGACAAAGATAGCATTTTCCTGCGTCGGCCGAAGTAGTCAGCGCTGTAGGTCTCTCCTCCGTATAATTTTGGTGACTGCGTGTCTTTGACTTCTGCTTGTCTGATTCGCCTTTCTTCGAAACCTCCCTTTCTTTGGTTCTTGCTTCAATTCGTTCCAATATTTGGCACCTGGTTTCTAAAAAGTCTGTTAGCGTGTCAAGGGTTACCTCTTCAGTCTTGCCCTCTTGCTCCCACGCACGTAAAGTAGTCGTATCGAGTTTCGTTTCAATCATGGACTATAAGTTCAGCCCATGAGTCCGTTGGTGATTCCAATGATTTTAGAACGCGCACGTGCTTTAACGTATAGTCGATGAGGCTGCGAATCTCAGCTGCTGATTCCTTGTCAATTCTCGGCATTGTAAACAGACACTCGATATGTTTCTTCTTAATCGCTCTTGGATCATCGAATCGTTTCTTGAGTAACTCCCACGCTACATCGTAGTTTTCCTCGGTAAGATCGATCGATTCGATAATTTTTGCCGCGACGCCAGACAACGCCATCACCAAATATTGAAACTTTTGAACCCTCGGGATTCTTTCGTTCGTGTGAATTATGGAGTTCCATGTTTCGAAGAATCGTCTCCACTCTTCGGATCGTCCGCTAAACTTCGGAAGATCGCCCATTGGCAATCTTATACGCGACTCTTGATTGTTTGAGCCGCCTGCCTCGACGAATTGCCGCATCAATGCTGTCTGCTGCTCGAGCAGCCTCGTTACCGCGTCACTATTGTCACTGGACGATTGCGACGCGCCATCTTGCGTTTCCGGTTCCCTGTTTCTTCCGCTTAACTGTTGCAGAAACTCACTTTGCTGCTGCAGTACGCGTTGCAACGTTTCGTCACTTGCTGACGACGGCTGTACGTCTGGTCGCTGTGCCGGCAGCCTGTTTGACCATTGTTTTAACCTTATTTTCAGATCGAAATACCTGTCCTCGAATTCCGTTTCCTCCGTCGAATCTGCAACAGTCGGTCTCGCTGCCTCTTCTGGACCCGAGACGACGATTGCCAGCTGGATTTTCTCGAATTCGCTTTGAATGTCTTCCAACCTTACTAGATAGACTTCTGTTGCTTCTCGACTCATTTCGTTTTCTGATGCTTGCTCGATTTTTGCCTCGAGCCTCGTCAATTTTGCCTTCACGTTCCCGCGCTGCTTGCGAAGGTTTGTGATGTTCGCCATTTTTTCTAGGAACGATGTTTCCCTCGACGCCTTTTTCTTGTAGTTTATAGTGGACTGTATCACAACCGTTGATTACTAACGTTCTTGAATCCGGCTCGTTGGACCATTTGTTGGTATTGATATAGAAACTCGTTCCCCTTTATTGATAACGCAAACTTTATTTCAGATTGAGTACGAAGATTGAATTGTTTGTTAGTTCCCTTTCCGTTGTCAAGTGAAAATTAAAAAAATGAAACACGACCCCCACCGTTACTGCTCAGCCGTGGTCGAGCGCGGCGGTCGAGCGGAGCTAATGCCTTTGCGACTCGATGTCAGCGCGGGTAAGTCGAACCTCTTCCAACACACTAATATCAAATCATTCCGGAAGAAATTGATACTGTTTCAATCACAACTACGAAGTAAATGTTTTTCACATTTTAAAACATGTGAAATATTCAGCCACACCACTGAGACTGAGTTTCCTATCGATTTTGCAATCGAAACTTTGAGTGCTTTGAAAATAAATTTTGATACTCGTTTCTCGGACTTTGATGCCATTGCGAATCAAATTAAGATTTTTCAGAATCCTTTTGATACTGACATTGAAACCCTAGCCCCGGAACTTCAAATGGAAATGATTGATCTACAGTGCAGTGATATAATTAAGAACAAATATCGAAACTCATCTTTGTTGGAATTTTATAAGAGTCTTCCACTGACACAATTTGATAATTTGCATAAATTTGCTCGTGGGCTGTTTTCTGTTTTTGGTATTACTTATTTGTGTGAGAAGACCTTCTCCAAAATAAAGTACACAAAAAATGTTTACAGATCTAAATTAACTGATGAGCATCTTAAATCTCTTTTAATAATTGGTACAAGTTAAATTAGTCCACAACTACAAACTATTGTCAGTGGAAAATCTCAATTACATAAATCTCATTAGTATTTCATATGTCATTATGCTTGTTATAAGTTATGTTTTTATGTAAAATGTATAAAATGTTAGTTGGATTCATTTCAATAATTTGTTAGTTATTATATACTGAAGTTAAATTTTATGCATATTATACATGTCTTTACTCATTACAATTCTGTGTTTCTTTATCCAACTTATCACAAAAACAATAACAATAAGCCTACAACAATGTTATGAGTAGTTAGCCCATGACCATATCAATGTAGATGTCATATTAATAATTATTCAACATAAAATTAGAATACTTCAGTAAACTAAATTTAATTTGCTATAAAAAATATGTTCTCTAAAAGGAGTTTTCAAGTATGCTAGCTCTCCGCGGGCCGGACAAAATCTGTCCGCGGGCCGAATGTGGCCCTCGGGCCGTAGTTTGGAGACCCCTGTGCTAAAGGATTACACATCACGTTAAAGCGCGTTGGTGGAACCGGTCTTAACTCGTTGTTTATTGACAAGCTACCTAAGTCGGAAGTGTCATTTCTACTTAATATCGACAATACATACTGAAATATATTATATTCATCATAACGTCTCTTGGATTATTAATTACAAAAGACCGAGCATGAAATTACGTTCAATAAATCGTCATGCTAATAAATTTTTGCCAAAAGCGTTTAAAACCAGCTGTGTCCTGCAGTACCGTTAGCAACGATGGTTACGAAGTTACGAATTTAATCAGTGATTCGGACAAAGGATTTCTTGCTTACTCCTGTATCAAACCTCCGATATACATTGACTTTACTTTCATATGCAATATACAGGTTAGTCATGTGCTGATATGGCCGAGTGTAGGTGCACAGAAATCATCTGGATTTCAACTTTACATAAAATCTGGCGAGGAATCCTCCAAGTACAGAAGAATTTCAACAGGCTTCCTCAATTCTACACATTCTGGTATATTATTCTACAGAAGGGACATAGCTGCGAATAGTTGTAGTGCACATATGAACTTCCTGCAATGCTACATGCAAGTCTCAAATATTTACATTGTCAATAATGTCAGAAACTTACGAATATGTATTGTCAGAACTGAAAATTCTGTACCTGCAATTGGACGCATTCAAGTTTGGGGCAGAGTTTCTCAATCTTGCTCTAAAGAGACAGCGGTTATTGTTCACAACTTATGGCACAGCAACAGGGTGCTGGAACCAAAGATTGAGATGGAAACTGTTCAGACTAGTTCTGAGAATCTTACTGATAAGAGTAGGTGGGTAGACTATAACTAACTTAAGTAGATTGCTAGAACTGTTGACTACTAGTATATACCATCTGTAAGGATGGCTGATATTCTCATTTAATCCATAGTGTAAGAAATTTTTTACTTGTTTGAGATCTTAAGAAACATTGAATCATTGCTTTCTTATTTTCTGAAGCAATGTGCAAGGTTGTACTTTACAGACTTCTTGCATACTGTATAGACTAACTTATGAAATTGCAATTTCTAGAACTTAGTAAATCAACCATTTTTTGTTTAAATTATCAATCCTATAACTTTTAGTATTTGTCAATCCTAGACAAACTAAGCAACTTGGGTCATAACTACATCTGTGTAAAAAGATTCAGTTATATATCTGAGATTTACATAAGGGAGTGTGCTCAATTGCTTCAAGAAATTATTATTTTTTTCTTTTGATAATTTTTAAACCTACAGTCAACTATGCCATGCCAGTAAAATTATCGCAAGTGAATAATAATCAGAAAAATAATGTCAGTTTACTGTATTATTTACTTGTAGAAAATCCAGAGAGGAAGCTCTAAACGTGCCAGAAAGTTTTATGGATCCCATTACATGGAGCATAATGAGACAGCCAATTGTACTACCAAGTGGCATGACTATTGATCAAAGCACGTTGGAGAAACATGCAAAATCCGAAGCCACTTGGGGAAGAACTTTATCAGATCCGTTCACTGGAATTCCATTTAGTGAGTCACGCAAGCCCATTGTTGCGTCGGCCCTGAAGGCCCAAATAGACAAATATCTACTGGACCACAACCATGCACCGGATGTAAAGAGCCTGCCGCGGTTATTGGGTTACAAGCAAGTTCTCACTTCGCCGCGAAATCGCTTGGTAAAATTATCGGAAATTGCGCCTGAAATGAATCCAGTGAACACTTCAAATTCAAAAAGTACAAAATCGGATTACGACAAATTAGCAAATCGAACTTCAGCTCATTCAGCTGTATTAGCGACGCACGCTTCGTCTCTGAAAATTCAGGAGGAAACTCGAGTCCACAGACTACCAGTAATTCCTACGTGTTCGAAACGAACCGTTAATAGAAATTTGAATGCGATCAAGATCAAACCCGCCGTGAGTTTGGCTATTAAAAAGGAAATCAATAGATGTATGCCAAAAGCACGGCTCCCTATTAGTTCTAAGATAGAAAGGAATTTAGATCATAATGTACAAACTCTTTTATCGAGTCTTCAACGGTTCGACGAAGATCGACCGATTCCTCGCGAATGCTTGAAGGATTGCACTTGTAAAACCAGCGTTTTCTACAAACTGCCTTGCAACCACGTCGTCTGCAAGGATGCCTTAATGTCCACAAAAAACTTACGGTGTACAATCTGCGACATTAGATATAGTTCACGAGATCCAGAAAGAGTTCATACGCCTTCGAGCCTCGGCTGTAGTCAGTTTGTCTAAGAATTTTTTTATCGTTTTAACTCTAAAACTTTCTTGTACGCGTTTCTGTACCCGCGAGGACCTTCCTAGGTCTCGTAAGTCGATACTCTTAAGGAGGGTGGAGCGTGAGAGCATGTTAATTATTTTAGCGTTAATAGAAAATCTGACGCAGATCAATTCTTAACTTAAAAGAATACCAAATTTCAAAGGGATTTACCAATTAGTTGCTGAAATATTGAGTACGCAATTTGAGCTATTTAACATTGCTCTTATAGAAAAGTCACAGCCAAACGGAGTTTAAACTGTATCTGCAAAAATTTGGCAGATGTTCGTCCCCAAAACATACCGATTGCACGAAGATGCTGTCGGAACGTACATTCAAATTTCGAAGCAATTTCCCAGTATTGAAACTGATCTTCCAGCTTTTATCTCGGCACGGTCGGAATTTCGCACAGCTGACCTCTCGCTCTCACAGTACTTGCCCCCACAAGCCCAGCGCTCTACCCTCCTTAACATTGATCCTTTAAGGGGAGACGAAACATGTACCACGTGACATACGAGTACGAAAGAGACAGCTGCTCATTTTCCATGCAACGCTATTCCGAAAGGTGTATGGTATTTAAGTGTATTTACAGTTTTTGTTACTGACACTGAGTAGGTTTCATATCTCTTTAACGTGATGTACTACAAATGTCGGTCTCTCTCACCCCTCAGTGGTCGTCAATGGGAATATCACACTTGTACTCATAGGAGTCGAGTATAGCATTTATTTTACTTGTTGAATTCTGTTAAGACAATCGTCCTGCTACATGGTAGTCAAGATGAAGTTAGGTACAAATGTCGCATAAAACAAACTTGGGGAAAGTTTTAATATGATACATGAGTTTACTAACAATCTTGAATGCTATCTCTATAGTGTCCTGATTAACTTATTCGTGTGAATAAAATAAGAGTTATTGCTGATTTGAGTCAGTAATTCGACTGATCCAGTGATTTCTGCGAAATTTATCATTCTTTTGTACGGTACATCCAAATTTTCATTACAAAAATTCATCTACATTTTTTATGATTGCGTTGAATCTTCATAATATGACCTACAAATAGTATTATTAACTCTCTGAACGAAACATGCATGAAATTCCGTAATACATTGTTGATTCTGTGACACTTCGATTTTGAATTGAAATTCGTACTGAAATTATCGGTAATGAAAATTGTATCTCAAATTAAACCGTTTATCTAATACGTGCTAGCACAAGACGACAACCTTAATTTTTACGAGAGAACACACTCTAACGTATTAGAAATTATTATACTAAGGTAATTTCTTTAGCCAATGGAGACAAATAAATAGAATCTTGTTACTTATTCTTTTAAGGCGGTCTAAGAGGAAATAACGTTTGTTTCTTCTTCGTTTCTCGGTTGACTATCGCCCTGTGAGGACACGGGCCACATGAAGGAAGGGAAATCGAAGAGAGGCATTCCCAGAGGTACTAATTGCGGAAGTGGGGAGAGCCTTGTAGAGTGGCTCTCGTTCGACTGAACCTCGACGTCCCAATCGGGCGTCAAAGGTTGAAGTCGTTCCTTGAGAAGGCGAATTTCATGCTCCTTGGTTTCGAGCTTGCCCAATAAGCTTCCCACTAACGATCTCAAGTGCTTATTCATCGTGCGCAATTCTTCTATGACGGTACCCGTATCTTTGGGATGTTTAAAAGCGTTTTTCCCATCTGCCGACGATATGATGTTCAGCAAACTGTCTTGTTCCTCAATGGTCTTATAAATCACTAATTTAAAATATCCATCTGTTATTATGCCAGTCATGTCCTGCATCCGCTCAGGTATCATTGTGTCCATGGCTATGCTTGGCTTCTGAAGAGTTTGCCTGTACTTGTCGAGCTGAACTTGCTTAATTCTAAAGCATAAACAGGAAAATGATTGAATATATTTAAACAATTTCGCATTATTTTTGTAAACATCAAATCCACATATTCACTACTGTTTCTGTATTTTTTAATAATCAATGATAATTGGATTTCCAGAAAAAGAACAATTTTGGTTTCTATCCTCGAGTATGGTTGCAAATCATGTACTCTTGCTTCTTACAAAAAGAAGTGAGTATGAAGGGTGCCTCGATAAACTAAACTGAGCTTTACTTTCTTGAAGCGCCTTCTAAATGCAATGAACAGTCCTCTTTTTACAAGAAACAATGGTACACTATTCCCAGCCTGAACAGTGAACACAAGATGAGAAAAACATTTTTTTCTATCTAGCAATTTTTTAGTGGAGTTCCAAGAATTCAAATAAAACAATAGTCTGTAGACATAATCTTTGTTCATTGTATATCTCAATTCTGTACTTGGCATCGAATTGATACCTCATTTTAAATTTTCCAATGTCAACCAGTATTACATATTTGTTTATTTATGTCACTCAAATTAAATGTGTATTCACTCACCTAGCTATCTTTGCTTGTCTGATGTGATACTCGTGTTGGAGGGTAAGGGACTCCAGAGTCATAAAAGATGGTTCCAAATGCTCCATCCGTGAATTTTCAACTAAATTGCCGGCAATTTGCATATGCACCTGCATAAATAGTTTGGCAGCTTGTGCATGGTATTCCGAAGCTTCGCTGAATTGTCCCTCTTCCGACAGAGCCTCTGCTCGTCTTATCTTCTCGTGAGCCTAACTAACCATATGATAATTAGCAAGATCACTTTCACCTTTCCTAAATTAAAAAATATTTTAAACGGGTGATGATCAAAAATATGTAATACACCGGCTGAAACAAATTGTTCAATTGTGACATTGACAAAACATCAATACAATTTTCAAAGTAATTATAAGCAACACAACTGTAGTCGAGTGTATAACTGTTACCATAAAAAAAGTAAAAGTGTGGGGTACCATAGGGCATGCTAGTGTAAACTGTTATAGGGTACGTAATAAATAGGTAGTCTGTTTTGGATATTAATAGTAACGATGGGCAACATTTAAAAAAATGTATTGAAAATACTTTTTAGTTCGAATAATTACGAGAAATAAAAAACTATGAAATAATGAATTTTTACTTTATTCCAGAAAAGTAATTTGAAATAATTTTTTTATGTTCTTATTTTCTTGAATTAACATTGTGATCAGCTAAAGGATTTGTATTAATAAGTTCCTCCTCTAATGCTGTCTGTGAAATGTCATTTGCCTGTTATATCAGTCATATGCAACGTCATGCAGAGGAATGTTCAATGGCATATATCATCTGAACATGTAGGTGGTTGCAAAAACGAATAAAAAACGCAAATGCAAGTTGTCAAGTAACTAAAAATCCGGAAGTGACTAAAAATCTTTCATTATTTGTCACACTTTGTTATCCCTTCACAAAGTTATATTATGGCGTAGTATGTCTCAATATAATGGAATAAACGACACTCAGTTTAGAAAGAATGACAAATGTATAACACTTACTGTGTTCAGAGCAGACGATTCCATAGCTGACCGAAAAGCAGCTAAACAAAGAAAAATTCATAACCTCACATCTCATTGAACTCTGACAGGTAAATAAACAGCACTGTGACGTATTCTAAATACATGACACCTACATAAAGTTAGTAGGGTAACTTTGTCTTTTTGACTGTTATTACATCCAATTCATTGGTGGCCTAATGAGAACATTTGGTGGTCAACCGTTCTTTTTAAATCAATTCAACGAATGAAGTTGGTCGAACATTTTTGAATTTTTACCAATTTGGTACAAAAGGGTTTCAATCGATAAGTAAACGATTGGTGGTGACAAATATCGGCATCAAATGCTGTGGAGGTGACTGAATTCCGAAAAAAAACGAATTTGCGGTCTGACCGAATGGAATAATGCTGTGATCGATCAAGAAACAGACGCAGCGGCAATGACTCACGTTTTGCTTGTTAAAATGTGTAAATCTCATCCGGCTGTGGTCTGCGATGTCTTAATCGAAGTAAGGTGAGCTAATATTTGGTAGGCCATTTGTAACATATTGTAGACATTGATGAGCGCACGCGATATTGAAAGACAGTATGTGTGCAGTATACGTACCGTCGAAGGATGGGATTAGCCGAGAAATAGACGCGGTGACAATGATTCTCGTTTTGCTTGATAACATTTGTAAACCTCATTGGGCTGTACTCTCAAGGTCTTATCCAAAGGATGAAGGTGCGTTAATGTTGGGTAGACTGATTGGAACATTTGGTGGTCTTTAATTAACGTAAACCGTATTGAGAAGAGCCTGTGCAGTGAACGTGACCATTGTCTGTCAATTTCTCGGCCGATCGCAGCCTTCGCTGCTAGTTGTACAGAACACGTACTGTTTTTCAATATCCCGTGCGCTCATCAAGTACCACCAACTGTTGCCATTATACTACCAAACATTAAGAGTCATCGAGCACACGTGACCAACTCAGAATCGAGGGTAGCGCCTCTCGCGGAAAAAATACACATTGTAGCTAGCGCCGCTTGTGGCAAGTGTGTCAACCAAGGCATCCAGCGAAAAGTAACAGTTATCGGTATTGCAGGATGTAAGGATTTCAGTGGCGGGCCGTGGTACATGTGGGCCCTGGTCGCCCTGATTGATCCTCCAACCAGAGCTGCCAGAAAGCGGCCGCAGCAGCACGACGCACACAAGCGCACGCCCGTGTACGTGTGACCGCCCAAGCTCGTGGAGCATCGGACAATAGAAGGAGACAGATATATGACTGTCTGTCTCTTTCGCTCTCGCTCGGCTCGCGCGGCTACTGCTGCTAGTGCTCGGGCTGTCGCGCGATACATTTAACTCTGACTGAGACGAGCGCGTAACGTATGTTAATTTGCGGTCGATGATAATTCGAATCCACGCAGTGACAAATTTTTTTTTCAGTAATTATTGCATTTCAAGATTAATTAATTATTGTTATTTTATATTTTACATCATTTTGCTATTTCTTGTTTTATTACGTATGTGATACGGGCCATGTTATACCTCATAAAAACCGTATCGGTACTATTGCTGCAAAGAATGGACTATAAAATGTAATGGTTGCTTAAAAAATTTGAGACAACGAGAACTCGAACTGTCATCGGCCGCGGATGAGAGATATAACGCGCACGCTTCACTGATTATCGTTGTTAAGCTGCATTAGCAAATTAAAAATTAAGATACCCAAATTTGATTGAAAGCTTCTGAAAACTAAAAATATGACAGTTAATCCAACTAACCGCGTTAACGATTGTTGGAAGAACTACCAAAAGAACGCAATCCATTCTTGGCCAACGTGTACGTTATTTTCTTCTTTAGTATATATATTTTTTTACAATATATGTGCAGAATGTACATAGAAGCGAAGTTTGCCGAAGTAACGCAGTTGACTTCGTTGTAATTCAGTGCAATACTTGACTGAATTATTATCTTAAACGACCCAACGATAATTGATCGTTCGTTTTAAGTTGTGCTGTTTGCATTCATTTGAAAAGGATAACGGTAAGTCTATATACTTTTATCTCTTTTCTCTTGAAAAGTATATTAATAAGCCATTCATAAACATTGAGAATACTTTAAATTTCCTTTTGTTTACAATACGTTAACAAAAAAGGTTTATCGAGTTTTATGGAATTTTTACTTGACATGTGTCGCTGCAAGATTGTCTTCCACATATCGTCGAAATTAAATTTAGAAATGATCTTTGCAGTAAAATTGACAGGTAACGCAAATCGCTGTTCTTATTCATTCTTCATCAAAGCCACCAGTACAGTTCTCGTTATGTATGACAGTAACAATATTGAAAAAGGAGATCTATTTTCATATTTGACAGTTCATCCATGGAATTAACTTTACTACAATCTTTCACGTTTATATTGTCTCAGGATCTGCGTATCAAATGAAACATTTAAATTATGTTTTGTTCCACAGATGTGTAAAGTTTTATCAATAAAAACAGAATCTTCTTCTTTCAGGATCATGAACGACATGTTTATTTTTAACCACATAAAATCCTGTTTTATTACTATTTCGCTAAAACAAATTGCAAAATAGTAAAACAATGATCTGAAATATATTGAAAATAAAAGATTAATTTATCGTTTAGGAGCTTCCCTGACAAAAAGAAAAGTAATTACGATAAACAAACAAACAAAAGTGTACGAAGTATATTTTTTCAAAAAATAGTTTTAGAGTCAAATTTCATAAGCCAAAAATCATAAGCTGTTAGGCGTTCTAAAGATAAAACTCAAGCAGGAATATTTCTATTTCAAAAACAAAGTATAATAGAAAAATGTTGCTATCATATCAGTCAAATTTTTCTTCAGGCACCCAGCCACTTTGTAAGCCATTTTTAGAAAAAATACACAGAACAAACATTAAACGTATACCCAAGGAATACCTAAGAAACACTTGACTGTCAAAATTATATTATTTGAAGTCAAAATGATGTCATTTAGACTGCGATGTATTCCTTGGGTATATGCACTGTTGACATAAAGTGTATGGAAATCTATTTAAACAATTAATTCTCCTTGCAGAAGTTGAGTTTTCGTGATTAAGCTGTGCATACTAAAAGTAAGAAAATTCCATAAACATTAAGTTCTACAAAGAATATCGTTACTTGGAAGGAATATATATTAAAAGAGCTTATAGAATATACAATATTGAATATAGGTACTCTAATTTAGAAAATGCAAATGTTTCTCGGTGTACATTGCATTACAGTCTGTGGCATAAAAGCATGGGCAATATTGATGAGAAATGACAAACAGATTATTATAACATATTTGCACGCCCGTATCTCAATTTAAATATAAATGTACAGAATAACTATTCCGGCTAGTACTTTTTTATGACATTTAGAGATTAGTATTTTTCAGGACTTTGTATATCCACACACAATAATACTGTTGAAATATATACTTAAAGAATTGTTTCACTTCTAAACCATGTTTTCATGGTTCACACAAGTATTATAAATTATATAATACGTCTTATAAATATTAAAAATATTTCAAGAAAAATGCAAAAAACTGTTCCTAACAAGAAATATCATATTTTAAAATGCAATAATGTGATGAAAAAACTACATGGAACAATTTGTTATATAGCACTTTTTAATTGAACGTTTCGCAAGCGTTTTTTTTAAATAGCTTATTTTGAAATAAATATTTTCCCTCATAAAAGTGAACATTACATGAAATAAAATCAGCAATATTCTTAAAAAAATGATAATTTATAAATGTGATGTTTAATCAATCTTTTTCGACAACTGCTTTGTAAGTAAGAGGAAATTAGAATAATTCTCTATGTTTATAAGCAATTATTAAGATATTTTTAGCGAATAAAATGTATATCGCCATCGTTATTGTTATCCTTTTAAAACGTTAATACGGACACTACGAATACAACAACATACAAATGAACGATAATTGTTGCATCGCCTAGGATATTAAATATTCTATCGATTATTGGACCGCATCACGGAATAAACTCTATTACTTCGACAAACTTCGCTTCAATGGAGAGATGCATGCGACATAATGCACATAAAAAGTATTATATTTGTTGTTGATGCTGATATGTTGCCAATGCGCGTTTGTAACGTTCATGTAGTGGTGAGTAAGCATTTTATCAAGACGATACATCGAATATATAATATTATCTGCATGAACAACAGAAGTTGAAGAGTTGATTAAAAGAAGAGGATCTGTTCGCACTGTCGCTTAGCACAACTTACAAGAATCAACGTAGAAATGTGTCATTCATTACTTTTGTATAGATAATTCTTATTATCACCCAATCCGCAATTTGTGCCATTGGTGTTTCTTCAAGAAACAAGAGGGAGTAACAATGGAAATTATTTCAATTGAAGTGCCCAAGAAGACCAACAATTGTAGTCATCGCTCCGTGTGGATTTTTCATAAGAAGACGGATAACTACGCAAAAATGAAGACTGCAACAACCTGCACGCAGATTATATGAAATGTAGTTTGCACATACAGTTCATAATGTAAGACAGCGAGGCCAACATCAAGATACATTACAGGTGCATACATATTGTACGTGAGGATATACACTATTTTTGGTGCGATTTAATTTATTGTAGCACTTTTGTCAAGCAAAACAGCTGCATAATCTCATTGGATGTATGTGACAAGAAAAGAAATAGCATAAGAAAGAACCATGAAGAATTATGCATATATATCCTACGATAAACTTGCACAAAAATCGCATGCAACGTTATACAAACATCCAAGGAAACAACTTCGAGAAAACATGGAACAACCTGAGGACTACGTGATTGCTATGAAAAGAAGCACGACGTTTCATTCAAGAAATAAGGGACACCCTATTATTGTCATCTATAAACACTCGAATATAACTAAATCGAGCAACGTGAAGTGTATAGATTTCGTAACGTTTAGTGACATACATTTATGCTATAAAGATATTGGCTAAAAAGATATTCAATTTTTTCATAAATCAAATGTTTACATATGAAACGAAATATTTGAAATCGCAATCTTCAACTTTTCTCTTAGTTGCAATGCATATCATGCGAAAATGTTTTCAATAAGAATGTGCAATAAACGCTACTTTTTGTAGGAGAAGAATCTCCTATTTCATAATGTGCAGTCTTATGAGGAAAAAGCGTAATTATAAAAACACTAAACAATACAAACTTAGTTTTTAAAAATGCTATTTGAGAATTGTTAATTTTTTTTCATAAATGAAAACGTTCACAAATATGATATTTCTTGCTAGAAATAGCATTTGATTACATGTCTCAAAAAATATTTAAAGCAAAAAAGATTAATTGGCGAAGCACACACATACACCTAAAAACTAGGTATGACGTCCGAGTTGGACCAGTGTGTACATGATTTTTGCCACCGACGTTTCGTGAAGATTTCTTTTTACTTTACTTTTTCAGGTTGATCCTAATTCAGATAAAGTGAATTGACATATTCACAAAGCGCATCGGATTATAAATCAATAACATGACTTCAACCCACATGTCTAACCTAGTGATGCAATTTATTTACCGCAAAGAAACCACAAACTCACTGCGAAAGTGTCTGATACAAACATAACAAATTTTC
Source organism: Cylloceria caligata (assembly GCA_963942595.1). Taxonomy (NCBI): domain Eukaryota; kingdom Metazoa; phylum Arthropoda; class Insecta; order Hymenoptera; family Ichneumonidae; genus Cylloceria; species Cylloceria caligata. Next base: position 34,339,093 of record OZ012710.1, on the reverse strand, counting down.
TGGAAACCAAAAATAAAAAACTATTTATTTTGCACGGATTATTAAGCATAATGAATAAATGCATAGTGATACGTGTTAAATAAATTGTATTTCATCTCCGTTGTCTTCAGTCAATTTTATTAATGTAATGTGTTTCGCTAATCTGGTGCTTAATTTCCTGTTATTACTTAAAGTATCATGTTAGATATAGTACGTGAAGTATGAACGCTTTATTCAATGTTAGTAATGAGAACTCTATCGTGCTCTTGCATAACTTTCCCGTTTCTATGAACTAACGTAAGAAAATATTAAATAATTGTTTGTTTCATTTATTGATACTTGAATATATTCCAGTTCAATGTATATATACATTACAATTTCCAGCGAACATCAATTAAGAGTAATAGCATCAATGTCATACTTTCCTATTCGATAATGTGATGTTACATATACGTTATAATCACAACGTTATACGTGATACTTATATACGTTATATTTACACTGTTGAGTAGGAAATTGAAAGATTGGTGTTCTATTACTGTTAGTTAGTCTTTGTTAGGTTGTACTTCGTCGTTTTTTTAGTCGTATTTGCTTCATTATAATTAACAATTATTAATATTTTCTTGATGATGGAAGAAACCATCACCTTCTCGCGGTTTCCGTCGAGCAACAACATGTACGTCGTACATTTATGCGATATTATAAAAACAAACACATGTATATAATTAAAAAGAACATAACGTTGCTTCATTTAATTCGTGGTAATAAATTATTAAGTATATTGCCAAACATATATATATACTAAAGAAGAAAATAACGTACACGTTGGCCAAGAGTGGATTGCGTTCTTTTGGTAATTCTTCCAACAATCGTTAACGCGGTTGGTTTGATTAACTGTTATATTTTTAGTTTTCAGAAGCTTTGAATCAAATTTGGGTATCTTAATTTGCTAATGCAGCTTAACAACGATAATCAGTGAAGCGTGCGCGTTATATCTCTCATCCGCGGCCGATGACAGTTCGAGTTCTCGTTGTCTCAATTTTTTTAAGCAACCATTACATTTTATAGTCCATTCTTTGCAGCAATAGTACCGATACGGTTTTTATGAGGTATAACATGGCCCGTATCACATACGTAATAAAACAAGAAATAGCAAAATGATGTAAAATATAAAATAACAATAATTAATTAATCGTAAAATGCAATAATTACTGAAAAAAAAATTTGTCACTGCGTGGATTCGAATTATCATCGACCGCAAATTAACATACGTTATGCGTTCGTCTCAGTCAGAGTTAAATGTATCGCACGACAGCCCGAGCACTAGCAGCAGTAGCAGCGCGAGCAGCCCGAGCCGAGTGAGAGCGAAAGAGACAGACAGTCATATATCTGTTTTCTTCTATTGTCCGATGCTCCACGAGCTCGGGCGGTCCACGTACACGGGCGTGCGCTTGTGTGCGTCGTGCTGCTGCGGCCGCTTTCTGGCAGCTCTGCCTCCAACTCCCAAGTATCGTTGGTTCTGCGCCGAGTCGTATCCCACCGATCCATGTGGCCGGGTACAGTAAATAAACTTTCAATCGAGAAACCAACATAGATTCTACAGCAACATTGAGTCAGAATAAAAAAATGTCTTGTCTCGGGGCCCGCTTTACGCTTATGCCTTCACGCCCGCTTATCCGCTTATACCGACAACCGTGAATCGCGAATCTACCGTCAGGAGCTGGAACTAACAATTAGATAGCATAGACTCCAATATGGCCGCGAACACGACTTTGACATATCCGTTCGTACTTTTCGGATTATCGCTTGGATTTGCAATGAAACAAGTTAGAATTTTTTGTTTAAGTGCAGTGCAGTGGTAAGATTTGCGGTCTGGTCCAGTGAAGTGTAGCAGATATGCGTGAAAATTGTAGTTAAATGAATTAATGAGTTCGCGAGAAAAGCGTCATGGCTAACGACAGCTGCCACGAATTTTCGATAATTTATTGTGTCTATGCGAAAAAAATTGCATGGAGAGACGGACCAGACCGCAAATCATAATAAATGAAAGAATTCATGTTTAATGTTTTTTTATATAATACTATTGTATTTTCGGCGAAATCCGAAAACTACGAAATCGTAGTTTGCTATTTGGCCACTTGGCGCTTCGTATGCCCTCGCTCGATGACTCTTAATGTACCTTCCTCTATTCCTCCGTCTATTTTTCAGCCAATCACAGCTTCGCTGCTAGTTTTCCTACACACGTACTCATCAATGACCACCATATGTTGCAATTAGTCTACCAAATATTAGCATACCTTGCTGCTTCTATTAAGACCTTTTAGGGTACAGCTGGATGGGATTTACAAATTTTATCAAGCAAAACGTAAGTCATTGTCGCTAGATCTATTTCTATCACAGCTTTTGAAGCTAATTGTACTGTACACGTACTGTTTATCAATATCACGTGCTCTCATCAATGACCACCGATAGTTGCAATTAGTCAACCAAATATGTGCACACCGTCTTGCTTCGATGCGAACGATTATCGTTCCCTTTCATTCATTTGTTCTTTCGACAATTTTCACAGGTCGAGATATGTCGCTCGATGTCCTTAATCACGCCGGACCAATTGTACTTGGAAGGGTGCGTTTCAATCCCTGATGTTCCCCAAAGGGAGCGTCATGGTATTCCTGTATAAACTTCTGCTGGTCCTCAGCCGCTGCGCAGAGTATGCCACTACAGCATCCGCCAGTCTCTTTTATATCACTCTTCTCCTCTGAGCTGCTGGTGAAGCGCGGATTGCAGTCCCCTCCGTGCCTTTCTTCCTCAATATTACTACTATTTATTTTCTAAAAAAACATGTTAAATTTGGAAGAATTATAAAAAGTGCTTTATTCAAAGTATGCTCCATCGTTTGTTATACATTTTTCCCATCTTTCGGGCAATTTGTGAATACCGCGCCAGTAAAAATCTTCCCCTTTTGCTGCGAACCATTCATCGAACTATTTTTTCACATCTTCGTACGAACCAAAGCGCTGCTCAGCAAGTGCGTGACCCAACGATGCAAACAAGTGGTAATCGGAAGGAGCCAAGTCTGGTCAGTAAGCTGCATGGGGTAGAACTTCCCAGCTGAGTGCTTCCAACGTATCGTGCACCGGTTTTGTTGTATATGATGGAGCATTGTCATGAAGAAAAATGATTTTGTGTTGCCTCTTTCGGTATTCTGGCCTTTTTTCAAGCAGCGAACGGTTCAAATCGGTCAATTGTTGTTGGTAACGTTTAGTATTAATCGTTTCCCCAGGTTTTAACAGCTCATAATAGACCACGCCCCTCTGGTCCCACCAAACACAGAGCATCGTCTTTCTGCCAAAGCGATTCGGTCTTGCGGTCGATATGGATGGTGCGCCTCGCTCTACCCATGATTTTTTACGCTCGGGATTCTCAAAATAGATCCACTTTTCATCCCCTGTAACTATACGATGCAAAAACGACTTCCTTTTGTACCGAGCAAACAAAATGTCACATGTGTTTTTGCCCTTTTCAATTTGCCTGTCGTTCAACTCCTGTGGTACCCATCTACCGGTCTTCTGAATCTTTTTTGTATTTGCGAATCATCTCGGCCCAACTATGCTTGCAATTCCACATCTTCGTATTTTTTGGCGGCTTTCCACGTTCCTTGTCTGCAACATCGTAGTCACCACTTTTTAAACGCCGAAACCATCGTTCACATGTATCTTGCGATGGAGCATATTCACCATAAGCTTCTCGAAGTAATCGGTATGATTCAGCAGCAGTTTTCTTCGAATGAAAATAAAAAGTTAATGCTGTCTGCGAATGCTCTTTGTTCGGTATAAATTTCGACTTATTGAACACAACACAGCACTATGCACACACTTTTCCAATTTATCACTCATGCACGTCTGACACTTGTTGATGATACAACAAAATGGCGCAGTGTCAAATCTTTATAGCAGAAACTGCATTCGAGCGCTATCTATTGTCTGAAATCCGCATTTCATGCTTGTACACCTGGTATGTGGTAAGCTAACCGGGTTCCCTTACCCTGGGCTGCCCACCACTCGCTGCGCTACTGACGCAGTCTCTCGCTCTACTGACTGCACTTCACTCACTCTAGCCGGACGCCCCTGTCTTCTGCGCGGACGAGACAGTATGGCGGCGCTGTTGCTGTCCCTCTTTCTAGCGCTCTCCGTCTCTGATGTACATCGGTCTTCCCGCTCCGCCGCGTTCTCTGTCTCGCCGGTACTGCGCTTTGTGCCGTTGTTCGCATTGCGCGCTTGCCTCGATGTGCTGTACTCTTCCAATGCACTGGTGATCATCTTCGCTCTCGCTTCAGTATATATGCGGTTTGAAGCATCGGCGTTCTATTACACTTTCCTGCATTATATTTCACAACGAACTCATGCTCTAAGAATTTTATTTTCTAACGCATCAATCTCGAATTTGGGTCCTTTACTCCAAACAGCCAGATGAGCGGTTGGTGATGCGTTACGATCTTCAACTGAGTTCCGTATATAAGGTCGGAAATGTGCGAAGGCCCATATAGTAGCGAGTAGTTCCTTCTCCGTCGTTATAAAGTTCACCTCTGCTTTAGACATCGTGCGGCTCGCGTAACATATAGGCAGATCAAGCCTTGCCTTGCGATAATATCGTACCGATGGCTGCATCAGAAGTGTCTGTCGTAACCACGAACGATCTTCCGAAGTCAGGATATTGCAGCGCGGGTGCAGCGGTCAATGCTGTCTTCAGTTCTTTACATGCTGCATCTCTCACAGCGGTCTATTCGAACTTAACATCCTTTCTTATCAATTCGGTCAATGGCTTGGTGATTTTCGAGAAGTCCTTTATGAACTTCCAATAATACTCCGCCCAACCCAGAAGCGATTGGACACTTTTTACGTCGCCAGCCACCGGGAATTCTTTCACTGTGACGAGTTTATTCGGATCTGCTCGCATCCTTTCCTCTGAGATGACGTGTCCTAAATATTGCGTCTCTTTGCGCAAAAACTGACACTTACCGGGTTGCATAGAGAGATTTACTTCACGCCGTCGCGACAATATTTCACGCAACCTGTCGTTACGCTCTTTCAAGGTTTTTCCGTGTACTACAATGTCGTTCAGGTACACGTAGCATTCAAGCCCTGCAGTCCCGCTAAGACAGAATTCATCTGTCTGTAGAAGATCGGTGGAGCGTTCTTTGAACCGAAAAGCATTCGATTATATTCGAAATGCAATTCGAAGAAAAAGCTGTCTTTTCCTTGTCCTCCGCTGCCATCGGAATTTGATAAAATTCCGAGGCAAGTTCCAACGCGGAACAATACTAAGCTTTTCCCAACTTGTCCAATATTTCCGTGATACTCAGCAGTGGGTGTCACCGATCGCGACCTCATTTAGCTTCTCAACATCCACTACAACCCTCGTTTTCCTCACCCCCGCCGCGTCAGGCTTCTTGGCCACTATCAGCAACAGCGCGTTCCATTGGCTCCGATTAGACTGGATTATGCCGTCAGCCAGCATCTCTTCCATTTGTCTTTCCACTTCCTTTTAGTGAGTCTCCGGCAAACGGCGGGAGTGTAACTTCATTGGCTGCACCCCGCCCTGAGGGCTTTGTGATACTCTACCATGTGGGTATATGGTAACTTATCCCCCGGCAATTGGAATACCGTCACCGTGACCCACTGCCGCTATCTCGAGTGGCTTAGGCTTTAACGTAAGACGTTGCACCTCTACCACGTACTCTGTGGTGTTTACGAGAGCTACCACGCAATTACTTTCCAGCGGAGCGTTATGCAGGAGCCCATTATCACTCCCTGTCTCAATTCGAGCATAGCGAGCAGCCCGACGAGTAAGTCGTTTACTTATTTTTGTTTATTGAATTAAAAAGAAAAGTTATAGTACAAGCTATTATATGGTTTAAGTAACCAATTCTTTGGTAGTTTAACATTTTCGGTGGCGTAAGTGAATTGTGATGCAGTTGAATGATGTGAGCTCGCAGCGGAGGCGGATTCTTTACGACACTCAAGTAGTGACGGACAGCCATCATCGTCAAGATCTATCATATTTGAGGATTGTCCTACGACATATAATAACCATTTCGTCTTCTCTAAACCCTTGGCAAAGATAGTATGTGTATTTTGCAGAATAGTGTAAAGGATTATGCTGACTCTATTATTCGGTACATTGCCAGAGTAGCATGGTACTCCAGGACAGTTTATTTCCAACCAAGTATTCATACGTCTATATTTCACAGGTAAATTGTTCCACGCTGTAACAGAGTTACACCCATGAGCGTAGAGATAAGTGCAATAATAATCGATGCCATAAAATAGAGGCACACTTTTGATCATCGATTATTATTGTGAACGGCTGGAGAGCCCGAAAAGAAATATAACACGTTAGGAAAGAATACGAGGAGACCGTGAAACGTGAGTGACACGAGTCGACGGCTGTCCAATGACAAGCAGAGGGACAAAGATAGAGTGTTTGGATACACCTGAGCGTTCGAACAAGTACAGATGTACCGAGGTTCGCGGGCGATAGGCCATCGCCCCGGATAGAAAAACTAGAGCTGTTGCCGCTCCGAAATTCCCTCGCTGACGTAAACAGCGGATCAGCGACCAGCTGGCCTTGCTGGGCGGTGAGGGGAAGGCGGTGAGCGCGGCAGCGGCGTACCGAAAAAGGCAGGAAATGCGTTATATTTAAAATTATGATGGAGAAATAGGCAGAGGGGACTGAGGCGAGGGAAGGCCTATAAAAGGTCGGTGCGGGGAGAGAGACGCTCTCTTGGCGAAATAGTTTAAACGGAGGAGGTGCGGAAATCGAGAACATAAAAATTCTAATTAAAAATAATAATTCCAAAAGTTTTTCAAATCATATCTATCTGAGAGTCTGCAGTTACTCCGGAAAAAAAAAAACCAGTTAGTGGTGGCTATAGCCGACGAGGTGCCGAAAGCATAAACGATAACGAATAATAATTGTGGGGATTATCTAATATCCGCAATGTAAGTAATAGATAAGTTAAATAGAGTAGGTGCGTAGGAGAATTAATACAAGTAAGTGAGTAGATTGTAAGCATTTTGTATTAGAATTAGTTCATCGAAATAAGAGCGTAGAATAAGATGAAATGGTATGGACTTTTAAAACCGACGATATAAATAAGAGTTGCAGGCATCGTGTGCGTAAAAGGAAGACAGAGAGTAAGTGAGACGGGAATAAGTGAGAAAGAATTGTACACAGAGTTTATACACTCTGTCCAAGTAGTGAACTTGGGCGTGAGGCGGTATATGTGTGGGTGGTTAGGGAATACCAGGGCGCCAACGCGTCATCAAGGTACGAGCCCGAAAATTCCGAGAATTTATGTTCAAATAAGAAGAATTATAGGAAAATAATCGTAGGAATTCCCGAATCTCAACACAGAGCGGAATATAGAATCAGGAAATGTAGAGGATAAGAAATAGGTACAATTAAGATGCATAGGATTAATGAATTTGAATAAACAGAGAGCGTATGGGAAAATGTACATGATAAACTGTGTGCGAGTGAAATAAGAGTGGAAGAGAAAGAATTGTAAGTAGAGTTGACACACTCTATCAAAGGAGCGAATGCGTAGCAAAATAGCGAGTGAAGCGAGATACTGATGCAACAGAGATACAGTGATACCGTTTGACGAGAAGCGAGAGAAAGCATAATAAGAGTAAAAGCGAAAGAATCGTCAATAGAGCTGACACGCTCTATCGAAGGAGTGAGTGCAAGGCAAAATAGCCAGTGGTACGATATATATCTGCGCATCGAATATACAGTGATACGGTTCTACCGGACCATAACAGACTTCCGAGGAATACTGAGAATTCGTGCACCCGAAATAATATAATAAATTGCGGAAATAATCGCTAGAATTACAAGTTTAAAAAGATGATTACGGAAAATTTTAATGAACGTAATTAAAAAGTGACGTTTTTTATGAAACTGTTTTTTTAATAAAGCATCACTATCAACCACCATGAAGTCTCAATTAATTAGTTATGTGTCGAGCCCAAATCCCCACGATAAATAAAAATATATGTGAACGTGAAAAATTACCGTTACATTTGGCGCCCAACGTGGGGCTTGACACGACTAAGAAAGACTGCGGTGGTGAGGTAGGGCGCGCGTAAGCCAGAATAAATAAAACTTGGAGAAATTAGAGTATGGATCCAGGCGAAAAAGCGAATCTCTCAACTGAGCTTGAGGAGTTGAGAATGATAGAAAGTTTGGAGGAACAGCATCGGCAGGAGGAGGGTGCTGAGGGTGGCGAAACTTATATATGGGAATCAATGACAGCTGATCACCTACTGGAGGATCGACGGCTAAGGGATAGAAGGAATATACATCGGATTTCAGAAATTACGCCGATTGAAGAAAACGAAGAGGCACTAGACGGGATCGCGGATAACCAGGGAAACAGTGGAGTTGGCAGCATGCCAAGGCTCAATGACAGGACTGCAACTATTCCACCGGACCCGATCGGTGTGGGAGGTTTAATGCAGTTTTTGCAGATAATGGAGGAGAAACGGCAGAAGATGGAGGAAAAAAGTGACGGGAAGTTCGCGGAGATCATAAGAACGCAGCAGGAAATCAGAGACGAGTGTGTGAGCAGAATATCCGTATTGAGAGAGGCGACGAAGGATGCGTTGGAGGGGGAGATTGCGGCGGTGGAGTGCCGAACGGATAAGAAAATTAAAGAGGCCCGGCAGAGCATACTGGAAGATCAAAACGTCACAAATAATTATATACAACAAAAGGTCGCTGGTCAGAAGGTGACGGTAGAAAAACTTCAAAGAAGGACACAGGAGATGATGGCGGAAATTCGTGCAGCACAAGAGATTACCGAGAACCAAAATAGAAGGATTGAAAAATTAGAAGAGTCAACACGGAGAACCAATACGTCTATGAGTTTCGGACAGACTATTGGAGGAGGACTGAATGTCACTCGACTATACACGACAGCCCAGAAACCACCAACATATAATGGTGACGGGAAGGAAAGACCAATGAGATTTTTTAAAGAATTTCGAGAATATTGTATTGCAGGGGGGATTGAAGATACGGAAATTCGGCATACGATCGGAACGGCATTGAAAGGGGTTGCAAATGATTGGTGGCTCGTGGTCGAACGAGCAGTACACGACTTGCAAACTTTTGAAGAAAAGTTTCGTTCGAGATATTGGGCTCGTGACATGCAGGACAAAGTTAAGAAAAATCTGGAATTTGGATCGTTTTATACCGAAGGTCAGGCGCTGACACGGGCCGAATATGCAACTCGTGTTATCGGTAACGCTCGGGATTTGAGCGAAAAGCTGAGCGACGAGGATATAATGCGTTGACTCGCGAAGCACTTCGATGAAGAAGTGCGGAGTGCCGTCAGAGTCCGCCAAATTTGCGATATTGATGTGTTTAAGAATCAACAAAAATGTTGAGAATCCGTCCGGTGATGGCTTGACTGACCTGTGAAGATATTGAAACAATGTGAGAACTCACTCGAGGCAAGAGGAAATAAAACCAGACACCGAGATGTTATTTTGAGGAAGCGGTTGATTCCACCTTCCTTTTTTATTACAGAAATACAAATTTTAAATAATGCCAGTTTAATAACATATCAAATTAAGACCAAAAAAGACTTTGAAACAGAAAAGTATTCACCACATAAATTTTGTTAACAAATACAAATCATAAAATGAGTGACAGACTGAGCAGTAAATTGTCATAGTTGAGCAGCACACAATTATATTAATTGTGAGCTGCGTTCAACCATGAGAATGCGGTGCGTGCAGCGTAATGATGACTACGCAGCACGACACGCCAAGACCACTGAGTGCGAATACATAAAATAAACTGGAAAATGGAATTTAGAATGATAATGTGAGCAGCACACAATTATATCAATTGTGCGCTGAATATGAATTTGAGACAGCGGTGCGTGCAGCGTAGCAACAGCTACGCAGCACGACACGCCGATGCCTTGAGTGCGAAACGTTGTGTGTAATTCACTGCAATCACTCAACACTGTATTGCAAAGTGATTGCAGCGAATTAATGAGAGAATGTACAATAACCCGTGTCTGAGTGCAGTGATTTTGTGTGCGACCAGCTACGCAATCAGCACTGCTTAGCACACTGCAAACAGACACTGAGGCTATACAACATCAACGAGGGACGGAGCGCAACGTTTAAGAATGAAAAAGGAAAGAGTATCAGGCAAAGAATGAACGCAAGGAAAAGAGAGAAGAAGAGAGCGAGGAATCAGCGAAGAAAGGAGGAACAGTGCAGGAGTAGCGAACAGTTAGTGGAGGAAGATAGGGGAGTGAACACCGAACGGCGAGGGCAGGCTGAATACGTGGAAAGCCGAGTTCTGGAAGACGGTAAAGGCACATGTGAAGATAAAGAAAACGTGTGCATTGAAAACGTTACTAGAATTTCGGTAGTCCCGGATATCAGAGGGCCAGCACCGAGGGTGGTCTGCGAGGAAGAGGAGAAGCAGGTGACGTGTTCGACGCTGATGGAAAATCCAAGGGAATTTTCATACGAGGAGGTCGAGGGTGTACAGAGTAAATGGTATGAGGAGAAGCATCCGAGATGTCCGGAAATACCGATCGCAGTGGTTGCTATACAAAAAATGAGTTTAATCGACAGTGGTAGCGAGGTATCATGCGTCTCGGAAGTGTTTTTTAAAGAGAATGAGGAATCACTAAGAAGTTGTCCCATGTTGCCAGTGACCTCGACGCAGGTGGTTGGCGCATTCGGTGGGGAGACTGCTCGAATAAAAAAACAACTTATGGTAAATATGGAAACGTATGGGGCGAGTGGCAGTCTGCAGGTACTGTTCGTGCCAAGATTGGTAAGACCGGTGTTGATTGGGATAGACGGTATGTTGGCTTTGAAGATATCGATTGATGCTCAACAGAGGATTCTGGCAGTGGAAGACCGGGTGGTCGCAGAACTGAAGGATGGAAAATGGCGACACCTAAATCCAGGAGATTTTCGTCCAGTTATACCGAGTAAGATGTGTGCCGGCGTGGGGATTAACGATAACCCCGGAGAGGAAGAGACCATAAGCCTGTCAGAGGAAGAGTTTGAAGAGAAAATGAAGGAATGTCAGGATGTAAGGCCGGAAATCAGGAAGAGTTTTAAAAAGATTGTTGAAGAAAGAAGGGATATTTTTGATAAGAAGCCAGGTAGAATGACGGAATATCAGCACCGACTGTTGCTAAAGGATCCGAAGCCATATTTTCACCGATCATATCCTGTATCGTTAACGCAACGGAAGAGGGTGCAGGAGGAGATTGAGAGAATGCTCAGGATGGGGATAATCCAAAAATCTGAAAGTGTATATATAAATCCACTGATGCCCGTCACGAAGAGCGATAATTCGGTCCGCCTGTGTCTGGATGCTCGTGAATTGAATAACTATTTAATAAATGATTATAATAATGCGCCCCCAATCGAACAAATTTTCCAACGGTTAGGTGGAAAGACAATAATGTCAACGCTGGATTTGACGAGTAGTTTCTGGCAGATACCTCTCCATCCGGAATCGCGGAAATACACAGCTTTTCAGAATAACGGGAAATGTTATGAATTTACCGTTACACCATTCGGTTTAAAGACCAGCACGGCGAGTTTGATAATAGCCCGCGACGTCGTTCTCAAGGGTCTAGATTTTGTTATTAATTTCGTCGATGACTTATTAGTCATGTCAACATCATATGAGGAACACTTGAGTCATTTGCAAGAATTATTTGAGAGAGTTCAGCAGCATGGAATGACTTTGAAATTTAGTAAATCACACTTTTTTCGAAAAAAAGTAACTTTTCTCGGACATATCATGACGACCGAGGGTCTAAAACCGGATCCCGATAAAATCAGGGCGATACATGAATATCCAGGGCCCCGTACAATAAAACAATTAAGAGGATTTTTGGGACTGATAAATTTTTACACAAAATTTACGAATCGCCACGCGCATGAGACGGGACCATTATTAAACCTTCTGAGGAAAGGTATACGGTGGATGTGGGATGAGGCCATGGAAGATACATTTATAAAAGTGAAAAGATTATTTTGTAAAGAAGTGATACTTAGGTATCCGGATACACGGAAACCATACACTCTCTCAACAGATACAAGTGGGTATGCACTTGGAGCAATTCTCTCGCAGGAAGATGAGAATGGAGAGGTGAAGGTGGTAACGTTGGCGAGCAGAACACTAAAGGGAGCAGAGATAGCGTATATGACAACCGAAAAAGAATTATTAGCAATTGTATGGGCATTACAGAAATTCAGAACTTATCTGAGAGGTGCCCAGGTACGTATAAAGACGGACCATAAGGCTTTAATTTTTTTTAAGACATGTCAATTTCCAGCAGGAAGGCTAATGAGATGGGCATTGGCCATTCAGGACTACGATGTACAAGTAGAACATGTCTCGGGAAAAACTAATGTGGTGGCGGATGCTTTGAGCGGAGTGAGAGAGAACGAAAATCTGCATTCAACCGACAGCGAAGGAGTTGTAGTGGTGGCGGGGTTGTTGGCTGAAAGAATTTCACGTGAGCTGGCTAAAAAACTAAAGAACATAAAAGAGGTCCAGAGAGAGCAAGAGGACTTACGGATCATCATGGATTTCCTGGCCGTCGAGAAAGAAAAAACAGAAGAGCAGAAGTACCGATTAGAAAAAGGAATCTTACAAAAAAAATCAAAAACCGGAATTTGGCGGGTAATAATACCGAAATGTATCGTTCAAGATATGATTAAGTCGTGCCACACCATGTATGGGCATCTGGGTGCGAGAAAGTGTGTGCGGATATTAGAGGAGGATTTCACGTATCCACACATGGCAAAAATAGTTCGGAGAATCCTGGCCACCTGTGCCACGTGCCAAAGAAATAAAATCGCGGCACAGACCAGCTACGCGGCAATGCAGAACATAATACCAGAAGGACCGGGGGATTTAGTATCCATCGATTTTTATGGGCCTTTACCTGCATCGGTCGGTGGAGTAAAACATATTCTGGTGACTCTAGATGCATTTAGTAAATTCGTCGCTCTATACCCCATGAAGAAAGCGAATACGTCGACAGTTACTAAACGAATATTCGACGACTATATTCCAAAATATGGAAAACCACGGAGGATTTAATTCGATCACGGGACGCAATTCACGGCTAAGGACTGGATACAGAAGCTCAAGGACGAGGGTATTATGGCCGTATTTTCATCAATACGTCACCCCCAAGGAAATATCGTCGAACGAGTGAATCGAGAACTTGGAAGGTTTTTTCGAGTTTTCCTAACAAATAACCATGCAGGATGGTTTAAGTGGATAAAGGTGATCGAAAATTGTATAAATGAAAGCCATCACGACACGACAGAATTCACACCGATGGAACTACAATGCAAGAGAAAGCCTCTACGGGAGTGGAATAAACACTTGGGCATAGGGAAGGACGAGGATGATAGAATAACATACGAAATGAAAATTGAGATTGTGAGAGAAAGAATGAGAAGGAAAGGCCTGCGTCGGGCAGAGAAATTCGACGCAACCCATAAGTTAACAAATTATGATGTAGGCGATCTGGTGCTGATAAAAGCTTTAAATGTGTCAGATCCGTTAAAACAGTTAGCATCGAAATTTATGCCATTATATGAGGGGCCGTATAGAATTAAGAAATGCGTAGGTTTAGCTACTTATTTGGTTGTAGATTTAGAGAGTAAGAAAGAGCGCGGTAGATTTCACGCGAGTATGTTCAAGAGATATCAGACAGAGACAGAACAGACAGAGAAGAGAGAAGAGGACACGACGGAGTCGGTGAACATGGAAAGAAGGGAGACAGCGCAAAGGAGAAGTACGCGAAACAATAACAACGAGGTAACGCGAAATCGAACAGGGACTACACCAACACAGCAATTGGGAAGCCTCGAACTCGGGATGGAGCTCTGACGTCACGGTCAACGGTGCTTCCAAGAAGAATGCTTCAATTTCCAGGGAAGTAGGGTGACTCGAGTGCAGAGGAGCGAGTAAGAGAACACCTAATTGGCGGGTGCGAACGAGTTAAGGGAAATCAACCATCGGAAGAAAGCAATAGCCCAGGAAGGCTATAGAAGGAAGTGACCGGCCCGCGGCCCCACAAAACAGGCAAATAAGAGTGTGACAGAGTCGAAAGCAAGTGCTAAATTTTTTCGGTATTCTGAATTAAAAAAAAAAAATAAATAATAAATAAAATAATTGAAGAAACATGCAACGGTTCGTGGAGTATGGAGTTGAATATTTAATTCCTGGCGAGCCATATATGGCGGAGGTGATTGGGGTCGAGCACCCAGGACGGTTCTATGTGTGGCGAACGGGAGATCAAGAACGGAGGGACCATTTGTTGAAGATGGTCGCAGAGACGCCTCAAAACCACCCACAACTCCATCGGTTACTAGAAGTGGAGGCATACCCCGGAAGAGCGGTGCTGTTTCGTTTGATGGACGAGGAGGAGGGAGCGACGAGTAAGCCCACGTTTTTCCGGGGCACCATCACCAAGAAGAAATCGAGTGGGAAATACCACGTATGGTTGGGTGACCTGGCTAGGAGGGTCACGGTGGCTTTTGAAGATCTGTTCACAACACCGGATCTATATTTAGGGGAGCCCTATTTCGCGATTGCGTGCGCGTTGGATGGACTGGGTCCGATTGAAGAACAGTGGACAGACAGGGCCAGGGATGCTGTCATCCAGATGGTCGTGGATGGAACTGTGGACTTCTACGTGAACCAACATGACCCGGAGGTCGAAGCGGTATGGGTGGACGTCCACGCTAGTCCAGGTGGCAGAGGACTCGACGTGGCGGAGGAACTGGTCGCGAGAAAATTGGCAAAAAGAAGATCGGAAAATCCGACATTTGAGTTTGGCACCGATGGGGGTATTTTCGGGAAGCATTTCCGTCGGGAAAGACGGGAGGAAAGGAGAAGAGCCGCTGGGATGGCAGCGACACCACCTATGCCGGACAACAGGGACACAACAGATACGGAAGACGAATGGACGGAGTCGAGTGAGGAGGAAGATGAGGAGGACCACGAAGAGATGATCTGGTTGGCCACCCCCGAACCAGACGAGGCGACAGCAAGGACATTGATTGATTGGGGAGTGATAGCACGAAATGAAACATACGAGACGGACGGCGACGATGACAGGGACAACGACAGCGACGGTTTATAATAAATAAAGAAAATATCGTACAAAAAGAACATACTCGTGTTGAGGTTTATTTGTGTTTTGATTTTAGAGTTAGGAAAGCATTGCACTATTTTTAGGAATAGTTATAGTTTAATCAATAAGTCGGACCGATAGAAGAAAACTGAGGAGTGGTAATGTAGCCGCGATCAACCGGTCAACAGTTTGGTAGGTATACAAGTTACACATATATAAAAAAAAAAAAAAAAAAAAAAAAAGAAATGAAAAGTAAAAATAAAAAGAATAATGATGAATATAATAAGGATCAAATATGATAGCTGGTAGGAGATTTTGGAGGAAGTTGCAAGGGCAGCTTCTTCAAAAATCTGGGGATAATGTAACAGAGTTACACCCATGAGCGTAGGGATAAGTGCAATAATAATCGATGCCATAAAATAAAGGCACAACGAAAAAGGCAGGAAATGCGTTATATTTAAAATTATGATGGAAAAATAGGCAGAGGGGACTGAGGCGAGGGGAGGCCTATAAAAGGTCGGTGCGGAGAGAGAGACGCTCTCTTGGCGAAATAGTTTAAACGGAGGAGGTGCGGAAATCGAGAACATAAAAATTCTAATTAAAAATAATAATTCCAGAAGTTTTTCAAATCATATCTATCTGAGAGTCTGCAGTTACTCCGGAAAAATAAAAACCAGTTAGTGGTGGCTATAGCCGAGGAGGTGCCGAAAGCATAAACGATAACGAATAATAATTATGGGGATTATCTAATATCCGCAATGTAAGTAATAGATAAGTTAAATAGAGTAGGTGTGTAGGAGAATTAATACAAGTAAGTGAGTAGATTGTAAGCATTTTGTATTAGAATTGGTTCATTGAAATAAGAGCGTAGAATAAGATGAAATGGTATGGACTTTTAAAACCGACGATATAAATAAGAGTTGCAGGCATCGTGTGCGTAAAAGGAAGACAGAGAGTAAGTGAGACGGGAATAAGTGAGAAAGAATTGTACACAGAGTTTATACACTCTGTCCAAGTAGTGAACTTGTGCGTGAGGCGGTATATGTGTGGGTAGCTAGGGAATACCAGGGCGCCGACGCGTCATCAAGGTACGAGCCCGAGAATTCCGAGAATTTATGTTCAAATAAGAAGAATTATAGGAAAATAATCGTAGGAATTCCTACTAATATAGAATCAGGAAATGTAGAGGATAAGAAATAGGTAGAATTAAGATGCATAGGATTAATAAATTTGAATAAACAGAGAGCGTATGAGAAAATATAAATTATAAACTGTGTGCGAGTGAAATAATAGTGGAAGAGAAAGAATTGTAAGTAGAGTTGACACACTCTATCAAAGGAGCGAATGCGTAGCAAGATAGCGAGTGAAGCGAGATACTGATGCAACAGAGATACAGTGATACGGTTTGACGAGAAGCGAGAGAAAGCATAATAAGAGTAAAAGCGAAAGAATCGTCAATAGAGCTGACACGCTCTATCGAAGGAGTGAGTGCGAGGCAAAATAGCCAGTGGTACGATATATATCTGCGCATCGAATATACAGTGATACCGTTCTACCGGACTATAACAGAATTCCGAGGAATACTGAGAATTCGTGCACCCGAAATAATATAATAAATTGCGGAAATAACCGCTGGAATTACAAGTTTAAAAAGATGATTACGAAAAATTTTAATGAACGTAATTAAAAAGTGACGTTTTTTATGAAACTGTTTTTTTTAAATAAATCATCACTATCAACCACCATGAAGTCTCAATTAATTAGTTATGTGTCGAGCCCAAATCCCCACGATAAATAAAAATATATGTGAACGTGAAAAATTACCGTTACAACGCGTACGGTGGAAAGAAATTAAATTCAAAAAGAAATGTTATATGCTGCTCAATGGAATCTTTAATTGAGAGTATATCAACTTCTTTTAGTATAAACTGATTGCTAGGTTTCTTGAAACCTTGCATATCCAGTACAAAATTCATCTTCACTGCAATTGATTTGTAATGTACTGTATATTTTATACCAATTTTTTTCTCCCTGCCACTTATTGGATCATACTTAATTATACGATCGTGTATGATCACACAGTAGGTTGACGTCTCAGCGAGGAAATTGTCTTTCGCTCCATACTCTACACCAGGGGTCTCCAAACTACGGCCCGAGGGCCACATTCGGCCCGCGGACAGATTTTGGACTATTTCACTTTTTACCATCGGCAACAATGATAATATGGTTTTGGCCCTCGGAACTTACTGGAGTAATCAGTATGGCCCTAAGGCTGGAAAGTTTGGAGACCCCTGCTCTACACAAATATCCACAGGACCGGATTTGAGAGACTCATTCTGTTTTGAACAGTCAATTATGACCAGCGAGGTATATTTTAAAAAATCTGCCTTGCTTAGCAGGGGTTCGAATTCTTTACTATAGTATGGAGTTTGAAAATGTGCATATTTCTCATACAGTAAAGCGTACTGACTATGACTTCATATTTCCGTAGGAGTGGCACTGTGAGTTTAGATACAGTTTGACATCAGTAATGTTGTAATGGTCGAAGCAACTAGCATTCTGCTCTCACTTATTCTTCCTGCTCATCTGGAAATCTAGCAGAATGTATCGAGGCTTCTCCAGCTGGTTCGAAATTTTAACGATCCAGACATGTATTGAAGTGGTGGGAAGTAGCGGATACTCGTATAGTTCCCATTTGCGAAAGCTCGTGGAGTTTGGTGAATATTTTCCCATGAAATTCAACAGTTGAATTTTACATTGATCGGAAATTTTCACGTATGGTATACACAATTTTATTTCATTAATATTAATTTGACTATTTTCATTAGCTGTCTGCACCATTGCATTTGAAGCAGCCTTCGATCTCGTAAGAATCAACTCATGTTTAGCATTGTCAACAACCTTGCGGTAGTATTCAGCGGACCCGAGTATCATGTTCAGGGGTATGGATTCATCGAAATACCCAGCTGTGTCAGTAAGTTTTGTTGGTAAGTTTTCATGTCGGAACCGGCATTCTCGATAAATTCGATGAATTCTGACCGGGGCACAGAGATGCAAATCCCTTCACAAAACTCGTGAGACCCACATTATGTATCCTATCGATCTCAATAGCATTGAGGCGGTATCGCACTTCTTCCAATGTAGGACCGACACCATTATTAACTAGAGCTGTAGAAGCTGATATAGTTTCATCTGCTTTAACGACTCTTCTATAGATACGTGGCGAACTTTTACTCGGAAGAATGCAGAGATTTTTATGCCCGACAGCAATTCGTATTTGGTCGCCGCTGTTGAATGTTGAGGATGCATAAGGCTGATCTGCATGCACTTCGCTGTAGATTATAGATTTATCAAACGTAATGGGTGCCTCTATGGTCAGTATTAATCTTTCCATCGTATGAAACAGCAGCCGCAAAGCAAGTAATGTTTTACTGTATGACAATTCCTTTTCAGTGTGTGTGAGAGTTTGAGACCAAGAATTATCAGAAGATGTACGTTCTGAGGTGTTAGCTCTTTGAGAATCGGTGGATGGCATTCAGACATGTTCGTTTCTTATAACTATTGCTCGTTATCCTGTTGTAAATAATACTCAATACAGAGATTTGGAATGTATCCTTATCGTTATAATTTCTCTACGAAAATCAACCAAATCTCCGTCCTGATCAACCAATGGAAGTTGAATGTGACCTATTGTCTTGCTGGTTGCTGGCAGGTAAATGATATGCGATAGAACTTCAATATCTTTGTACCCAGGTGGTACTACCGGGAGAAATTCGTGAATCGTGTGAACTTTACGCTCATTGATATAGCAACTGCTTGAGAATAGCAACTGCGGGATCTGACTAGTGAGTTTCATTAGATCGCAGAATACATCGAGTGAATCCCAATAAGCTACCTATAGAGTCTTCAAGATGGAAATTTATATCGCGAGTGCACTTAATTTTACTACGTAATGTGTTATTGTTAGGTTTAATATTGATGATAATACCCTTGTCATTCAACGCGCTCTGTACATATCTCTCGATAATCTCTATTTCGTAGCTGCCAGTAGGTATACAAATACTTTCGCGCCGACGTTAATTTTATTATTTCCAACATCCACATTGGGAATGGAGTTGAAGGTTTGCGATTCGATGAGAGCCAAGATATAATTTTTGTGTAGTGAAAGTTCAATAGGAGGAAAGTACTGTACTTGGAGATGGATGATGTCCCCGATATAGTTAGTGTTAATGAATCATCCATGACGGTGATTATTGGGCTATCTTTTGTTTTACATCAGTGGAACGCATGTGTGCATCAATGTATCGTCCTCTCGCCTGGCGCTTTATGGTTATTGCTTACTGATCATCACCTTGTGTAATTTTATACACTTATTCCTCGTCTGTGATTGGTCGACTTTGCTTGTTAATAACTCAGTCAATTTTAGTTGTGCAACAATTTTATATACACCGTTTTCATCAGCGTCATACTCTCTATCACATTGTATACCTGACATTAGGTACTTGCGATACACCCTGTATATTGTAGATATATATTGAAACGGAATGCAATGAGAGCGATCCGCTACGAAGGAAAAGGGATCAGCCCACGACAAAGAATAAACATTACTAATGAACCAAAAATATCGAAATCGTGCAAACACGAACAAAAGAATAAAACACACTAAACACGTAATAAAGAAATAAAGCCCGTCAATAAATATCACTAAAGTGATTAAATTACTGCAAAACAACCAATGAACAAATGACGAATAGGCACCCGCTGGACCAGGAAACCAGACAGTCAGTAGGTACACGCGAGCAACCGCGAGTACTCACCCTAAGAAGGATGGTACAAAGCAGCAGGCAGGACCACTTAATAACACCACACACCCGCTAAGCAGTCAGATAGCATAGCAGGCCTCACCTTTGCGCTAAAACCACGCTCGAAACGCAAGCACGGTACTCGAACATACCTCCGGAAGGGAGCAAGCGTAAGGCAGTGGGCCAAGCGTTCAACGACGCCACACGGTACGCTAGATGGACCGAGCGCAGTAGACAACGCCCCCGCGCTGAGACCATACACGCAACCGAAGCACAACCCAAGTAGGGATTACAGAGGCTGTAGGCAGGACCGCTAGCGGGACCACACACTGCGCCATGCGAACACCAAGCGCAGTAAGTCCCACCTTCCTACTAGACCACACCCGTAGAACAAACCCTATACACCAAGACCGCCACACGGCGGGACAAAAGAAAAACAACTTGTGGAACCCCGAGGCTCCAGAAGCGATAGAGGGTACTGTCATATGAAAATTCTACTGACAAACCCCACTCACCGTCTAAACATTAAAACCAGGAAAAACAACTCTTAAACAAGACAATTCTTTAACAAATTTAATAATCAAGCAATCAAGCACACCACCTACACCTAGAATTCAACAAAAATCTAGAGAATCAAAAAACAAGCATAGAATACATTAAAAAACTGCAAAAAAAACGTAAATTTTAAAGAAATTTAATTAGAAATCAAGACAGACTAAAAATCACGAGGTAGACAAAAACCAACATTAAATAAAAACATCAAAAACCAGTGAATCTACAACAAAAAACCTCAGAAGGAAAATTGAAGCTACAGCAGGTAGAAAACTAACATGGAATCTAGGAACACAACCTCGCTAGAACCACGGTTCAAACGCCAAGAAAGCAAAAACTAACCAATGGAAGAAATTTAAAGACATAACGGGACACTTAAACACTACCCCACACAGCTCTCACCCAGTGATTAAGGTGTGACAAACATCACGTGGTCTACCCCAAAAAAACCACCTCGGGGCTCATCGACAAAACTATATAAACCGCGACGAGACAAGCCTCAGGGCTCGTGTTGAAATTACTTTCTGCAAGACGTAGTGCTGCCCGCCAGCCAATCTAGATTTTACTTTATTGTATTACTAACGTTTTGGGAAATCATTGGTAGATCATAGTGTTCTTTCGATAAACTGATTCCCCTGCATTGCGCTTGGCCGTCCGTTGAACGAACGAACTAATTAGCGAAACCCTGTGAGGAATAAGGCTCCCCTGCACAGCGCTTGGCCGCCCTTACTCACAGCGTCAGAGCATTTCTCATTAACGAGTCCCCACGCACAGCGCAGTGGCTACTCGTCTCTTGGGAAGTGAAAGAGGACGTGTATCGCAAGACCTTGGGAGTCGCATCCCGGTTGGCTGGACTACGCGCGCTCGACTCGGAGGGTGTGCCTGCATGGGTGGCACCATGCAAGGACCAGTGGCCAACGAACCCCTGTACCACACTGATACTTCGGCAGATCTCGAATATTGAGAAAGCTAAGTCGTAGGCCTCTTAAGGGCAACGATAAAGTGTCTTAATATAACGAGATTGATCACCTCGGTATCAGGAGGACAGGATGCGCGAGTCGGTTAACACTGCAAACCCCGTGTCTTGCGCGAACAGCGAGCTCTAACCAGAGAACCAAAACAATAACAAAGCCGAGCACGTTAAGTAGGTAAACTCACAGACCCGTCTCGACATAACAACACTCGCGACTCTATGCTAGAAAACCCGAGACACGAACTCGCCTATAAATGCCCAACGAGGCGGCGCCCCCTAAAACGACGTACACCAACAAATTAGATATTAAGAATGCGTTAAGAATACACCCACCAATAGCAAGCTGTCGTCCGATGATTATAATCGAGCTGCCCGGTAAATCTTACGAATGTACCAAGGAAAACCACGTATGAGGACGAGCAAAAGAGGCTAGACCGTGTAGGAGAACGACCTCGCGATCTTAAATTGTAGAATATCGCGAGAACTTTCTATTACGAAAGTGAGTGTTAAGCTCCGTACATGTGACATCGGCTCACCGTACGAATATAAAAAATATAATCACACAAAAATCAGGAATTTGTCCACATACGTAGTCTTAAGAAATCGCGTAAGAAATGCGACAACCTTTCTCATATCGAAATTGAGTGTTAAGCTCCGTACGCGTGACTTCGGCTCACCGTGCGAATATTAAAATCAAACCACGAAGAAAACTTTGAAGTTATTCCGCAAACGTAGCATAAGAACCGCATAGAATAAGCGCGACCATCCTTATCATATCAAAATCGAGTATTGAGCTCCGTACACTTAGCAACCGCTCACCGCGCGAATATTAAAGATCAGATCACAAGGTAGTAGAAAACAGGCCGAATACGTAGAGTGATCATGTCAACGAAATTACGAACTCTCCTCCTACCAACAATCCCAACCACTAACCAGCCTATACCCAATTCAAGAAATAATAATTACCCTTCAAAGGCAAATAGACCGATGACGAAAGGGCGATAAAACGCACATCCATCCTGAACGGATGCGAAATCACAAGCCAAACTGAGGACTTTTTTATAAAAAATAACAAAACAATTGTAATAAATAATTAATCAGAAGTAAATTCCAAGGAAAATCCGCCGATCCAGCCCAGAGCACGACCTTTTGAGCCAACAGCCTCCCTCCAATCACATTCCTAGTGGTATAGGCGAATATCTGCTCGAAAAAACACGCAAACGACGCGAATTTGGCCTCGACCTACCAACACACGCGCACATAAGCACGACACCCAACCAAAAACAAATAAAGCGCGCAACAGACCAAAATCGCGAAACGTTTCAATATATATACCATTGCAATCGTTACAGCGTGATAAAAATAATTTCTTATTCCCTCGCAAATAGCATTATTACATATATAATTATTATATATTTGGCTAACGTTAAATACGCGCCAAATGAAAACAATCAGAAGCATCAGCTTTTCCGATTATCGATCGATACTCATGAAAACTGGATAAGTAACCGATGAAACAAGTATTATGAAAAATCTCAGTTATTTAATCGGTAAAATTATTGCAAATTGAAGGGGGGAAAAGGATCGGAAAATTGGTTTTTTCCGATACTACAACTTACAAGAAATATTGTCAGAAAATTTTAAGTCATTAGGAGCAAAACTTTTCGAGTTATAGACAATTGAGTCTCCGGGCGCTCGGTCTCCCTAGACCGTCATAAGTCTCCCGTAACCCTCGGCGCGGCAACTGGTTTATAGCAGCTGCTCTTTTCTGTTTCTCTCTTCCTAATTTATATAGGCATGAATAGACTCCTTTGTTGTTCTATTTTTTAAAATATACCTGGTATGACCTGAAGGGTCTTTGTGAAGACTAAACCGAGTTAGTTTGGCATCGTTCGTCTTGCTGTACGGATATACATTTCAACTACAGGTTTATTTTATTATTTATAAAATGGGTAAAGTTGCAAGAGATGACCGAAAAAAAGGTATTCGGAGTGATAGACCAAAAAAAAGAAAACAGCATTTTAATCCTAAGCAGTCCGAAAGTGTAGAAAAGTCTTTCACTAGCTCGTCCGCAAAAAAACTGAAAATTGATGACGAAATCAATGTACCAGAAAATGCTGTTCAGTATAAAATAATAGACTTCATGTTAGTGTTTACTGCGATTTCTAATTTGGTGACGTGTTCTAAATTATTGATAATAAGATTTGTAATGGCAAAGTGAATTTTAGTACATGCGAAAACAAGGACTTGGTTTTTAAATTGAAGTGAACTGTGAAAAGTGTGATCCAACGTACATTGACTCAGGCAAGAAAATAGGACAATCGTATGAAATAAATCGACGATTTATTTTTGTAATGCGTTTATTAGGCTTAGGTCTCGAAAAGAATTTGGCTGTGTTGCTTTTTCTAAATAGCTTAGATGTGAAGCCTGGTCAAATAGCCCATGAGTATACACGCAGGAAAGACGAGAACCGCATATCGAAAGCAAATCGCAAAACCCAGTCTGCTACTCAAGAGGAGAGAATCCGTCGTAGGATGGAGCAAAAGGATGCTTTGGATAATGCAACAGCTGCAGGCGAGTTGCTTTGTGGAGCTGAAATCGACGATTCTATGTATGTTAAAAAAAAAAAAATTTCTCTATTTTATTCATGTATCAAACTTTATCGCGTTTTTCTTAAAGCTTTTTTTTTAAGTTGGTAGTCAAAATTGTTCGAAAACCTTTGGATCGATTTCGCCTAAACTTTGTACACTTCTTTTACATACTAAATACTCGGTTCTGAACAAAGGATTTTTTTTTCAATTACAACTTATTTTTTAATTTAAAAAAAAAGAGCAATTTCTGGCAAAAATCAGAGTTTTTTGATTGCACCTTTACTAAAAGTTCAAAAATAAATATTTTGTTAATTCCTTCGTACAAATCCAAGATAAACTTATGTACTAAAGAAATCTTTTTGGTTTTTTAATTTCAAATGAAGCAATCATGAGTTATCCTGACTACCGCAAGGAAACTTTTTTTGAGGTGACTCAGTTCCCACCACTACCACTTGCTTATTTTTCAATATTTAAAAATGAAAATTTAGCAGAATATTCTTAGAATGACGCTTAATAATATAACAAATTTAAAAAATATTAATAAATAAGATACTCTGAAAAAAAAATCACAAAAATATGCTTTTTTTGTATCTCAGACCCTCTTCCCCCCTTAAATCATAGTTGATGAGAAATTATTTATTTTGCAGTTGATATCATTAGTAAATAACACTTGGAAAAAATATTTTTCTAAATATGATTTCTCAACGTTTTAGAATTTTTCAAATACTCTAGTATCAAAACCTTGAAAAAAAATTTTTTTAATGAAAACAAATCGTCTGCAATAAAGAACCAAAAAACAACAAAAAAACGAAGTTTCGGTGTGACTAAACTAGATATAAAAGTATGGACGAGTACTGATTTATAAAACTTTTTATTTTTATAAATCTAAACAGATTTTGCTCTACGAGGTCTTAAGGGGAGGCAAAATACTTACAATTACATGGAATTTTCTGAGATTCTTTTATTGTAGTATACTGAACAGAATTCAATAAAATTGGAAAGTGGACTGTGTTGAGAATTCCTGTTGATGGTGTCGGATGGAAACTGTAATATGTTGAAAATAATGAGCATTCACTCGAGGCAGGGAAACAGAAACCAGACTGAAGATGTTAAAAGGGAAAGCGGTTTATTATACCTTTACTATTAATTTGGAACACAAAAAAAATATATATATATATATAAAACAATTAAATTAAATGAATTTAATATTGATTTTGAGTGACGAGCACACAGTTATATCAATTGTGTGCTGTTTTAGGTTGTACAGTGAACGTGATGCACCAGCGCTATAGAGCACGCCACGTAATGAGGAGTTGAGAATGCGCAAGTGAGCAAAATATTCACAGTACTTTTCCAACACACTTAGCCTCGGCGCAGCGAGGTACTGCCTCGGTTATCTCCGGCATAGTTGAGCGCAGCACGCAACCCAGCAGCAACAGGTTAACGTATGGCAAGTATCGATCGCCGGGCGCCATCTGATTTTCCATCATTTCCGCCCGCCATCAGCAACGGAGTTGATGATTAGATTCCCTGATGTTGTGCGCTGGATGAGACGGGCAAGACAGCTAGTTTTGAGATCGGCCTGATGAGAGTAGTGGTAGCAGTTCGGAGTATCACCACCCTGGTGAGCCTATCTTTGCTTGGATGCACCACTATGACCCGTGAAAGTAGGTACTTGCACGGGGAGAAGCGCTCATCCGTGAGCAGAACCAAAGAGCCGATTTTGATGATGTTATTAGGGTGATGCGACTTTGAGATTGACTGCTGGCATTGTAAGTAATGAGCAGACCATTGACACCAGAATTGTTGCACCTTCTGCTGCCACAATTGCCGTCTTGAGAGTCCTGAAATTGCCAAAACCTCTAGAGTTGGCTCTAGGACAGTTGTGAGTGTTTCACCAATGAGAAAATGTCCAGGTGAGAGGGCCGGCATAATCAACTCTTGTGTGAGTGAATGCGCGCGTTGATGTGACTCGTGACAAAGGGAGCTGACCCTTCAATTGTTGAGTCCGAATTCCTTTTTGCCGAGCACACACAACGCAAAGAAAATATGAGTTTTTACAGGAGCTCTTCCACCGACGATCCAATAAGTTAGCCGTATTTGAGCTAATGTGAGCTTAGTGCTTCCGTGAAGAGTCCGCAGATGCGCTTAATCGATAACGAGAGTTGAGTATCGACAGTGACGAGGTAGAATGGCAGGGTGACTTCCTTCATATGTGGGTGTTGATGGACCAAGGCGTCCTCCCACATCGACCAGGAAGGTGGTCCTGGTCGATGAGAACTGTAAGTTGACTGAAGGTGTGAGAGGATGGAAGAAAAAAGCCTGACTGCAGCACCTGTAGTTCGTGTTAAAAAAAAACACGGCTTATGTTCTTTTGTCCAAAAGACGCTTGCTGCAACCATCTCGTTTGCTGTGAGTGGAGCTGTTCCTGCCGATTCTAACCTCCTCCTCATTCTGGCGAGTGCCCTGACACAAAATGAGGTGAGACGACAAGATTTTGTGAGTGATGAACAGCAATGAATGAGATCCTAATGGTACTCAGGCGTCAGAGTCGCAGCGAGAAGAGCTACCCCCGGTCGGGTTTCAGATTGCTCTTACAAATAAAAACCTCGGAATGAGTTGCTTTTGTTGGCTAAAATTCAACAGGTTTCACCATCCATGATGTACCTGATCACCACAAATGATAAGAACACAATTGAGATGTTAAGATACCCCGCGAGGCACAATCAGCTGGATTGCTTGTGCCTGACACGTGACCATTGAGCATCGGGTGTGAGTTCTTGTATTTGAGCTGCACTGTTTCGGACATAGTCTTTCCACCGAGCTGAATGAGCTTTCATCCAGGTGAGAGTTACCGACGAGTCCGTCCACAGGTGAGTAGATGAGATTTCGAACTTGAGTGTGGCTTGAACATATGCAACCAATTTTAATCGCAACAGTACTGCAGTCAGTTAAAGCCATATTATGGTGAGCTTCTTGAGTGGTGTTACGCGCGTTTTCGAGCAGACAAGTGAAGCCACCTTTCCTGTGGAAGTTGAGTCAACAATGATGCAAATCACTGCAGCCATTGCTAGTTGAGATGCATCAGAGAAACCATGCAATTCCACTGTAGAGTTGCTCCATGTGTTGAACTACCGAGGAATTAAGATTCCGGCTGGATAAGTGAGATCTTCTCTGATTGGAATCCTTCGTGTTGAGACCTGGGATGGCAGTGGACCATCCCAGTTGAGCTTGTGAAGCCAAAGCTCTCGCAAGAGTATTTTGGCTCTTATCACAGCTGGTGAGACGATACCAAGTGGATCAATGAGTTGAACCACCTCGGAAAGAACGCGACGTTTGTGAAAATTTCCTGAGTTGAGTTGAACCGTGATGAGAATGTGAACTTGTCCTCATGAGGAAGCCAAGTCAAACCAAGAATTTTGTCTCACAGTCGTCCATTGAGATAGCTGAGCTTATCGGCGATGATAAAATATTAGCAATGACCTTGAGGTCCGACGTGTGCCACTTGGCGAGCGGAAAACCGCCCGCAATGCACAAGTCCTTGAGCTTTTGAGCAATTTCAATGCGCTGATGTTTGAGAAAGTTCATTGAGCAATATATTAGGTCCAGTTTGCATGATGTCATTGAGATACTTTCTAGAAGATGTTGAGCTAGAGCCGTTAAATACCACCCGTAATTTGGTGGTGATGCTGTCTGGCCTGAGAACACCGTGGTGAGGCAGATAATTGTATTTTACTTGAAGATGATCTTGAAGCCTTCACCATATGACCAAGTTGTTCGTATTCGCCCATGAGTTGTGAATAGTGCTGAAAGTATTCAGCATCCTTTGAGATTTTCCGTATTTGGTGCTGCAGACACCGATGTGCTTTTAATTATGTTTCCAGGTTTGCAGGCAAAGATGTGAGAGGAAGCCGAACGATGTATCGGCCTGTAGTATCACACTGATGCGTTAAGACGATGAATTCATCGTCTTATACTTAATTATACAGCCAGAGTAACTAGCCTGAACTAGACATACACATATAAACACAGAGATCTATACCATACTATACCCACACTTATGAAGACCAGCGATAAATTACCGCTACTTAAGCTATAGTGATACTACCAAGCAGTATGACTATAATCTCAAGAGAGGTGTGAAAAACAATCCACGAGGAACACGTTAATCATGATAATCAAAGAGAAGAAATTAATGGGACAAATGGGCTACAGGAGATAGACTACAGGACGACTATCAGATACAGTAATACCCTGCTATACCGACAGAACTTGGAAGAAGAGCGGGGTAGGCGGTATAAAAGGACACGACATACCACAGTCGGAGAGCATTTTGTTCACAGACTTTCGCCAACATCCAGAATCAACCAATGGAGGACCAGCTAATCAACGAAAGGAGGACCAGCTAGCCGACCCAAGGAGAAGCATCTTTAACCGCACCACTCCAACGACCAGGACTGATACCTCTGAGCCAGCAAAAACGAACATTTTCCAAGGCCAACTACTGAGCCACCAGCCTTCGAAGCAGCCCAGCATCCGAGTCGACAAGATCTTCCATCGAATATAAACCAAGTTGTATGGATAAAAATATATAAAATCCATAGGGACTTAAAAAACGGCCTAAAAACTAGCTAGAGACGCTCCTGTGACAGTTCCGATGCACCGATGCACCAAGGATGCACCGCGCTGACGCCTCCACCGTAGCTGCGGCGGGGCCAGCGAGTAGATCGCGTAGCCAGGAGAGCTCGAGCGAGAGCTCCGTCCCCACCATGGCCCACTCAATATAGATGAAAGGTAGGCTAGCTCCGAAGGCTAGCAATAACAACATAGCCAGCATAGGTAAATTATCGATAGCAAACCCAGTAGGAAAACATTCTCTCTTGCCTGGTATAGAAACCACACTGCTATACCAATAGAGAAAATATTTCGATAATTTAATATCATATCTCCTTCTTCGTGCGAACACGATTATATAGGCTCGCGTAAGCCCGGGTCAAGTTTTTGTAGGGTGCATAATCACCAAAAATATAGTAAAAAGGAGTGCATTCAGCTATCATTTTAATTATTCAACATTTCTCTGTATAATTTATTACATCTGTCTAATAAACCATACTTGTACCTAATACTAAAGCCTATATGAATATCCTCCCAGCTCGAGTCCGAAATAAAACCCTTTAAGGGTGATGATAACGTAAAATACCGTTACGTTTGGCGCCCGAACAGGGACTCGAGCATAGGAAAGAAAGGCTGATATTAGGTAACAAGTAGAATAATTATGAGTTTTGAATCGATATTCGCTCAAAGACTTGTGCAGCGAGCAGCACTCGATGATAGTGTGGAACTCAATACGTCGCTATTAGGACGTTCCTTAGAATGGGAATCCACAACAGCGGACGGTATATTGAGGCAAAAACGTAGGCAAGATCGGGAAGAAATCGCTAGGCTCTCGGAAATTCCACAAGAAACAATGGAATCCGATGCATTAGGTGAGCACGAGGATGTGCAATCTACACCAAGGCTAGGGGAGACCCTTACGATCGTTCCAGATCCGGTGGACATGAGTCAGATCATGGCTTTTTTACATACCATGAAAGAAGGCCAGGATGAAAAACTCGGAAAGATCCAAGCAAGATTAGACGACGCCAACGATTCCTGTGTCTCGAGGACGGCTACATTGCGTGAAAATTTGAAGGAGCACGTAAAAACCAACATACTCGAGAGTGACAAACAGACTGATACAAAAATCGAAACAGTCCGTCGAGAAATCATCGAAGAACAAGAAGTTGTTAATAATTATCAAAGGAATATTGTCAATGAGCGAATGATTAGAGCAAGACTAGACAAAGAGATGAAAAAGGCCATGAAACGGATAAAAAAGAACCAAACCACGACGGAAAAACATGCAAATAGGATCAAGGAACTGGAACCGCGTGTCTTCTCAGGCATAAATAATTCCGCTCATGGTTTGTCGACTTTCCAAGTAAGTAACTTCACTCGTCTCCAGGCAACTGCTCAAAGGACTCCAAAATTTGCTGCAGACGGAAAATAATGCCCCACGAAATTTCTCAAAGAACTACAAGAGTATTGTGAGGCAGGAGGAATCGGAGGATCAGACGTACGCATCGTCATACAGGACGCATTGGAAGGCCAAGCAAAGAACTGGTGGCATCTCGTGGGAGGTAGCGTGCAACATTTTTCGGAATTTGCAACAGCATTTACTGCACGTTACTGGACTAGAGAAATGCAAAACAAAGTCCGTAGCAACCTTGAGTTCGGCACCTACGAAACAGAAGGACAAAATCGTTTCAGGGCTGAATACGCCACCCTTGTTTTTGGCAACGCTAGAGACCTCGAAGAAAAGACGTCGGACGAGGCCATTATTCGTCTCCGAGCCAAACATTTCGACGAAGAGGTGAGACGCGCCGTCCGGATCCTCCAGATCAGTCACGTTCCAGAATACCTCGAACTTCTCGAAAGCATTGACATGGCGGGGCCTCTCAACAGCAAGAGAGGACCCCAGAGGAGGGACTCTCAAGGACGCGGAGGACCGAGGGACCAGGGATGGTGGGGACTACCAAGGAACGAATGGCAACCACCGCGAGTCCCTGACAGCCGACCACGTTGCCAGACCCATCCTCAAAATGGGAATGGAGGACACACAACATGGCAGCAGGCGCCTCAGAGACCACCGCAGTCATACTCCACACCTCCACCCACGCCACAAAGAATTCACAACCAGGGAACGACAACGTGGCAACAGGTACCACCACCACCACCAGCTAGAGTAGAGCAGTATACCAGGTGTATGCATAAGTTTTTTCCGGTTTAACTAAGAGATGGCGCCAGCGAAAAGTACGCAGCGTATTAATTTGACACATACGTCATTTTGTTCGTCTGACATTAACCTACAAACACACACAAGTTGAGTCCGCCAAAAACTAGCGTCTTTGTTTTATCGTTCAGTGATCATGTCGAGTTTTGTGCCTGAAAAAGAAGATTTGCGGCACGCATTGCTTTTCTTATTTAATCAAAAGTAAAAGGCTGCTGAAAGTCAACGTTTGCTGGTAGAAAGATATGGTGAACACGCTCCATCGATTAGAACATGTGAGACATGGTTTCGACAATTTAAAAGTGGTGATTTCAATGTGAAAGACAGTGAGCGCTCTGGTAGACCACAAAAATGCGAAGACGAGCAATTGCAGGAGTTATTGGATGATGACCCAACTCAAACTCAACGGCAATTAGCAGAAGCATTACATGTGTCACAAGAAACAATCAGCAGACGTTTACGAGTAATGGGGAAGATCAATAAACTCGGTAAATGGGTCCCACACGATTTGAATGAACGTCAAATAGAAAATCGCGAAGTCACTTGTGAAGTGCTGCTTCAATGCCACGAAAGGAAATCATTTTTGCATCGAATTGTGACGGGTGACGAAAAATGGATTTATTTTGAAAACCCGAAGCGGAAAAAATCGTGGCTTTCATCTGGCGAAGCCGGTGCTTCAACACCAAGGCCAAATCGCTTCGGCAAGAAGACCATGCTCTGTGTCTGGTGGGACCAGAGCGGTATTGTGTATTATGAACTCTTGAAGCCCGGTGAAACCGTTAATACACAACGCTATCGCCAACAAATTATTAATTTAAACCACGCATTAATCGAAAGACGACCGGAATGGGCCCGAAGACATGGCAAAGTGATTTTGTTACACGACAATGCGCCGTCAAACACAGCAAAAGCAGTGAAAGACACCTTGAAATCGCTTGGATAGGACATCCTTCCGCACCCGCCGTATTCGCCAGACCTGGCGCCATCTGACTATCACCTCTTCGCATCAATGGGGCACGCGCTCCCAGAGCAGCACTTCAGCAATTTCGAG
Source organism: Cylloceria caligata (assembly GCA_963942595.1). Lineage (NCBI taxonomy): Eukaryota > Metazoa > Arthropoda > Insecta > Hymenoptera > Ichneumonidae > Cylloceria > Cylloceria caligata. Next base: position 34,307,096 of record OZ012710.1, on the reverse strand, counting down.
GAAGTTGGAAAATGGCTCGACGAATGGTTTGCCGCAAAAGACAAGCAGTTTTTCTGGCATGGTATTCATAAGTTACCTGAAAGATGGGCGAAATGTGTAGAAGCCGATGGCCAATATTTTGAATAAAACAAAAATTAATTTCCCTTGAAAATTACGTGTTTTTTTTTACCATAAAACCGGAAAAAACTTATGCATACACCTGGTAGACAATCAAATGCGATCCAGGGATATCCCCCTGGACCATTCATAGAAAATACAATCATACCGGCAGTGGGGGCACAACTAAACGGATCCCAGAATACCAATCCGGGAAACGCTTAGACGTTGCGCCCGTACAGAAATTCAAGAGAAAGGGAGAGCAACACGAGGTGCAACGGAAAATAAAAAGGAGAAACAAGGACGAAAGGAGGAAGATATAGTAGAAAAAATTAATGAGAAGAGAAAAGAACGAAGAGTGATAAAAAGTGAAAAATCGAAGAAAGACACGGGGAAAGTCGTCAGTGAGCCATCAACTAGTGAAGTCACTCCAAAGGATATCGTGATGCTGGAATCATCTGGATGGGAACAAGCGTTCGCTACCCCAAGTACCACTAATGATCAGCGAGAGACGTCCAAAGAGGACGCGATACAAAGGAGCAGCAATGACCAATACGCGACGAAGTACCAAGTATTTACAATCACCGAAGATCTACGAGAATTTCTACGAAAAGAGCCGAAGAAAGAGGGGAAATGGTATGATGCTATACATCCCCGGTGCCCAGAAATTCCAGTAGGAATCGAGAGATTATCTGTGAAAAGTCTGATTGCCAGCAGCAGTGAGGTGAGCTATATTTCTGAAGAATTTTTTAAACAGTATTATGAAAAATTCGAGAAATGCCCCACACTGCCAGTCACTTCGACAAAGGTTGTAGCTGCATTTGGAGGGGAGGCGGAGAGAGTAAAGAAACAAATAATGGTGGAAGCAAAAACATACGGATCTGAGGGAACACTACAATTACTAGTCGTCCCGAAATCACTACGACCTATCCTGATCGGGATCGACGGAATGATGAACCTCCAGATTTCCGTTGACGCTCACAGCAGATGTGTGGCAGTCAAAGACAAGGTCGTGGCCAATTTAGAAGAAGGATTGTGGAAGTTAATAGACCTTAGTGAGGAACAGAAAGAAGGGAGTAGAGAAACTTGTGCCATACAGGAAGAGCCACTACAAAAACCCCTCGAATTCCAATTATCGGAGGGGGAATTCGAGGAAAAGATGAAGGAATGCCATGATTTCGAAACTACTATAAAAACGACCTTCAAGCAAATCGCCGAGAGAAATTAAGAGGTATTCGACCGAAGACCAGGAAGGATGTCTAAATATGTAGACCATCTTACACTCAAAGATCCAAAGCCATACTTCCATCGATCATATCCAGTGGCACTGGCACAACGAGATCGAGTACAACGAAAGATCGAAAGAATGCTCGACTACAGGGTGATACAAAAATCAAATAAAATCTATATAAATCCGTTAATGCCAGTGACCAACGACGATGAGAGTGTGCGACTGTGCTTAGATGCCAGAGAACTACATAACTATCTGGTAAATGACCACAACAACGCACCACCCATCGAAGAAAATTTCCAGAGATGCGGAGAAAAATCCGTCATCTCAACTTTGGATCTCACAAGCAGTTTTTGGCAAATTCCATTACATCCAGACTCTAGACAATACACTGCTTTTCAAAACAATGGAAAGTGCTACGAGTTCACTGTTACGCCATTTGGACTAAAAACCAGCACGGCAAGCTTAATTCGAGCACTTGACGTAGTGTTAAACGAATTAGATTTCGTCATTAATTTTTTCGACGATTTACTGGTGTTATCTAAAAACCATCAGGAGCATCTCACGCACCTCGAGATCCTTTTTCAACGTTTTAAGGAGCACGAGATGACATTAAAATTCACAAAATCACACTTTTTCCGAAAAGAAGTGTCTTTTCTGGGCCATATTCTCACAACGGACGGACTCAAACCGGATCCAGAGAAAGAAAAAAATTTCCGGTTACAAGAAGGCATCCTCCAGAAAAAGACCAAAGCTAAAATCTGGAAGGTTGTGCTACCGAAATGCCTAGTGCGACAACTCATCATAGAATGTCACGAACTCTATGGGCACATAGGAGCACGAAAATGTTTTCGAATTCTCGATGAAGACTTCTCGTATCCACACCTAGGAAAATGCATACGGTCGCTCCTGGCATGTTGTGATATCTGTCAACGCAGCAAAGTAACAACACAAATCAATTTCGCAGAAATGCAGACAATTATTCCCGAGAAACCGGTGGACTTGATCTCGATTGACTTCTATGGACCACTCCCCACCTCAATCGGGGGAGTAAGACATATTCTAGAGACGCATTTAGCAAATATGTGGAATTGTTTCCCATGCGAAAAGCAAACACAACAACCGTAATTAGAAGGATCTTCAACCACTACATCCCACAGCTCGGAAAACCAGCACGGATCCAGTTCGACCATGGAACGCAGTTTACCGCGAAAAACTGGTTAAGAAAACTGGAAGAAAAGAAGATAAAGGCAGTATTCTCCTCGATTCGCCACCGTCAAGGGAATATCGTGGAGAGAGTAAGTCGCGAGCTAGGACGATTTTTCCGAACGCTTTTAAAAGAAAACCACGCTGGGTGGTATAAATGGATACAAGTAGGACAAGACTGTATTAACGAATCCCACCACGATACCACCGAATTTACAACCACAGCACTGCAAAGGGGTAAAAAGCCAGTCCCACTATGGAATAAATGGTTGGTCATCCCAGCAAATGAGGAGGTCAATCCATTGACCTACGAGGCTAAAATCGAGATAGCACGAGAAAGAATAATAAAAAAGGCCCCCAAAGATAAACAAATCCCACGATAACGGATGGTAATAAATAGAAAAATCATAGATCGATAAACAGTATCGACCCAACTTTGAAGGTAATAAGCAGGAAAAATAAAATACAGAGATAAAATCGAACGAAAGATGTCAATAGAACACATAAAAATCTGGAAACTAATGTTGTGTCGCGGCATACAAGGTAGGCGCCGACACAGCTAGATACAGAATTCTAAAATATAGAATTCGTTCAAGACAGGATGCGAGGTAAACGCCGACGCAGCATGAGGCGACTCGCTAGGTAATCTACGATTGGCTAAAGCTACAACTGCTAACTAAGGGATTTTAGCAAACGCAGTTGCTAACTGCTTTACTAAAATCAGAATTAAATCAGACTCAACAGAGAACGGTTGGTTCCTCGTCAAATGCTCGAAACTACGAATTATTGTACATGCTTTTATTGACTTTTAGATAGACAACGGAAAGTTACCGTTGCCTATAATAAATACTTCCATTTATATAAATTCGCGTTTTCATCGATAACTCGAGATCCATCTCCTTATTGGCAAACGATCCTGTTGGATAATCAGCTGGCGCATGGCAATCGATATTTGCCGTGCAATTATAAGGAACACCATTTACGAAACCTGGTGGAACCTCATAATATATCAACTGGAAACCTACGCCGGGGCCAAGTGGGTGGAGTGCTGGAGCACCGACAAACGGGGAAACATCCTACTACTAAGCGAGGAGCTCATCCGCGTAGGAGTAGCGATGAGAGGAGCCAACCCACCTCGATTCGATTGGGGTACGGATGGAGGCCTCATATTGGATCCACATTTTTTTCAATAAGACGACGAAGACTCGGGATATCGGACCGACCAAGATCGACACTCGGAGGCCACGACCGAAAACGAAGAAGAAATGGAAATAGATAACTAATAAATATAAAATAAAAACCTAAAACATATAAGAAGAACAAAATAATAAACAGAAAAAGATTTTTTTTTACTTTAATTATGTCTACTCGTTTATTTATAGAAACCGGCCACATTAGACTAGCGATAATAAATTAAGAATAGAATAAGTGAGCTATAAGCATAAGACAAGTAGATGAAATAAGAACACAAATAGAAGCAATAAGTGAGAATAGATGAAACAAGAACACGAAGAAATAAATACGCAATAGTAAATCAAATAAGACATAATAAATATAGACCACGGAGAAACAGAACAGGGGATAGATAAATTAAGAAAGAAGAATAATCAATAATAGTTCCTCGATTCAAGGAATTCACCTCGGATCGGGGGACAATAACACGACGAATTCATCGTCTTATACTTAATTATACAGCCAGAGTAACTAGCCTGAACTAGACCTACACATATAAACATAGAGATCCATACCATACTATACCCACACTCATGACGACCAGCGATAAACTACCGCTACTTAAGCTATAGTGATACTGCCAAGCAGTAAGACTATAGTCTCATGAGAGGTGTGAAAAACAATCCACGAGGAACATTTTAATCACGATAATTAAAGACAAGAAATTAATGGGACAAATGCGCTACAGGAGATGGGCTACAGGACGACTATCAGATATAGTAATACCCTGCTATATCGGTAGAGCTTTGAAGCAGAGGGGGAAGTCGGTATAAAAGGACACGACATACCACAGTCGGAGAGCATTCTGTTCACAGACTTTCGCCAACATCCAGAATCAACCAATGGAGGACCAGCTAATCAACCAAAGGAGGACCAGCTAGCCAACCAACAGAGGACCACTTAGCCGACCCAAGGAGAAGCATCTTCAACCGCACCACTCCAACGACCAAGCCTGATACCTCTGAGCCAGATAAAACGAACATCTTCCAAGGCCAACTACTGAGCCACCAGCCATCCAAGCAACCCAGCATCCGAGTCGACAAGATCTCCCATCGAATATAAACCAAGTTGTATGGATAAAAATATATTGAATCCATAGGGACTTAAAAAATACCCTAAAAACTAGCTAGAGACGCTCCTGTGGTAGTTCCGATGCACCGATGCTCCAAGGATGCACCGCGCTGACGCCTCAACCGTAGCTGCGGCGGGGCCAGCGAGTAGATCGCGTAGTCAGGAGAGCTCGAGTGAGAGCTCCGTCCCCACCATGGCCCACTCAATATAGATACAGGATAGGCTAGCTCCGAAGGCTAGCAATAACAATATAGCCAACATAGGTAAATTATCGATGGCAAACCCAGTAGGAAAACACTCTCTCTTGCCTGGTATAGAAACCACACTGCCCGACCAATAGAGAAAAAATTTCAATAATTTAATATCATATCTCCTTCGTGCGGACACGATTATATAGGCTCACGTAAATCCGGGTCAAGTTTTTGTAAGGTGCATAATCACCAAAAATATAGTAAAAAGGAGTGCATTTAGCTATCATTTAAATTATTTAACATTTCTCTGTATAATTTATTACATCTGTCTAATAAACCATACTTTTAGCTAATACTGAAGCCTATATTAATTTCCTCCCTACTCGAGTCCGAACTAAAACCCTTCAAGGGTGATGATAACGTAAAATACCGTCACAGCGTGCTGCGAAACTAATCCTCGCATGCCTGCTCCTCTGGTGTAAGTTGACCGACTATGTCTTTTGGTGGCTCTTCTTGAACCCAGAATTTTGTGAGCACGTCCCGTAATTCCCGATCATCGTGCTGCATGGCAGCATGATGAACAGCGAGTGCTTCAGGTTGGCATGAGTGAATTGGTCCAATGATAAGCCATCCAAATATTAATAATTGTGCGATAGACGATGATGGTGTGCCCTTGACAATGTTAGGTTTAATAACCTGCTTATAAATATCTGCTCCAATTATAATATCGATCGATTCTGGTGTGAGAAAGGCCGGATCCGCCAGCTTCAGCTTCACTGTGTGAGGCCATGTTCGAGCTGGTGACTCAAATGATGGCAAATGAGTAGTAATCGTGTTGAAACTGTGAGCCAGTACCGTGACTTTCTCGTTAGTGTGAGTAGAGCACATGGTAAGTTGAACCGAACCACGTGTCTGCGTTGAGTGCCTTCCTCCGATCCCCGTGATCGAAATTGATGAGTGCTTGCTTGGTGTATTGAGTTTCCGGAAGAGCTTTTTCCGTGATGAATGTTAATTCCTATCCAGGATCGATGTTGTCCCAAAGTTGCTCCTCTAAGGTTAGCGAAGTCAAAACATTGCTGGCTTCAGACACGTTCGTCACCAATGATACGAGCGACTCCGCATTTCCCACGGCAGGTGTCATGCCAAAGAATGTGTCCACTTGAAATTGAGGCGGAGCCTGTATTGGAGCAGGTTGCGGTGGTTGTGCTAGCCTTTCCATTGCTTACCTTACTGCAATATTGACATTGCGTGCAAGCGTTGCCTCGGTTACTTGTAAGTTCTTTGCAAAGTACTCATGGTCGTGGTGTGATGCGGGCCATGAACTTTCCAAAACTCGTGCTCCTCATGAAAATCCCCATGGACCTCGTCTATCTACGTGATCAGCATGTCGAGAAACGCCAGCGTGGTTGGTTGAGCTTCATCAGCTAGCGTAGTGCAAATGTGGCGGAGCCCTTCAATCTTGTTGTACTGAGACTGGACCTTCAGCACCAGCTCGGTTGCCCGGCGAGTGGGTGAACGGGTCCTTACCGCAGTGGTGGTGCCATCGAGGACCGACAATGCCTTTTTCTCATCAGGTTCACCGGGTGCCACTCCGGTGTCTGATGCGTTGCGTTCAGACATTGTTTTCCTGACAATCTCCTTGAACAAATAAAAATCAACGAAGCTGCTACGCAGAGCTCTGCTTTACCAAATCTGCTTAGCTGACGCGTACCAGGGTGAGTCGATGAGGTGAGACTGCGAGGAATATCTGCAGAATCCCACGTCGAGATGAGCCAAGAGATGCGAGCGGAAGATAGTTAAACCCTGGTTGCTAGCCTGCGCACGAGTCGAATATCCGGCTCAAAGGAACAAAATGTTGAGAATTCCTGTTGATGGTGTCGGATGGAATCTGTAATATATTGAAAATAATGAGTATTCACTCGAGGCAGGGAAACAGAAACCAGACTGAAGATGTTGAAAGAGAAAGCGATTTATTATACCTTCATTATTAATTTGGAATACAAATATATATATACATATATGAATACGATTAAATAAAATGAATTTAATATTGATTTTGAGTGACCAGCACACCATTATATTAATTGTGTACTGTTTCAGGTTGTACAGTGAACGTGATGCAGCCAGCGCTGCAGAGCACGCCACCTAATGAGGAGTTGAGAATGCGCAAGTGAGCAAAATATTCACATCACTTTTCCAGCACACTTATTTGGGGAAAAGTACTGTGAGTGATTGCTGGCATATACCATTACATTACTTGTGAAAATGTGAGGTGGAAAGCGTGGTGCAGTCAGCACTGCAGAGCACGGCAAAAATGAGAGTCTTGAGGATAAACAAATGATAAGAATATATTCACAGTACTTTCCCAGCAAGTTTAGTTGGAGGAAAGTACAGTGAATAATAAGCACATGCAATTATATTAATTGACTGCGCAAAGTGTGATGTGAAACGTGGTAGAGCCCGCGCTGCAGTGCACGCCACAGAGTGAGACCTTTGTGAGGATGCACCGATGAGTTTTACACCCCTCACCGTCATTGAATTATGATAAATTGTAACGGTATATTCGTACCTGTTTGTTGAGTCCTGGTGATCACGAAAAGGCTGAGTAGATCCGGTGAGATAGTGAAAAGTCCGAGAGATGTACAGAGGATGTGTGCGCTGTCCAAGCAGGTTTTCACAGAAGTGTCACATTTTGCAACATGGCTGCGTTGTGCAAAAGCGTCGTTGGGCGACGCCGAAGTCAAGCGAGAATGCGACAAAAAGCTATGCCGAAGTAAAACGAAAGAGAGCGAGCATGTTGCCTCGGCTATCTCCGGCATAGCCGAGCGCAGCACGCTACCCAGCAGCAACAGGTCGACGCACGGCGAATATCGATCGCCATGCGCCAGCTTATTTTCCAACAGATTGCAAATACCCAAACCTCTATTGTAATACTAATCCCCCAAAAAACACTGCAAATGGTGTGAAAAAAAAGGAAACAAGTACATTTATATTCCAACAAAAAGTTATAAAATAAATAAAAATATATAATGCAGGTATTGACAAGTACATATTCTTCACGTGTTATGAATCCCAACAAAAAGTTAATAAATAAATAATTTGGCTATTGCCAAGTATACCTGTACTGTCATTATTATTAATGAAACGGGGTAAAAATTATTCTAAAAAAAATTATCGAAGTTACCAAAAAGAAATACCATAAAAATCGAAAAGAAAAAATACAATGAAAGTTTGTATAAAACAAATTCGTTAAAAGTTAAAAAAACGAATACTTGGTGCGACGTAGGATCGGACATATATTTTCAATTTACAGTCAGTAGCGCCAAGTATTTTTTTTTAAATTCTTATTGAATTTGTCTTATGCAAACTTTCATAATAGTGTTATGCCGGTACCGCGTAATTCGATTATTCGATATTCGGTATAATATTAAAAAGTTATTATTTTTGGGATCGTTTGCCGATAAGGAGATGAATCTCGAGTTATCGATGAAAACGCGAATTTATATAAAAGGAAGTATTTATTATAGGCAACGGTAACTTTCCATTGTCTATTTAAAAGTCAAAGTAAGAATGTACAATAATATGTTGTTTAGAGTATTTGACGACGAACCAACCCGTTCTATCTTGAGTCTAATTTAATACTGGTTTTCGAAAAATAGTTGCTAGCTGTGTTCACGAAAATTCCTTAATTCGCAATTTTAGCGTTAGCCTATCGTCGAACGCCAAGCGAGTCGCTCATGCTGCGTCGGCGTTCTTAGGGTCGTTCGTACGATCGGGTATTGGACTTCGTTTCCTGTCTTGAACGAATTCCAATGTTTCTTTGCTATGGAATATTCCCGAATATACGAAATACGGAGTGGAATATTCCGCGGCACAACATCCCTCCCCCCTTAAAAAAAATAATTTTTTCTCTAAAAAATTTTGTTTCGATTGGTTTCCCGTATTTCCTCTTACAATTTGATACAATTTTACAGTTTGATGTTATATAACAATACAATAAAATTTTTCATTTTTTTATTTGTTAACGATGAAGTTTTTTCTTTTGCTTCTTATCGTCTTTCGTGCCGAGCGAGTCGTTCTCGGTTGGGGGGACGGGTGCATACTTTGGCCAGCTCGAATCGCAGTTGCTCCTCTGGCTGTTGTCGTCCGAGCTGCTCGAGGTTGATGTTTACCTCGACTGCTGCCGGGTTCGTTGCCTCGCTTGTCCTTGTTGGTGTTCGGTTTCGTTGGTACCTCTAACATTTAAACAGAACATAGCCAACCAAGGCTATTGGTGCTTCTGCACCCAGTGAGTGGAAACTCAGATTGTGGATGTGTTGCATCCCGTCTCCGCCAGTATTGAGGTTGTCCATGATTTGGTTGGTTCGAGCTCCGAGCTTTCAAAGCTCTTCTGGATCTCGCAGTATGCTCTGAAATGGAATTGTCCTCTCGTTCTGCGTAGGGGGTGCCTGAACTTCAATTTCCGTTCATTAAAAATTGAACGACGGAAAGTAGTTTTTTCGGATAACCTGCGACGTTCGCCCGATGGTTCTGATACTGAAATCTCGGGCGGTTACTATACATACGCCTACCAAAGCCAGTATTCCCATATTATTTATGCTATACATTTTTCGAGGTGCTTTTCTGGCACGGTCACAGTATTCCGTCCCCTCCGGATTGCGTAATGAAAGTGCAATTTCTTTTCAATTGTTTCGTTCAATATATATTTTCTTTATATGTATACGCTCTCTTTCCTGTTGATAAAATTAGGTCTCCTAAGACCTCTTCTACTTTATTGGAGCTCTCTACCCTGTGTCCTGAGGGGCTCCTTCCCACATTTATTTTCTAGCTAATATTTAGTTTTAACTAGCTATAAGTATTCGAATTCCTCAATTCCAAAGCTATCAGTGCTCGATAAAGAGCTTCAGGCGGTTTGCGTGCACCGCCTGGATTTTACGTCCCTTCTGGACCACGTAGTTGACGGGGGGCCTCTTCTCTACTATTTCGTGAGGACCCGTCCACTTCGGGGACAGCTTGGCTGACCGCCCCCTTCGCACCGTCTCGTCGCGGAGGAGTACGTGTTCGCCGACGCGGTACTGCTGCACCTGTGCGCCATGGTCGTACGTATCCTTTGACCTCCTTTTCGCGACTTCCAAGTTGTCGCGTGCTACTGTCCATGCAGCGCGTAATCGCTCGCGTAACTCGTGAACGTAATCATCGTAAGCATAGGGGCTGCGGGGCTCTTGTTTTGCGGCGGTCGGTAACTCCGCCTCGCGTCCGCACACCAATTCATAGGGTGACAGTCCGGTCCCCGTATGTGGAGTGGTATTGTACGTAAATATTGCGTACGGCAGCCACTCGTCCCAATTTCCCTGATTTTATTCTTCTGGCAGGATTCGCAAGGACGGATATGTAATTTTTCAATTCCCTTTTCAGACCGGGCCAGTCGTACTTAGTCCGGATCCGATGCAATGTACGCCGTATACCCTGGTGCCCTCTTATGGGGGTGTTGGTATTCTTGAATTATTTTCAGGCGGCCATCAGCAGAAGGGATGGCTACGCCACTGCGGCAGTCGCTATACTTTTTTATAACGCTGTCTTCGTCCGTGCTGCTGGAAGTTCGCGGGCTACGGGCCCCGCCGTGTCTCGCTTCCTCAGCAGGCCTTTGCGGTGCTTTGTCCGCAGTTTCGTCGCTCGGTGTACCCACTGTTAGCTCCGCCGTTGGGTCGCTCTCTGTCTCGAGCGGCCTTGCAACGTTTGCTTTTCGCGGCCTTCCGCGCTTCGCGTGCTGGGCCCGCTCCGTCTTTGTCAGCGGTGCTCGTAGTATTACCAGTGGCTTGCGTTGCTAGCCTGCGTGGTCTGCACCGACCCCGACCGCACGGCTTTTCAGCGGGGCTGTGGGGTTCAGTAGAGCGATCTGCGTGCGCGCTGCGGATCTCTTTATCTTCTTCTGGCGCATTGGCCGGCGCGGCCTCTCTCTCTCTCTCTGTCGCGTTGCTGGGCTGGCCCGGGGTATTCTCGGCTCTCCGCTTTGTGCGGCTGTCCGGACCCGGGCGCATGCTGTCCTCGTCTCTCTCGCGGGCGAGCTCGACCTCTCGCTCCAGAACTATCATAGCTATACGGGGTATCTTTGGCTGTCCGCTTTGTGCGGTCATTCGTTGTGCCTACTTGCCCCGTCGTGCTGCTCTCTAGCATTTTGTCTGTCGGCATCTACACTTCTCTTTCTCGTGGGCGAGTTTAGCCCCTCGTTTCGACGAGTCATAGTGGTTGCCTTGGGTATCTCCGACTCTCCGCTTTGTGTGGCTGTTCGTATACCCGATTGCGCTATCTTTCTCTTTCTTATGGGACTTTCGTTCCTATCCCAATTGGGCTCGTGTGGTCACGTATATGCGACTCAGAGCATCTGCATCTATATTTCTTTTTCCGGCTTTTTGCATTTTACCGGACCCATGCCCCGATTTTACGGTCTTCCCAGGCAAGGGTTGCGATCCTAGGTCCTTTGATTCGACCTTAACAGGTGCGCGATACTGCACCTCGTGTGTGCGCTGTGGCTTGTTCCCTCGTAGTTGGAATACACCGTTGTATTCGCACACTATTCCTGCGCGAGCTGCTTGCTTTTCACTGCTGGAGGGGGGGGGGGGGCACCAAGTCGGGCTTCCGTTGGCGCTGTGCAAACCGTTTGGCCTTCTTCCCCGTGCTCTCTGAGCTAATGCGCAGTTCCTTGACCTGGCGGTTACGTACGGTCTTCGCTATCTCCGACGGCTCGCATATCACCGTCGGCTATTGCACTTCCTCGTCGTGTTTAACAACAGCTAAACTCATTCTATTGGGGTTTGACGGTGTGACACGGAATCTCGCTACTTTGCCTCGGCTGATTCCGCTCCTTATAGGTAGCCTGACAAATTTATTTTCTTTGGCGACATCCATGTTAGACCCGTTTCCGGAAGGAAGATTCATCTTTGTAAGTAGGCCTATGTATTTGCACGTGGCGGCAGTTCTACGGCGTGGTGACGAATATATCCTCGTCGCGCCGTCCAGTAGCGGCATGCAGTACCCATACAACTTGAGCATCTCGCCATGCAAGATGTCCGCTTTAAGCTGCCTGATAAAGTCCATGCCAAGTAATCAGTTGACCTTCAAGCGCACATTGTTCGGAACGATGTAGAACTAATGCTCTACATTTAAAGCCGGTGTCTCGAGCACAATTTTAGCTATCCCGAGGGGGGTGAATTTTTCGCCCGCCACCCCCTACAGCTCTACGGTGCAGTCGTTCACCATGGTCTCTGGTTTGAGACAGCCTTTCTTAATTATGCTGTACTGCGCTCGGGTGTCCGCCTTGAGGGTGAGTACCCCGGTCGTGGCAGACGATGCATCGATATCGAAGTCGCTGGCGGTGGCACTCGACGCCGGCAACGTTACTTGTAGGAGCTGCAGCGTCGTTTTCTTCTGCTTGCACGCAGGTCTCTGCTGGATAGTTAGCGTATTCAGTCTCAATGCGCCCAGCGTGTTCACGCCTGCTGTGGCTGGATCTGGCCCCGCGGTTACCGTATTTCTTGCATCTTTGTAGCCCACGTTTCTTGGCTGTCGGGGCGGCTGCGTCGGCTCGTGTTTATTCTGCGACAGTCTCTTCCGGCATCCCTTCTACATGTGGCCTTTCTTCTGGCAGTAATTGCAGGATATTTCCACATTGTGGATTGACTTGTTTTCACTGGGTACTGGTAAGCTTACTCGTCCCGTATCCCGGGTGAAACAGGTGGCTTAGTACTCTAACTACCCCTCGCTTTGGCTGCACCATGTTGGTTATCTCTATGGCTCCCGTAACGGTCTCGTGGAGCGTGGCGTAATTGCGTGATCTCACCAGGATCTGGACCTGCACATGCAGTCCATTCTCGAAGTTGGCCTGTGCGCTCTTCCGTGTTATCTTTTCGACGATGCGCATCTTCAACATCGTAGTGGCTTCCTCGCAAAGCTTTTCTATTACATCGACGGTGATACGCTCGGTTCTCGCGGCGTATACCGCGATGTCCTCTCCTTGGTCCTGCCGGAGGGAGTTGAATTCTACTTGTAGCGCAGGCAACGACTTTCGCTTTCCATACAGGGCCTCCGGCTCGGTTTTAAGCTGTGCTACCAAATGGATGACTTTATGCTTCATTTCTCTGGATGCCCTACCCTCGAGCTTGCTGCTGAGCACCAGTTCTAACGGGATCATTTGATCCCGGGGCGCTACTCTCTTGAACACAGTCTCGCATGATCGTAAGAAGGCGTCTAGTTCGTCAGCGTTGCTTCCGTCGAAATGCTTGATATTTTTTAGCGCTAGTCCGAGATCGAGCGTCCTTCTCAGTGTTTCTGGCACCCTTCGTTGTTCCCTTTGGAACACGGGATCCGCAGGGGGATATTCTGATTCCTCAAATCGGGTTCGCCTCGACCGCGGACGCGGTAACGGGCGTTCCTCCAAACCTGTATTTTCCAGTCTCCGTGATAGTTCGGCGTTTTGCTCTCGGAGGGACCGGATGAGTTCGAACACGTCCGCACCTACCTCGTTGAGCGTGTCCGCGAGGTTTCGCCGTGCCGACGGCGATTCGCGGCCTTGGAGCCTGAGCTCCAGCTTGAGCCCTCGCTGAGCCCGCTCGTACTCGCGGTGACTTCTTTCGACCGCTTCGCATCGTAACCTGACTCGGTCCGGCAGTGGTGCCCGAGTCGTCGTACCGGTAGCTGCCTGGAACCCTACACGATCTAACGTACGCAAATTTTCCATTTCCTGCTCGAACCTATCGCTGGAAAAGTTTTCTGAAGTTATTTCTCCCGTCGCTCTGTTCATCGTCGTTACCGATGCTACTATTATCCCGAGGAGACGCACCCCTTCGTGGGTTTACGCCGAACTCTGTTGTCAGGCGGCCCGCGCGGGCCGCTTGCCTGTCGGCGGGGATTCGACTGGGCTGCGGGAGCTCTGATAGCGCCCTGCGCGCTTCGTATGCTATGTCCCCGACCGCAGCAGCTAGTCCCGCTGCAAGGTTCGCATCCTCTCCGGGTATCGTTGTTTCCAGCAAATTTCCCTTACGTTTCGGTTTTGCTCCTCGAAATATCGGCATGTTGCTAGTTGTACAAATTCGCGGCGAGCAGAAAATATGTTTACCCAAAAAATCTCGCAAGAAATATATATTTTGGAAATTACCAAATATATGCCCTACTGGCTTTAGTTAGTATTGGCAATATGTATAATTATTACGTAACCGCCACTTACAGTAAGATTGTCTGGAAGACGATCCTTTCCAGTGAAATGTTCTCGGGTGCTGATGACTGGGTATCCTGCAGCTCCGTTCGGTCGATGATCATTGTCGTCCTTCCTGACGCTGTTGACCAGTACGTTCGTTGGTTCCTTCGCACGTCGCCAATGGTTGCACGACGGCTTTTTCTCAAGTAGCTGCTTCGAATACTTGGTTGCACACTTTGTGCGTTTTTTCCTCGACTTGACGTCACACCGTCAATCGGGATTTTTGAGCGGTTGACCGATGTCACACCGCACCGACGTTCACTTCGCATCTTCACGCTAGATTAGTCGGGTTTTCACGAACTACACTGGTGTCCTTGCACGCGTCGTAGTCGTCACTTCAGAGTCACTCTTAAGTTTGTCCAAAGCACTTTGTCCAAATAAATCACGTATCACTTAATTTCAGCAGATCCCACCGCTGCCACCAAATGTTATGCCGGTACCGCGTAATTGGATTATTCGGTATTTGATATAATATTGAAAAGTTATTATTTTTAGGATCGTTCGCCGATAAGGAGATGAATCTCGAGTTATCGATGAAAACGCGAATTTATATAAAAGGAAGTATTTATTATAGGCAACGGTAATTTTCCATTGTCTATTTAAAAGTCAAAGTAAGAATGTACAATAATATGTTGTTTCGAGTATTCGACGAGGAACCAACCCGTTCTATCTTGAGTCTAATTTAATACTGGTTTTCGAAAGCAGTTGCTAGCTGTGTTCACGAAAATCCCTTATTGCGTCGGCGTTCTTGGGGTCATTCGTACGATCGGGCATTGGACTTCGTTTCTGTGTTTGGTGGGATCAGAAGAGTGTGATCTATTATGAGCTGCAAAAACCTGGCGAAACCGTTGATACTGAACGCTACCGACAACAAATGATCGATTTGAATCAAGCTTTGCGTGAAAAACGACCAGAATATAAAAAAAGGCAACACAAAGTGATTTTGCTTCATGATTATGCACCATCACACACAGCAAAACTGGTCAAGGAAACAATTGAAGCGTTTAGTTGGGAAATACTTTCGCGTGCGGCTTACTCACCAGGCTCCGTCCGATTACTACTTATTTGCATCGATGGGACACGCACTTGCTGAGCAGCGCTTTACTTCTTACGAAAATGTACGAAAATGGATCGATGACTGGTTTGCCTCAAAAAAGCAACAGTTTTTTTGGCGTGGCATCCACAAATTATCAGACAGGTGGGAAAAATGTATAGCTAGCGATAGGCAATACTTCGAATAAAATATTTTGTATCATTTTCATACAATAAACGTGTATTTTCTATACAAAAATTCCGGTTTCATATTTATAGACCTGGTAATTGAAACAATATGCCGTGATTGGTTCCGTCGCTTCAAAGACGGTGATTTTCATGTTGACGACGGTTCGCGTGAAGGAAGGCCAAAAACCTCCGAAGACGCTGAATTGGAGGCATTGCTCGATGAGGATCCGTGCCAAACGCAAAAAGAGCTTGCTTCAGCACTAGGAGTTACCCGCTAAGCCATTTCCAAGCGATTCCATGCGTTGGGAATGATTTAAAAACAAGTAACTTGGGTTCCTTATGATTTGAAGCCAAGAGACGTTGAGCGTCGTTTTTTCGCCTGTGAACAACTGCTCCAGCGGCAAAAAAAAAGAAGGGTTTTCTTCATAGCATCGTTACGGGTGATAAAAAATGGATTCATTACAGCAACCCAAAGAGAACAATATCATGGGGACTGCCCAGTCATGCTTCTACGTCGGCGGCTCGGCCGAATATTCGAGCTGCGAAGATTTTGCTGTGTATTTGGTGGGACCAGGGCGGTACTATTTATTATGAGCTGTTGAAACCAAACGAAATCATCATTGGGGAACGGTATTGAACTCAATTGATGGGATTGAGCCGAGCACTGCGCGAAAAGCGGCCACAATACAAGCAAAGGCACGAAAAAGTGATTCTACAGCATGACAA
Organism: Cylloceria caligata; assembly: GCA_963942595.1. Taxonomy (NCBI): domain Eukaryota; kingdom Metazoa; phylum Arthropoda; class Insecta; order Hymenoptera; family Ichneumonidae; genus Cylloceria; species Cylloceria caligata. The sequence continues at coordinate 34,290,871 of OZ012710.1, read as the reverse complement.
CGCTCGGCCTCACGTTGCCAAACACGTTAAAACCGACTTAGAAACGCTCAAATGGGAAGTCCTACCCCACCCGCCATAATCCCCAGATATTGCGCCATCCGATTATTACTTGTTCCGTTCGATGGCACCTGGTCTGGCTAATTAGCAGTTCAGCCCATATGAAGACATCTCAAAATGGCTTGATTCGTAGATAGTCTCAAAAGACGAACACTTTTACCGTGATGGTATTCGAGCTCTGCCAGAAAGATGGGAAAAAGTTGTCGCTAGCGATGGGCAATAATTTGAATGATTCATTTGTAAAAATTTTTTCACAATAATAAATAACCCGTTCTATCTTGAGTCTAATTTGTAACTGATTTCCGGGAAGCAGTTGTTAACTGTGTTTACGTAAATCCCTTAATTCGCAATTTTAGCGTTAGTCTATCGTCGAACGTCAAGCGAGTCGCTTCTTGGTGTCGTTCGTATGATCGGGCGTTGGACTTCGTTTCCTGTCTTGAACGAATTCCAACGTTCCTTTGCTATGCAATATTCCCGTATATACGAAATACGAATTGGAATATTCCGCGGCACAACATCCCTCCCCCTTTAGGAGGAAAAATTTGTTCTCTAAAAATTTTTTCTTCGATTGGTTTCCCGTATTTCCACTTACAATTTGATAAAATTTTACAGTTTGATGTTATATAACAATACAATATAATTTTTCATTTTTTCATTTGTTAACGATGAAGTTTTTCCTTTTGCTTCTTATCGTTTTTCGTGCTGAGCGAGTCGTTCTCGGTGGGGGGACGGGGTGCATACTCTGGCCAGCTCGGATCGCAGTTGCTCCTCTGGCTGTTGTCGTCTGAGCTGCTCGAGGTTGATGTTTACCTTGGCTGCTGCCGGGGTCGTTGCCTCGCTTGTCCTTGTTGGTGTTCGGTTTCGTTGGTACCTATAACATTTCAACAGAATATAGCCAACCACGGCTATTGGTGCTATTGCACCCAGTGAGTAGAAACTCAGATTGTGGATATGTTGCATCCCGTCTCCGTTAGTATTGAGGTTGTCCATGATTTGGTCGGCTCTAGCATCAAGCTTTTGAAACTCTTCTGGGTCTCGCAGCACGCTCTGTAGTGGAATTGTCCTCTCGGTCTGCGTAGGGGGTGCCTGAGCTTCAATATCCGTTAATTTTTAATTGAACGACGGAAGGTAGTTTTTTCGGATAACCTGCGATCGTTCGCCCGATGGTTCTGATACTGAAATCTCGGGCGGTTACTACACATACGCCTACCAATGCCAGTATTGCCGAATTGCTCAGTATTTCGTGCTGAGTGGGATTTTTTCCAGAATTTATTCCTACGGGTTCGGGGGTTAGCGCGACGTATAGCCATCGCCCTTGCGGTTAAATTGGGACTATTAGAGGATAGATTATTTCGATAACCCTTTTTGCGCATTTTCCGCGGTTATCGGTGTTCATTTTTGCGTAGATTAGGACTTCGCAGGGTGCGTCGTTCGTAACCGGGATTGTAGGGTCTGTTGAAGGGCAAATGTATGATTTATCCAGTACCTTGCAATTTTTTACGTCGTCGTTTGTCATCCTTAAGTATCTGTGATTTTCGATATCTATGACTATGTGATTCTCAGTCGTGTCTATGTAGTGGTGCCTGCCGCATGGGTATAGGATATACTTTTTGTATACTATGTCGTTGCTGCCCGATCAGCGGTATATCCAGCACGAGCATTAACGCGTTGTCTTCGCTATAGGCCCTGGTATCTGCCAGTCGCATACGTGTTGACACTTGGTCGTGTGCTATTGCGACTGGGAAACTACTGCCTGACGGTGGGTGTGGTAGTACTTCGACGAGATGCTTGGCGAGTGTGCGTGGCGGCCGGGACGTTGCTCTGGCCTTACCGCTAGCTATATGGTCCACTAGCCACACTAGCTCCTGTACGTCGCTGAGTAATGCTTCGACCGCAATACTTATCGCGTTGAGCGTCTCGTCTAAGCGTTGGCGTCTCTTCATGTAGTATATGTCGCCGTTGAGCGTGCGGTTTATATTCTGCATCAGGAACAGCAGGGTCTGTTCGTTAGCCTGTATGTGATGCGCGCTTTCATTGAATAGGCTGAGCGTGGTTTCTATGACTTGGATTTGATTTTTCAGCCCTTCCTTCAGGGTCTGGTGGGACGCTTTAAAGTGCGTTATTTCTTCATGGAGCTCCCGTGCGTCGGCGGCGTCCGTGTTTCCCGTGATAGCCTTGATTATGCTTCCAAGGCCGTCTACCAATCCTCTGCGCTCTCTGACGGGGCGCGTCCCGAAGAGGTCGAATATGGTTAATACCCCCATCTCTATCTTTCTCTTTATTCTAAAAACGGAATCGCGTATGACGGGGCATATATCATTGACGCGAGTTTCGCCTTCGCGCAGCTCAGTAAGACGTTGTAGACTTTTGCTGATCTCTGTTTCTCGGTGCATTTGAGCTGCGAGGTCCAGCCTGATAATCAACTGCCACGTCGATCGGATTATCGTGAGGCTTCCCATGTCTTCGTAGTAGATGCCCGGAGTGCTGGTAAAAACGCTGACTACGTAGTCTGGTGGATGCTACGTGGCTACGGTTAGTCCACCTTTTGCTGCTATCAACCTGTCATGAGGTGGGAGGAAAAAGCGTGAGAATGCATACATTGTTAATTCCCTTCTTTTTTTTGCGGTCTCGCGGGTTCCGTCTCGCGGGAGCTTCTTTGCTCGATCTTCATTCAACCTGCAACGATGTTGGCTGTAATTTTTTTTTTAATCTAGATTTTATGGAGCTGTCGTGATCAAGGGGGAAGATTTAACCCCCGAGGCACTTGCTTTCGCGATAAGTGTTTTCTTTTTTTCCTTCGATTTTTCAAGTACATACAATTTTCCATAAATTTTCCTTTTCTTTTCAGAAAGGTCTGATAGTACAAAGGCGAGACCGACGCAGCCGCTCAGACGCGGTCTTAGTGGCGTTAGCCATCCGTAACCGTCGGCAGAGTTGTCGCCGGGCGGTCGAATGTCTATGGGGCCTGGAGCCCTGGGTCGGCGATGATGCGGAGCCTTTGCCGGATTTTATAGGCCTTAGTCGACTGTTCCGGGAGGGTCTTCTGACCTCCTGTCCCGGGTGTGGGGTACGCCTTGATAACCTTTAAAAATGGTATGTTTTTTTTCTACGGTACTGCGTACACCAGCGAAATTTTCTAATAAATTCTTTTACTTTCAATCAGCGTTATTCGTTGTGATTCCTTCCTTGCGCTCCGTGGAGCTCCCTTCCCGCATTTATTTAGCGTTTATTTAGCTTTTAGTGCTCTATAAAGAGCTTCAGGCAGTTCGCGTGAACCGCCTGAGTTCTCCGTCCCTTCCGGACGACGTAGTTGATGGGGGGCCTCCTTTCTACTATCTCGTGGGGCCCCGTCCACTTGGGGGTCAGCTTTGCAGACCACCCCCTGCGCACCATCTCATCTCGGAGGAGTACTCGTTCGCCGACGCGGTACTCCTGTTCCTGTGCATTGTGGTCATATGCATTCTTTGACTGCCTTTTCGCGCCTTCTAGGTTGTTGCGCGCTACAGCCCATGCGGCGCGTAATCGCTCCCGTAACTCGTGGACGTGGTCATCGTAGGCATAGGTGCTGCGTGGTTCTTGTTTCACGGCGGTCGGTAACTCGGCCTCGCGTCCGTACACCAATACGTGGGGCGACAGTCCGGTCCCCGTATGTGGAGTGGTGTTGTACGTGAACATCGCATACGACAGCCACTCGTCCCAATTTCCTTTAACCTTATCTATGAATTTTTTCAGGTACTCAGCGAGGGTGCGCTGCGATCTTTCTAATGCGATTCCGGATGGTAGGCCGTCGTATGTATCTTCTTGATTTGCAGCAGCCGACACATTTCTTTGAAGGTCGAGCTGAGGAAGTTCATCCCCTGATCCGATAGTATTATTTCTACTAGGGCTCTAGCGACTGTCGAAGCTCTTGGTTCGGCAGTGATATCGCTGCACTGTATTCTGTGAGCGCGTCCTGTATGGTAAGTATATATCTTTTTCCCGAGGCGCTTTCTGGTAGCGGTCCTACGATGTCGACTGCTACTTTCTCAAATGACCTCATTGGGGTGTCCGTTACCACCATCGGCACTCGTTCATTTTTCCTGATTTTATTCTTTTGGCAGGATTCGCAGGATGATATGTATTTTTCCAAATCCCTTCTTATGCCGGGCCAGTCATACTTGGTCCGGATTCGATGCAACGTACGCCTGATACCCTGATGCCCTCCTATGGGGGTGTAGTGGTATTCTTTTATGATTTTCAGGCGGTCTTGGAAACAGGGAATGGCTACGCCACTGCGGCAGTCGCTGCGCTCTTTCATAACGCTGTCTTCGTCCGTGCTGCTGGAGGTTTGCGAGCTGCGGCCCCCGCTTTGTCTCGCTTCCTCAGCAGGCTTGTGCGGTGCTCGGCCCGCAGTTTCTTCGCTCGATGTGCCCACCGGTAGCTTCGCCGTTGGGTCGCTCTCTGTCTCGAGCGGCCTTGCAATGTTTGCTTTTGTCCTTGTCAGCGGTGCTCGCAGTCTTATCAGTAGCTTGCGTATGTAGCTTCGTGGCCTGCCCCTTCCCCGACTGCACAACTTTTCGGCGGGGATGTGTTCAGTAAACCGATCTGCATGCACGCTGCGGATATCTCTATCCTTGTCCGTAGCATTGGCAGGCGCTTTCTCTCGCTCTGCCTCGTTGCTGGGCTGGCCCAAGATATTCTCGGCTCTCCGCTTTGTACGGCTGTCCGCACCCGGGCGCATGCTGCCCTTTTCTGTCTCGTCGGCGAACGCGATCTCTCGCTCCAACGAGCTACCACGGCTGTAAGGGGTATCTTCGGCCCTCCGCTTTGTGCGGTCATTCGTTGTGCCGAGTTGCCCCGTCGTGCTGTCCTTTTCCGACTCACGGACTTCGTTCTTAGCTCTCGCTTGGGTCCTCGTAGTGAGGAATATACGGCTGAGCACATCCGCATTCGTATTACGCTTTCCTGCGTTATATTTGACGTTAAAGTCATGTTTCGCCAATTTTCTTTTCCGACGCATAAGTCTCGAACCTGGGTTCTTTACTCCGAACAGCCAGGTGAGCGGTTGGTGGTCCGTCACCACCGTGAAACGTGTACCATAAATATATGGTCGAAATTGAGCGAGAGCCCAAACTATGACGAGAAGCTCTTTTTCCGTTGTTGTATAATTTAGCTCGGCCTTTGACATGGTGCGGCTCCCGTAGCATATGGGCAATTCGTCTCCGATCTTGCCTTGTGATAAAATTGCGCCGAGCGCCCTGTCTGAGGCATCTGTTTTTACAATAAACGGCTTCGTGAAGTCGCGATATTGCAGTATTGGTGCTGTGGTAAGTGCGGTCTTCAGTTCTTCGAAGGCAGCATCTGTTACTGCGGTCCACTGGAATTTAACCCCTTTCTGTGTTAATTTAGTGAGTGGCTTCGCAGTTTTCGAGATATCTGTAATGAATTTCCGGTAGTAGCCAGCTAGTCCGAGGAAAGATTGAACACCTTTCACGTCTCTCGGCACCGAGAATTCCTTTACCGCTTCCAGCTTCTTTGGATCAGCACGTACACCTTCAGATATGATGTGGCCGAGGAACTGCGTTTCCTTCCGCAGGAACTGGCACTTGCTAGGTTGCACTGCCAATTTGGTTTTCTGTAGCCGCTGCAGTACCTCTCGCAGCCTGTCATTGTGCTCCTTGGAGCTCTTGCCGTGGATTACTATGTCGTCCAAGTATACATAGCATTTTACTCCCTGTAGTCCAGCCAGCGCGGAGTTCATCAACCTCTGAAAAGTCGGTGGAGCGTTCGTGAGTCCGAATGGCATGCGGTTGTACTCGAAATGGCCCTGTGGTGTGGATAATGCGGTCTTTTCTTTGTCTTGCTGCGCTATCGAGATTTGATGAAATCCAGAGGCGAGATCCAAGGTCGTATAGTATCGGGCCCGTCCCAGCTGGTCCAATATTTCGGTGATATTGGGCAGTGGGTATGAGTCTCCGATGGTTGATTTGTTCAACTTCCGAAAGTACACTACTACGCGCATTTTCCTCACTCCGGCTGCGTCAGGTTTCTTCGCTACAACCAGCAGCGGCGCGTTCCATTGACTCCGGCTGGGTTAGACAATGCCTTCCGCATGCATGTCGCAGGTGTGCCTCCCACTTCTCTCTTGTGGGTTTCGGGCAGCCTGTATGGGTGCACCTTAATGGACTGCACCCCTTCCTTAAGGGGGATCACGTGCTCCACCATTAGTATACATGGCAGCTGGTCCCCTGGCAGGTGGAATACATCTTCGTATTCCCTAGTAATCTCATCGAGCGCTTCGTGGTTTTCTTTATTGAGATTTTTCGTGCCTAGCTCTAGAGCTAGTCGCGCGAGGCGGTCGGCCCCTCGCTCTGCGCTGACGGTGCATACTTCGGGCGTCGCGGCTTCGAGACCGTGATCCACTGCCGTTATCTCTAGCGGCTCGAGTTCCACCACGGGGCGTTGTACCTGAACAGCCTGCTTTGTGGTGTTTATAAGACTTACTGCACAGCTATTACCGTGAGGCGGCGTGATGCAGGCTCCCATAATTACTCCGTTTCCGAGTTCCATTTTTGAGAGAAGTCTGATGAATTTACTCTCAGTCGTGGCATACGCGGTTGTCTCGCTGCGTAGCGGCAGGGTCATCTTGACTGATCCATCCAAAAGCGACATGCTGTGTCCGTACAAATTAAGCATTTCGCCGTGCAAGATATCTGCCTTATGACGTTTAATGAAATCCATTCCGAGCAGTTCGTTTATCCTCAGTGGCACGGTTTTCGGAACGATTTAAAACCAATGCTCTACATTTAGAACTGGTGTCTCCAGCACGATTTTTGCGATTCCTAGCGGAGTAAATTTTTCGGGCGCCACCCCCTGCAGCTCTACGGTGCAGCCTTTGGCCATCGTCTCTGGCTTGAGGCAGCCTTCCCTGATGATGCTGCCCTGTGGCCCGATGTCTGCCTTGAGGGTGAGTACCCCGGTCACTGCCAACGATTCCACGATATCGAAGTCACTGACAGTGTCTTGACGCCGGCAACGTTACCTGTAGCAGTTGTAGAGTCGTTTTCTTTAGTTGGTGTGCAGGTTTTTGCGGGGCCGTCAGAGTATTAAATCTCATCGTTCCCAGTGGGCGGGTGTCGGTATTGGCTCGACTAGTTCCGTCTGTTACAGTTGTTTTTTCCGTCTTGCCCCCTGCGTCTCTCTGACGTTTGGGCCGCTGTGACGTCTGAGCTGGCTCGGTCTTATTTTGCGACAACCTCTTTCTGCAGTCCTTCCACATGTGGCCCTTCTTGTGACAGTAATTGCACACGATGTCTACGTTGTGTATCGACTCGTTTTCACTGGGCATCGGCAAGCTCACTCTTTCCGATCTCCGGGTGCAGTCTCGTGCCATGTGTCCAGCTTTCCCGCAGGTGAAGCAATTCTCTCCCTGCCGGGATGGTGCGCCTGGGGACCTTCTGGGGTGGCTTAGTGCTCCACCTACCCCTCCCTTTGGCTGTACCATGTTGGTTATCTCTATGCCCCTGCCACAGAGTCATGCAGCAATTGGTAATTTCTCGCACGCACCAGCACTTGCACCTGGCCCTGCAGGCCGTTTTCGAAGTTGGCCTGTGCGCTTCGTCGGGTTACACTCTCAATAGTGATCTTCTGATCCTCTGTTTGCAACGGTTCGCAGAGAGTTTCGGCGATGTCTACCGTAATGCTCTCCGTTCTTGCCGCGTACGCGGCGATGTCTTCGTTTTGTCCCGGCTGGAGGAAGCTGAACTCTATTTGAAACGTGGCCAGGGACTTCCGTTGTCCGTACAACGCTTCCAACTCGCTCTTGAGTTGTACCATGGTACTGATGGTCTTGTGCTGCAGTTGCCTTGCTGCCGCACCCTCTAACTTACTCATGACTATCGACACCAGGAGGGTGTGCAACCTGCGTGCAGAAAGAGGAAAACAACGCAGCAGTTACTGCAAGTAACGCTGCCGGCGTCCAGCGCAACGGCCAGCGACTTTCACATCATTGCACCGTTGGCTGTGACCGGTGTACTCACCCTTAAAGCGGACACCGGGGCCCAGTGCAGTATACTGAAAGAGGGATGCTTCAAGCCCGAGACCATGGTGAGCAGGTGCTCCGTAGAATTACAGGGTGTGGCAGGCGAAAAATTCACCCCCTTGGTATAGCAAAAATTGTGCTGGAGACACTAGCGCTAAACGTGCAGCATTAGTTCTACATAGTCCCGAATAACGTGCCGTTAGGGGTCAATGGGCTGCTGGGCATGGATTTTATCAAGTATCACAAGCCCGATATCCTGCACGGAGAGACGCTGAAACTGTACGGGCATTGCATGCCGCTGCTGGACGGCACGACGAAGGTATCTCTGCCGCCACGCAGCGAGACAGTCACCTATGCCGCAACAACGAGCAAATTCGCTGGGCTACTCTCAAAAAACAAACTCGGAAACGGAGTAATTATTAGAGCCTGCATCACGCCGCCGCATGGTAGTAGCTGTGCAGTAAGTCTGATAAACACCACAAAGCAGGCTGTTCAGGTACAACGCCCCGTGGTGGAACTCGAGCCGCTAGAGATAACAGCAGTGGGTAACGGTCCCGAGACTGCGACGCCCGAGGTGTGCACCGTCAGCGCAAGCGAGGGGCTGACCGCCTAGCGCGACTAGCTCAAGAGCTCGACTCGGAAAATTTCAATAAAGAGGAGCGCGAAGCGCTCGATAAAATTACAAGGGAGTACGAAGATGTATTCCATCTGCCAGGGGACAAGCTGCCGTACACGCCCATGGTGGAGCACGTGATTACTCTTAAGGAAGGGGTGCAACCCATTAAGGTGCACCCATATAGGCTGCCGGAAACCCACGAAAAGGAAGCGGAAAGGCAGACCAGCGAAATGCTTACAGAAAGCATAGTACAGCTCAGCAGAAGTCAGTGGAACGCGCCACTGTTGGTTGTGGCGAAGAAACCAGACGCCGCCGAAGTAAGGAAAATGAGAGTAGTGGTGGATTTTCGAAAGTTAAACGAAGTCACCATCGGGGATTCATACCCTCTGCCCAACATCACAGAGATACTGGACCAGCTGGGACGAGCCCGATATTATACGACCCTGGACCTCGCCTCGGGATTTCACCAAATTCCGATGGCGCAGCAAGATAAGGAGAAAATTGCATTTTCCACTGCCGCATGCCATTTGGACTTAAGAACGCGCCGCCGACCTTCCAGAGGCTAATGAACTCCGCGTTGGCAGGACTGCGGGGAGTTAAATGCTATGTGTACCTCGACGACATCGTGATACATCGAAAAACCTTCAAGGAACTCAACGACAGGCTGCGGGAGGTGCTACAGCGGCTGAGAGAGGCAAAACTAGCCGTGAGACCTAGCAAGTGCCAATTCTTGCGAAAGGAAATGCAGTACCTTGGTCACATTATTTCTGAAGAGGGAGTGCGTGCGGATCCCCAGAAACTAGAAGCGGTAAGGGAATTCCCGGTGCCGAGAGACGTAAAAAGAGTTTAGTCCTTCCTCAGACTAGCCGGTTATTGCCGGAAATTCATTGAAGATTTCTCGAAAACCGCTAAGCCACTCACAGAATTAACCCAGAAAAAGGTTAAATTTGAGTGGACAGCAGTAAGGGATGCCGCATTCGAAGAACTAAAGACGGCACTTAACACGGCACCAGTATTGCAGTATCCTGACTTCGAAAAGCCTTTCGGCATAACAACAGGCGCCTCAGACAGAGCACTCGGCGCTATCCTCTCGCAACGCAAAATCGCAGACGTTTTACCAATATGCTACGCTAGCCGCACCATGTCGAAGACCGAACTGAATTACTCGACTACAGAAAAGGAACTACTCGCAATAGTTTGGGCTATCGCTCAATTTCGGTCATACATTTATGGTACTCGCTTCACAGTAGTGACCGACCACCAACCGCTCACCTGGTTGTTCGGAGTAAAAGACCCAGGATCGAGACTAATGAGATGGAAAATAAAATTGGCGGAACATGAGTTCAACGTAGAGTACAAGGCAGGAAAGCGCAATACAAATGCAGATGCGCTAAGTCGAATATGCCTGACTACGAGAGTCCAAGCGAGAGCGAAGAGCGAAGTCCGTGTGTCGAAAGAAGACAGCACGACGGAGCAAGTAGGCACAACGAATGACCGCGCAAAGCGGACAGCCGGAGATACCCCGTATAGCCATGGTAGCTCGCTGGAGCGAGAGGTCGAGCCCGCCCGCGAGAGAGACGAGGACAGCAAGCGCCCAAGTACGGACAGCCGCACAAAGCGGAGAGCCAAGAATACAGCGGGCCAGCAGAGCAACGCGGCAGAGAGAGAGGCCGCGCTGGCCAATGCGCCAGAAGAAGATAGAGAGATACGCAGCGTGCATGCAGATCGCTCTACTGAACCCCACAGCCCTGCCGAAAAGCCGTGCGGTCGGGGAAGGGGCAGACCACGCAGGCTCTATACGCAAGCTACTGGTAAGACTGCGAGCACCGCTGACAAGGACGGAGCAGGCCCAGCACAGCATGCGGACCCGCGAAGCGCGGAAGGCCGCGAAAAGCAAACGTAGCAAGGCCGCTCGAGACAGAGAGCGACCCAACGGCGGAGCCAACGGTGGGCACACCGAGCGATGAAACTGCGGACAGAGCACCGCAAAGGCCTGCTGAGGAAGCGAGGCACGGCGGGGCCCGAACTTCCAGCAGCACGGACGAAGACAGCGTTATAAAAAAGTATAGCGACTGCCGGAGTGGCGTAGCTACTCCTTCTGCCGATGACCGCCAGAAAATAATTAGAGAATACCATGACACCCCCATAGGAGGGCATCAGGGTATACGGCGTACGTTACATCGGATTCGGACCAAATACGACTGGCCCGGCCTGAGAAGAGATTTACAAAATTATATATCGTCAAGTGAATCCTGTCAAAAGAACAAAATCGGGAAAAAGGAACGAGTGCCGGTGGTGGTAACGGATACCCCATCGAGGTCATTTGAAAAAGTTGCTGTCGACATCGTCGGACCGCTACCGGAAAGCGCTTCCGGGAAGAAATACATACTTATGTTCCAGGACGCGCTTACCAAATACAGTGCAGCGATATCACTGCCGAACCAAGAGGCTTCGACAGTCGCTAGAGCGCTCGTAGAAGAATTGATCTGCCGGCACGGAACGCCGGAAATAATATTATCAGATCAGGGCACGAACTTCATCAGCTCGACCTTCAAAGAAATGTGTCGACTGCTGCGAATCAAGAAACTACAAACGACGGCCTACCATTCAGAATCAAACGGCGCATTAGAAAGATTGCATTGCACCCTCGCTGAATACCTCAAAAATTTCATAGATGAGGATCAAGGAAATTGGGACGAGTGGCTGCCGTATGCGATGTTCACATACAACACCACTCCACAGACGGGGACTGGACTATCGCCCCATATATTGGTGCACGGACGCGAAGCCGAGTTGCCGACCACCGTGAAACAGGAGCCCCGTGGTACCTATGCATACGACGACTACGTCCAAGAGCTACGCGCGCGACTACGCTCCGGATGGACGGTAGCTCGCGATATCCTAGAAGGCGCGAAAAGACGGTCGAAGACTACGTACGACCATGGCGCACAGGTGCAGGAGTACCGCGTCGGCAAACGCGTACTGCTCCGTGACGCGACGGTGCGTAGGGGGCGGTCGGCCAAGCTGACCCCTAAGTGGACGGGGCCCCACGAGATAGTGGAAAGAAGGCCCCCCGTCAACTACGTTGTCCAGAAGGGACGGAAAACTCAGGCGGTACATGCTAACCGCCTGAAGCTCGTTATAGAGCACTAGAACTAAATAAGACTAACATAAGTAAATACGGGTAGGGAGCTCCTAGAAGCACAAGGAAAGGAACTCCAATAATTAACGAGTTAAGATAAAACCTTGTTTAATTTATAAGAAAACATACATAGAAAAACATGGTAAATTAAAAAGAAACCCGTCTACAAAATGGGCAGGGATAACGATTAGATGGTGCGTCTTGCCGGAAGAGACGCTCTACTCCGAGCGTATCCTCGGGGAAATCCTCGCTGGCGTAGTGGCCGTCGCCCCACAAAGCGTCCACACGTTGGCGGCCAGCCGCCCGACGGCGACGGACCCCTAGGACCCGAGAGATAAAAGTACTCTCCCAATACGGGCTACGCTGAGCGGGAACGCTCGGGAAATACGCTTGCTGGAACAAAAGAGTACCCGCTATCAAAAAGGGGGGAGAAGGAAAAGAAGAGATCAACACTTCTCCTAACCAAAATGAAAAACCTTACCCCACTCCTCAGCAGTCCGGGCGTGAGGTCGCCCCTACGGCAGATTAACACGACATTCACGGCATATTTCACCAATGAGGCCACAGCGAAAAGAACGAGGCGGTAGAGCAGACGGTTAGAATAACAATGAGCCAAAGAGCTCTCGCTCAGCAGAACCCGCGAGACCGCTAGAGAAAGGGAGAATTAACGCAGTAAGCATTCACACGCTCTCTCATCCCCCCCTCGTTACAGGTTGATCGCAGCAAGGAGTGGACAAACCACAGCCACACCGCATACGGCCGACTACGTCGTCAGCACTTTTGCCAGCACTCCGGGCATCTACTATGAGAACATAGGAAGCCTTACGATAATTCAATCGACGTGGCGACTGACAATCAGGCTGGACCTCGCTGCACTACGGCACCAAGATGGGGAGATAAGCAAAAGCCTACAACGTCTGACGGAGCTGTGCGAAAGCGAAAGTCACGTCAACGATATATGCCCCGTCATAAGCGGCTCAGTTCTGAGAATGAAGAGAAGAATAGAGATGGGGATACTAATCAAGGCCATCACGGGAAACATAGATGCCGCCGACGCAAAGGAACTACATGGAGAGATAACGCGCCTGGAGGCGTCCTACTAGACCCGGAAGGAAGGGTTAAAAAATCAAATACAGGTCATAAAAACCACGCTCAGCCTATTTAATGAAAGCGCACAGCACATACAGGCTAACGAACAGACCCTGCTGTTCCTGATGCAGCATATCAACCGCACGCTCAACGGTGACGTATACTACATAGAGAGACGCCAACACTTGGACGAGACACTCAACGCGATAAGTATTGCGTTCGAAGCATTACTCAGCGACGTACAGGAGCTAGTGTGGCTGTTGGACGATATAGCTAGCGGTAAGGCCCGAGCAACGTCCCTGCCGCCACGCACACTCGCTAGGCACCTGGTAGAAGCACTACCACACCTACCGTCGGGCAGTAGCTTCCCAGTCGCAATAGCACACGACCAATTGTCAACAATTATGCGACTGGCAGATACTAGGGTTTACAGCGAAGGCGACGCAGTGGTACTCGTGCTGGATATACCGCTGATCGGGCAGCACCGATATAGTATGCAAAAAGTATATCCTATACCCATGCGAGCTGACAACGGCAGGCACTACTACATAGACGCAACCGAGACCCACTTGGTAATAGATATAGAGAATCGCAAGTACCTAAGGATGACACCCAATGACGTAAAAATGTGCAAGGTACTGGGCAAATCATACATTTGCCCACCAACACACCCTACTACTCCGGTCACAAACGACGCACCCCGCGAAGTCCTAATCTATGCAAAAATGGACACCGGTAACGAAAAAAAATGCGTGAAAAGGGTTATCAAAACCACCCATCGCTTAATCATTCCAATACAACAGCAAGGACGATGGTTATACGTCGCGCCAGCCCCGGTTCCCGTAGGAATAAATTGTAGGAAAAATCCTACTCAGCACGAAATACTAAATAATGCGGGAATACTGGCTTTGGTAGGCGTATGTATAGTAACCGCCCGAGATTTCAGCATCAAAACCGTCAGGCGAACGTCGCAGATCATACGGGAAAACTACCTTCCGTCGTTTAATTTGACATTAATGGAGATCGAAGCTCAGGCGCCCCCGACTCAGACCGAGAGGACCATCCCACTAAAAAGCGTGCTGCGAGACCCCGAAGAGCTTCAGAAGCTCGGAGCTTGAGCCGACCACATCACGGAAACCCTCAATACCACCGGAGACGGGATGCAGCACATCCACAACCTGAGCTTTTACTCCTTGGGCGCTATAGCGCCGATAGCCTTGGTATGCTACGTTCTGCTTAAATGTTACAGGTACAAAAGAAACAGAACACCACGAAGCACTAGAGAAGCAGCAACCCCGGCAGCCGCCGAGGTAACCATCAACCTCGAGCCACTCGGACGACAACAGCCAGAGGAACGACTGCGAACCGAGCTGGCCAGGTTATGCAATCGTCCCCCCAATCGAGAACGGCTTGCTCGACTTGAACGACATTGACAAACGAAAAAACATTATATGTAGTTGGAAAAAAACATTATATGTAAACGGGAAACCAACTGAAGAAAATATTTTTAGAAAAATTCTTCTTTTTAAGGGGGGCCCTCCCCCCTTAAAAAGGGATGTTGTGTCGCGAAATCTTCCTCTTCACGTATTCCCAGGAATATTCCTTAGCTGACACAGTTAGAGATGAAACTCTAGAAGATAGCTGTCATACAAGACAGGATGCGAGGTAGACGCCGACGCAGCATGAGGCGACTCGCTAGGCGATCTACGATTGGCTGAAGCTAAAACTGCCAACTAAAGGATTTTAGCAAACGCAGTTGCTAAATGCTTTACTAAAATCAGAATTAATTTAGACTCAACAGAGAACGCTTGGTTCCTCGTGAAATTCTCGAAACAACGTATTATTGTACTTCTTACTTTGACAATTAAATAGACAACGGAAAGTTACCGTTGCCTATAATAAATACTTCCTTTTATACGAATTCGCGTTTTTATCTTTTACTCGAGATTCATCTCCTTATCGGCAAACGATCCCAACAAATAATAACTTTTCAATATTATACCGAATACCGAATAATTTAATTACCCGGTACCGGCATAAGAAGCGGCAACGCCTTCAAATCTTTGCCGTCGAACGTTTTCACCATTTTTATTCCGAGGCTGAGGCTGAGCATGTTTGAGGGCCTATGCGTCTCCTCGAACCGCGTGCGTCTCGGAGGCTGTACGGAGGGCGGATAGTCCTCCATCCCTGCTCCTCGTAACCGTCGCAAGAGCTCGGCCATTTGCTCTCTTAAGGAGAGGATGAGCTCGTACTCGTCCGCACCCACCTCGATTAGCGTATCCGCCAAATTCCGTCTTGCTGACGGTGTTTCAGTCTCCCTGAGTTCGCGATCGAGTTCGCGTTGGCCTCGATCGTGCTCGCGTTGCAGCCGTTCGCACTACCATCGAGCTCTTTCCAATTCGCGTTGGCTTCGGTCGACCGCCTCAAACCGATCACGTACTCTTGCTGGTGCCGATCGGGCTGTCGTACCGGTAGATGCAGGGAATCCTACGCGATCTAGCGTATGCATGTTCTCTATTTCCCGCTCGACCCTGTCCCCGATTACGCTCTCAGGCGTTCTTTCGCCAGTCGCCATATTAAATACGTCGTCGCTATTGATACTACAGTGATCGCGAAACACCGCAGCCCTGAGTGGGTTTATGCCGAACTCAGCGTCCAGTCGGCCTGCGAAGGCCTTCTGCCTGACTGCGGGGATTTGTCCCGACGGCGAGAGCTCTGATAACGCCCTGCGCGCTTCGTACACGATGTCCCCGAAGGCTGCAGCTTAGCCTGCTGCAGGGTCCACCCCTTCGCCGGGCATCGTAGTTTCTAGCGAATTGACTCGACGTTTCGGTTTCGCTCCGCTAAATCCCGGCATGTTGCTAATTTCGCGGCGAATAAGACTCCAAAATATACCCACAAAATCTCGAAAGAAATGTCTCTGGTGGAATATATTTATTTTGAAAAAATGTTTTTTTTTTCTGAAGTATCTGCTCTAACTGGCTTAGGTTTATATCGACAATATGTATTGGTATAACGTAACCGCCACTTACAGAAAGATGATCTGGTAGACGATCCTCTCCATGGCGATGTTCTCGGGTGCTGTCGACTTGGTGTCCTGCAGCTTCTCCCTGTAGATGGTCCGGACGTCCTTCTTGGCGATGTTGACCCGTTTCTTCGCTGGTTCCTGGGTTCGTCCTTAGTGCGTCGCCAAAGGTTGCATGACGGCTTCTCTAGTAGCTGCTTCGAGTACTCGGTTGCCCACTTTGTGCGTTTTTCCACGATTTGACGTAACACCGTCAATAGGGATTTTAAACGGTTGACCGATGTCATACCGCACCGACGTAAACTTCGCGCTTCCGCGTTAGCTTAGTCGGAATTTCATGAACTACACTGGCGTCCCTCGGACGAGTCGTAGTCGTCACTTCAGAGTCACTCTTATTTACTTTGTCCAAAACACTTTTTGTCCAAATAAATCACGTATCACTTAACTTCAGCAGATCCCACCGCTGCCACGAAATGTTATGGCGGTACGGCGTAATTGGATTATTCGGTATTCTGTATAATCTTAAAAAAGTTATTATTTGTTGGGATCGTTTGTCGATTAGGAGATGGATCTCGAGTAACTGATGAAAACGCGAATTTTCATAAAAGAAAGTATTTATTATAGGCAACGGTAACTTTCCGTTGTATATTTAAAAGTCAATGTAAGAATGTATGATAATATGTTGTTTCGAGTATTTGACGAGGAACCAACCCGTTCTCCGTTGAGTCTAATTTATAACTCCTTTTCGTAAAGCAGTTGCTAACTGTGTTCACGAAAAATCCTTAATTCGCAATTTTAGTGTTAGCCTATCGTCGATCGCCAAGCGAGTCGCCTCATGCTACGTCGGCGTACTTAGTGCCGATCGTACGATCGGGCATTGGACTTTGTTTCCTGTCTTCAACGAATTCCAATGTCTTTTTGCTATGGAATATCCCCGAATATATGAAATACGAAGTGGAATATTCCGCGGCACAACAACGGAAAGAACGCTGCGCAGGCTTGTGAAAAAAATTGTGCTGTATACGGTGAAGGTACTTTATCAAAATCTGCTACGCGAAAATGGTTCGCTCATTTTTGTTCTGATCATTTTTATGTAAAAGATGAGTCACGCTCTGGTCGTCCAATCACTGAAAAAGCTGATAAAATGCTTGAAAAAGTCCAGCAAGATAAACATATCAGCAGCGTCAATATTGGTATGAAGCTAGGCATTGACCACAAAACTGTTTTGAACCATCTACACAAAGCTGGCTACAAAAAGAAGTTCGCTGCATGGGTTCCTCATGAGTTAAGCGCGAAAAATATAATAGACCGAATTAACATCTGTGATGCGCTGCTGAAACGTAATGAAATTGAGCCATTTCTGAAACGTGTCATAACCGGTGATGAAATATGGATCACGTACGATAATCGGAAGCGTCGAAGATCGTGGACAAGGGCTGGTGAGCCGTCACAAGCGTTCGCGAAGCCAGGATTGACGGCGAAAAAGTTGATGCTGTGTGTGTTGTGGGACGGGAAGGGAATCGTCCACCATGAGCTACTTCCAGTTGGTCAGACGACTGAATCTCAACTCTACTGTGGACAACCAGAGAGCTTACGCCAAGCAATTGAAAGAAAACGGCCCGAATTGATTAATAGGAAATGTGTTGTCTTCCATCACGACAGCGCCCGACCACACACTCTTTTGATGACCCGTCAAACATCGCGAGAGCTTGGTAGGGAAGTTTTGATGCATCCACCGTATAGTCCAGACATAGCACCCTCTGACTATCACTTATTCCAATCTCTGCAGAACTCTCTCAATGGAATTAAGTTGCTTTCAAAAGAAGTCTGTGAAAACCACTTGATTCAGTTTTTCAACCAGAAACCACAGAAGTTCTTCACCGGTGGCATCATGGCTCTACCCGAAAAATAGCGAAACATTGTCGATAATAATAGAGCACATTTGGTTTAATCAAATTCATTTTCACACTATTAGAAAACCAGTTGAATTTTACTAAAAAACGCCACGAACTTTTTCCCAGACCCAAAACAATTACTTTCGCTTGCCGCGCCATATATGAACCCGTGGTCGCGCCATTGGACTATACCCGAAAAATCGCGCCAATCAACACCTAGCATGACGTTTCATGGAGACCAACCTTACGTTTCTATGGCTCAAGGCCCATGCCCAGCATGAATATTGGGCATGAAATTTCCGCTATGTATCCTGGATTTTTTGTCGAGAATAAAATCTATTTTTTCGGAGAAAGAATTCTAAGTTCATCGTATTTAAATCGTAATCGGAGTAGACGTACTATGTATGGTTTTGTACTGGCTATATGGTGATATTTTACTTTTTTTAATTGCAAGAAATAATTATAGCATTAATTTATTCATTTTTTGTTCAGCCATGACTGTGAATGATCAATCTATAAGTTTTTTTTGGATTTTGACAATTCTATCAAGAGTCGCGGTAGCTACTCGAGACAAGTTTATTTATAAAAAAATAATTAAAAATGACTGACATTACCGACCGAGCGAGAGACTTTTTGCACCCTTTTTTACTTGAGCCAACGCGATTTTCCAACATTCCGTAAATTCTTTTCCTAATATTTCATAAATTATAACATCCTGTATGTAGAAGATTTGCAGTTATATATTTTTTTTATCTTTTGAATATGACTAAAGCAAATGCTGTAGCTGTAGCCATACAATAAATATTAATATCTCGTGTTTCAAATCGTGCCAATCAATCGTAATCCATCCACAATGACGTCATTACACACTTTATTTCGCTACTTCCTATAAATATACTAACCGAGCGATAACAGTAGTAACAGCTGCGATCTATATATATATTGTAACGGTAATTTTTCACGTTCACATATATTTTATTTATCGTGGGAATTCGGGCTTGATCACATGACTAATTAATAGAGACTTCGCAGTGGTTGACAGTGAGGCTAGATATTCAAAATAGAAACAATTTCATAAAATGTCACTTATTAATTACGGTTGGTCAAATTTTTCTAGAACGACCATTTAATTCCGTAATTTCGGCGATTATTTCTACGATTATAATTTTATTTTGTATGCATCCATGCTCTGTGTCTACAAGGGTTTATTATTCTATTCGAGTAGCAGTATTGCTGTTCGCTCGGCACACATACATACTCATACTACCAGTCAATCGCATCGCACTCGCTCCTTGTACAGAGTGTATTAACTCTGTGTACAATTCTTTTTCTCTTATTCTCGTCTTACTCACTATCCTTCTCTCTTCCACTCATCCAAATTGGTGATTCCCGCTTGTTTTGCCGCTCCAAAATTCACACTATTTAGTTTTATCTCCTTATACCCGTCTAGCTTATGCGTATCAATTAATCCTATTTATCTAATTTTACCTAGACCTAATTGCACATACTCTTATTCTTTTAATTCTGTTCTTTTAAATCTATCCATCTCTTAATCTATTACGAATCTCTTTTTTGACTAAACTTTAACCAATTCTTTATGTTGTACTATCCCATCCACCTGTCTCTTGTTATTCCGCAGTCTTCAATTCACACTAATTAATTCGGCTGTGCATTGAAATTCGGAAATTCCAGCGATTATTTTAAATATTATTTCCTCTTATTCGCGTCCGAATTTTCAGTAATTGTGGGCTCGAATATCTGACGCATAAACGAGTTGGTATTGCCCTCGTAGCTTTGAACATGCACACACACAGTCGGATGCCTCAGACTCTCCGTGGACAGAGTGTATCAACTCTGTTTACAATTCTTTTCTCTCTCACACTTATTTCACTTTTCGCCCTTTCTCACTTTCTCTCGCAGGAAAGGCGATTCCTATGGTTCCTACTGGTTTAAAGTCCGCACTCTTTAATTTATTCTCTTATATGCTATTTTCTTATTCCGATGCACTGAATTTCTTGGCTTATAATTATTCACTTAATCCTATCCTGATTATTCTTAACCACTTCTCGTGTTATTTCGCTTTCAAACTATCGACTAATTAATTTTCTAAATATTCCTCCTCTTTACTTTTGAGATTAATAGTTTTGAAAACTGGTGCACTTAGAATTAGCTTTAGTTGAACTCGTGTTACCGAATAAGGGAGCCTTTCTTCCGGCGCAGGCTCTTTTATAGACGTTCCCCCACCCTAGTTCCCTTTACGTCATTCGAGATTTCGGTTTTCAATTTGTCAAATTCCCTCGATTATGCGAGCAATCGTTGTCACGTCCCCTCCTGGCTCTCCCTCGTCGCCGAGCAAAGCCAGCTGGTCGCTGACCTGCTGTTTTTGTCGACGAGCAAATTCCAGAGGCGTGACGTCACACGTTGTTACGCTAGGTCCGGGTTCGTCGGCCTGGCGTCCGCTGTACTCGACGCTTCAAATATAAATTCGGCTCTTATAGCCGTTTGAAATAATAAAATAATCGCTCGACTGTGCTCGAATTAATGTGCTCGAATATACTCTTGGCTCTTATTTGCCGTTCAAGGTAATGAAATAATCGCTCGCATGTAACCCCGTTACAAAATATATACAGGGTGGCCGATTTATCTGAAGACATTGAAATATTTCGAAAACTACGCATCGGATCAAAAAAAGTTTTTAATAAAATTTGTCAGCCTGGAAGGGGGTCATCCAGTGATACCAAAGTCGACCCCTCACCCCTACCCCCTGGGGTGGTGGTGAGGACAACTTTGAAATCGTAAATGGGAACCCCTATTTTTTATTGCAGATTCGGATTCCCCATAAAAAAATAAGTAACTTTTATCTAAATCATTTTTTTTCGATTCGTGATAGATGGCGCTGTAATCGCAAGAAACCTGACTTTTGCGAATATCTCGAGAAATTACAGATCGGATCGAAAAAAGAAAAAAGACATGTTTCATTTTTCAAAAAGCTATTCAGCGATACGAAACTCGATCCATCCCCCCCCATCCCTACCCCATTCTGGTGAAAATGGAAGTTGCTTCAAAATCGTGATTGGAAAACCCTATTTTTTTCCTGGTTTTCCATGACAAAATCCATTGATTTGACTTTATTGTTAATATGATATTTTCTCACACATGGCGCTGCACTCGAAAGCATGTATTCGTTTATCAATAAGTTAACAACTGCTTTTAGCGTTATCTAGGAACAACGACGTGGACGTAGTAGTTTTTGTTCGCATCGGGGTGCTTGTTTTACGTGAGTCCCCTTGCCTCTCACCATCGGGGTGCTTGTTTTAGGTGAGGCCCCTTGCCTCTCACTGTTGAATAAATTGGATTAAATGTTCGAAATTGAGACCTTGAACTTCTAGACACTTATTTATTCTTTCCTCGAATGATTGTACACAGGAGGGGCCTTCACCCCCACCCTGAAATCGTAAACGGTCATCTTTGACAACGCTGCACTGGCTTTTATAAGCCCGTAGTTCACCATACGGTCACAGTGGCGCGTCAAGGTCAATATCAACGATTTGAACTGAAAACACCTCCAAAATTGTCAATTCACTTGACTATCTTTACCCTTCATTCCTTAAACTAAAGTACGAGTGCGAAATGAATGCTGCAACCATAGAAGAAAAAACTGAAATGATTCTGATTTTCGGTGAATGTAGGCGGAATGTTGACGATGCTGTTACCGTGTATGCTGAGCGTTTTCCAGATAATGTTCGCTCACGTCCTTTTTTTTTACAAAGTTGTTCAATTCTTCATGTCTGACGGTAGTCTACAACCTAAAAAAAGAAAACGAAGAATCACTGTCACAGGAGAAGCTAATAAAATTGATGTGCTAGCAGCTGTTCAACAAAACCCTCATGTAAGCACGCGGCAATTACATCGGGATTCCGGAATTTCTAGACATAGTATTCTAAGAATATTGCATCGTCACAAGTATCAGCCATACCACATTTCACTGCATCAGGAACTTCATAGCGATGATTTTCCTCTGCGAGTAGAATTTTGTCAATGGGCAGTTCAGCAAATACAAATGAATTCCAATTTCTTCGCTAATGTACTATTTTCAGATGAGTCCACATTCACAAACCATGGTGCCATTAATCGGCATAACATGTGTATGTTAATGAGTATGAGTACATTATATCCGGCTCGAAGGACCAAAAAAAGTTATGATAATGAGTGTGAGACTGAGTTTAAGTTTGAAATTATTTTTAATCTGTCGACAGGTAGCAAGTCGATACATTCACACGTAGCATGTCAAGTGACAGATGCGAATAGTAAGATTAAGGATCCTGGTGACAAGTATAAATAATTAAAAGCACTCAGTAATGAACAATAATAAATTCAATGTTTATTTAAATTATATAACAGTGATTGCATAAAAAATACCTGGTGATTATAACAAATATATACTGTGATTTGTCTGGCCTGCGTGTTGATGTACTGTTGGTGAGTAGGTTCTCAGGCCTCTGAGTTGACTTGTTGATTCCGTGTGGTTGATCCTGGTGATGCAGTCTGGTTGTAGAGCTCGAGTAAAGCCACACGGCAGGCTGGTGAGTGTCCGGACGCCGATAATCGGTGCGAGGCAGAATGGCGTCTCTGCTGCCAACGAGCGAACCACGCCGCTGACGGTTATGTGAGTGCTGCACTAGTCCTGTTGAGTTGCTGTGATTCGCACTGACACTGAATTTACACACGGGTGATTTGATCAAGAATATACTACACTATAATAATGAATGCGCACAAAAGTGATTGGAACGAATGAATATCTCTGTGAGTTTACGCGGGAACGTGTACTGCGAGCGACTCGAGTGAGAACAATGGCCACATCCGTCGACCACGAGGCAGAGTATCAAGAAGACGGACGTGCGTCACAGCTTGCTTGTGATTCGCTGTCAGCGATGGAAGGCGAGCCTTATGAGTGGTCTTGCCGATGGGGCCACGCTAACAGCGTTGGCCGCTTGAGTGAGCTTCGATCGAGGATGTGAGCAGATGGACAATATGCATGAGTGCGCGGTCGATAAATCGATATAGCATACCTGCGAGCTATACCATATGACGCGAGGCGTTAGATGATTGTGAGTGTAGCGTGTGCATGAATTGAGTGTGTGCTTGGTAGGCGTGAAAACTGAACATTCCGCCCGCCATCAGCAACGGCGTTGATGATTAAGTGTGCTCTGTTCTTCATTCAGTTTGAGCTGGTAAGATGGCGAGCTTGGTGATTGGTCGAACGAGTGTTGTTGTTGCAGTTTTGAGTGACACTACCCTGGTCAGTCCATCCTTTCCTGGATGGAGTTGAGTGACTCTGGCGAGAGGCCATTTTGATGGTGGAGACCTCTCATCAGTGATCAGTACTAATGAACCGACCTTGATAATGTTCGATGGATGATGCCATTTTGATGTAGACAGTTGGCGCTGGAGATATTGAATTGACCATTTGGACCAAAAATATTGAAGCCTTTGTTGTAGTAGTTGCCATCGTGATAGTCTAGTAACGTTCAGATCTGTGAGTGTTGGCTCTGGTATGGCTGTGAGCGGCTCTCCTATGAGAAAGTGAGCTGGTGTGAGTGCTGAAGTATCTTCAGGGTCTTCTGTGAGTGGTTCCAATGGTCGTGAGTTGAGCGTTGCTTCGATCTGGATGAGCAACGTGGTTAATTCCTCGAACGTGAGTGCGATGTCTCCTACTGTTCGGTTCAGGTGATATTTTACTGATTTGACTGCTGCTACCCATTTTCCTCCCATATGTGGAGCTGCTGGTGGGTTGAACTTCCACGTAGTTCCATCGCTGGTGAGTGAGCAATGCAGTGAGAGTGATTCTGTTGTACCTTGAGTGAAGAGTTTGGTGAGTATGGCATCTGCTCCTATGGAGTTTGTGCCGCAATCACTATAGAGAGTGTTGCAGATGCCTCTGCGTCCAGTGAACCGTCTGAATGCAGCGATGAATGAGTCAGTTGAGTAGTCACTCACGGCCTCCAGATGCAAGGCCGAGGTGACGAAGCACACGAAAATGCACAGCCATCCTTTATGTTGTTTGGCGCCTCTACCTTTCCAGGTTTTGATGGTCAGCGGACCAGCGTAGTTCACACCTGAGTGGAAGAATGGTCGTGCTGGGGTGACTCACTTGGTTGGTAATTGACCCATGAGTTGTTGTGCTCTGACGCCACGTTGTCGAGCACATTTCATGCAGCTGAGTATATGCGACCGTACAGGAGCTCTACCACCAATAATCCAGTACGATTGAGTTGTGTAGTTCAGGGTGAGTTGAGTGCCTCCATGCATGGTTTTGTGATGTGCATCTGCTATGATGAGTGTGGTGAAGTGAGAATGTCGTGGGAGTATTGCTGGGTGAATTGCCACAAGTTCCAGTTGTGAGTTGGTCAATCTTCCTCCAACCCGAATGATGCCTTGAGTGTCGATATAGGCAGTCAGGCGATTGAAGGGATGAGCTGTTGGTAGTTGAGCTATGGTGATCAATTTGAGCTCTGTTGAGAAATATGCTGCTTGAGTTGCTTTGATCTAAAATACTCTTGCACTCTCAATATCTTGTGGCGAGAGAGGGATAAAGAGCGTTGAGTTTTGCAATTTCTTGATGAGTTGACTTACTCGAAAGCATATTGCGGTTACTCTGAGTAGTCTAGTGAGAGAAGAGTGTCTGTATATCATCTCCCAATGATATACGGCTTGATTTGTTGCCACTGTGAGTGCGAGCCCCGATCGCTCTTCCTGATGAGTCTGTGAGTCTTGTTGATAGTGTTGAGTTGGCCATGAACATTGATCGCCTGTGAGCCACTGTGGTCCTGTCCACCACAGGAGGTGCTTCTGGAGCTGGGAGATGCTGATGCCCCTTGAAGCACAATTGGCTGGATTGTCTTTGCCAGGAACAAATTTCCATACGCTGTTTGGAGTTAGTTCTTGAATTGCTGACACTCGGTTCCTGACAAAGTCCTTCCACCGTGATGGGTGTGAGTTAATCCAGGTGAGCGTTACTGAGGAATCAGTCCACAGGAACGTTTGAGTGTTGGTGAGTTCCAAGGTTGTTTGCACATACTTCATGAGCTTCGCTAAGATCAGTGCTGCTGTGAGCTCGAGTCGAGGGATGGAGAGTCACTTGAGTGGTGTTACTTTTGATTTCGCGCATATGAGTGTAACCTTAGTTTCTTCCCCTGGAGTTGTTGTTTTGATATAGATAGCAGCCGCCATTGCTATTTGAGATGCGTCGGAGAATCCGTGCAACTCCACAAGTGTTGAGCTTGTGAGTTGAATCCATCGTGGAATTGAGATTTGATCGACTTGAGTGAGCTCTTGTCTGAGCAACGTCCACTTGGTGTGTATCTGATCTGAAACTTGATCGTCCCAGCTAAGTTTCTCCAGCCATAATTCTTGTAATAATGATTTGGCCTTGATGATGAATGGTGAGAGAAACCCGAGTGGATCGTAGAGTTGTGCTGTTTCAGACAAGATGATTCTCTTTGTGAGCTTGGAACTTGAGCATGGAGGCTTTGCGTGGAACTTGAATACGTCTTCACGAGGTATCCATGACAGGCCGAGTAACTTGGTACTGCTATCTTCAAATAAGTGTGAGTTTCATGGTGAGTGGTGGTCGATATGCTCGAAGAATTGCTCGGTGTTGCTGTGCCATTTTGCTAGAGGCAACCCGCCCGCCATGCAGAGCTGGGTGACTTGATTTGATATTTCGATGAGTGTGTCAAGCTGATTAGCTCCTCAAAATATGTCGTCAACATATCTGCCTTTCATGAGTGGTTCAATTGCGAGCGGGAAGCGATGACCTTCGTCTTCAACTAGTTGAAGCAAGATCTGATTGCTAAGAATGGTGTTGAGCGAGTTCCATACGTCACTGTTGTTAGGTGATATGGCACCATATTGAGTTGGTCATCTCGCCATATGATTCGTTGCAAATCCCAATCGTCCGGATGGACTTTGATTTGTCTGTACATATTTGTGATGTGTGTTGAAAAGATGAGTTTGTGCTGTCGGATCCATATGAGCACGTCTGAGATGTCACGTTGACATTTTGCTCCAACATGCTGGATGTCGTTGTGTGATACTTGCGACATCGTTGGGCTGGATCCGTTGAAGACAACTCTCAACTTTGTTGTGATTCGATCTTCTTTCAGTACACCATGATGAGGAAGATAATATGGAGGATGAGCGTAAGTTTTTTCTGACAATCGATCTCCCGAGACCCTCAACCCTCCTGATGCTACAGCATCATGTGCCAAGGTCGTCTCGGTTTCACAATAGTCATGAACAGATTCGCTCATTTGAGTTGACTGGTGGTAGGATGGTACACGTATCATGTGACCACACTCTTCATACTCTTTCATGAATGAGTTGTATAAATTGGTGTATGTACTATTTGTTGAGAGTTTCTTCATGAGTCGTTGTAGACATCGTTGAGCAGTGAGTTTTGAGTCTCCTAGACTCGATGGTGATGATTTGAGCGGGATTCGCACGATGTATCGTCCTTCTTCGTCTCGAGTGTGAGTCGTTTGAAAATGCTTTTCACACGCTTCTTCGTCTGGGGTGAGCTTGTGATCTGTTGTCGATGGTGTTTCTTCTTGAACCCAGAACTGCGTGAGAAGATCTTGAATTTCCTTGTTTGATGATTCTACTGCTATGTGGTATGAGTTGCTTGGTGTTGAATAATTCTCTGGGACTGGACCAAGAATAATCCACCCAAATATCGTTGATTGTGCAATCGGTAAGACGTCCGAGTGTTTCTTGATGCCAGGCTGGATGATTAGCCCGTATGAATCAGCCCCGATGATGATATCTACTGGCCGTGGTGTTAAGAAGTCAGGGTCTGCCAATTGCAGTGATGAAATGTGTGGCCACTCCTGTGGTTGTGTGTGTACTGATGGCAATGTACTTGTCAACTTGTTGAGTATGTGAGCTGCGATGGTAACACCACATGAATAAATTGATCGTAATGTTAATGTGGTGGTACCTCTTGTTTGTGTTGATCTCGTGTTTCCAATGCCAATGACTGGAATTGATGAGTGTTGACGAGTAAGCCCATGATCCGATACAAGGTGTTCTGAGACGAAGGTGAGCTCTGATCCTGGATCAATGAGTAATCTGACTTGGTGAGTGCCGAAAGATGTGATGAGTAATGCTTGACACGTTGCTAGTAGAACTGCTGTTCTACCGTGTGAGCTGATGAGTTGGCAAAATGGCACGTAAATTTCTCATTGACGTGAGCTGGTGCTTGGATGAGCTGTGGCAGGTATAGCTGATGTGCTTGGTTGATTTGACTTTGGTGTAATTCTTGCGGTGGATGGCAAATGAATCATCGTGTGGTGTTTGGCACCGCACGTCTTGCAGTTGATGGTTGATTGGCACGAGTGGAGGTTGTGATGACCAAAGCAATTGAAACACAGTCGATGTTCAGTCACAACTTTGTGGCGATCTGCAGGTTGTAGATCTCTGAACTTGGCGCAGCTCACAATGTAATGCGAACCACCACAGTGATCGCATGGATATTGGTGTGTCCTCGGTTGAGTGGACGCATGGTGAGCCGTTCTTGCTGGTAGAAGTGTAGATTTTGTTGAGTGTCTTGAGGTGTTGCTGGCTCTGTCAGCCGATTGATCTTGATTGATTGGGATGACTTCTAAAGCTCTCGCTCTGGATTCGATGAATCCCATCAAATCTTCAAACGAGGTTGGCTGCTTGTGTGCACTCTATTTGTATTCCCATGCTTCACGCATGGACGTGTCAAGGCGTTGAGCAACTACGAAAATTAATACATAATTCCAAGATTCTGTATCAACTCCGAGAACGTTGAGTGCGTTGATTATCTCTTTCGTTGAGCTGATTAATGTGTTGAGTGCGGCTGCAGATTTCGCCACTGGTCGAGTGTTGCTAAGGAGTTTCTCAACATAAGACAGGATGAGTCTTTCCTTGTTGTTAAATCTGTCTTTGATTATTTGTCACGATGAGTTGAATGAATCATTGTTGATCGGCACATTGGAGATCAGTTGAGCGGCTGATCCTTTGAGGCTGATCTTTAAATAGTGAAGTTTCTCTACATCACTGATTTGTTCATTGTCTACCACCATTGAGGCAAACAAGTCTCTAAATGCCGGCCACTTTGTAAAATCACCGTCAAATTCCGGCAACGTTATTTTCGGCAATGTTGATCTGTGCTGACTTGGTTGACTCTGTTGATCAGCTCTGTTTGATGTGGTCTCTTGAGTTTTTGCGATTGCCTTCTCTCGCAGGATGATTGTGAGTGCCTTGAAATAACTGTCAAAGCCTGATTCGTACACCTTATCTGTAACATAAGGGTGAATGAGAAAAGCACGTTTACATGTTTCTCCCATTTGATTATGTTCATTACAAAAACACTCCCAAGTGCGATTTAAAATCTCTAAATGGCCGTTGAGTTCTTCGAAAACGCAGCCTGGTGAGTTTTGCAGGTGATCGTGTAGCTGATTGATCATTGTTATCCTCGCATGCTGTGATGCGACCTTATAATCCATGAGGTTAGCTTGATTAGTGCTTGGTGATGGCGATCTGGTGCGTGGTCTCTGTACCGTGGGTGGTACATTGAGTGTCTCGATAACGACTGTTGCTTCATCGGTTGCTTCCACATTACCATCATGTGAGTCGCCTTCCTGCGAGGATTTGCTTTGGTCTGACAGCGCTTTCTTATCGTCAGCTATGATTTGAACTGGTTGAGCCTGGTGAATGGTTTACAATAAATGATTAGCGCACTTGGGTGAGTATTTTATTATTATTGAGCATTGTCTTGTATCGATGCATGCTGAGTTGCGCAATCTGTAGTGTATTACATGTGTTGATTGGTGATTTATGTGAGTATCGAGGCATAAATTTATATACTTGACCAGGATCCGGCTCGAAGGACCAAAAAATGTATGTTAATGAGTATGAGTACATTATATCCGGCTCGAAGGACCAAAAAATGTTATGATAATGAGTGTGAGACTGAGTTTGAGTTTGAAATTATTTTTAATCTGTCGACAGGTAGGAAGTCGATACATTCACACGTAGCATGTCAAGTGACAGATGCGAATAGTAAGATTAAGGATCCTGGTGACAAGTATAAATAATTAAAAGCACTCAGTAATGAACAATAATAAATTCAATGTTTATTTAAATTATATAACAGTGATTGCATAAAAAATACCTGGTGATTATAACAAATATATACTGTGATTTGTCTGGCCTGCGTGTTGATGTACTGTTGATGAGTAGGTTCTCAGGCTTCTGAGTTGACTTGTTGATTCCGTGTGGTTGATCCTGGTGATGCAGTCTGGTTGTAGAGCTCGAGTAAAGCCACACGGCAGGCTGGTGAGTGTCCGGACGCCGATAATCGGTGCGAGGCAGAATGGCGTCTCTGCTGCCAACGAGCGAACCACGCCGCTGACGGTTATGTGAGTGCTGCACTAGTCCTGTTGAGTTGCTGTGATTCGCACTGACACTGAATTTACACACGGGTGATTTGATCAAGAATATACTACACTATAATAATGAATGCGCACAAAAGTGATTGGAACGAATGAATATCTCTGTGAGTTTACGCGGGAACGTGTACTGCGAGCGACTCGAGTGAGAACAATGGCCACATCCGTCGACCACGAGGCAGAGTATCAAGAAGACGGACGTGCGTCACAGCTTGCTTGTGATTCGCTGTCAGCGATGGAAGGCGAGCCTTGTGAGTGGTCTTGCCGATGGGGCCACGCTAACAGCGTTGGCCGCTTGAGTGAGCTTCGATCGAGGATGTGAGCAGATGGACAATATGCATGAGTGCGCGGTCGATAAATCGATATAGCATACCTGCGAGCTATACCATATGACGCGAGGCGTCAGATGATTGTGAGTGTAGCGTGTGCATGAGTTGAGTATATGCTTGGTAGGCTTGAAAACTGAACAACATGCATTACTGGAGTGTGCAAAATCCCCACTGGTTACGACAAGTTGAACATCAACGTCCCTGGTCGGTCAACGTTTGGTGTGGAATTGTAGGTTACAAACTCATTGGTCCTTATTTTATTGATGGTACTTTAAATGGAATCAAATATCGAAATTTCCTGGTACATGAACTACAACCTCTACTTGAGAATGTTGCATTGCCCATTCGTCAAATGATGTGGTTTCAGCATGACGGTTGCCCAGCGCATTACTCAATAACAGGACGGGAAGTATTGAACCGTAATTTCAATGGCCGATGGATCGACAGAGGCGGCCCGATTAATTGGCCTGCTAGGTCGCCTGATTTGACATCTCCGGATTTTTTTACAGCGCATAAGAAACGCTTGCGCTGAAATTCCCGCAGATATGCTCCTCTCCTGTGTACAATAATTCAAGGAAAGAATAAATAAGTGTCTAGAAGTTCAAGGTCACAATTTCGAATATTTCATCTAATTTATTGAACAGTGAGAGGCAAGGGGACTCACGTAAAACAAGCACCCCGATGGTGAGAGGCAAGGGGACTCACCTAAAACAAGCACCCCGATAGGAACAAAGACTACTACGTCCACGTCGTTGTTCCTGGGTAACACTTAAAGTAGTTGTTAACTTCTTGATAAACGAATACATGCTTCCGATTGTAGCGCCATGTGTGAGAAAATTTCATATCAACAATAAAGTCCGATCAATGGATTTTGTCATGGAAAACCAGAAAAAAATAGGGTTTTACAATCACGATTTTGAAGCAACTTCCATTTTCACCACAATGGGGTAGGGATGGGGGGAGGGTGGATCAAGTTTCGTATCGCTGAGTAACTTTTTGAAAAATTAAACATGTGTTTTTTCTTTTTTCGATCCGATGTGTAATTTCTTGAGATATTCGCAAAAATCAGGTCCCTTGCGATTACAGCGCCATCTATCACGAATCGAGAAAAAATGTTTCAGATAAAAGTTAGTTATTTTTTTATGGAGAATCCGAATCTACAATAAAAAATAGGGGTTCCCATTTACGATTTCAAAGTTGCCCCCGCCCCACCCCAGGGAGTAGCGGTGAGAAGTCGACTTTGGTATCATTGGATGACCCCTTTCCAGGCAAACAAATTTTATTGAGAACTTTTTTTGATGCGATGCGTAGTTTTCGATATATTTTAATGTCTTCAGATAAATCGGCCACCCTTTATAAACCTCAATTAAATAAATTTATTATGCCTGATATTAATAACCCTATATGAACAATAGAAGAATAAGCAACTAATATTTTTATATCTACTTGACTTAACCTAATTAATTTTGCTACTACTCCCCCTAATAACCCAATTGTCATAAAAAATGTATGAAATCTCACTCTTAATTAAACTATTATCATTATTACTCGTAATAACCCACAACCACCCAACTTTAACATCACGCCAGCCAACGTTATAAACCCTATAATAGGCGCTTCAACATGAGCCATAGGTAATCATAAATGAACAAAATATATTGGTATCTTTACTAATAAAGCAAAAGATAAAAAAAAATTCAAAATCTGTCATAAACTAAGACTATAACATTAAATATTAATGAATTATAAATATATATAAATAAATAATAACTATAAATATCGGAGTTCGATCAATTAAAAACCTATAATTAATATAAATACTGAGATTAAGCTAGACTCAAAAAAAAATTAATTAAATTTATACTTGACAAACATAAAATTAATATTAATAATAAAAAACTAATTATAAACCCAAAAAAACCTATTCTTACCTTTAAAAAATGTCCTCTTACTATCACTAATAATATAAATATTAATAATCTTAATAAATTTATTCCTAAAGAATAAAAATCTATTCTAAAAATATAATAAATTCTCAACACTCAAAAAACTCAATTATTTAAATTATTTAAAGGAAATTTAATAATTATAAATAAAAATAAAAATATAACCATATTTTGACATAATATTTGTATAATGAAATTAAGATTAAACTCGTATTAAATTTATATATAAATAAAAATATAAATATAGTAATTAAATTAATTATCATCCTAATAATCTTAAAGAATCAATATAGTCATTACCATATAATCGAACTATTAAAACAACTAAACATAAACTTACCGCCCTCACACACCTCTAGTGTTAAAAATGTAATAATTACAAATAAATCCCTCTCTAAAAATATTATAATTATGTATATATTAAACAACACAGAAATTATAAAAAATTCTAGTCTAATGACTATCAATAATAAATATTTAAAATAAAATGAAAATATAAAACAAGAAACAATAAATATAAAGAATGAAAAATAATAATCAAAATTTTTCATAAACTAATAACTCGCTTCGAAAAAATATTAAACCTATAATTTTTATCTCCAAAGTTAATGTTTTGTAAACTATTTCTTGGGTATTCAATAGGTTTATACTTAAAAAAAAACATTAATTTTGTAAATTAAAATTAGATAAATTTTAAAGCTTTGAAATATTTATATTAAATAACCCATATGATTAAATCAATAATAATTTTTGTTAATTATATCCCTATTTTACTTACCACAATAATAATTATATTCTTATCTATTCCCTCAAAAATAATAAATTTCACCCAATTACTTTAACTTTATTATTGATTTTTCTCACTATCCTAATCACTTTAAAATTAAATATAAACTCAAATTCATGGAAACCCTTCCTTTTATTTTTAATTATAATTGGTTGATTATTACTTTTTTTTTTATACATTACAAGACTATCTAATAATAAATTATTTTCATTCAATTAAAAACTCTTATTTATAAATATAACAAAAATAATTCCTATTATTATTATTATTATTATTATTATTATTATTATTATTATTATTATTATATTAATTATAATAAATATCACATATTATAACTCTTATTTGTGAGAAAATAATTATAATATTGAGTCGTTCGGAAAGTAATTTCGTTTTTTCCCAACAGAGGACTTAATTGTATTTTTTCACAACCAACTTCACACTTAAGCCGCATAATCATACGTATTTTGACAGCTGATATAGCAAGGCTTGCTTGTGAAAAATTCAATTAATTTTGCACAGTAGTTTTTGGTTGATACCCTTTTAAATATGGAAAGTGAAAGACCGCATTTTCGGCATATTTTACTTTTTTACTATAGATAAGATAAAAATTCTGTTCAAAACTGGTTTGCAAAATTTTGATCCGGCAATTTTGATCTCGAAGATGCCCCACGTTCTGGAAGGCCAGTTGAAGTTGATGAAGACACATAAAGGCATTGATTGATGCAAACTGGCGAACTCCAACTCGTGAGATCGCTGAGGGATTGAATTTATAGAATTCGACAGTTCATGATCATTTGAAACGGTTAGGTTTAACCTCAGACATCTTCTTACGGAAAAAAATTTGTGCCGTCACATTGACGTTTGTGATTTGCTTCTCAAACGCCAAGAAAATGATCGTTTTTGAAGCGTATCATCACTGGGCACGAGAAATGAGTTGTCTACAACAATGTTAAGCGCAAAAGATCCTGGAGTAGAAAAGATGAACCGGCTCGAAGCACTTCGAAAGCCAATATTCATCAAGAAAGGTTATGCTATCTGTTTGGTGGGATTTCAAAGGAATCGTTAATTTAGAGCTTCTACCGAGCAACAGAACAATTAATTCTGAAGTGTACTGTCATCAGTTGGACAAATTGAATGATTCACTTTAAGAAAAAAGGCCAGAATTGGTCAATAGGAACGGTATAGTGTTCCAACAAGATAATGCAAGATCACATACTTGTTTGACTACTCGGAAAAAAATGTTAGAGCTTGGATGGGATATACTGCCACACCCACCGTACTCTCCACACCTGGAACCTTCAGCTTATCATCTGTTCCAGTCTCTACAAAGGTTTTTAGACGGTAAAACGTTTAATTTCATTGAGGAGGTCAAAAGTCACTGGAATCAGTTTTTTGCCAGCAAAGAACAAAAATGTTATGAGCGTGGAGTCATGCTACTGCCAGAAAGATGACAAAAGGTATTGGATCAGAATGGACAATATTGGATTGAATAAAATATTAATTCACTATTAGAAAATCGTCTTTCATTTTTATAAAAAAAAAAAACGAAATTACTTTCCGAACAACCCAATACAAATTATACAATAAATTTTTTCAAGTTAGATTTTAATTAATATTTCATTAACTTTTTATTTATTATCAACTACTTATTTTAATCAATAATCTGCATTATAAATATTTGTTACAAATAAAAATCCCCTATTCGTCAACTTTTCCTATAATTGTTTATATCACTTATAAAAATTAATGTAATACTTAAAATTATTGATAATTCCTTAATTATACGACCTACCCCCATTAATATCTCAATTTGATGAAATTTTGGATCTTTACTAGGATTATGCTTAATCTTACAAATTTTATCAGGATTTATAATTTCTATACATTATTGTGCTAACTCCACTATAGCTTTCAATAGATTAATTCATATTATTTGAGTCGTAAATTTAGGGTGATTTATACGCTTAATCCAGATAAATGGGGTCTCATTTTTAAAAAATTTGTTTATTTATTCATATTGGTCGAGAAATTTATTATAATTCATATGATCTAATTAAACCATGAATTATTGGAAGACTAATTTTTATTTTAACTATAGCCACAGCTTTTATAGGATACGTATTACCGTGAAGTTATATTAATAATTACTATATGTAGGTGTTGGGTAATCAGCTGGCGCACGGCGAATATCGAGCGCCAGCATACAATTACTATAATTGTGTGCCGGTCTCTCAACAAAATTTAACTCAATTTATTTTTGTATTTATTTTTATATAATTTATATTTTTCTAAATTTCACATATTTTTTTCAACAAAATTTAACTCAATTTATTTTTGTATTTATTTTTATATAATTTATATTTTTCTAAATTTCACATATTTTTTTAATTGAAGTGCGGAAGGTGCAAATAAACCACTTTCTCTACCAAACATCTATTAGTCTGGCTTCTTTTTCCCTGTCGTGAGAGAAGACTCATAATTTCCAATATATTCGAAGGTCGTTCCAGCTACACCCAAGGAATTCTCAAACATTAGGGCAGCGATATAAATAATACATTTTAATTATGATTCACACGACAAGCTTCCGCACTGTCATATTTTGACATTTGACATTTGTTTATAACTCCATTTTTCATTTATATTTACGTAACAGTTTAAATAACAGCATGCTACTTCAAAAAATTGTAAATAACAATCCATTGTAATCACAAATTTATCACTATATGATCACTATAATATAATTAAATCGAAATAATACACATCTAATATGGTATATTTACCTTTTTTTATAGGTTACCCTGATTTATTTTTCTTACGACCGCAGATGACATGGTTGCTACGTATGGCTATCGGTATAGCTATACATATTGACAATGTATATTTTATATAAATATATTCTGACCGATTTCCTACAATTAAGAAGGGGTTGGGTCAATAAAGAAATGTAAACCAGTGCACATAAATTATAAAATAATAAGGCTAGCATGTTTAAGTTTACAAATAATCTATCAAAACCAAAATAAAGCAATAAATGCATTCGAACTCAAAAATGAGCGAAAATGTGAGGAATGGCCAAACTAATACTAACAAACAAAAAAGGGGGGTAGCAGGAAAAAATTCAACAACATAATAAATTCCAATAAAACTCAAAATAAATCTGTAATAATATTACAAAATAATTATGAAGGGGGAAGCTGGGGGGAGGATATAACAATATAAGCAACTCAAATAAAACGCAAATAATTGTTGTGCCGCGAAATATTCCACTTCGTATTTCGTATCTTCGGGAAATTCCATAGCAAAGAAACATTGGAATTCGTTCAAGACAGGAAACGAAGTCCAATGGCCAATCGTATGAATGACACCAGGAACGCCGACGCAGCATGAGACTCGCTTGGCGTTCGACGATAGGCTAACGCTAAAATTGCGAATTAAGGGATTTTCGTAAACACAGTTAACAACTGCTTTACGAAAATCAGTTATAAATTAGACTCAAGATAAACCGGGTTGGTTCCTCGTCAAATACTCAAAACAACATATTATTGTACATTCTTACATTGACTTTTAAATAGACAACGGAAAGTTACCGTTGCCTATAATAAATACTTCCGTTTATATAAATTCGCGTTTTCATCGATAACTCGATATTCATCTTCTTATCGGCAAACGATCCCAAAAATAATAACTTTTAAAAATATTATACCGAATACCGACTAATCCAATTACCCAGTACCGGCATAACATTTGGTGGCAGCGGTGGGATCTGCTGAAGTTAAGTGATACTTGATTTATTTGGACAAAAGTGTTTCGGACAAAGTTAAGAGTGACTCTGAAGTGACGACTACGACTCGTGCAAAATACGCCAGTGTAGTTCGTCACAACCCGACTAAGCTAACGCGAAAGCGCGAAGCGTGCGTCGGTGCAGTGTGACATCGGTCAACCGTTTAAAGTCCCGATCGACGGTGTTACGTGAAGTCATGAAAAAACGCACAAAGTGGGCAACCGAGTACTCGAAGCAGCTACTTCAGAAGAAGCTGTCGTGCAACCTTTGGCGACGCACTAAGGACGAACCCAGGAACCAGCGAAGAAACGGGTCAACATCGCCAAGAAGGACGTCCGGACCATCTACAGGGAGAAGCTGCAGGACACCAAGTCGACAGCACCCGAGAACATCGCCATGGAGAGGAACGTCTACCAGATCATCTTTCTGTAAGTGGCGGTTACGTTATACCAATACATATTGTCGATATAAACCTAAGCCAGTTAGAGCAGATACTTCAGAAAAAAAAAACATTTTTTCAAAATAAATATATTCCACCAGAGACATTTCTTTCGAGATTTTGTGGGTATATTTTGGAGTCTTATTCGCCGCGAAATTAGCAACATGCCGGGATTTAGCGGAGCGAAACCGAAACGTCGAGTCAATTCGCTAGAAACTACGATGCCCGGCGAAGGGGTGGACCCTGCAGCAGGCTAAGCTGCAGCCTTCGGGGACATCGTGTACGAAGCGCGCAGGGCGTTATCAGAGCTCTCGCCGTCGGGACAAATCCCCGCAGTCAGGCAGAAGGCCCTCGCAGGCCGACTGGACGCTGAGTTCGGCATAAACCCACTCAGGGCTGCGGCGTTTCGCGATAACAGTAGTATAGGTAGCGACGACGTGTTTAATATGGCTACTGGCGAAAGAACGCCTGAAAGCGTAATCGAGGACAGGGTCGAACGAGAAATAGAGAGCATGCGTACGATTGATCGCGTAGGATTCCCTGCAGTAACCGGTACGGCAGCCCGGTCGGTACCAGCAAGAGTATGCGATCGGTTGGAGGCGGTCGACCAGAGCCAACGCGAACTAGAAAGAGCTCGACGTCAGTGCAAAAGGCTGCAGCGCGAGCACGATCGAGGCCAACGCGAACTCGATCGCGAACTCAGGGAGGCTGAAACACCGTCGGCAAGACGGAATTTAGCGAATA
Source organism: Cylloceria caligata (assembly GCA_963942595.1). Taxonomy (NCBI): domain Eukaryota; kingdom Metazoa; phylum Arthropoda; class Insecta; order Hymenoptera; family Ichneumonidae; genus Cylloceria; species Cylloceria caligata. The sequence goes on along the minus strand of OZ012710.1, from coordinate 34,253,524 downwards.
CGCTAAACGAGGTTGGTGCGGACGAGTAAGAGCTCATCCACTCCTTAAGAGAGCAAATTGCCGAGCTCCAGCGACGGTTAGGAGGAGCATGGATGGAGGACTATCCGCCCCCAGCACAGCCCCCCAGACGCACGCGGTTCGAGGAGACGCATAGGCCCTCAAATATGCTCAGCCTCAGCCTCGGAAAAAAAATGGTGAAAACGTTCGACGGCAAGGATTCGAAGGCGTTGCCGCTCTTCTTAAAGTCCTTCGAGACTATATTCCGCAGGGTAGCAGAGGAGGTGACACCCTCATCCAGGAGGATGACACCCTCCTGGAGTTGGTAGTCATGAGTAAGTTAGAGGGTGCGGCAGCAAGACAACTGCAGCACAAAACTATCAGTACCATGGCGCAACTCAGAAGTGAGTTGGAAGCATTGTACGGACAACGTAAGTCCCTGGCCGCATTGCAAATAGAGTTCAGCTCTCTCCGGCAGGGACAGAACGAGGACATCGCCGCCTACGCGACAAGAACGGAGAGAATTACGATAGATATCGCTGAAATACTCTGCGAACCGTTGAATACAGAGGATCAGAAGATTACCGTAGAGAGTGTCACCCGAAGAAGTGCACAGGCCCACTTCGAAAACGGCCTGCATGGCCAGGTGCAAGTGCTGGTGCGTGCGAGAAATCATCAAACGCTGCATGACTCTGTAGCAGGGGCCATAGAGGAAATCAATATGGTACAGCCAAAGGGAGGGGTAGGTGGAGCATTAAGCCACCCCAGAAGGTCCCAAGGCGCACTATCCCGACAGGGCGACAATTGCTTCACCTGCAGGAAAGCTGGACACATGGCGCGAGAGTGCACCCGGAGATCGGGAAGAGTGAGCTTGCTGATGCTCAGTGAAAACAAATCTATACACAACGTAGACATCGTGTGCAATTATTGTCGGAAAAAGGGCCACGTGTGGAAGGACTGCAGAAACTGGTTGTCGCAAAACAAGAGCGAGGCAGCTCCGACGTTACAGCGGCCCCAACGTCAGAGGGACGCAGGGTGCAAGACGGAAAAAACAACTGTAACAGCAGGAACTAGTCGAGCGAATACCGACACCCACCCACTGGGAACGATGAGACTTAATACTCTGACGGCCCAGCGAAGACCTGCACGCAGGCTAAAGAAAACGACTCTACAACAGGTACAGGTAACGTTGCCGGCGTCAAGCGCCACTGCCAGCAAGTTCGATATCGTCGCACCGTTGGCGTGACCAGGGTACTCACCCTCAAGATAGACAACGGGGCACAGTGCAGCATCATCAAGGAAGGCTGCCTCAAGCCAGAGACGATGGTCAAAGACTGCACCGTAGAGCTGCACCGGGTGGCGCGCGAAAAATTAACTCCACTAGGAATCGCAAAAATCGTGCTCGAGACACCAGCTCTAAATGTAGAGCATTGGTTTTACATCGTTCCGAACACCGTGCGTCTGAAGGTAAACGGACTGCTCGGAATGTATTTCATTAAACGTCATAAGGCCGATATCTTGCACGGCGAAATGCTTAAATTGTACGGACACTGCATGCCGCTTTTGAATGGATCAGTCAAGATGACCCTGCCGCCACGCAGCGAAACCGTCGCGTATGGCGCGACCAAGAGTAAATTGATCGGGCTACTCTCGAAAATGGAACTCGAAAACGGAGTAATTATGGGAGCCTGCATCACGCCGCCGCACGGTAGTATCTGTGCAGCAAGTCTTATAAACACCACAGAGCAGGCTGTTGAGGTACACGCCCCATGGTGGAACTCGTGCCGCTGGAGATAACGGCAGCGGGTCACTGTCTCGAAGCCGCGATTCCCGAAGTATGCACCGTCAGCGCAGAGCGAGGGGCCAACCGCCTCGCGCGACTAGCTCAAGAGCTAGACACGGAAAATCTCAATAAAGAAGACTGCGAAGCGCTCAATGAGATTACCAGGGAATACGAAGATGGATCCCACCTGTCAGGGGACAAGCTGCCCCCTTACGGAAGGGGTGCAGCCCATTAAGGTGCACCCATATAGGCTGCCGGAAACCCACAAAAAGGAAGTGGAAAGGCAGACCACTGAAATGCTGACAGAAGGCATCATCCGGCCCAGCAGAAGCCAGTGGAACGCGCCGCTGCTGGTTGTAGCGAAAAATCCTGATGCAGCCGGGATGAAGAAAATGCGCGTAGTAGTGGATTTTCGGAAGTTGAACGAAGCCACCATCGGAGACTCATACCCACTGCTCAATATTGACGAAATATTGGACCAGTTGGGACGGGCCCGATATTATACGACTTTGGGTCTCGCCTCGGGATTTCATCCAATCCCGATGGCGCAGCAAGACAAAGAAAAAATCGTTTTTTCTACACCACAAGGCCATTTTGAATATAACCGGATGCCATTCAGACTGAAGAACGCGCCGCCGACTTTCCAGAGGCTGATGAACTCCGCGCTGGCTGGACTACAGGGAGATAAATGCTATGTGTACCTAGATGACATAGTAATCTTCTGAAAACCTTAAAGAAGCACAATGACAGGCTGCGAGATGTACTGCAGCGGCTGAGAGAAGGCAGATTGGCAGTGCAACCGAGCAAGTGCCAGTTCCTGCGCAAAAAAACGCAGTACCTCGGCCACATCATCTCCGAAGCGGGTGTACGAGCCGATCCGAAAAAGCTGGAAGCAGTAAGGGAATTCCCGGTGCCGAGAGACGTAAAAGGAGTACAATCCTTTCTCGGATTAGCTGGTTATTACTGGAAATTCATCAGAGATTTCTCGAAAACAGTCAAGCCACACACAGAATTAACCCAGAAAGGGGTTAAATTCGAGTGGACCGCAGTAAAGGATGCCGCATTCGAAAAACTGAAGACAACGCTTACCACGGCACCAATATTGCAGTATCCGGACTTCGAAAAGCCGTTCGTCGTGACGACAGACGCATCAGATCGGGTACTCGGCGCTATCCTTTTGCACGGCAAGTTCGGGGACGATTTGCCCATATGCTACGCTAGCCGCTCCATGACGAAGGCCGAGCAGAATTACACGACTACGGAAAAGGAATTACTTGCAATAATTTGGGCTCTCGCTCAATTTTGGCCATATATTTATGGTACCCGTTTCACTGTAGTGACGGACCACCTACTGTTTGCCTGGCTGTTCGGAGTGAAGGACCCAGGTTTGAGATTGATGCGTTGGAATATTAAATTAGCAGAACATGAGTTTAATGTAGAATATAAGGCATGCAAGCGCAACACAAATGCAGATGCGTTAAGCCGTATATTCCATATTACGAGGGCCCAAACGCGAGCATAGAACGTAGTCTGTGAGTCGGAAGAGGACAGCACTATAGGGCAAGTAGTCACAACTAACGACCGCACAAAGCGGAGGGCCGAAGATACCCCATATAGCCATGGTAGCTCGTCGGAGCGAGAGGTCGAGCTCGCCCACGAGACAGGCAAGGACGGCAAGAGCCCGGGTACGGACAGCCGCACAAAGCGGAGAGCCGAGAATATCCTGAGCCAGCCCAGCAACGAGGCAGAGCGAGAGGCAGCACCTGCCAACGCTTCAGAAGAAGACAGAGAGATCTGCGGCGCGGATGCAGATCGCTCTACTGAACCCCGCAGCCCTGCCGCGAAGCCGAGCGGTCGGGAAAGGGGCAGACCACGCAAGCTAGTACAGACAAGCACGTGTAAGACTGCGAGCATCGCCGAAAACGTTGCAAGGCCGCTCGAGACAGAGAGCGACGCAACGGCGGAGCTGCCGGTAGGCACACCGAGCGACGAAACTGCGGACAGAGCACCGCAAAGGCCTGCTGAGGAAGCGAGGCATGGCGGGGCCCGTAGCCCACAGACTTCCAGCAGTGCGGACAAAGACAGCGTTATAAAAAAGTATAGCGACTGCCGCAGTGGCGTAGCCATTCCTTCTGCCGATGACCACCAGAAAATAATTAGAGAATACCACGACACCCCCATAGGAGGGCATCAGGGTATACGGCGTACGTTACACCGGATCCGGACCAAATACGACTGACCCGGCCTGAGAAGGGATTTGGAAAATTACATATCGTTCTGCGAATCCTGTGAAAAGAACAAAATCAAGAAAAGGGAACGAGTACCGATGGTGGTAACAGTCACCCCATTAAGGTCATTTGAAAAAGTAGCGGTCGATATCGTAGGACCGCTACCTGAAAGCGCATCTGGGAAAAACTAAATACTCACTATCCAGGATGCGCTTACAAAGTACAGTGCGGTATCCCCGAATCAGGAAGCAGCGACAGTCGCAAGAGCACTAGTCGAAGAATTAATTTGCCCGCACGGAACGCCGGAAATAATATTATCGGATCAGGGTACGAACTTCCTCAGCTCGACCTTCAAGGAAATGTGTCGACTGCTGCGAATTAAGAATATATAAGCAACGGCCTATCATCCCGAATCGAATGGCGCATTAGAGAGGTCGCATCGCACCCTCACAGAATATCTGAAAAACTTCATAAGCGAGGATCAGGGAAATTGGGACGAGTGGCTGCCATACGCAATGTTCACGTACGACACCACTCCACATACGGGGACCGGACTGTCTCCCCACGTGGGTGTACGGACGCGAGGCTGAATTGCCAACCGCCGTGGAACAGGAGCCCCGCAGCACCTATGCCTACGATGATTACGTCCACGAGTTATGCGAGCGATTACGCGCCGCATGGACAGTAGCACGCGACAACCTGGAAGTCGCTAAAAGACGGTCAAAGAATACGTATGACGACGGCGCACAGGTGCAGGAGTACTGCGTCGGCGAACGCGCACTCCTCCGTGCCGAGACGGTGCGCAGGGGGCAGCCAAGCTGACCCCGAAGTGGACGGGACCTTACGAAATAGTAGAGAAGAGGCCCCTCGTCAATTACGTAGTCCGGAAGACACGTAAAGTCCAGGCGGTGCACGCAAACCGCCTGAAGCTCTTTATCGAGCACTAATAGATCAGGAATATATGAAATTATAAAAATTACCTATAGCTAATTAACAGATTTATCCTAAAGCTAAGATTGAATGTGGGTAAGAACCCCTCAGGGCGGAAGGTGGAAACTTCAATAAACCAAGCAGAGTAGGTAATAACGCTATATAATTGAGACAAACAAAAACATTTTTCGATTAAGCCTATAATGGTCGACGGTCTTGGAAACATCAAGGCCATCATAGGAAATATAGACGTTGCCGATGCCCAAGAACTTCATGAAGAGATTGCCAGAATAACGGCCTCACAGCAGACCCTGCAGGAAGGGTTGAAAAACTAAAAATACGTGGTAAGGACCACCTTCAGCCTATATAATGAAAGCGCGCATCATATAAAGGCCAACGAACAGGACCTGCTGGTCCAAATACAGCGTATCAATCACACACTCAACGACAACCTGTACTATGTAACAAGGCGCCAACACTCGGAAGCGACGCTCAACGCGATAAGTATTGCAGTCGAGGACGTACAGGAGTTAGTGTGGCTGGTAAACGACATTACTAGTGGTAAGGCCAGAGCAACGTCCCTGCCGCCAAGAACCATCACAAGACACCTCGTCGACGCACTACCACACGTATCGCAACTAAGGCAACACGGTAGTGCTCGTGCGAGAGATACCGCTGATCGGGCAGCAATAGTACTGTATACAAAATGTACCATATACAAAAATACTTTAAAAATTGCAAGGTACTGAACCAATCTTACATTTGCCCGTCGACGCACCCTACAATTTCGGTTACAAACAACGCACCCTGCGAAGTCCTAAAATACGCGAAAATGGACACAAATAACTGGAATACTGGCTTTCATAAGCGTATGTATTGTAACCGTCCCAGATTTCAGCGTGAAAACAACAGAGCGAACATCTCAAATCATCCGTAAAGATTACCTTCCCCCGTACGCCCTAAAATTAAGGGAAATAGAGGCTGAGGCACTTCCGACACGCACCGAGGAAGAAGTTTCACTATCAAGCGTGCTGCGAGATCCGGAGGGGCTACAAAAGCTCGGAGATTCGAGCAGAAGCCTTGGTCGGCTTCCTTCTGTTTTAATGTTAAAGGTACAAACGGAAGCGGACACCGACAAGGACAACCGAGGCAACGGCCCCGGCAGCAGCCGAGGTAAACATCAACCTCGAGCCGCTCGGACGACAACAGCCAGAGGAGCAACTGCGATCCGAGCTGGCCAGAGTATGCATCCGTTCCCACAACCGAGAACGACTCGCTCGGCACGAAAGACGATAAGAAGCAAAAGGAAAACTTCATCGTTAACAAACAAAGATTGTATTGTCTGCTATATTGTCCGATATATAAAATATCAAATTGTAAGAGGAAATACGAGAAACCAATCGTCGAAAAAATTTTTTTAGATAAAAATTTTTTCCTTTTAAGACGGGAGGGATGTTGTGCCGCGCAATAATACACTTCGTATTTCGTATATTCAGGAATATTCCATAGCAAAAAAACATTGGAATTCGTTCAAGGCAGGAAACGAAGTCCAATGCCCGATCGTACGATCAACATCAAACCGCCGACGCAGCATGAGGCGACTCGCATGGCGATCGACGATAGGCTAACGCTAAAATTGCGAATTAAGGGATTTTCGTGAACACAGTTAGCACTGCTTTACGAAAAGGAGTTATAAATCAGACTCAAGAGAGAACGGGTTGGTTCCTCGTCATATACTCGAAACAACATATTATCGTACATTCTTACATTGACTTTTAAATAGACAACGGAAAGTTACCGTTGCCTATAATAAATACTTCCTTTTATATAAATTCGCGTTTTCATCAATTACTCGAGATCCATCTCCTAATCGGCAAACGATCGCAACAAATAATAACTTTTTTAATATTATACCGAATACCGAATAATCCAATTACGCGGTACCGGCATAACACCTTTGTCGTAATAATATTGTAAAATATAGCGCAATTTTCATTACTTTTCTCCATTTTCAAACGCAAATAACTTTCCAACCACTGCACCAATTTCGATGTTTATATACTTAAAGTAACGCTCGAAGTGTCACCTTTCCAAGGAGCGTTTAGTGGTGTCGCTGCGATCTGTGTTTCCTGACTTATTTGCAATTGATGTCATCTATCGGGAAAAACGCCACGAACTTTTTTCCAGACCCAGAATACAATATAGGAAATTAATGAATATGCTATTTGCAAATTCATGAAAACATAGATCACATTGCTTGTTCGTTACTTTGCATTCTCCACAAAATTGAAAGTTGTGTTTCAAACAAAAAAGTAATGAGTAAGCTATGAGTAAGTTTTTACTTTGCATCCTTGTTTAAAAAAAAGTAGAAATTGAAGTTTAATTGGTCTTAAAATTAAATATTTTGAACTGTTCTAAAATGATAACGCCTCAATATGCCTCAATCAAAATATTCACCAATACTGAATAACAACTGTGTAAGAGTTGGTGTGCCATTTCATATCAATGGCTCAAATAATATAGGAGCTATAGAACATTTACTTTTTGAACGCACACACACACAATCATTTATGCAAACCCTTTTTTTATAGGCTGAAGCAGCCATACATCGCATTGTGTACTTTTATTGATTTTTTGCATAGATATTTCGACCGAAGAGAGCCACTCGGTTTCCAACGCGAATGAAGGGATTCGCTACGGGATCTGAATACCCGATATCGACTGAGGAAGACGAGAAGGAACTACTGCCCAAAGGCGACATAAGTAAGGACATGTCGATGCAGCCAGCGCTGCAGAGCACGCTACGGAATGAGAATTGTGAGAATGTAGAATATGTCACTTATTTCCAATAAATTCTCTGCAAGTTTACATGAGAGCAAATACAGAGAATGAGTGAGAGCACATGCAATTATATTAATTGAGTGCTGAAAGGCTGATGTGAAACGTGGTGCAGCCCGCGCTGCAGAGCACGCCACGCGGTGAGACTTTTATGTGGATGTACCAATGAGATTTCCTCGCCTCAATAGCTTGAGTGACGGTAGTTTATCGTTGGTTTTCATAAGTGTGGGTATAGTACGGTATGGATCCCTGTGTTTATATGTGTTGGTGGAATTTTAGGCTAATTACTCTGAAGTATAAATTGGTATAAGACGATGAATTCGTCGTCTTATTGTCCCCCGATCCGAGGTGAGCCTGTGAACCGAGGATCTCCTACGCCTGTTCTTCATCTCTTGTCGTTCTTCTGCTCATCCAATTCCACGTCGTACCTCTGGTATTCCATCGTTCTCGTATAGACAAACGAACCGTTCCACATCTGACACTCCGTTTTTTCTACAATGGCCTTGAAGCTGTTTATTTCTCTTTTTTCGAGTTCGTGGCCTTCCTCCATTCGATGATCGACGAATTACAGTAGGTGGCGCAATCGTAGTACGGCCGACCACCTACTGTAATTCGTCGACTATCGGTATGTAACCGACAGTCGGTAAAAAAGATCGAATACCAGCAGTCAGATGGGTAGATTATGTAACGGCGGTCGGAGAAGTATATCGTTGTCAACCGTAGGTATGTTACCGACCGTAATTGATGAAGAGTGGGCATACAGTTAGCAAAGCAGACTACAGATGTATAATCGATAAGCAGATTGGGCCGGACGACTGGTAAAAAATCTTACGCTCTACTGCCGGTAAAACGTTATGCCCTGCCGTTGATAAATCAATTTGCGGCCTATATTCTATAAAACGATTCGGCCTTACCACCGGTAAAGGAGATTGCATCCAGCCACAGATAAAAAACGATGTCATGTCATCGACAAACGGATATAGATCCTACGGCCTGTAAAAAAGACTTGAATCATATTGCTGACAGTTAGATTTGGGTCTTGCCTTCAATAATCAGACTGGTATGCTATCGTCGATAAACAGATTAGGTCCTTCGTATCGACATTTTTTACCTTCCGATGTTTCTACTCTAAATTCAATTTTATTTTTCGAATTTTTATAACTAACTATTCTTAATAATGGCGGTAAGAAGAAACACGTTTAGATGGCATACAGTTTTTTGAATTAGAGTGATATTGTGTGGCGTTGATGACGGTCAGAAAAAAGTCAAAGAACTTCCATTACGTTTCGACTCTGATTCTCTTCTGAAACCTCTTCACAAGTTTCACTACAATTGCTGTAATGTTGTTGACAAAAATAGTAATATATAAATAAACAATAATCATATATTCGACATCGCAGCGATAACATGCTGAGACGTACGAACTATCTAAGAACGCGCGGTGCACACAATAAGGCATCGCTACCGCGCGTTACGTACACCAAGTAAGACCGGCCTATACTCGGCAACTCATGACGCTCGGTACACACACAAGGCGCCGCTACCGAGCGTCACTCACACAAGGCCGGCACGTCGGTGACCAACTCCCGTTATTCCCTTCAAAAAGCACGAATAACGAAACGTTAAAAGACCAACGACAAATTTTAAAAGAAAGACCAAGGCTACCAGTGGGCTACAGGAAGATGGGCTAAAGGACGACCACCAGCTATAGTTATACAAAAAGCATGGGCCAGCCGGAGGGGAGGCTGGTATAAAAAGACCAGAATTTCGGCACTTGGGGAACAGTTCTGTTCACAGGTCCCGCCAACGCCGAAGTCCAGGAAGGAAGAGCAGCCAACCCTCGCTAAGTGCAGCCGCACTGGTACCAAAGAGAGCCCAGCTGTGGTACCTGACACCCATCTTTGACGGGAAGCAGCTGAGTCGGTGCTGCGTTCGAGGCCAACGCACCGCAGACCCAAACAACAACAGAGCGGCCTATCTCTGTCTCTCTTTCTCTCACTCTGCTAGCCGAGGATAGTCTCATACACGGGCTAGGCTTTTGAGAACAAAAACTAATATTCTCCGCTTATCAAGATACTACATATAAATACCATTCTGTTTAAGACCTATCAGTAGTATTAACGTGGATAAATTCAACAGGGATACAAATTAAACATAGATCGGAGGAAAAATATAAAAAGGCGATAACTGCACAGGGTACGGCCCTGGTATATCGAGTAGCCGCGGATGCACCCAGAGTGCATCCCACTGACGCCAGACCGCAGCGGCGGTCATGTGGACGCGTGAGTCGGCCTTTAGAAAGTACCAGCCTCCCACCAATGGGCCTGTAGCGTTAGAAATTGAACAAACTCAGCGGTAAAATCGAGCAACGGCCGGTTAGTTACCGACGGTACACATACTAAGCTTTTCACCTAGGGAACGCGACGAATAGATAAAAATTATCAAGCAGCATTTATCTTTCTGTTGTAAATTCAATTCTAGTTAAAGAATAGCTTTACATTAGGAATATATTTATCAACCTCTTTTTTCGAGCCATAGTGCATATTGTTAATTAAATGTTACATCTCTAAGTGCCCGGGAATAATTGATTGTAAGGCGCGTGGTAGCCATAATACCAAGAGGAAAGGGTTAGATAATTGAATTTTCTATTTATTTTTTATGTATCACAAAATTCTATCTTTGTCTTTCTTTGAATAAACCCTACTTTTACCTACTACAAAAGCCTAAAATTACTTTCCTTCCTGCTCGAGTCCGAACAAGCCCACTAGGGGCAATGTTAACGCTTAATACCGTTACAATGCACCAAATGTGAAACGTAATCATATGACTTTAGATAGTAAGCTCCAACCATATCTTTTATCAGATATATGATGAAAACATTGTTTGGAAAACGTTCGTCCAAATTGTGAAGTATGTGTATTTAAAAAAAATGTATGTGGGAATGCGAGGTGTATGTATGAAAGAGACTATGAGTGTGTGCGTGTGCGAGTGGAACAAGAGAGTGGATATGAGTGAGTGGATCGAAGTCGTCGACGAATTTCAAGAAGATTAGTCAGTCGCTGGATTAAAAAAGAAAAGCGTGTGTCGTACCCGAATCGTAAAAAGAAAATCATAAGCTCATGTTAATCGTTTTCTTTTAAATTCAATAAATATATTTTCTCAACAAGTCAAAACTACTTTAATCCCTGCATGTATTATAAAATTATTTAAGTGAGAATAATATATTGTAGATAAGTATGTACTAAAATGACAGAACATCTCCGTAACAGGGTATTCCAGTTGAAAAGTTTAGATTTTAAATGCTTCGTGAGATCTGCAAAAGTTAGCTTATGTATGGCAACAGTGATTTTGTGTTTCCTATAGCGGTCATGTTGAGTAAAGTAACGCAAGTAGTATGTGTATACATTTGCTCAATCCCACTCCTAGCCCCACTCCTTCCCCCACCACGCGGTTACCCCCACCATCTCACTTTTCCACCGCCACACTGCCAGCTCTGTTTGACCAGTGTCGGTAACGTGGAGATGGTGAAGTGAGGTGGTGTGGGTACCTTAGTGGAAGAGTAGTGATAAGAGCAGGATGGAGCAAAGGTGTACACATACTTGGAAAAATGAATAAAATTATGTACTCACCACCACAACTGCTGTAGGCATCTACCCTCCTGCGAAAGCGATTTTAAACTTCTGTCTCTCGAATGTACTCACACACACACATACACACGCGCGCGCGCAGAGCCTTGTCTTTAATTTATTACTACGTCCTCGTCAAAGCTCTCGTCCACGGCATCGATATCGTATCCGATATATATCTCGTGACCGAGGGCCTCTATAATAACCGCTGCCACGTCTGCGTGGTCCCCGTTCAATAATCGAACCCGCGGAACGTTATCGCCGGCAAGAGGTCGCATCATGACAGCGATCAAGGCATCTCTACTACACGCGTCTTCGACGAGATGCTCAATACCTGCAACATCCACGCGTTCGAGTCCGTATATTGAAAACTCCATGACAAGAGCCCGGCAGCATACTTGCTAGAGGCTCCGGATGAAATGGGTGAGACCAGTCGATGTAAATGGTCTCGCCGAAATCAACTAACAACACCTCGCAGTACCCATCAAAGTCCGGGTGAATCACTTCGTCGCAGACAACTCTATTGAAACGAGGCACAGTACACGACCTTCCGATATACAGTTCGCCAAGCTCAACGAGTCTTCCTCGACGTTCCACTAAATACACGCTACGCAGGAGCTCTTCCAGCTCGTCGTATGCATCGCACATTTCCTGTGTATGCAAGAACACGCTCATCACACTCTCGACAAACATTGCTCGGCACCAAAATTTGTCGCTTAAAAACTCCTTGCAGTATCGCGGATACATATTGCTTTTTATTGTTTGCAAGTAGGATGCCAAAGACAGACTAAATGCTCGAGATGCTGCTAGAGAGTATCACGGTAATAAAGATTACAACCTTCTGTGAATCATAACTAGGTATCTATCACTTTGCATGCAACGAAAGCGGTTTACGAGCATGCATAGCCCTGCGCTATGCTTTTCGCGAGGCGCTTGCTCTGGAGTAAAATATATAGAATATGATCCCTCACAGAGAGAGAGAAAGACTTCAATTATAATTCGGTAATTATTATGCTATAAAAATAAGAGACACAGTAAGAACTTGTATTTCTTAAATTAATCAATATTTTATGGAAAGCATTTTACATCTTTAACGTCGTATGCAACAGCCCTGCAAACACGGTAATCCACGCTCGGAGATTCCTCCAAGGTTAATTTTATTTGTATTATCACTCGTAATATTGCTTTTAAATTATTTTTCGCTGTGGGTGTTGTCATCACAGTATACAGAAAAAAGGATAAAACAAGTATTTAATTAAACGCATTGGTCAATAAAAACAACGTGTACAGAATAATCGATACTGTCTTACCTGATACGCCACGACTCATTATACGAAGTTGGCAGCGTTGATGGTCTGCTACCAGCGACAACTCTCTCTCTCTCTCTCTCTCTCTCTCTCTCTCTCTCTCTCTCTCTCTCTCTCTCTCTCTCTCTCTCTCTCTCTCTCTCTCTCTCTCTCTCTCTCTCTCTCTCTCTCTCTCTCTCTCTCTCTCTCTCTCTCTCTCTCTCTCTCCGTCACGGACCTCAGTGTATACTTTATAATATTTCGAGCGAAATGTACACTATATATAATACAATTATTTACAACTGTATCTTTATCACAAATAGCTGCACATACGGAGAATTATTGCGTTCGCAACGCAACACCCGATGCATGATCAGCGATATGGCCACGAAAAAGCACAATTATTTCGGACAAAATAATTTTTATAAACTCCGTATCCTCCATCGCTACCAAGATCGCGATGTGCTCGAGCGCTTCTTCAAAGAATTACTTGGAACCGATGATCTCATTCGCTGCTGCACGAGGCGTTTCACTGACAACTATCTTTTCACGGATGTATGATACCACCTCGTTCATACACCGCTGAATCGTTTCACTTTTGCTTTCTAGAGCCTGCATATGAATATCAATTATTCTACTTATTTCGACGAGCATATCAAATGTAGGCCCCTGAAGAACAATGTTTGGAGAGTATTTTCGGAAGCGTTTCCGTTTCGTTTCTCCAGATTCCTCTTGATTCTCGTATTCCTCATTAGCGCTACCGCTTATTATACCAAATGAGACAGCTCTGTGCTGGTAACACGAGGTTGAAAGTATGTAATGCGTTGTGTGCTCTATGCGGGTATTACTCATTTTCTCAGCCCGATGAGCTTCGAAATTATGTTGTACGCGAGAAAAATCACTTTTAAACACTCGCTACTTGTCCGCACTGAGTGTAATTCCGGTAAAAGTATTCGACAATATTTTTACCACTGGTGTAAGAGTACACGTAGAGTTAAACTCGAACCCGGCGACGATTATTCTATCAAATCATTTATTTAAACCGTACATAACGGGGTTCACTATATATGGTGATATCGCGTGAGACGTAGCACCGTTATTTGCCATTTTTATTGCTTTCGTGTAGACTGTAACTTTTCGAATGAATCGGTGGTGTTCATACTCCGTTTTATACAGATTTCCCCCACCATCTAGTTGCATCGCCTCTTCTTTTGATACTGCAAATCATACGACTGAAAATTGCTCACCAGTATCCTTTGATATTTGCCGCATTCTCCTCAACAGCCTAGTAACAGTAGCAGCAAATATATCCCAAAACTCTTGCATACTCTCGCACACCTATGTGCACACGCACAGCTCGACATACAGCTAGGATGTGTCATGAAAACTAAATAATATTCGTCGACGAAATTTGATGATTTTCCTCATGGCCGAGTGCCTTGAAATTCGATGAAAACAATAAGACTTTCATCAGCGAAACTCGATAACTAAGTACATCACCATCGCTAAATATTTCCCTAGGTCTTGATTTTGTAAAGTGATCGCGTGCGGCCATCTTTTTGGTTAGTCGTATTCATTACATCGCTGCAGTATATGCAGAAAGAGAGAGAAAGAGAGAAAGAGCGTGTTAAAGGAATATATATAAAAGTGAGCCGCATTGAAAATTCTGTAGTTAATTGTCTGATTTACTGTGGTTACTACTACTACTACTCTGACGGCACAATCATGGTCAGAGTGGTAAAGCGCTCATTGATAAGAAAATTGATAGAGTTTATATTGAAGCGTAGACCGTCGTTGCGTTCGCGGTGGAAGAGAAGCAATGTACAGATCACTCTATGGGAACTTTCGACACAGGCGGTTGTTCGTAAAACTCGCGGTATGCTGTGCGAGTGTCATCAGCGCGATTTAGTTGACGCGCATAATATTGGATCGTTTAATAATCAAATAATTATTGATTCGGTGGTGCGTGTTATTAGTCTACGCGGTTGGCTGAATGAGCCTGCTCTGCAGCCCATACTCAATGAAAGACGTAAGTAATATACAGCGTTAATTACTTTTATTTTATTTTATTTTATTTATTTCATAAGATTTTTTAATACTTCGACGGTATGAAGACGAAGAAATGGGATCCGACACCTATGATTTCAATGAGGAGGGTAGAACCAATTCGGATGATCATAGCAGGAACAACGATGGTGACAGCTCCTCAGGGAATCGTTGGATAAATTTTATCCAGCTATTCTGAGGCTATAAACCAACAAACGGTCTTTTCATGGCCGGCCCCGCGAGAGAAGCAGATAGAGCCATCGCAGGTCCATCGCGACAATACAGTTCTTACGATGATTCCAATAGGAATATAGACAACGAGGATGGGGAGGAGGAGGACGAAGAAGCAGAAAAAGCAGAAGAAGAAGAGGAGGAGGAAAAGGAGGAGAAGGAGGAGGAGGACGAGGACCCGGTAGGTTCAGGTAAAGTTTTAATAATACAATTACGCTGACAAAAATTAAAAAATTACGGAGATAATAATAGTAAAATGAAAAAACAGGATACGAGTCGGAACCAAACGTTTTTCGCTTTGCACGATTCACTGTGCCGAGACCGCCGACAATCGAGTTGGTTTACGAAATGCGTCGGCGGTTTCCGGGTGCAGTCGACGGATTCGATGACTAGAAGCAAATATAAGTTTGTAATTCTTTACGTTACACGAATTATATACATAGTATATAGCTAGCGACAAACAAAAACTTAAATTAAATGAAATAAAAATTCTAATAAATGGTTTAATTATGCTTGCAGGTGGACAGACTGGCGATGGAAGGGCTGCTGCACGGGGATGTGATATTTTGCCTCCTAGTGAACGTTTCGTTATCGACAATGAGCAGAGACGAGAATTTCCACGCTTTAGGATGCAGGTTCGAGAGACAGATTTTTATTTTCGTCAGCCACCGGACGGTATC
Source organism: Cylloceria caligata (assembly GCA_963942595.1). NCBI lineage: Eukaryota > Metazoa > Arthropoda > Insecta > Hymenoptera > Ichneumonidae > Cylloceria > Cylloceria caligata. Next base: position 34,237,879 of record OZ012710.1, on the reverse strand, counting down.
GATCATCTGACATAGTTCGAGGGCGGTGTATGAGATGGTCTCACATGTCTTACAGAATTGTGCGAAGGACATGATTATGTGGGTATGACCCTGAGCGTACCGTCTTTCGCGCAAGGACCTGTATGGTTATCATTTCGATCAGCTCGTGACATCGTTCCTGACGATATATGGCGACTAATTAATAGTGTAGCTCAGAGCGCGCACGAATTTCGCATAGATGCTGGTACATGTAGAATCACGACATGTATAGTACGAGGCGTCGAAGGAGCCGGTGTGGGCACTAGGCTTACCCACGAGTCTATAGCAAAAAAGTCAATTTTACGCACAAGTAATCACGATAATTTGTGTCTACAACGATCCCTTGTCACAGCCCGAACGCGGTCAAATACATACGGGTGAGCTACACAGACGATGGTGTCAAATTCAGAACGGGCTTCGAGGTGCGCAATATGCAGCAGCAATAGAGCTCACGCGTAATGCAGGGGTAACGACACCGTCTAAAGGGTGCGGTGCGCGCCAAATTCAGCTCTTTCAGGAATACTTGGTTTACGAAGGTATAGCGATTGTTGCTTATGAATTTCTCACCTTCGGAAATCGCGTTCCGGCTCTGTACGATGGGTGAAAATCCGTACTCTTTGCTATAGGTAAAATTAATCATACACTCTTTATTCTCTATTACGAGCGTTCTCATCACTACCAGCCAATATTAAATCTCGGCATTTCGAAATTGGCATTATCGCAAACATTTAAAAAGACCATCTGTATTACTCATAATTCGAGAGGTTTCGACACACAGTTGCCCTCTGATTATGAATGGTACGAAGATTGTATCGATGAAGATTGGCGATGTCGTTTTTCTTGACAGTCTAAACTATTTACCCATGGCTCTTAGCCATCTCTGCCGGCTATGCATTTTTACTCACCCGATACCATGTTCTCAGCGGATCGCGAGCGATTTTTAAAATGGTAAGAGGAAGAATCGAGTCGCGTCGATTATAAATTTGATTTTGCGTCGCAATTCGTGCAATACTGTCGTACAGATGTTACGGTTTTGAGAAGAGCGTGTTTAGCTTTTCGAGAGTTACTTATACGTTGCGGAAGCGTATGCCCCTTTATAGAAGCGTGCACGATAGCATCAGCATGTATGAGAGCATTTCGATAGAAATTTCTACAGAAAGATCGCATTGCGGTGTTACCACTAGTGAGCGCAACTCCGTAATCGCTCATGCTGGACGCACGAGAGAGTATCGCCCTCCAACCGGCCTACCGGCTGTCGACGGATACTACGAGGATGCGGGGGTCCAACACGTTCTTCAATTTCACGGCTGCTTTTGGCATGGTTGTCCGCGATGTTATCGCGTGAATAGAGATGCTCGAACTAAATTCGGCGATTCTTATTTCTTCTTCTTCTTTCCGGTTCTTATTTCCGGGCAAATCAGATCGAAAGGGTACACTCTAACCGAAATATGGGAATGCGATTTTGACAGATTACTCGAGAATAACGAGGAAATGTCGTCAAACCATGCGATGCATTCTTTGGCGGTCGAACGGAAAATTTTGTAAGCATGTACAACGTCGAGAATTGGAAGCAGATACGCTATGTGGATGTGTACTCGCTGTATCCATGAGTGTTTAAGAATGGAAAATATCCCGTTGGACATCCGAAATTGTGCGTAGGTGACGAGTGTTGAGAACTCGTAGGACTTTAAAACGATCTAAGTGTCGCCGAGGGTCTCGTGAAGTGTACCGTGGTAGCACCGCGCGATTCGTATATACCCGTACTGTCTGTTCGCATGCATGGGAAACTATTGTTCCCCCTGTGTAGAACGTGCTATACAGATATGGACACATCCGACGGTTGTACACACATAGACACGACTAAGCGAGCGTTTGACTGCACATGGGTCGTGGACGAACTGAGAAGAGCTGTGTCGCTCGGATCTAAGGTGACGCGTATCTATGAAATTTGGCAATACGTTGTTACGCAGTATGACAACGCGACGAGGCGGTCATTTTGCCGAGTACATCGATATATTCCTAAAAATAAAATAGGAGGCGAGTGGACCGCCAACAGAGTGTAACGATGACGAGGAAGCAATAGCGCGTTTTATAGCATTGTACAAGGAGTCTGAGGGTGTATATCTCGAGCGAAGTGCTTTACAGCCAAATCCGGGTTTACGTTCACTCGCAAAATTGGCTCTTAATTCATTCCGTGGAACGTTTGGTCATCGAGAGAATCTCACGAAAACCGTTATCGTTTTCACGCGCGCGGAGCTAATGAATTTACTAACGAGTCTGGACATTGAGGTAACGGAAATGCTACCGGTTAATCACAAGATTATGTATATAAACTATGTGAGTAACCGCGCATTTATCTTTTTTCATAGGGGAGCGGTTGGAGGGAACGCTATCACGTGACCAGACGATCACACCTTCTCTTTCTCTCTCTCTCTCTCTCTCTCTCTCTCTCTCTCTCTCTCTCTCTCTCTCTCTCTTTACAAAGATGATGAAATCACGAACAATTATTAACTGAGCGAAACAATTAACAAAAGTGGAGGAACTGTTGATTTAAACGAAAGATTTATGACTATTAAAGTGTTCACACGAATACTGTAGGTAAAATATCAGCAGCAAAAAGAACAATTATGCTGCCATATGGAAACTACCCAGGGCTGTCACTCGAAAACGAGTACAACCCACATTGAATTAATGAGCCTACCAGTTGTAATCAGGTAATAGAAGAAAGATGAGTATATCAGGATTAATTTCCTTTTCTTCTTGAGAGTATATTAATAAGTCTCTCGTAAAATATTGGAATTTATAGTAAAAATACCATCATATATATAGAATATGTTATGCATATATAGAAAGGATAAAGGAAATATTAGGATTAATTTACGGTAAAGTAGCGAAAAATAGACAAAACGAGAAAAAGATGAGACTAATATTGAGTTGCAATGGAGCTTCTTCTGCAGGAAAGCGAGCCTGGCCGACTCTCCACGCAACGATAAACGCCTTGCGCGAGATCTGAACAGCGATCTAGCTGACTTGCGTACGAACGAAATGTACGAGTAACCGAGTCGGGCGAGTCGCTTTCAAGTAAAATACCTTCTCTCTCTCTCTCGCTCTCGTTTCTATAATACGAGAATAATCGTCTCACAAATTATTTACGAAAACTTATTAACTATAAGTAGAGTAATTACTAATTAAACGAATAACCAATAATGATTAGAATAAGCCATAATTCAACAAAAATATTTATACTAATAAGAGATTAACGCAAAAATCAGCTTGCATACGTTGAGTTAACTACAGAATCTGTAACAAAATTATTACTAGTGGTTTGATGTGAAGGATTTAATTAAGTTCCGTACAAACGCTGAAATTCTGAGCCATTACCATAGACAACTCTACATAGAAGCGAGCATAAGGATATTACCTAGCCTAAGAAACTCTATCGAGTGTACGCCAAGAAGCGAGGTGGTAAAAATCGTCTCATTTTCAGGTGAAAAATGCCTCGAGCCCGTTCCCTCACCTAATCGCGTGGTCCTCTGTGTATCACATCGCGCGGACAAATCAGGGAGGGTCATAGACCACGCGGAAATTCTTATATCCAGGATAGGGTTTAATCCCGTCTTTTCTTTTAACGCGCTTGACGACGAGATTTTTCGACGCTCAGGAGCCCTATAAAAGGCCGCGAAAATCGACCGGAGACACAGTTTCACGGGGGGTCAAGGTGCTACAGTTTTCCAGGTAGCAAGTAGTACTGTTTGCCAGGGAATAAAAAAGGACACTTTCACGGGGAATAAAAAGTACAGTTTCCCATGCAGCAGGTAGTATTGTTTGCCAGGGAGTAAAGTAGTACAGTTCGAGAGTTGTTTCACCGCGGCTCAATTTCACAAAGTATAGTTTCAAGTAGTACAAATTACGAGTACAGTACTTATAATTATTAACGCGTGCGAAATCGGGAACATTAAACGTGCAACATTCGACTACTCATGTAGTTTTATTTCAATAAATAATTATTAATACGCACCAACGCGTTCGATTTTGAGTTTGTCCGACTACACCAGTCTACGCCCAACCAACGTTCAACAGCAAGAACCACAGCAATAAACAACCGTAAGTACAATTTTCTTTTACCAATTAAAGTGAAATCTTGCTCCGCGTGAAATTGTCATTCAAGTCCCACCCCATTATTCGTGAAGTGATTATCACCAACCAAGAATAACACGAATTCCGGCCCTATCCCGAGTAATTTTCCGCGAGATTAGACTCAAAAACGGGCTTGCGTCTTCGGTATTTTCTCGTCGGGTGTGGTAAAGGGAGGATTTATTCTCCTTGACCAGAGCACGGAAAATATACACCGAAACGTGCGTCTATGTTAAATTCGTGGGTTTCGTAAGATAGGCTGCGATTTTGACGTAACAAATTCTGAGGGATCGTCCGGGATCTTACATTGTTAGTTTTGTTCAAACTAATTTAAAAAAATCAACTGAAAAGAAAATATTTTTTCTTTCCCCTTTTTACCGTGGTTTTGTAAGTCGATTTTTTACTTTTCATTGAATTTTAACGATTTAATTCATTTCGCAAAAAATTATCATTCTTTACTACTGAGTTTTTATAAAATGATTTAATTCATAAAATCTAACTTTTGCCTTTTTACCGTATTTTCGAGCGTTGATTTATTTCAAAGAAATTGATTTTTTTTTCTTTTTTTGAATTTTCAACAGGTCAAGCCATTTCATAAAAATGTATCATCTTTCTCCACTAAGCTTTCATAAATAGATTTAATTCATAAAATCTAACTTTCCTCTTTTTACCGAGTGTGAATTTAATGGGTAAAAATGGATTTTTTCCTTTTCATTATCATTATCGGGTTTTAATAAATCGATTTTATGTATAAAAATTGATGTGGTCAAAGGTGACACTTTTATTTGAGTTATTAGGTGCGCAACTAACAAGGAAAGATACTTTGGTGTCCCCCTCCGATTTTGATGAAACTCACGTATGTTGTAGAGCATCGAAAATTAGAAGACACGTATTTTTTTTTATCGGCGGAAAAACATTTCTGAGGGGTGAAATCGCCCTCCAAAATTAGCATGTCGAGGGGTGATTTTGCAGTTTCACCCAGAAGGCGTCAATGGATTTTAATGAAACAAAAACCAAAATACTCCTCATTGAGGACAATGAAAATTCCACGTGAAGTTGAAGAAAAAAATTCATTTGCAGGGGTGAACAACACTCTGATTTTTCAATTTTCCACCCTACACAAAAAACTAACCAACCAAATTGAACAGAACATACACCATTTGGAAGCGCAAGTGAAAATAAAGATGACGTATTTTTGCACATTCACAGGAAAATGAATTTACGGGGGTAAACTATCCCTTATCCATTAGTACGTATATTTGTGCGTACATTCTTGTTTCTCGTTATTTAAATGTCCGAATTGATTCAAAACATTCTTGTTAGCCGAAGTCAACGGGGGACACTGCAGATGATGCTTTGTTTATTATTAAGGGGTTGACCAGCTGTTACTTACAAGTAAAATGGTCCATTCACGAGTTTCGCGTTATTTACTGAAAAAAATAGCTTGTTCAAATACAGAATACTGGGGAATGTTGCTGGGGTTGAGTGGTTGTATGGCATATATGTATGGCTGTATTTCGAAACAGCGGCAATCAGCTGAGGACATAGGCGAGAAATAACAAATACCCGGTTTCGGCATGCGCATTTATTCGACTGTCGTCCTTTTCACGTCCCGTGTTATCGCTCTCCCCACTCTCCATTCTCTCACATTTATTCTTACCGCCTTGCGCATCTACATACACCACAGTATATAATATAATGTATCATTCCTTTTACAATTCATCAACGTGCAATGTGCACGTCATAATTTGCAGCAATCATGGTTCGTAAGTCGTGCAGAAATGATACTCTTCAAAAAAATGTTGCAAGCATAAAGACTTCTTGCACCATGAGCATCTGAGGATGGCCACATTATTACAACCTAGTACTTCGCAGTGTGCTTGAGACGATTGATCGAAACCAAAACTCACTGGATTGTCGAACTCGTTTGACTTATCGATTATATAATTACTTTTGAACCATGCATATTTGAAAAGATTTATATACCTGGGCGATGAAAGTTGATTGTGTGCGAGCGATTGCAGTTTGATTATGTTGTTTCTCAAGTGTAATTTAATGACAGAATTTAGTAATCATACACTGTCAGAAAAATGTCGTACAACATTTTTCCATATTCGGAAACCAAAAACGTCGAGTGGTTGGATTTTCCCTGTGGTGCCTTTAGGTATTATTTTTGTGATTGTTTTTTTGCCCCGAGGTGTTGCATTTTGAACAACTTCTGGGCAGTGTCCACTCCACGAGTCTATCAACAATACGTTGTCACGGCCGGTGTTGGGGAAGAATACTTTTTCCAACCAAACTTTGAAGTGCTCTATACATAGGATGATATTGGTTATCGATATAGTATAATTTATCATATGTTCAATATTTTCTGGCAATCATTTTTGTCCATACCTGAAGTAATTTTTCCGGATTTCGTTGCTGTTAAAAATACGTTTTCTGGCCTGAATAAATTTTTTTCGACGATTGGGCCGAACTCACCCTTTCCCTCTTTTAGAACGATAAAAAGGGGTGACAGTAATTTTCCATCTGCATTTATGGTTGGTTGGATAGTGTAGCTGTGAGTTGTAGATGATACGGATTGTAGTACACATTACACTTGTTTAGTTCCTTCAGCCGTCAGAGTCCTGCCAGAGTGGATTTCCAGTTGAAAACCGCTCTCATCTGAATTATATATGTTTTCCGGTCCATATTTTTGAATATATGGTTTAATTTCATTCACGAAGTTTTCTGCATTCATCCTTAAAACTGGTTCGTCTTCTATAGTCTTTCGTGTTACGAATTTATTAATTTTCCTGGACACAATACGATGTGATTTCTTGAACTTCCGAAGCCAATTACGAGTAGCTTTAAAACGAATGTCTTCGTGACCTATCTCTTTTTGAGCTTGTAGAGCCCACTTTTGAAGGTCGATATCATGAGCAATGAAACCAGCATCTACTGCGGCTTGTATGTTTTTCAAAGTATATTCAGAGATTTGAGCTAATTTCTCCTTGTAGGTCCCACCTTTGTTCATTTGATTTGCCCAGCGTTTTAATTGTCGTACAGATTTGACTTTTTTGATATTCTGACTGACGGTATCGACACTGTAATTTTTCTTCTTACCGGATCTCCAGTATTCGATTGCTTTGCGTTTGTAATCGTAGCTTATGTCTTCTTCGTCTTTAGAACAAGTATCAGAATCCACTGGACCTTCATCAGTATGCCAAAGAGTGTCCTCGACAGGGTTAACATCATATTGCTTGAATGGCTCTTGAAAATCTAGCGATTGTTCCTCGATAATTTCAACTCTGTTATAATCGCCCATGCAGTCGACCAGAACTTTTTCGAAATTCTGCTTTACCTCGATTTCTGCATTGTTAATCGGAGTTTCGGGAATATTCATGGCTTCAAATGTAGCCAAAAGTAGTTTAATGACGTTGATTAGATTCACTTTCATGGTCTATTGATTTTTTTTGTCAGAAATTATAACTGACGCACTGGCACTCCTTTCAAATGAGCAACTGAAGATCGCTGTATGTATCGCGGTTTTTATATTTGAAAGACTTGTTGTTGAACCACATGCGATATCAGCAGATAATACGCAGTCCTAGATAGCCGCCTATGTAGAAAACACCTCTTACTGCGTCGAAAGTATTTTTATCATATTGGCGTATGATTAGATTACTCAAAAAAATAAGATCATATTTATTTCGTTGGAATAATTGACAATGTTCTATAGATGGAACGACTGTTGCATCATCGACTTATTCCGAAATTTGCGCCGAATCGAAATACAATCTAATCGAAAGGTCGATAACATATGACAATAAATTATTGATAAGCACAAAATCAACACAAAGAGTGAACGCAAACAGCTCTTTAACATGTAAATAACGAGAAACAAGAATGTACGAACAAATATACGTACTAATGGATAAGGGGTAGTTTACCCCCGTAAATTCATTTTCCTGTGAATGTGCAAAAATATGTCATCTTTATTTTAACTTGCGCTTCCAAATAGTATATGTTCTGTTCACCTTTATTATTTTATTATATGCGGTCATATGTTTCTTACGAGTGATAAATCTTAAGCGACAATGATTTGACCAAATTTTTTGATGGAAGATTTTCGGCAATTCGCAACCCGGTTAGAGTCAGCGCCACCTAAGATCCCTGTGTTATCGATCTCAGAAAGATCTCTAACCATCGAATCATTAATTATTTTTGTCAACTCTGATTGCCTCACTCATTCATTAAATAATTAATGAGGCAACCAGACCTGACGATTTTTACTTTTTTAAAGAAATCGCGAAAAAATATTGCCACAGCCCGGGTTCGAACCGGGAACTCCAGAATTCTAGCCTGGTACGTTACCAATTACGCCACCGCGGCTCTAGCAACATCAATTCACGATCTCTATTTTTAATGTCAATTAATACACCTTTATTATTTTATTATATGCGGTCATATGTTTCTTACGAGTGATAAATCTTAAGCGACAATGATTTGACCAAATTTTTTGATGGAAGATTTTCGGCAATTCGCAACCCGGTTAGAGTCAGCGCCACCTAAGATCCCTGTGTTATCGATCTCAGAAAGATCTCTAACCATCGAATCATTAATTATTTTTGTCAACTCTGATTGCCTCACTCATTCATTAAATAATTAATGAGGCAACCAGACCTGACGATTTTTACTTTTTTAAAGAAATCGCGAAAAAATATTGCCACAGCCCGGGTTCGAACCGGGAACTCCAGAATTCTAGCCTGGTACGTTACCAATTACGCCACCGCGGCTCTAGCAACATCAATTCACGATCTCTATTTTTAATGTCAATTAATACACCTTTATTATTTTATTATATGCGGTCATATGTTTCTTACGAGTGATAAATCTTAAGCGACAATGATTTGACCAAATTTTTTGATGGAAGATTTTCGGCAATTCGCAACCCGGTTAGAGTCAGCGCCACCTAAGATCCCTGTGTTATCGATCTCAGAAAGATCTCTAACCATCGAATCATTAATTATTTTTGTCAACTCTGATTGCCTCACTCATTCATTAAATAATTAATGAGGCAACCAGACCTGACGATTTTTACTTTTTTAAAGAAATCGCGAAAAAATATTGCCACAGCCCGGGTTCGAACCGGGAACTCCAGAATTCTAGCCTGGTACGTTACCAATTACGCCACCGCGGCTCTAGCAACATCAATTCACGATCTCTATTTTTAATGTCAATTAATACACCTTTATTATTTTATTATATGCGGTCATATGTTTCTTACGAGTGATAAATCTTAAGCGACAATGATTTGACCAAATTTTTTGATGGAAGATTTTCGGCAATTCGCAACCCGGTTAGAGTCAGCGCCACCTAAGATCCCTGTGTTATCGATCTCAGAAAGATCTCTAACCATCGAATCATTAATTATTTTTGTCAACTCTGATTGCCTCACTCATTCATTAAATAATTAATGAGGCAACCAGACCTGACGATTTTTACTTTTTTAATTATTTAATGAATGAGTGAGGCAATCAGAGTTGACAAAAATAATTAATGATTCGATGGTTAGAGATCTTTCTGAGATCGATAACACAGGGATCTTAGGTGGCGCTGACTCTAACCGGGTTGCGAATTGCCGAAAATCTTCCATCAAAAAATTTGGTCAAATCATTGTCGCTTAAGATTTATCACTCGTAAGAAACATATGACCGCATATAATAAAATAATAAAGGTGTATTAATTGACATTAAAAATAGAGATCGTGAATTGATGTTGCTAGAGCCGCGGTGGCGTAATTGGTAACGTACCAGGCTAGAATTCTGGAGTTCCCGGTTCGAACCCGGGCTGTGGCAATATTTTTTCGCGATTTCTTTAAAAAAGTAAACATTAATTATTTAATGAATGAGTGAGGCAATCAGAGTTGACAAAAATAATTAATGATTCGATGGTTAGAGATCTTTCTGAGATCGATAACACAGGGATCTTAGGTGGCGCTGACTCTAACCGGGTTGCGAATTGCCGAAAATCTTCCATCAAAAAATTTGGTCAAATCATTGTCGCTTAAGATTTATCACTCGTAAGAAACATATGACCGCATATAATAAAATAATAAAGGTGTATTAATTGACATTAAAAATAGAGATCGTGAATTGATGTTGCTAGAGCCGCGGTGGCGTAATTGGTAACGTACCAGGCTAGAATTCTGGAGTTCCCGGTTCGAACCCGGGCTGTGGCAATATTTTTTCGCGATTTCTTTAAAAAAGTAAACATTAATTATTTAATGAATGAGTGAGGCAATCAGAGTTGACAAAAATAATTAATGATTCGATGGTTAGAGATCTTTCTGAGATCGATAACACAGGGATCTTAGGTGGCGCTGACTCTAACCGGGTTGCGAATTGCCGAAAATCTTCCATCAAAAAAATTTGGTCAAATCATTGTCGCTTAAGATTTATCACTCGTAAGAAACATATGACCGCATATAATAAAATAATAAAGGTGTATTAATTGACATTAAAAATAGAGATCGTGAATTGATGTTGCTAGAGCCGCGGTGGCGTAATTGGTAACGTACCAGGCTAGAATTCTGGAGTTCCCGGTTCGAACCCGGGCTGTGGCAATATTTTTTCGCGATTTCTTTAAAAAAGTAAAAATCGTCAGGTCTGGTTGCCTCATTAATTATTTAATGAATGAGTGAGGCAATCAGAGTTGACAAAAATAATTAATGATTCGATGGTTAGAGATCTTTCTGAGATCGATAACACAGGGATCTTAGGTGGCGCTGACTCTAACCGGGTTGCGAATTGCCGAAAATCTTCCATCAAAAAATTTGGTCAAATCATTGTCGCTTAAGATTTATCACTCGTAAGAAACATATGACCGCATATAATAAAATAATAAAGGTGTATTAATTGACATTAAAAATAGAGATCGTGAATTGATGTTGCTAGAGCCGCGGTGGCGTAATTGGTAACGTACCAGGCTAGAATTCTGGAGTTCCCGGTTCGAACCCGGGCTGTGGCAATATTTTTTCGCGATTTCTTTAAAAAAGTAAAAATCGTCAGGTCTGGTTGCCTCATTAATTATTTAATGAATGAGTGAGGCAATCAGAGTTGACAAAAATAATTAATGATTCGATGGTTAGAGATCTTTCTGAGATCGATAACACAGGGATCTTAGGTGGCGCTGACTCTAACCGGGTTGCGAATTGCCGAAAATCTTCCATCAAAAAATTTGGTCAAATCATTGTCGCTTAAGATTTATCACTCGTAAGAAACATATGACCGCATATAATAAAATAATAAAGGTGTATTAATTGACATTAAAAATAGAGATCGTGAATTGATGTTGCTAGAGCCGCGGTGGCGTAATTGGTAACGTACCAGGCTAGAATTCTGGAGTTCCCGGTTCGAACCCGGGCTGTGGCAATATTTTTTCGCGATTTCTTTAAAAAAGTAAAAATCGTCAGGTCTGGTTGCCTCATTAATTATTTAATGAATGAGTGAGGCAATCAGAGTTGACAAAAATAATTAATGATTCGATGGTTAGAGATCTTTCTGAGATCGATAACACAGGGATCTTAGGTGGCGCTGACTCTAACCGGGTTGCGAATTGCCGAAAATCTTCCATCAAAAAATTTGGTCAAATCATTGTCGCTTAAGATTTATCACTCGTAAGAAACATATGACCGCATATAATAAAATAATAAAGGTGTATTAATTGACATTAAAAATAGAGATCGTGAATTGATGTTGCTAGAGCCGCGGTGGCGTAATTGGTAACGTACCAGGCTAGAATTCTGGAGTTCCCGGTTCGAACCCGGGCTGTGGCAATATTTTTTCGCGATTTCTTTAAAAAAGTAAAAATCGTCAGGTCTGGTTGCCTCATTAATTATTTAATGAATGAGTGAGGCAATCAGAGTTGACAAAAATAATTAATGATTCGATGGTTAGAGATCTTTCTGAGATCGATAACACAGGGATCTTAGGTGGCGCTGACTCTAACCGGGTTGCGAATTGCCGAAAATCTTCCATCAAAAAATTTGGTCAAATCATTGTCGCTTAAGATTTATCACTCGTATGTTCTGTTCAATTTGGTTAGTTAGTTTTTTGTGTAGGGTGGAAAATTGAAAAATAAGGGGGTTGTTCACCCCTGCAAATGAATTTTTTCTTCAACTTAGCGTGGAATTTTGATTGTCTTCAATGGGGAGTATTTTGGTTTTTGTTTCATTAAAATCGGTTGACGCCTTCTGGGTGAAACTGCAAAATCACCCGTCGACATGCTAATTTTGAAGGGCGATTTCACCCCTTAGAAATGTTTTTCCGCCGATAAAAAAAAATACGTGTCTTTTAGTTTTCGATGCTCTACAACATACGTGAGTTTCATCAAAATCGGAGGGGGACACCAAAGTATCTTTCCTTGTAAGTTCCCGCTGTTTTTCAAGAGATGGCTCCAGTAGTAAGTGCTGGTCGATTGGGACATAACCAAAATGTCATGAACCAAGCTTAGACATATGGTAAACAAACCGCCTTGACACATTAGTGATTTTGTTTTTGCGTCATATACTTTTGGTTGTGTGAAAATGTCTGATTTTGTGCCAAATAATCGTCATTTGGGGGAAGTGTTGCTTTTCTTCTTTTATTCGAAGAAAACGGCGGCTGAAGCGCATCGAGAACTCCAAAAAGTTTACGGAGATGCTGCTCTAAGTCAAACAACATGCCGTGATTGGTTCCGTCGCTTCAAAGACGGTGATTTTGATGTTGACGACCGTTCGCGTGAAGGAAGGCCAAAAACCTTCGAAGACGCTGAATTGGAGGCATTGCTCGATGAGGATCCGTGCCAAGCGCAAAAAGAGCTTGCTTCAGCATTAGGAGTTACCCGCCAAGCCATTTCCAAGCGATTGCATCCGTTGGGAATGATTCAAAAACAAGGAACTTGGGTTCCTTATGATTTGAAGCCAAGAGACGTTGAGCGTCGTTTTTTCGCCTGTGAACAACTGCTCCAGCGTCAAAAAAGAAGGGTTTCTTCATTCGCTTCATCGCATCGTTACGGGTGATGAAAAATGGATTCATTACAACAACCCAAAGAGAACAAAATCATGGGGACTGCCTGGTCATGCTTCTACGTCGTCGGTTTGGCCGAATATTCACGCTGCGAAGATTTTGCTGTGTATTTGGTGGGACCAGGGCGGTGTTATTTATTATGAGCTGTTGAAACCGAACGAAACCATCACTGGGAAACGGTATCGAACTCAATTGATGCGATTGAGCCGAGCACTGCGCGAAAAGCGGCCACAATACGAGCAGAGGCACGAAAAAGTGAAAAAACGTTGCCAAACCCGTTCAAACGTACTTAGAAACGCTCAAATGAGAAGTCCTACCCCACCCGCCATATTCCCCAGATATTGCGCCGTCCAATTATTACTTGTTCCGTTCGATGGCACATGGTCTGGCTAATCAGCAGTTCACCTCATATGAAGACATCTCAAAATGGCTCGATTCGTGGATAGCCTCAAAAGACGAACACTTCTACCGTGACGGTATTCGAGCTCTGCCAGAAAGATGGGAAAAAGTTGTCGCTAGCGATGGGTAATATTTTGAATGATTCATTTGTAAACATTTTTTCACGATAAAGTTACATTTTCATCAAAAAAACAGCGGGAACTTAGTTGCGCACCTAATAGATGATGGAATTTCCCTTTGAAAAATTACAAATTGAGAACGTTCGTTGATATGGTTCAGGTCCATTAATCGACATCGTTGCAAAAATTGACTCGTTTTAGAAAAGTACCCGCTATTATTCAAGTTATTTGGTAAGCCTTTTTCGTAAGTAAATTGACCTTGCGGAAATCAAATGTGGAAACTAATATTCAATAATGACTGGTGAATAAAAAGAGATAGAATTTGTATTAAAGGACATATACGTGGAAAGATATATATATATATTGTGATGTAGTCACTTATCAAGAGGGGACAGTTAAATAAAAATCAAAGACTTGATTGAAAATTCCATTTATTTCATGAGATAGGAAAAATTCATTATACAAAATAAAATAATTGATTGAATAAAATCCGAGATTTTATGTATTAGAGCGGTGATGAGACACAGCGAAACAGGCTGGATCCTGAATGTTCCCTCACTGACGAAAAACAGCGGGTCAGCGCCCGGCTGGCCTCACTCAAGCGGTGAGGGGAACGGCAGAGCACGGTGGCGGGGCATCTGAAATAAGCAGAAATTACATAAGTCATGATAAGGAGAAGAGTTAAAATAAGAGAGTGAGAAAGGCTTGTGGAGGATATATAAGGCAACTTCGAACAGAGAGAAGCCTTCTTATACGTTCAAAGTGTCGACCCAGTCAGAACTCGCTTGTGCGCTGAAGTAAAAATATTGCAATACCCAGAAATTCATAGTAAATTCAAGAATTTTAATAGAAAAGGGTGTGAGTGAGCCCAGCAAACTTATTAGAAGATTGACAAATAAAAGAATACAGTAAAAGTCAGTGGAGGAACTAATAAAAAGATTGATACCGAACAGCATTGGACCGTGTAAAAACAGAAAATATTCTAAAAAACAAATTGAGAAGAGAAAGTTGGTGGCATTAAAATAGATGAGTAGGGTTTAGTTAGGAAACTTAAGAAAATAGCATAAGGAAGTTTAAATCGGGTAATTAGAAATAAGTCAGAATAGTCTGTAAGGAGAATTGTTAGCGCAGCGCATCGACAAATGTGAAAAAAAACTTGTTAGTGACACCAAGAGGTTGAAGGATAAAGCAGGGTGGAAGAAATAGTGGTACAACACAGAGAAAGGAGGTAGATTAATAAATAATATTTAAGGAGATTATAACACACAGGCATGGTACGATAGAATTAAAATATGTAATAAGTCTACGCAACAAGTAGGGATAGACTCTTGGAGTAGAATTGTGGAAAAAACGGTAGGAAATTTAATTAACAATAAGAATTAGGAGGTCACCAGCAAACCAGACCGAGAAAAGGTTGATTTAGAATTTTAGGACCAATAGAAAAATAATTAGGAGGGAAACAAATTTATTAGCCTTGTCAAGCGCGTCGGATGGGAACGACACTACCCAACAAGACATAAGGGATAAGAAAAAGACAAAATAAAAGCTGAACTCACCAAGACAGAAGGATATCGAGAACGTCCAAGACCAGCACTGAAGATTGTTGAGAGATCCATCGAATTAATCATTAATAATTAAAAACACAGAAAAATAAGGGTGTTGCAACTATCAGATAACACCACAGAATAAACATCACTCGCCATCCAAGAACGATACTACAGCGTGAAAACACACTTGGGATCCACGGGAATGGCACGGACACAACAAACAAAGAACTCGGACGCGAAACAACTTAAAAAACAAAGAATTTCGATTAATTACGAAATAACGCGGACACGGACACAGACCCGGCATCTATACCAGCTGATCGATGCGCCAGCAACCGCTCATCCAGCCCAGCAGACCGCACGGCAGCAGCCAGGCGAGCAAAAGATCAAGACGGCCGAGCTCGATTCTGCTTAGTTGGGACGTCTACCGCAAATCCGGAGAGCGCATAAGGAGAACTCCGATATCATCGCAGATAAAGAAGAACACGAAACCTTCAGATCGATTTTACGCTGCAAATTAATTGTACGGCCAACGGCGCCAAAAATCCGGACGCTACATAATTATATGTTAATTATTGAATAAACCCTACTTATACCTCCTACAGAAGTCTATAACTAATTATCTCCGTTTTCGAGCCCGAATTCTTCCCCTCGGAAGACAAAAAAATTAATGTTAACGTAAAAATACCGTTACAATATATATAATTATAAATTACACTCCGTTGCATGGGACCATTGGAAAAATTAGTGGAACTTCAAACGCGTATACAGGAACTCGAGGTTCTCGCGCAAGAACTCATTGAACAAGTCACGCAAGAAGATGCGGTATACCAAAAAAATTATACGTGTATAAAATACATCATAAATGAGTTCAACTCGATCAAAGGTAAAACTTCATGATAATGTGATACATGATTATCCTGAAGACCAAAAAAAGAAATCTCCAACACATAGCCCTCCGAAATCCCAATTTGAGACAGTCGAAGAATTTTTCGACGAAAGTACTGACAGTTCGCATCCCCAGACTCCCTACACAATGAATCCAACGGGAGAAATTATTGCGGATACAGAGAAAAGTAGCAACATTAATCAAGAAAATCCGGAATTAATTAAAATAGACGAAGACAGCCATATACAATTTTCGGAATTAACGTCATGTCATTTAATCATTACAAAAACAGAAATAAATTGCGAGGAAGCAAGTGATTCTTCACGTACCAAAGAAATTTTATCAGACAATCTTGATAATAATAGTACATCAAATAGTCTCTTACAGATTCAAGAAATTTCAAAGAATTCAGAAAGTTTTGAGTAATTCACGAACCGAGTGCAGGAAACACTTACGGCGAGATCGGAAAATAATTTATTGTCTGTAGTTGGATTTTTGGAAGAACCTGGTCACCAATATTTACCACATGTAATATATAGAGATCCCTGCAACGAAATTCCAGTTCACATTCCCGCATCCCCCGAACATACTATAAAAGACGTCAAGTTGCAGCTCGCTACACACGAGACACCAGGTACGAATACACCAGTCATAGCTACCCCGAACCCCGTAGGCACCACGCCCACGTTAGGCTTTTCGACCTCCAGCGACATATTTTACACTCCTGCAGGGGGGTCTGCCCCATTCGACTCACCCATCGGTACACAGCCCCTCGTGAGTCATAATAAAACACTGTCCACTCCAATAGAAAGAAGCAATACTTGTAAAAAATCTAAATTTGTTGGATAATCAGCTGGCGCACGGCGACCGATATTCATCGTGCGCCTACCTGTTGCTGTACTCTACCACGCGGCGTTCGGTTGAGCCGGAGATAGCCGAGGCAGGGCTTCGCGGAGCCGAGGCTGTGCCTCGTAGGCACGCCGCGTTGAGCGAGAGGATATCTCTCTCACTTGATTTCGGCTTCGCTCACCGGCTATCTCTCTCAACTGACTTCAGCGCCCAACGACGCTTTCATATTCCGCAGCCATATTGAAAAATCAGACGCTTTTTGCAACGCATCCGCTGAACAGCACACGCACCAAAAGGATTCTCGGACCGTTTTTCTTTGCCACAATACATCGGACTCGCTTAACTTCTCGCTCACCAGGACTCATCACGCAAGGTAAGCGTACTGATATAATGCAGAGTAATTCAACACTTTTGTCTCACTTTGTGAAGTGCGCTGCAGCACATGCTGCACCACGTTCTCCTCACTTTATTTTGCCGGCTTAATTAATATAATTATGCATGTGCTTTATATGCACTGTAGTTTCCCCCAGAAAATCTACTGGGAAAATACAGTGACTATACTCTGCTCATTTGTGCATCCTCAGTCTATATTGTATTGTGCTACGCAGTGCTGACTGCGTAGCTGTTCTCACATCCATTCACAGCACTCAAGCAATTCAATTGCAAGTGCTCTCATCCATTCACTGTAATTTCTCTACGACAAAACTGCTGAGAGCTTGCAGTGAATAATTTACACATTCTACGCACTCATTTTTCTCTTAGCGTGGCGTGCTACGCAGCACTGACTGCGGCACCTGCATCACTCTCAATCCTCACAGCATACAATTAGTATAATTGTGTGCTGGTTTTCAGTTCTGACATTAAATTCAATTCAGTCTTTTGGTTATAATTGTAATTCTCAGTTTTTTGTTGTATTTATTTTTTATATCAATTTTGTATTTTTTTCTAAATTTATCTTGACACAAATATTTTCTAAGATTTTGACATTTTCCTTGTAATAAGTGGAAGGTAGAATAAACCGCTTTCTCACGATAACAACAATGTGTCTGGTTTATTTATTACCCTGTATCGAGTGAGGCTACATTCTTTTCCAATATATTCGCAAGTCTGTCAAGTCACACCGGACGGATTTGCAACAAAATTAAAATCAATAATTAAGCCCTCCCACATTATGCTACAGAATTTGTTGAAAAATTTATACCTGTTATCTGAATACGAACCTGCTATTCCTGGTTGTTCCTCCCACCCCACAGAAAAAATGTCGAGTCCAGATATAAAACCCAGTAAAATACCACCAGTGAACTTTTCTCTTGAAACTAGTGACCCTGTACCCAACCCTTCTCCTATAATGGTTAATAATAACCAAACGTTGTCTCTTCGAGATGCACTGGCTGTCATACCGAATTATGACGGTCATACTTTGTCATTCGGAATGTTATCCAAGGATGCAAGGAAGCCTTGGCTATGATGGGGCCAGTCGCCGAATCAAATTTAGTAAAAGCAGTCCACATAAAAATAATTGGCGAACCCCGTCGCACTATACAAGGGCAAACTTTTAAAACAATAGAAGATTTGTGTAAATTTCTCAAAGATATTAATGCACCCACGCGAAACGTATACCAGCTGCAAGGTGAACTAGGATCAATATACCAGAGAGAAAGTGAGTCTGTTATTGCCTATTTGAATCGTGTACGAGATTTGGGAAATTTAATACTTGAAAATTATGATGCGAGCGAAGATAATCCCTTGGCTGGCGCTTCTAATGATAATTCTAGACAAAGCCTTCCAGCTTGTTTTCTACACGGTTTAAAACCGGAAATTGAGCAACGACTAACTCCCAATAATAATCTTGAAGAATCAATAAAGCTGGCAGTGCAGACCAAAAAGAGTTGAGTGTCCCAAGCAGCCTTGCGTGGCGGTGAGCAAGTAACGTCGAGTCCAGGGATCCATAATCCCGATGCGAAACGAGGAGTACACGTGGTAGCAAGCGAAGAAGTACATTACCAGTTGTGCAATAAAAAAGGGCACAATGCTAAAGAATGTTCGACCCAGAAGACTAGCCAAGCGTTGGCTGTTGGGCTACAAAATACGGGAAATGTCGATAAAGGACCGAGCATATGTCAGATCTGTCAGAAGACTGGACACTCGGCAGACAAATGTTTAAAAAATTTTCTACCTTCAAATAACGATAAACCCAGCCTCGAAGCTCCTTCATTTATCATATGTCAGATCTGTAAAAAAACAGGACACTCGACTGACAAATGTCTCAAAATCTTCCCCCCTTCGAATAATAATAAACCCGTCTTTGACGGTCCTCCGCTTACTATATGCCATGTATGTAATAAGCGCGGGCACACTGCCGAACGTTGTTATAAAATTTTTCCTCCAGAAAGGAAGGAGCCGGGAAATACATCGATGTTTTAACACTTTTATAAAAATCATGGACACACAGCGAATATATGTCCTCAATCACCCTCAGTTCCCCCCGAATTAATGTCTTTACCGCAAACACAGGTACCAGTGAATCTTCGATACTTAAATCCTAGCGATATTCGGTGCCAAATATGTAAAAAAGAAGGCCACGGGGCTCATATTTGTCCATATCGTAACAACCATTCTCAGCCTTTAAATATCAATCGATCGGAAAATCGCGGAAATATAAATAATTTCAATAATAATTCCATGAATTCAACAGGACCATGTTTTTATTGCAAACAATCCGGTCAATTTATCCGTGAGCGTCCCGCTCAAAGGGAGAACGAAGCAACATATGTAAGTACGGGAAACCAAAGTGGTCTTCCGAGTACGGATGCGCCCAGGGAGACTCCGCTAAACATGCATCCGATCCGTACTATTTCAATCGCAGCTTCAACCCTCAACCGCGAGTAGTCCGAATCTTTAATATACAATTGCATCGAGAAAGTAGTGTTCCAACGGTTACGATAACGGCATGGGAAGTAATATCCCCTATCATTCTTATGGTTGATACGGGAGCCGGGCCGAATATTTTGAAGGAACAATTTGTAAATGAACTTTAACGTGGCAGAATATTCAGCCTACGTCCTCCTCGCTCGACGGCTACCAAAACGATCTTGCAGGGCTGTAAGGCGTAATCGCCGTACTCTAAATAATTTTTTTTTGTTTTTTTGTATTTCTTTTTCTTAAAATCGTACGACCGAGGAGCGGAGAGGAAGAGAGAGAAAGAGGGCTGCCCACACCTTTTGGCGGTTTCGGGATCGAGTCACCCTTTCGTAGGAGAGAGAGAGAGGATACAGACATTTTCCATTTCTCGTGGTCGGGATCTACAGCCGTCCCGCTTGACGTTCATCTACGGCCAATATGCTATTATCTATTCTCGGTCATCTGATCCACTAGCAATAACCAGTCTATCTCATGGGGCTCACCTGCCGGACTGGACTACACATTGTTATTATCTGCTATTAATATTTGCGTCGTCCAGCCGAGGCGCTAGACGCGGTCATCGTGCGACACCGGTTCCCCCAATTAACCGAGTTCGGCTCGCTAAGACGGGGTCATAGTTCACGGGCACGCGTGCCGAACGGACCTCGAGGCTTTTTTGCCGGTGACCGTTGAGCGAACCAGACGTAGCGATTAGTATATCTTTGTCCCGTCCGACTCCGCGGCATCACGCAAACGAATCTCTGCCACTCGTCCCTGTACGGGAAGGAAAAGAAAATCAAGGAATCTATACCAAGGTAGGAAATCTATACCATTTCAAAGTACCCTCGAGATTTCCCGGACTAAGGAACATCACATCGTCATCGTTCCGGTGAGCTCTCTTCCCTTCTACGGTCTTTCGCTAATATTTTATTATTTTATCATCTGATTTGTGTATTCTAAATTTATTCGAGCTTAGTCACCCCTGCGAGTCTGGTACACTGTGTGCAGAGTGTGGATTTGTATTGGGAATCGCGGCGTTTGATAAGACTAACCTCGAGATCGTGGAACGTGTAGAAACCGGGGAAAAGTCACTTTATTAATTGTTTTTAATTCAATCGTGCGCGAGTTAGGCCGTTATCCCGAAGTGTGTTGGTTTGTGTGGGATTGGAACGGGATAGACCGCGTCACGGATGTTAACGAATTATAGACTTTGGATTTATGGGAGTTGATTTGGGTTTTCTATCATTTCGATTTAGAAGGTCGTGCGCGCGTTAGTACGTCGTCCCGTTGTGTGTTTTGTGTGGAAGAGACTAGAACGTTATAGACCGCGTCACGTATTATCCAAATTAATTTGCGTTCCTCGATAACTAAGTTATCTATTTATTTATTTATTATTGTTGGTCTTAATCTTATCTCAGCATCGCGGAGAGCGTAACCGGCCGTCGTCCCGTATTTGATACTTGGATTCGAGGGATTTGAACGGTCCGAGGCGTATCTCGTGTAGTTAAATTGTCCATTCTGTTTTATTATATTTTATTCGACAAACCAATTATTATTCGGACGTTAATTATTTTATTGTTATTATTATTACTATATATTTTTGTTATTATTTAATTATTAGTCGTTATTTATTCGTTTTTTTATATTTTATGATCTGCTGAAGATTCCTGGGTTTCTGTCTTTTACATGGTAAATATTTTTCAAGATTGAAATATCGAGCCGTTGGTGGCTTTGCGTACATGACCTCCTGACGTCCCGTTGTTATGGTTTTTTTGGATGTATGAAGAATTAGCTCGGAATTGGCCGTATCGTGAACTGTGCGTTGAGACAACCGAATGTTTGGCTTTGTCGGTGCTCTTGGTTCGAAATTCGTAACGAGCGTGATAAGCTATATCACATCTACCGTGTATGAGAGTGAGAGAGAAAACGAGATAATTGGCACTGCTGAATTGAGGATTAAAACTCGGATACCTACTTAGATTTGGAAAATTGTTAAAAATGAGAGACTAATTTACGGGACATTTTATTTGAATTCTAAATTGATGTTTATTGGAAATAATAGCTGTTCGTCAGAAATAAAGAAGTTTGTAAGTCCCGTACCTGCTGTTGTTGTTTAAATTATTTACTGTTATTATTTCATTCATTTATTTATTTATTATTTAGCTAACTTCATTTATTGTTCTCGTTTGATGTATTTTTCTTTGGTCATTAATTTTAATGACTTATTTTAATTAATTGATTTTATTAGTATTTTAGTTTTGACTAAGTAGTGACTTGACATTCCGAACCACCCACTCTGCCTCAAAAGCTGTAGCTAGCCTGGTTGAGTCTGGCCGAACATCTCGTTATTGTTCCTTCCGGCGCGTAAGCGCCTGGCGCCCATCTCGTAAGAGAAAATAAAAGGAAGGAAAAATAGCTTGGGCCAGCTATAGGTAACGTGGTGCGTTGAGGAGTAAATTTACGTTACAGAACATATCGCTATAAATCACGGAGAAATTTTACTACTTAATGGAATAAGAACAAATTCTATTTTTACTTCTGATCATATTACCATACAAGCATTCGAACGTTACGCTACTTTCCATGTTGTAGATAATATATAACTAATAATAACTTCCCCATAAAGGAAGCTGGTATATTAAGTTCGGAATATCTTGACGGCAATCGCGTGAAAATTGACTACGAGAAAAGACAATTGAAAATGCAGAATGTAAGAATACCATTTGCGACTCAGGAAACTATTGTTATCCCTGCAGAGTCCACCAAATTGTGCTTCGTGATAGTAAAGAATTTGGATTTACGGGAAGGTTATCTGCCTCCCCTGGATGCAAGTGAAGGTATAAACATAGAAAGCGGGTTTGTCATTAATAATAATGGTAAAGCTTACATTTATATGACTAATAGCAATAGGTATTCGGTTCAAGTCCAGGTACCAGTACTAGAGTTAATGTCATCGGAAGAATTGACTTACAGTACAGGAATAAGAGAATCTACTAACGATCCAAAGACGAAAAAGGAACGACTGGTAACAAGTAAAGTTGAATTAATAAAAGAAAATAAGTCCTCAGATGAAATGAGTTATGAAACTAATAAAGATAGAGTCAATTCAAGTGAGAATATTGAAAAAAAATTCATTTCGACGGGAAAGTATGCGTTCTTATCAGAGACACTACCTCGCGGAGATACAGAAACATCTTTAGAGACTATGTCAGATTTTGTGAAAGTTATAAAAGAAGAAATAAGAAATTGTTCAGAAATTATTGGAGAAGTTTACGAAAACCGTGTGAAAAATGAAAAATCAAGTAAACAAATTGGTAATGTAAAAATAGAAGATCAAGTTGAAAATTCGCAGTCTAGTTCGCGAAATTTTATGGAACTTTGTACGTCGGATTCGAGTAAGGGGAACACTTATATTGAACATTTAGAGATTATTGTACCTAGAGAAAACGTTGTCTATCCGAATTTGATAGAGACGAAAGTAAACTGTGTTAATTAGGAGACTTGCCTTGGCTCCACAGGGGTGTCTGTGCCGACGAAACAAGCAGCGCTCGTTGGAGAATTAAGGGAGCTCAGCTAAAATTTTTCGGGAAAATCTGTGCTTATGAAAAGGACACTAACTCCTCAAGTTTATGAAAATTATGTTCAAGAAGAAAACGTCGTTAATTCAAATCCAATAAAAACAAAAATATCGGCAAAATATAGCGAGTCTAATTGCGTTAATTATGCGGGTTGTTCGAGCTTCACAGACGTAACTGTGCCGACTGAACGGACAGAACTTGTTGGAGATATGCGAAAACTCGATCCAGATTTTATAGGGATATCTGTGACGATAGAAAGGACAGAACCCTTTGATGATATTATGAATCACAATGAGGAATTTAGAAAGTCAACCAAAGAACAAATACTCCGAGAGAATAGAAACATTGAAACAATTGAATCAGTAAAAGTCAATTATTCAGATTTTACCAAAGCATCAGAGTCAATAAAAGAAGAAATAACGATGGAAAATAAAGAAGTACTTTGCCAGAAACCTGTTGAACCTTTCGTGCCTGTAAACCATTGCGATCAAACTGTCAATTTTAAAAATTATGAAGACCGAAGAATTTACGAACAATTTGTACACTTGAACCGTCAAAAAAGGAAAATATTATAGAAAATATTAAAGATAAAGATACACGTTTGAGAAGCGAGAAATATAGTCCAAAAACGTATAAAATCATGAACGTTTCGTTAACACAAAAACTCAGTATAGCTAATATCACTCGCGAAATTCAACCTTTCGGTAATGAGAATCGGTAATGATCGACCGCTATAATCAAATTAAGGAATTATTAAAACTCGCCGGATTAAACGAAGAAGAAAAAGCAAGTATCGAGACGCTTTTAAAGGAAAGCGCACATTTATACTGTTCAGTTTTCACGCTTACCAAGTACACACTCAACTCATGCACACGCTACAGTCACAATCATCTGACGCCTCGCGTCATATGGTATAGCTTGCAGGTATGCTATATCGATTTATCGACCGCGCACTCATGCATATTGTCCATCTGCTCACATCCTCGATCGAAGCTCACTCAAGCGGCCAGCGCTGTTAGCGTGGCCCCACCGGCAAGACCACTCACAAGTTTTGCCTTCCATCGCTGACAGCAAATCACACGCAAGCTGTGACGCACGTCCGTCTTCTTGATACTCTGCCGCGTGGTCGACGGATGTGGCCATTGTTCTCACTCGAGTTGCTAGCTGTACACGTTCCCGCGTAAAGCTCACGGAGATATCCTCTTGTTCTAATCACTCTAGTGCGGATTCATTTCTGTAGTGTAATACATTCTTGGTCAAATCACCCGTGTTTAAACTCAGTGTTAGTGAAACTCATAGCAGATCATCAGATCCACAGAGCCAATCACATAAACGTCAACGGCGTGGTTCGCGCGTTGGCTGCACAGACGCCATTCTGCTCAGCACTGATCATCGGCGTCAGGACCCTCATCAGACTGCCGTGTGGCATTTTTCGAGCTCTACAGTCAGACCTTATCATCAGGATCAACCACACGGAATCACCAAGGCAACTCACAGGCCTGAGACCCAATCACCAACAGTACATCAACAACCAGGCCAGAACAAATCAAATTACATTTCTTGTGTACTCAACAGGTATTTTTTATGCAACGAATATTAAGTAATTAAATACACATTGAATCAATTATTGTTACATACTGAGTGCATTTAATTATTTATACTTGTCACCAGGATCCTTAACCTTACTTTTCACATCTGTCACTCGACATGCTACGTGTGAATGCATCGACTTGCTACCTGTCGATAGATTAGATATAATATAATCATATTCAATACTCATACATTTTTTGGTCCTTCGAGCAGGATATAATTTACTCACACTCATTAACATACATTTTTTGGTCCTTCGAGCCAGATATAATGTACTCACACTCATTATCATTACATATACCAAATCCCAGGAGATACGTTGACATGCAACACTATATTGCAACATCGCATTCCTACTACCGATGATCTGCCCATAAATACTCGAGGATACAGATGGCCAGAATGTACTAAAGTAGAAATAGCCAAGCAAATAGAGGATATGCTCGGTAAAGGAGAAATAATACCCTCTACCTCGCCATACAATTGTCCTGTCTGGGTCGTTCCCAAGAAAGCCGACTCTCAGGGTGATATAAAATAGAGAGTCGTGTTCGATTACCGACCGCTGAACGAAAAAACGATCGCCGACGCGTACCCCATACACAATATCAACGATATATTAGATCAATTAGGCGGTGCACAATACTTTTCTGTATTCGATTTAGCATCGGGATTTCATCAGATAGAAGTCACTCCAGAGGATCGTCATAAGACCGCATTTACGCCACGTGGCCATTTCGAATTCGTTAGAATGCCGTTCGGCCTTCGGAACGCCCCTCCTACGTTTCAAAGAGCAATGGACCTCACACTAAGTGGTTTCCTCGGGAAAGGACTATTTGTTTATTTGGACGATATTTTCAATTATGTCTACAATCTCAAAGAACGCGAGAATATATATCGCGAATTAATTAAACGATAAGAAGCAGCAAATTTAAAATTACAACCAGATAAATGCGAATTTTTAAAAAGAGAAGTCGCGTATTTAGGACATATAATTGGGAATAACGGAGTTCGGCCCGATCCTGAGAAATTAGAAGCTGTACGTGAATATCCCGTACTTAAAAATGTTAAAAATATTCGACAATTTTTGGGATTAACAGGTTATTATAGCCGGTTCATAGAAGGATACGCCAAGATATCAAAACCTCTCACGATCTGATTACGCAAAGAAAATATTTTTGATTGGGAACCCGAACAACAACAGTTGTTCAGTTGTAACGTCTACCAAGCACACACTCAACTCTTGCACACGCTACACTCACAATCATCTGACGCCTCGCGTCATATGGTATAGCTTGCAGGTATGCTATATCGATTTATCACCCGCGCACTCATGCATATTGTCCATCTGCTCACATCCTCGATCGAAGCTCACTCAAGCGGCCAACGCTGTTAGCGTGGCCCCATCAGCAAGACCACTCACAAGGCTCGCCTTCCATCGCTGACAGCGAATCACAAGCAAGCTGTGATGCACGTCCGTCTTCTTGATACTCTGCCTCGTGGTCGACGGATGTGGCCATTGTTCTCACTCGAGTCGCTCGCAGTACACGTTCCCGCGTAAACTCACAGAGATATTCATTCGTTCCAATCACTTTTGTACGCATTCATTATTGTAGTGTAGTACATTCTTGATCAAATCACCCGTGTGTAAATTCAGTGTCAGTGCGAA
The DNA here is from genome assembly GCA_963942595.1 of Cylloceria caligata. Taxonomy (NCBI): domain Eukaryota; kingdom Metazoa; phylum Arthropoda; class Insecta; order Hymenoptera; family Ichneumonidae; genus Cylloceria; species Cylloceria caligata. Next base: position 34,211,139 of record OZ012710.1, on the reverse strand, counting down.
TCACAGCAACTCAACAGGACTAGAGCAGCACTCACATAACCGTCAGCGGCGTGGTTCGCTCGTTGGCAGCAGAGACGCCATTCTGCCTCGCACCGATCATCGGTATCCGCACACTCACCAGCCTGCCGTGTGGCTTTACTCGAGCTCTACAACCAGACTGTATCACCAGGATCAACCACACGGAATCAACAAGTCAACTCAGAGGCCTGAGAACCTACTCACCAACAGTACATCAACACGCAGGCCAGACAAATCACAGTATATATTTGTTATAATCACCAGGTATTTTTTATGCAATCACTGTTATATAATTTAAATAAACATTGAATTTATTATTGTTCATTACTGAGTGCTTTTAATTATTTATACTTGTCACCAGGATCCTTAATCTTACTATTCGCATCTGTCACTTGACATGCTACGTGTGAATGTATCGACTTGCTACCTGTCGACGAATTGAAAATAATTTCAAACTCAAACTCATTACTCATACTCATTATCATGACATTTTTTGGTCCTTCGAGCCGGATATAATGTACTCATACTCATTAACATACGTTTTTTGGTCCTTCGAGCCGGATCCTGGTCAAGTATATAAATTTATGCCTCGATACTCACATAAATCACCAATCAACACATGTAATACACTACAGATTGCGCAACTCAGCATGCATCGATACAAGACAATGCTCAATAATAATAAAATACTCACCCAAGTACGCTAATCATTTATTGTAAACCATTCACCAGGCTCAACCAGTTCAAATCATAGCTGACGATAAGAAAGCGCTGTCAGACCAAAGCAAATCCTCGCAGGAAGGCGACTCACATGATGGTAATGTGAAAGCAACCGATGAAGCAACAGTCGTTATCGAGACACTCAATGTACCACCCACGGTACAGAGACCACGCACCAGATCGCCATCACCAAGCACCAATCAAGCTAACCTCATGGATTATAAGGTCGCATCACAGCATGCGAGGATAGCAATGATCAATCAGCTACACGATCACCTGCAAAACTCACCAGGCTGCGTTTTCGAAGAACTCAACGGCCATTTAGAGATTTTAAATCGCACTTGGGAGTGTTTTTGTAATGAGCATAATCAAATGGGAGAAACATGTAAACGTGCTTTTCTCACTCACCCTTATGTTACAGAGAAGGTGTACGAATCAGGCTTTGACAGTTATTTCAAGGCACTCACAATCATCCTGCGAAAGAAGGCAATCGCAAAAACTAAAGAGACCACATCAAACAGAGCTGATCAACAGAGGCAACCAAGTCAGCACAGATCAACATTGCCGAAAAAAACGTTGCCGGAATTTGACGGTGATTTTACAAAGTGGCCGGCATTTAGAGACTTGTTTGCCTCAATGGTGGTCGACAATGAACAAATCAGTGATGTAGAGAAACATCACTATTTAAAGATCAGCCTCAAAGGATCAGCCGCTCAACTGATCTCCAATGTGCCGATCAACAATGATTCATTCAATTCATCGTGGCAAATAATCAAAGACAGATTTAACAACAAGGAAAGACTCATCCTGTCTTATGTTGAGAAACTCCTTAGCAACACTCGACCAGTGGCGAAATCTGCAGCCGCACTCAACACATTAATTAGCTCAACGAAAGAGATAATCAACGCACTCAACGTTCTCGGAGTTGATACAGAATCGTGGAATTATGTATTCATTTTCGTAGTTGCTCAACGCCTTGACACGTCCATGCGTGAAGCATGGGAATACAAAGAGAGTGCACACAAGCAGCCAACCTCGTTTGAAGATTTGATGGGATTCATCGATTCCAGAGCGAGAGCTTTAGAAGTCATCCCAATCAATCCAGATCAATCGGCTGACAGAGCCAGCAACATCTCAAGACACTCAATAAAATCTACACTTCTCCAGCAAGACCGGCTCACCATGCGTCCACTCAACCGAGGACACACCAGTATCCATGCGGACACTGTGGTGGTTCGCATTACATTGTGAGCTGCGCCAAGTTCAGAGATCTACAACCTGCAGATCGCCACAAAGTTGTGACTGAACATCGACTGTGTTTTAATTGCTTTGGTCATCACAACCTCCACTCGTGCCAATCAACCATCAACTGCAAGACGTGCGGTGCCAAACACCACACGATGATTCATTTGCCATCCACCGCCAGAATTACACCAAAGTCAAATGAACCAAGCACATCAGCTATACCTGCCACAGCTCATCCAAGCACCAGTTCACGTCAATGAGAAATTGACGTGCCATTTTGCCAACACATCAACTCACACGGTAGAACAGCAGTTCTACTAGCAACGTGTCAAGCATTACTCATAACATCTTTCGGCACTCACCAAGTCAGATGACCCAGGATCAGAGCTCATCTTCGTCTCAGAACACCTTGTATCGGATCATGGGCTTACTCGTCAACACTCATCAATTCCAGTCATTGGCATTGGAAACACGAGATCAACACAAACAAGAGGTACCACCACATTAACGTTACGATCAATTCATTCATCACGTGGTGTTACCATCGCAGCTCACATACTCAATAAGTTGACGAGTACACTGCCATCAGTACACACACAACCACAGGAGTGGCCACACATTTCATCACTGCAATTGGCAGACCCTGACTTCTTAACACCACGGCCAGTAGATATCATCATCGGGGCTGATTCATACGGGCTAATCATCCAGCCTGGCATCAAGAAACACTCGGACGTCTTACCGATTGCACAATCAACAATATTTGGGTGGATTATTCTTGGTCCAATCCTAGAGAATTATTCAACACCAAGCAACTCATACCACATAGCAGTAGAATCATCAAACAAGGAAATTCAAGATCTTCTCACGCAGTTCTGGATTCAAGAAGAAACACCATCGACAACAGATCACAAGCTCACCCCAGACGAAGAAGCGTGTGAAAAGCATTTTCAAACGACTCACACTCGAGACGAAGAAGGACGATACATCGTGCGAATCCCGCTCAAATCATCACCATCGAGTCTAGGAGACTCAAAACTCACTGCTCAACGATGTCTACGACTCATGAAGAAACTCTCAACAAATAATTCATACACCAATTTATACAACTCATTCATGAAAGAATATGAAGATTGTGGTCACATGATACGTGTACCATCCTACCACCAGTCAACTCAAATGAGCGAATCTGTTCATGACTATTGTGAAACCGAGACGACCTTGGCACATGATGCTGTAGCATCAGGAGGGTTGAGGGTCTCGGGAGATCGATTGTCAGAAAAAACTTACGCTCATCCTCCATATTATCTTCCTCATCATGGTGTACTGAAAGAAGATCGAATCACAACAAAGTTGAGAGTTGTCTTCAACGGATCCAGCCCAACGACGTCGCAAGTATCACTCAACGACATCCAGCATGTTGGAGCAAAATGTCAACGTGACATCTCAGACGTGCTCATATGGATCCGACAGCACAAACTCATCTTTTCAACAGACATCACAAAGATGTACAGACGAATCAAAGTCCATCCGGACGATTGGGATTTGCAACGAATCATATGGCGAGATGACCAACTCAATATGGTGCCATATCACCTAACAACAGTGACGTATATAACTCGCTCAGCACCATTCTTAGCAGTCAGATGATTGCTTCAACTAGTTGAAGACGAAGGTCATCGGTTCCCGCTCGCAATTGAACCACTCATGAAAGGCAGATATGTTGACGACATAGTTGGAGGAGCTGATCAGCTTGACACACTCATCGAAATATCAAATCAAGTCACCCAGCTCTGCATGGCGGGCGGGTTGCCTCTAGCAAAATAGCACAGCAACACCGAGCAATTCATCGAGCATCGACGATATTTTCAATTATGTCTACAATCTCAAAGAACGCGAGAATATATATCGCGAATTAATTAAACGATAAGAAGCAGCAAATTTAAAATTACAACCAGATAAATGCGAATTTTTAAAAAGAGAAGTCGCGTATTTAGGACATATAATTGGGAATAACGGAGTTCGGCCCGATCCTGAGAAATTAGAAGCTGTACGTGAATATCCCGTACTTAAAAATGTTAAAAATATTCGACAATTTTTGGGATTAACAGGTTATTATAGCCGGTTCATAGAAGGATACGCCAAGATATCAAAACCTCTCACGATCTGATTACGCAAAGAAAATATTTTTGATTGGGAACCCGAACAACAACAGTTGTTCAGTTGTAACGTCTACCAAGCACACACTCAACTCTTGCACACGCTACACTCACAATCATCTGACGCCTCGCGTCATATGGTATAGCTTGCAGGTATGCTATATCGATTTATCACCCGCGCACTCATGCATATTGTCCATCTGCTCACATCCTCGATCGAAGCTCACTCAAGCGGCCAACGCTGTTAGCGTGGCCCCATCAGCAAGACCACTCACAAGGCTCGCCTTCCATCGCTGACAGCGAATCACAAGCAAGCTGTGATGCACGTCCGTCTTCTTGATACTCTGCCTCGTGGTCGACGGATGTGGCCATTGTTCTCACTCGAGTCGCTCGCAGTACACGTTCCCGCGTAAACTCACAGAGATATTCATTCGTTCCAATCACTTTTGTACGCATTCATTATTGTAGTGTAGTACATTCTTGATCAAATCACCCGTGTGTAAATTCAGTGTCAGTGCGAATCACAGCAACTCAACAGGACTAGAGCAGCACTCACATAACCGTCAGCGGCGTGGTTCGCTCGTTGGCAGCAGAGACGCCATTCTGCCTCGCACCGATCATCGGTATCCGCACACTCACCAGCCTGCCGTGTGGCTTTACTCGAGCTCTACAACCAGACTGTATCACCAGGATCAACCACACGGAATCAACAAGTCAACTCAGAGGCCTGAGAACCTACTCACCAACAGTACATCAACACGCAGGCCAGACAAATCACAGTATATATTTGTTATAATCACCAGGTATTTTTTATGCAATCACTGTTATATAATTTAAATAAACATTGAATTTATTATTGTTCATTACTGAGTGCTTTTAATTATTTATACTTGTCACCAGGATCCTTAATCTTACTATTCGCATCTGTCACTTGACATGCTACGTGTGAATGTATCGACTTGCTACCTGTCGACGAATTGAAAATAATTTCAAACTCAAACTCATTACTCATACTCATTATCATGACATTTTTTGGTCCTTCGAGCCGGATATAATGTACTCATACTCATTAACATACGTTTTTTGGTCCTTCGAGCCGGATCCTGGTCAAGTATATAAATTTATGCCTCGATACTCACATAAATCACCAATCAACACATGTAATACACTACAGATTGCGCAACTCAGCATGCATCGATACAAGACAATGCTCAATAATAATAAAATACTCACCCAAGTACGCTAATCATTTATTGTAAACCATTCACCAGGCTCAACCAGTTCAAATCATAGCTGACGATAAGAAAGCGCTGTCAGACCAAAGCAAATCCTCGCAGGAAGGCGACTCACATGATGGTAATGTGAAAGCAACCGATGAAGCAACAGTCGTTATCGAGACACTCAATGTACCACCCACGGTACAGAGACCACGCACCAGATCGCCATCACCAAGCACCAATCAAGCTAACCTCATGGATTATAAGGTCGCATCACAGCATGCGAGGATAGCAATGATCAATCAGCTACACGATCACCTGCAAAACTCACCAGGCTGCGTTTTCGAAGAACTCAACGGCCATTTAGAGATTTTAAATCGCACTTGGGAGTGTTTTTGTAATGAGCATAATCAAATGGGAGAAACATGTAAACGTGCTTTTCTCACTCACCCTTATGTTACAGAGAAGGTGTACGAATCAGGCTTTGACAGTTATTTCAAGGCACTCACAATCATCCTGCGAAAGAAGGCAATCGCAAAAACTCAAGAGACCACATCAAACAGAGCTGATCAACAGAGGCAACCAAGTCAGCACAGATCAACATTGCCGAAAAAAACGTTGCCGGAATTTGACGGTGATTTTACAAAGTGGCCGGCATTTAGAGACTTGTTTGCCTCAATGGTGGTCGACAATGAACAAATCAGTGATGTAGAGAAACATCACTATTTAAAGATCAGCCTCAAAGGATCAGCCGCTCAACTGATCTCCAATGTGCCGATCAACAATGATTCATTCAATTCATCGTGGCAAATAATCAAAGACAGATTTAACAACAAGGAAAGACTCATCCTGTCTTATGTTGAGAAACTCCTTAGCAACACTCGACCAGTGGCGAAATCTGCAGCCGCACTCAACACATTAATTAGCTCAACGAAAGAGATAATCAACGCACTCAACGTTCTCGGAGTTGATACAGAATCGTGGAATTATGTATTCATTTTCGTAGTTGCTCAACGCCTTGACACGTCCATGCGTGAAGCATGGGAATACAAAGAGAGTGCACACAAGCAGCCAACCTCGTTTGAAGATTTGATGGGATTCATCGATTCCAGAGCGAGAGCTTTAGAAGTCATCCCAATCAATCCAGATCAATCGGCTGACAGAGCCAGCAACATCTCAAGACACTCAATAAAATCTACACTTCTCCAGCAAGACCGGCTCACCATGCGTCCACTCAACCGAGGACACACCAGTATCCATGCGGACACTGTGGTGGTTCGCATTACATTGTGAGCTGCGCCAAGTTCAGAGATCTACAACCTGCAGATCGCCACAAAGTTGTGACTGAACATCGACTGTGTTTTAATTGCTTTGGTCATCACAACCTCCACTCGTGCCAATCAACCATCAACTGCAAGACGTGCGGTGCCAAACACCACACGATGATTCATTTGCCATCCACCGCCAGAATTACACCAAAGTCAAATGAACCAAGCACATCAGCTATACCTGCCACAGCTCATCCAAGCACCAGTTCACGTCAATGAGAAATTGACGTGCCATTTTGCCAACACATCAACTCACACGGTAGAACAGCAGTTCTACTAGCAACGTGTCAAGCATTACTCATAACATCTTTCGGCACTCACCAAGTCAGATGACCCAGGATCAGAGCTCATCTTCGTCTCAGAACACCTTGTATCGGATCATGGGCTTACTCGTCAACACTCATCAATTCCAGTCATTGGCATTGGAAACACGAGATCAACACAAACAAGAGGTACCACCACATTAACGTTACGATCAATTCATTCATCACGTGGTGTTACCATCGCAGCTCACATACTCAATAAGTTGACGAGTACACTGCCATCAGTACACACACAACCACAGGAGTGGCCACACATTTCATCACTGCAATTGGCAGACCCTGACTTCTTAACACCACGGCCAGTAGATATCATCATCGGGGCTGATTCATACGGGCTAATCATCCAGCCTGGCATCAAGAAACACTCGGACGTCTTACCGATTGCACAATCAACAATATTTGGGTGGATTATTCTTGGTCCAATCCTAGAGAATTATTCAACACCAAGCAACTCATACCACATAGCAGTAGAATCATCAAACAAGGAAATTCAAGATCTTCTCACGCAGTTCTGGATTCAAGAAGAAACACCATCGACAACAGATCACAAGCTCACCCCAGACGAAGAAGCGTGTGAAAAGCATTTTCAAACGACTCACACTCGAGACGAAGAAGGACGATACATCGTGCGAATCCCGCTCAAATCATCACCATCGAGTCTAGGAGACTCAAAACTCACTGCTCAACGATGTCTACGACTCATGAAGAAACTCTCAACAAATAATTCATACACCAATTTATACAACTCATTCATGAAAGAATATGAAGATTGTGGTCACATGATACGTGTACCATCCTACCACCAGTCAACTCAAATGAGCGAATCTGTTCATGACTATTGTGAAACCGAGACGACCTTGGCACATGATGCTGTAGCATCAGGAGGGTTGAGGGTCTCGGGAGATCGATTGTCAGAAAAAACTTACGCTCATCCTCCATATTATCTTCCTCATCATGGTGTACTGAAAGAAGATCGAATCACAACAAAGTTGAGAGTTGTCTTCAACGGATCCAGCCCAACGACGTCGCAAGTATCACTCAACGACATCCAGCATGTTGGAGCAAAATGTCAACGTGACATCTCAGACGTGCTCATATGGATCCGACAGCACAAACTCATCTTTTCAACAGACATCACAAAGATGTACAGACGAATCAAAGTCCATCCGGACGATTGGGATTTGCAACGAATCATATGGCGAGATGACCAACTCAATATGGTGCCATATCACCTAACAACAGTGACGTATATAACTCGCTCAAAACCATTCTTAGCAGTCAGATGATTGCTTCAACTAGTTGAAGACGAAGGTCATCGGTTCCCGCTCGCAATTGAACCACTCATGAAAGGCAGATATGTTGACGACATAGTTGGAGGAGCTGATCAGCTTGACACACTCATCGAAATATCAAATCAAGTCACCCAGCTCTGCATGGCGGGCGGGTTGCCTCTAGCAAAATAGCACAGCAACACCGAGCAATTCATCGAGCATATCGACCACCACTCACCATCAAACTCACACTCATTCGAAGATAGGAGTACCAAGTTACTCGGCCTGTCATGGATACCTCGTGAAGACGTATTCAAGTTCCACGCAAAGCCTCCATGCTCAAGTTCCAAGCTCACAAAGAGAATCATCTTGTCTGAAACAGCACAACTCTACGATCCACTCGGGTTTCTCTCACCATTCATCATCAAGGCCAAATCATTATTACAAGAATTATGGCTGGAGAAACTTAGCTGGGACGATCAAGTTTCAGATCAGATACACACCAAGTGGACGTTGCTCAAATAAGAGCTCACTCAAGTCGATCAAATCTCAATTCCACGATGGATTCAACTCACAAGCTCAACACTTGTGGAGTTGCACGGATTCTCCGACGCATCTCAAATAGCAATGGCGGCTGCTATCTATATCAAAACAACAACTCCAGGGGAAGAAACGAAGGTTACACTCATCTGCGCGAAATCAAAAGTAACACCACTCAAGTGACTCTCCATCCCTCGACTCGAGCTCACAGCAGCACTGATCTTAGCGAAGCTCATGAAGTATGTGCAAACAACCTTGGAACTCACCAACACTCAAACGTTCCTGTGGACTGATTCCTCAGTAACGCTCACCTTGATTAACTCACACCCATCACGGTGGAAGGACTTTGTCAGGAATCGAGTGTCAGCAATTCAAGAACTAACTCCAAACAGCGTATGGAAATTTGTTCCTGGCAAAGACAATCCAGCCAATTGTGCTTCAAGGGGCATCAGCATCTCCCAGCTCCAGAAGCATCTCCTGTGGTGGACAGGACCACAGTGGCTCACAGGCGATCAATGTTCATGGCCAACTCAACACTATTAACAAGACTCACAGACTCATCAGGAAGAGCGATCGGGGCTCGCACTCACAGTGGCAACAAATCAAGCCGTATATCATTGGGAGATGATATACAGACACTCTTCTCTCACTAGACTACTCAGAGTAACCGCAATATGCTTTCGAGTAAGTCAACTCATCAAGAAATTGCCAAACTCAACGCTCTTTAACCCTCTCTTGCCACAAAATATTGAGAGAGCAAGAGTATTTTGGATCAAAGCAACTCAAGCAGCATATTTCTCAACAGAGCTCAAATTGATCATCATAGCTCAACTACCAACAGCTCATCCTTTCAATCGCCTGACTGCCTATATCGACACTCAAGGCATCATTCGGGTTGGAGGAAGATTGGCCAACTCACAACTGGAACTTGAGGCAATTCACCTAGCAATACTCCCACGACATTCTCACTTCACCACACTCATCATAGCAGATGCACATCACAAAACCATGCATGGAGGCACTCAACTCACCCTGAACTACACAAGGCAATCGTACTGGATTATTGGTGGTAGAGCTCCTGTACGGTCGCATATACTCAGCTGCATGAAATGTGCTCGACAACGTGGCGTCAGAGCACAACAACTCATGGGTCAATTACCAACCAAGAGAGTCACCCCAGCACGACCATTCTTCTACTCAGGTGTGGACTACGCTGGTCCGCTGACCATCAAAACCTGGAAAGGTAGAGGCGCCAAACAACATAAAGGATGGCTGTGCATTTTCGTGTGCTTCGTCACCTCGGCCTTGCATCTGGAGGCCGTGAGTGACTACTCAACTGACTCATTCATCGCTGCATTCAGACGGTTCACTGGACGCAGAGGCATCTGCAACACTCTCTATAGTGATTGCGGCACAAACTTCATAGGAGCAGATGCCATACTCACCAAACTCTTCACTCAAGGTACAACAGAATCACTCTCACTGCATTGCTCACTCACCAGCGATGGAACTACGTAGAAGTTCAACCCACCAGCAGCTCCACATATGGGAGGAAAATGGGAAGCAGCAGTCAAATCAGTAAAATATCACCTGAACCGAACAGTAGGAGACATCGCACTCACGTTCGAGGAATTAACCACGTTGCTCATTCAGATCGAAGCAACGCTCAACTCACGACCATTGGAACCACTCACAGAAGACCCTGAAGATACTTCAGCACTCACACCAGCTCACTTTCTCATAGGAGAGCCGCTCACAGCCATACCAGAGCCAACACTCACAGATCTGAACGTTACTAGACTATCACGATGGCAACTAATACAACAAAGGCTTCAATATTTTTGGTCCAAATGGTCAACTCAATATCTCCAGCGCCAACTGTCTACATCGAAATGGCATCATCCATCAAACACCATCAAGGTCGGTTCATTAGTACTGATCACTGATGAGAGGTCTCCACCATCAAAATGACCTCTCGCCAGAATCACTCAACTCCATCCAGGAAAGGATGGACTGACCAGGGTAGTGTCACTCAAAACTGCAATAACAACACTCATTCGACCAATCACCAAGCTCGCCATCTTACCAGCTCAAACTGAATGAAGAGCAGATCACACTCAATCATCAACACCGTTGCTGATGGCGGGCGGAATGTTCAGTTTTCACGTCTACCAAGCACACACTCAATTCATGCACACGCTACACTCACAATCATCTGACGCCTCGCGTCATATGGTATAGCTCGCAGGTATGCTATATCGATTTATCGACCGCGCACTCATGCATATTGTCCATCTGCTCACATCCCCGATCGAAGCTCACTCAAGCGGCCAACGCTGTTAGCGTGGCCCCATCAGCAAGACCACTCACAAGGCTCGCCTTCCATCGCTGACAGCGAATCACAAGCAAGCTGTGACGCACGTCCGTCTTCTTGATACTCTGCCTCGTGGTCGACGGATGTGGCCATTGTTCTCACTCGAGTCGCTCGCAGTACACGTTCCCGCGTAAACTCACAGAGATATTCATTCGTTCCAATCACTTTTGTGCGCATTCATTATTGTAGTGTAGTACATTCTTGATCAAATCACCCGTGTGTAAATTCAGTGTCAGTGCGAATCACAGCAACTCAACAGGACTAGAGCAGCACTCACATAACCGTCAGCGGCGTGGTTCGCTCGTTGGCAGCAGAGACGCCATTCTGCCTCGCACCGATCATCGGTGTCCGGACACTCACCAGCCTGCCGTGTGGCTTTACTCGAGCTCTACAGCCAGACTGTATCACCAGGATCAACCACACAGAATCAACAAGTGAACTCAGAGGCCTGAGAACCTACTCACTAACAGTACATCAACACGCATTCCAGACAAATCACAGTATATATTTGTTATAATCACCAGGTATTTTTTATGCAATCACTGTTATATAATTTAAATAAACATTGAATTTATTATTGTTCATTACTGAGTGCTTTTAATTATTTATACTTGTCACCAGGATCCTTAATCTTACTATTCGCATCTGTCACTTGACATGCTACGTGTGAATGTATCGACTTGCTACCTGTCGACAGATTAAAAATAATTTCAAACTCAAACTCAGTACTCATACTCATTATCATAACAACAGTCATTCGGAATTTTAAAGAATAAACCTTGTACGGCTCCAGTTTTGCGATATCCTGATTTTTCCAAGCCTATTATTTTAACAACTGATGCATCGGAATATGCTATCGGTAGTATACTCTCACAAGGAGAAATTAACAACGATCATCAATGCGCTTACGCTTCGCGAGCTTTGAGTCTAGTCGAAGAACGGTACGACACTTACGAAAAGGAAGCATTGGCTATAGTTTACACTATACTTCACTTTCGGCCATATCTGTATGGGCACCATTTCACTGTGGTAACCGACCATAAACCGTTGTTGTGGTACCGATGTGCTACAGATGGAAATCCTAAAATCCTGCTCTGGCGACTGAAACTTGCCGAGTACGAATACGATGTAGTGTACAAGGCCGGAAAAACTAACGTTAACGCAGACGCGCTCTCAAGAAACCCCATAGAGTCATTAACTACGACAGACGATATTTACATGCTTCGAACGAATCCTTTAAAAAGTCACCTTAAAAATAATCAACGTATTTTATCAGATACTGATATATCTCGGCTATTAGAAGAAGATTCAGATGAGGAAGAAAATCTAAGCAACGATGTTCCTGGAAATTTCGGTTATCTCAACGATGTAGAAGAATGTGACTGGGTACGGGAGTCGGTTGATCCTTCCGAACAGCTGGAAGACATAGCCTCTCCATACAAATCAACGACCACTGGTCACGAAAACGAAAATTTTCAGACGCCTGCAGCGAACAAGGCACCACTAAAGAAACCCACCGTAAAAATGAATGCTAATATGCCTCGGGAGACACGCAATAATAAAAACATCGAAACTAAGAATAAGCAAGTGACCTACCGTATTGAGAACTTTCCTCTGCCATCCAACACCTCTTCAGATGGACCGAGTAACCAAACACATGTGCCGTTACCAGTCCTATCCCACAACGATGTGCCTCTTGAGAACAACGAATCTAGCGACGAAAGCGAACTCAAGCACGATAACCCTCGAGAAAACTCAGACAGAACAGTACAGGGAAAACATGCACGTAAACTCTTCCAAGGTAGCGAAACAGAAACCCTAAGCGACAACATGTCCGACGTAGAACCTGAGAATTCACTTATATTGCCCACCACCATCCTACATACAACTACGAAGGGCCGGATTATTGGTTCCAACGTCAAACAATCACGAGACTTATTTTACACTTGAAAAGATAATTTAGTTTATTTTGTTTCCACCAACTGTGCACCGATAGACACTGGAGCTATTGCACTTCGAGATAACGACAATTTTCCATACGTAAAGAATCTAGAATTAAAGAAAGTTCAATCTATAATGAAACGACCTCACAGATTCAATATAGCTTTGCCTATCACAGATAATTCTGGAGAAGGTCCCACATTAATTTTGGAAAATATAGTAGAAGCTTTAAAAAGTGCTCGTTATTTAATTGACAAGTTATCATTGCAAATCGTCAGTATTGCAAAATCAAGTTTTATGTTAAATGTGCCATGGGAAAATATTATGACCCAAATTCGATTAATATTCGAGTAAAGCGACGTTAAAATCATTATTTGTCACGGGTTAATGAGACAACCCCTAGTGGAAAGACAAAACGAGATTATTGAACAAATGCATACGTCAACCATAGGTGGACACAGAGGTGTCGGTAAAACATATAATTGAATGCGTCACGTGTATTATTGGAAAAATTTAAAAACTGACGTCCAATTGTATATTCAACGATGTTTACAATGTAAATTAAAAAAATTAGTCCGCCTTCAAACTAAACAGCCTATGATCATAACAGATACTCCAGCAATAGCTTTCGATAAAATTACAATGGACATAGCAGGTCCTTTGGCAAAATCTAAGCAAGAAAATGAATACATACTTACAATTAAAGATCAATTAACAAAATATTCAGTAGCAATCCCTTTATCTAATGCGAAAGCAGTAACGACAGCTCATGGTCGGGGTCCTCTATAAACGGGGCCCACCGAAAAGCAAATGACCGGTTACGGATGAATGAACCGGTTTATCACTAGCACGGGCACTCACACTCACGCACACGACACATAGGGACACATACAAGAAGATGGGGGGGACCTCAGGGGCCGTGCGTAATTCCAGCACGGTTCGGGGAGTCTCGACCCCGAGAGACCTGCAGCAGAATGGAACACCTAATGAATATGCACGGTAAAAACGAAGTTTTACCTCAGGTGGTAACCCCTAATCAAGGGCAATCCACACCAGGCTCCGACCGGATGCAAGCTCCGGTGGCCTTGGGCAGCGGCACGGATTCTGGGGGCCGGACACTGTGCAAGGAGGGGTCAAGGAAGACTACGAAAGGGACGATTAAAGACAGGGAAAAAAGGACTGACGAGACGCTACTAGACATACCACGACGCAACAGGACGGACAGCTTGTCAAGTGCCGGCAGCGGCGATCGTTACAGTAGCGGACAAAAGTTTAAGACGATGAATTACAATTTGGTTCATAGATCTGTCATACAATTACTAACGATTCTTTCGGCTTGTTGTTTTTTTACAATACAAGTGTACGTTTGACCTTCATAATGTAGAAGTCTCGGTCGTCAAATGTAAACAATATAGATTATACAATTTTTTTTTTCTTCCAACCATCTGTAAACAGCGGACATTAGTTTAAGACGATCTGTCGAACAAGATACCCGTAGTCGATCCACGCAATAATTTGATATATTAATACTGTGAATAGTTTGTGGTGTATCATCCAGTGTCTTAAGTTTAATTACGTACGAAAAGAGTATCGGTAAAGCCCGTAATTTGTCATCAACTGAACGAAAACTAATCGTGTCTCTACGGAAGCAAAATGAGACATTTTCTTCAATTGCAACTCAAACGAATCGATCAGAAACTTCTTGTAAGCAGGCGTGGTACAAGTTTGTGAAGACTGGGGACTATTTTGATCGACCAAAAAACGGTAGACCGCGGAAAACCACGCCAACGCTGGATCGTCGGATTCATCGATTAAGCGAGAGAGATCGTTTTCGTTCAGCAGTCGATATCAGAGCTGAAATATCCAGTAATAATAATGCACAAATTAGTGTAAGAACTGTCCGAAGACGATTAGACGAATTCAATTCGAAAGCACGAAAGCCACGGAAGAAGCCGATGCTCAGTAAAAAAAATAAAAAATTACGACTGCAATTTGCTAAGGCACATCGGCATTGGACAAGTGAGGATTGGCAAAATGTGCTATTTTCGGACGAATCCAAATTCAACCGAATTTGGACTGACGGGATACTGTATGTAAGATGTCGAATTGGCGAAGATTTAAGTTCTCGATGTGTTTTACCGACAGTTAAGCATGGAGGTGGAAACGTAATGGTTTGGGCATGTTTTTCTCGCAATGGTCCTGGACCAATACGCCGAATTAATGGAATCATGGACCGTTTTCAATACTTGGATATATTGAAAAATACTATGTTACCGTATCCTACGAAAATATGGGTGATAATTTTATTTATCAACAAGATAATGACCCAAAGCATACGGCTCGGGTAGTGAAAAGTTTTTTTCAAGATGAAAAAATCACTTTATTACCGTGGCCGTCGCAGTCGCCGGATTTAAATCCAATTGAAAACTTATGGTGTACCATAAAAAGAAGAGTTCAAAGAAATAAACCAAAAAATTTTGACGATTTGTACTCTTTGGTTGAAAAAACGTAGAATGAAACAACTGTGGACGACTGCAAAAAATTAATTGATTCAATGCCTCGAAGATGTGCTGATGTGATAAAAAATAATGGACTGTGGACAAAGTATTGAAGGGAGGAAAATATCTGTATTTTTTCTACCAAAAATATTTTTTTACGTATAGTCTTAAACTTTTGTCCCCGAAGATATCAAACAAATTTATGTTTTCTTTGTTTATTGTATCTAATGTTGTTACGCGCAAAATTGAATTTATGTAATAAATATATGAATTAATGATTAATTAGCTAATACAAAAAAAAATCCACTGAGTCAATTCTTTTCATAGAAAAATCAACGATTACTTTTTTTTTCCTCTCCGTCTCAAACTTTTGTCCGCTACTGTATATCTCCGCAGCCGACACTGACAAAGCGACGACAGGACGAACGCACGCAAAAACACAGAAAGAATTGGACATGGTTGAGCTACTGACGCTCATACACAAAACAGCGACGAAAATGGCCGAGGCAGCGTCTATTCAGAAAAACATGAATATGACGGTTAAAAACGGAATAAAGACGATTTTGGAGGCCGCCGACGTAGCGCTGCATAAGCATGCAGAGGTGGCCCCGAAACCACAACTTACGGACACGCAAACGACAAAAACAGCAACGTACAAACAACAAACGTCACGGACAAAACGCAAGCGGGAAGCGACTGGAATTACTCCGGAGAACGCGCCAAAAAAGCCTTCGACGGCGGAACCGGTCGCTCCTTGGCAGACAGTGACAAGAAAAAAGACAGACAAGAAAGAACGCGACACAAACGACAACACGCAGGCCCAAAAGAACAGACCGGCTTCCCGGCAAAGGGGGACGGCTGTACTGGTAAGGCCTGGGACTGATAACTCGTACTCGGACATCGTATGAAAAATACGGACGACGGTCGATTCGAAGAAGAGTCACGTGCAGGTGACGACTCTGAGGAAGACGAAAAACGGCCTGTGTCTTTTAAAGATACAGGCAGACGCGAACAGACCCAATGGACGAGACGACTTCCAACGCGCTCTACAAGACGCGATTGGGGACACGGGCAGCGTCAGGGCAATGACTTCCAAGGTCCAATTGGAGATCATGGACCTGGACTGCGTCGCGACCACGGACGACGTCAGACAGGCGCTGAGACGCGAGACAGGACGAGACGCGGACTTCGGGGTCCACATCTTTGGCCCGAATCGCGCCGAGCAGTATATGGCGGTCTGCGATGTGGAGTCGCGGGAAGCCGAGGTGCTGCTTCGGCAGGGACGGGTCAGGATAGGATGGGTGCATTGCCGCGTCCGAAAACGACTGACAGTGACGAAATGCCACAAGTGTTTTGGCTACGGACACGTCAAGGTCAACTGCATGAACACGGACCGGACAAAAAGCTGCAGGAAATGTGGCGAAACGGGACACTACGCAACGGACTGTAAAAACAAACCGGCCTGTCCTTTGTGTGCCGAGGCAAAGCACAAGGACGCGGCGCACCTCGTGGGTTCCAGGAGGTGCGCGGTGTTCCGAGCTGCGCTGGAGGAGTGCAGGAAGCAGGCCGGAAGACGGACAGAATAGTTCAGGGAAACCTGAACAGGAGTAGGACAGCAGACATGCTACTACCACAGATAGCTGACGAACATGACGCCGACATTCTGATCCTGTGCCAACCCTACAGGAGAAGAACGATACAAACGTACATTACGAACGAGACAGAGACCACAGCTATCTGGGTAAGGGGCGCTGCCCAATCTCGAATAATTAACTGCGGTGTCGGGGACGATTACGTCTGGGCAAAAGACGGCGCTGTCACTTACGTCAGCGTCTACCTGACACCCAACTGCACCGCGGCGGATTTCAAGAGGAAAGTGGCGCTCCTTGAAGACCGAATCAGGGATCCGCCTGGAGAAGTTTTTATCGGGGGCGACTTCAACGCGCGGGCGATCGAGTGGGGAATGACAGCAACGAACAAACGTGGACGGTTGCTGCTGGAGACGGCTGCAAGGCTGGACCTGGTAGTAGCCAATACAGGAAACATACCGACGTACAGACGACCAGGGTTTGGAGACTCCATCCCTGACGTCACAATGACATCGGACGGAATATCGCCACGGATAAGGCAGGGCAGGTGTTCGATGGCTATATTGCCAGCGACCACCAGTACATTGTCTTCGAAGTGGCAGGACAAACGGCGACGAGACGGACGAGGATCCAGCACCCCTGCGGTGGAACCTCAACAAACTCGACGTACAAAAATTTTCGGAGGAGCTGGTGGTAGCACCAGCACCGATAACAAAAGTCCCCCCCGAGCTGATTGGCCGGCAAAGGGCGGAAAGACTGGTGGACGAGACGGCCTAACTGACGGACCGGCTGTGCAACAGCACAATGCCGAAACGACGATATCGACAGAACAGGCAGCCACAATACTGGTGGACGGACGAAATAGCCGAGCTGCGAAGGGTCTGCTTGGCAAGCCGACGACTAGTGACGAGGGCTGGGGGAAGACCCGAAAGGGAAAACCTCCAAGCCGAATATAAGACATCACGAAAAGCACTGACGAGCGCGATACGAGACAGCAAGACGCGTTGCTGGAAGAGGCTCTGCGAGGAGGTGGATCAGGATCCCTGGGGTACTGGTTACAAAATCGTGACTGGTAAACTAGGGGCCCGGGTACCACCAAAACTCAAAGACGCCGAATCCGCACGACGGATCGTCGACGGCTTATTTCCTACACACCTGATACGGACGGACGTTACAGATGACACGGACACACCGGCAGCCCCCATCTTCACGGCGGAAGAGCTCACTAGGGCATCCAAGGCAATGAAGACTGGTAAGGCACCAGGACCGGACGGAGTGACGGCGGAGATTATCCGGCTGATGGTCAACCTGAGGCCGGAGATATTTCTCGACCTGTACAACACGTGCTTGACGACGGGGACGTTCTGCGGCCGGTGGAAGGCGGCGAGGCTAGTTCTTATCCCCAAAGGTAAGGGCGACCCCAATACGCCGTCAGCCTACCGGCCGTTGAGTTTACTTGACACGACGGGTAAACTCCACGAACAATTTCTGAGACCGAGACTGACGGACGTGATACAGACCAGCGGAGGCCTTTCAGACCTGCAGTTCGGCTTCAGGAAGGGTCGATCGACGATTGGAGCGATCCAAAAAGTGGTCGACTCCTTCCTGGACTTAGACAGACATTGCCACGCAGCACGACCAATCGTCCTGCTGGCGACCTTGGACGTCAGGAACGCCTTCAACTCGGCTAGGTGGGTCGATATCCTGGAGGCGCTTGAAACCAACTTCGGGGTTCCGGCTTACTTGGCTCGGGTGGTGGGGGACTACCTGAAAAACAGACAGATTACGTACGAGACAACTGAAGGACCGGTGACGAGGCAAATCACCGCCGGGGTCGCACAGGGGTCCATACTGGAACCAGATTTTTGGAACGGACTGTACGACAGCTTGCTCAGGCTGGAAATGCCGCTCGGCGTCCTCCTCGTCGCTTACGCTGACGACGTGGCGGCGGTGATCACCGAGCGGTCTCCGGATCTGGCACAGCTAAAACTGAACCAGACGATGCGACGAGTGGGACGTTGGATGACGGATCACGGACTACAACTCGCGACAGAAAAGACAGAACTGACGGTCCTTAGTAGAAGACGTATACAGACGAGACTTCCCATGTGGGTCGGGACGGACGAAATCACGGCCGGAGGCGAAGTCAAGTACTTGGGAGTGACCCTAGATACGAAGATGACCTTCTGGCCTCATATACAAAAAACATGCCAGAAGGCGGCTAAGAGGATAGCATCCTTAAGCCGCCTAATGGCCAACACAAACGGGCCAAGACCGGGAAAACGACGACTCCTAATGACGACAGCCCACTCGATCCTCCTGTACGGCGCGGAGATCTGGGCAGATGCCCTGAAGACAAAGAAGTACTGCCACGCCATGACAACGGTACAAAGATAGGGTGCGCTGAGGATCGCCTGCTCCTACCGGACTGTCTCTGCACAAGCAGTCTTGGTGGTTGCGGGCGTGATCCCCGTGGACCTCCTAGCTTTCGAGCGAAAGAGGATCTACGGGAGAAGCGCGGACATAAGACGGGAAGATGCGGCGGTCGCGGAACGCGACAAGACGATACAGACTTGGCACGAACAATGGACAGAAAGAGCGACAGGCAACTGGACAAGACGACTTATAAAGGACCTGAGACCGTGGATCGAAAGGGATTTTGGGGACGTAAATTTTTACATCACCCAGTTCCTGACGGGACACGGTTACTTTAGACGGTACCTTTATAACATGGACAGAGTACGGACGCCAGACTGTAAGTACTGTGGACACGAACGAGACGACGCGGAACACACATTTTTTGTGTGCGACCGCTGGACAGGACTCCGACTGGAACTGGAGACGATTGTTGGCAGCATCACCCCGGACAACATTGTTCAGGTGATGCTCCACTCGACAGAATGGTGGCAACTAGTTGCCACCTATACAGAGACGATACTGTGACGAAAAAACGTAGACGGCTGCCTCACCTAACCGAGCAGACAGACTGACGTGACGCGACAGGTTACAGACAGCAAGACGAACGAACGAACACGGACAGAACCCCCAGCCAGAAGTAATACCAAAATAGTTCCTGGTCTGGGGGAGGGCAACAAGGAGAGGGCGGTTTAGTGGGTAGGCCTACTTTTTTGGGAGTCCCACATACCCCCCCAGTTCAAAAGACTGGAGGATATCCGTAAAAAGGATTCCGCAACTCCTTGTATAAAATAATAATAATAATAATAATAATAATAATAATAATAATAATAATAATAATAATAATAATAATAATAATAATAATAATAATAATAATAATAATAATAATAATAATAATAATAATAATAATAATAATAATAATAATAATAATAATAATAATAATAATAATAATAATAATAATAATAATAATAATAATAATAATAATAATAATAATAATAATAATAATAATAATAATAATAATAATAATAATAATAATAATAATAATAATAATAATAATAATAATAATAATAATAATAATAATAATCCCGTGTTGGGTTGATGATCCCGCATCGGGCGCCTCCCCAGGTCGCGGATAGGGGGACGCCTTCCAGATATGGAAGGTACCGAGAATTCTCGGGGTGGACGAAAATCTAGGAGCTGCCCGTGATAGGGCCGGGGCGCAAAGTGGCCCGACCGTATTGGGGAAGGGGATCGTCTACCGACGACTCTAACCTCGCCAGGAACGGCCACGGCGCTCCCCGGTTAACGGGCGCCATAAGGAAACTGGGCTGGCGTGAAAACCGGATCAGGTGGACAAAAACCCCGTCGCGGACCAGCTCTCCCCAAGCCAAGGTGGGAGCCAGCGTGCCGAGGGCTGAATGGCACTGGGGTACAGTGCCGCGCACGATGCCTATGGGGAACCGGGCGAAACCTCATAGTATGAAGCCTTACCCCCACAATCAGGCTCTGTGGGGGCGGACGCCCATTCCTGGCTACTCGTGGGAACAACATGGACAAAACTCAACAAATAAAAACAAACACCGATAGTGGTACTCCGTCAGGAGTACGACTATCAAAAAATACGGACAGGGCAACACTGCACCTTCCGAGACGGGACAGGACGGACAGCGTGTCGAGTGCAGGGAGCGGGGTAGGCTATACCTCTGCGGCCTCTACTCACGACAGTGACAACAGACGTACGCGCACACAGACGGGACAGATGAAAGATACAAAAACGGACGCCACAACACTACGACAGAACGAACCTGACGTGACGGAGCTACTAATGCTCATACAGAGGACAGCGACGAAAATGGCCGAGGCAGCGGCAATACAAAAAAACATGAATATGGCAGTGAAAACCGGCATAAAGACGGTTCTCGAGGCCGCCGACGCTGCACTCAGCATACAGATCAGGACAGACTCAAAGGGACGAATGGCGGCAGACGACTTGACGGAAACAGAAACGGAGACACACGAACCGACAACGCGACCGTCAAAGCGTAAACGGGAGGCGACAAAGACCCCTCCGGAGGCCCCGCGTAAGCGACCCCCAAGGACGGAGGACGATGAAGCCTGGACAAACGTGACGAAACAAAAAAGGAAAAAAAAAACGACGGAACCGAAAAACAGGACGGACGAGACGAACGCACCGACCCGGGCTGAAAAGCGCAGACCGGCCCCCAAACATAGGGGAACGGCTGTGCTGGTCAAGCCTGGGAAAGACAACACGTACTTGGACTTGGTGCGGAAGATTAGGACGACGGTCGACCCGACGAGCAGTCACGTGCAGGTGACGGCTCTAAGGAAGACCAAAGACGGACGGTGTCTTATCAAGATACAGACAGACACGGACGGACGAGAACAGTTTCAGCGCGCAATTCAGGACGCGGTCGGAGACACAGGCATCGTCAGGACCATGACCTCCAGAGCGCAACTGAAAATCATGGACTTGGACTGCGTCGCCACCGCGGATGACGTGATCCAGGCGCTGAGACGAGAAACGGGACGAGACGGCGACTTTGGTGTCCACATCTTCGGCCCGAACCGGGCTGAGCAGTACATGGCGGTCTGCGACCTCGAGTCACGGGAAGCCGAGGTGCTGCTGGGCCGGGGCCGGATCGGTATAGGATGGGTGCGATGCCGACTACGACAGCGATTGACGGTGACCAAATGCCACAAGTGCCTGGGCTACGGACATACAAAGACGAACTGCACGAACACGGATCGGACAAAAAGCTGCAGGAAATGCGGCGAGACGGGACATTACGCGACGGACTGTAAAAACAGACCGGCTTGCCCTCTGTGCTCCGAGGCGGGGCACGGAGACGCGGCGCACCTCGCGGGAACCGGGAGGTGCGTGGTGTTCCGGGCTGCGCTGGAGGAGCGCAAAAGGGAGGCCGGAAGATGGACACCGTAATTCAGGGAAACCTGAACCGGAGCAGGACAGCGGACATTCTTCTACCCCAGATAGCCGACGAACACGACGCCGACATACTGATACTGTGCGAACCGTACAGGAAACGGACGACACAGACGTGGATCACAAACGAAAACGAGACAGCTGCTATCTGGGTGAGGGGTGCCGCCCGATCCCGGATGACCAACCGTGGCGCAGGCGAAGACTTCGCATGGGCTAAGGTCGGCGCTGTCACCTACGTCAGCGTCTACCTGACCCCGAACTGCGTCGCGGCGGAGTTTGAGAGAAAGGTGGCGCTCCTCGAAGACGGAGTTAGGGATCTGCCTGGTGACATCGTGGTCGCGGGGGACCTCAACGCGAGGGCGGTCGAGTGGGGCATGACTGCGACGAACAGACGGGGACGACTATTACTGGAGATGGCCGCAAGGCTGAACCTAGTGGTAGCAAATACGGGAAACACACCGACATACAGACGACCAGGATTTGGGGACTCCATACCAGACGTAACGATGCCGTCAGACAGAATACTGCCACGGGTAGGGCGATGGCGGGTGGTTGAGGACTACACGGCCAGCGACCACCAGTACATCGTCTTCGAAGTGGGAGAACGGACAATGACGACACGGACGAGGATTCAGCACCCCCCGCGGTGGAATACGAACAAACTTGACGTACGGAAGTTTTCGGAAGAGCTGGCGGCAGCGCCGGCGCCGATAACAAACGTCCCCCTAGAGCTGACAGGCCGGCTAAGGGCGGAAAGACTAGCAGACGAAACGGCCAAACTGACGGAACGGCTGTGCAATAGCACCATGCCAAAACGACATTACGGACAACGCAGACAACCACAATACTGGTGGACGGACGAGATCGCCGAACTCCGGAAGATCTGTCTGGCAAACCGAAGACGGGCCACGAGGGCTGGTGGGAGACCTGAAAGGGAAACCCTCCAGGCCAAATACAAAACAGCACGCAAACGACTGACGAACGCTATCAGAGACAGCAAGACGCAGTGCTGGAGGAAGCTCTGCGAGGAGGTGGACCGGGACCCATGGGACACTGGTTACAAGTACGTGACCGGTAAACTAGGGACCCGGGTCTCACCAGAACTCAAAGATGCTGAAACCACTCGACGAATTGTGGACGGACTTTTTCCTACACACCCCATACGGACGGACGCAACGGATGACAACGGGACACCGACACCCCCCAAATTCACTGCGGAGGAGCTCACCAGAGCATCCAATGCGATGAAGACGGGTAAGGCGCCAGGACCTGACGGAGTACCGGCGGAGATTGTCCGGCTGATGGTCAACCTGAGGCCGGATATATTTCTCGACCTATACAATACGTGCTTGACGACGGGAACCTTCAGTGACCGATGGAAAGCGGCGAGGCTAGTCCTTATACCCAAGGGTAAGGGCGACCCCAACACGCCGTCAGCCTATCGGCCGCTGAGCCTACTGGACACGACAGGAAAACTTTACGAACAGCTACTTAGACCAAGACTAACAGACGCGATACAGACTGGGGGAGGCCTGTCCGACCAACAGTTTGGCTTCAGGAAGGGCCGGTCCACGATTGGAGCCATCCAGAAGGTGGTAGACTCTTTCCGAGACACAGACAGACATTGTCACGCAGCGCGACGAATCGTGCTGCTGGCAACACTTGACGTTAGGAACGCTTTCAACTCGGCCAGGTGGGAGGACATACTGGAGACGCTCAGAAACGGCCTCAGGGCTCCACCATACCTGACCCGAGTAGTGGAAGATTACCTACGAAACAGACGAATTACCTACGAGACAATCGAAGGACAGGTGACAAGACAGATCACCGCGGGGGTCGCCCAAGGATCCATACTGGGACCAGACTTCTGGAACAGCATTTACGACAGCCTGCTGAGACTAGAGCTACCGCGAGATGTTCAACTCGTCGCATACGCCGATGACGTGGCGGCGGTGATCGTCGAGCGGTCTCCAGAATTAGCACAGTACAAACTAAACCAGACGATGAGACGTGTCGGACGATGGATGACTGACCACGGACTTCAACTCGGACGGAAAAAACGGAACTGGTGTTTCTCACAAGGAAACGCATACTGACGAGACAACCTATGAAGGTCGGGACAGACGAGATAGTAGCTGGAGGGGAAATCAAGTACCTGGGGGTGACCCTAGATACGAAGATGACCTTCTGGCCTCACGTACAGCGGACAGCCCGGAAGGCGGCCGAAAGGGTGGCATCCTTAAGCCGCCTGATGACAAACACGAACGGACCGAGACCGGGGAAACGGAGACTTTTAATGTCGACGACTCACTCGATGCTCCTCTACGGCGCGGAGATCTGGGCAGATGCCTTAAAGACAAAGAAGTACTGCCACGCAATGACGACGGTACAAAGACAGGGTGCGCTGAGGATCGCCTGCTCCTATCGGACTGTCTCTGCACAAGCAGTTTTGGTGGTGGCCGGCGTGATCCCCGTGGACCTCCTAGCTTTCGAGCGAAAGAGGATCTACGGGAGAAGCGCGGACACAAGACGACAGGACGTCGCAACGACAGAAAGGGACAGGACGATCCAGGCATGGCAGCAACGCTGGACAGAAGGGACGACAGGCAACTGGACAAGACGACTAATAAAGGACCTGAGACCGTGGATCGAAAGGGATTTTGGGGACGTAAATTTTTACGTCACCCAGTTCCTGACGGGGCACGGTTACTTCAGACGGTACCTTTACAACATGGACAGAGTACGGACGCCAGACTGTCAGTACTGTAGACACGAACGAGACGACGCGGAACACACATTTTTTGTGTGCGACCGCTGGACAGGACTCCGACTGGAACTGGAGACGATTGTTGGCAGCATCACCCCGGACAACATTGTCAAGGTGATGCTCCACTCGACAGAATGGTGGCAACTAGTTGCCACCTATACAGAGACGATACTGCGACGAAAAAACGTAGACGGCTGCCTCACCTAACCGAGCAGACAGACTGACGTGACGCGACAGGTTACAGACAGCAAGACGAACGAACGAACACGGACAGAACCCCCAGCCAGAAGTAATACCAAAATAGTTCCTGGTCTGGGGGAGGGCAACAAGGAGAGGGCGGTTTAGTGGGTAGGCCTACTTTTTTGGGAGTCCCACATACCCCCCCAGTTCAAAAGACTGGAGGATATCCGTAAAAAGGATTCCGCAACTCCTTGTATAAAATAATAATAATAATAATAATAATAATAATAATAATAATAATAATAATAATAATAATAATAATAATAATAATAATAATAATAATAATAATAATAATAATAATAATAATAATAATAATAATAATAATAATAATAATAATAATAATAATAATAATAATAATAATAATAATAATAATAATAATAATAATAATAATAATAATAATAATAATAATAATAATAATAATAATAATAATAATAATAATAATAATAATAATAATAATAATAATAATAATAATAATAATAATAATAATAATAATAATAATAATAATAATAATAATAATAATAATAATAATAATAATAATAATAATAATAATAATAATAATAATAATAATAATAATAATAATAATAATAATAATAATAATAATAATAACAATAATAATAATAATAATAATAATAATAATAATAATAATAATAATAATAATAATAATAATAATAATAATCCCTCCCAAGTGTGTCGCCTTGCCGCGGCGGGGGGGCTTGCGTTTCTGCAATGAACTTTGGAGCTCGGCCGGCGGGGGCTCTAGCCCCTGGCAGGTCTAACCTTGCCGGACAGGTCCATGGGGAGCAGGCAGACTAAGAACACACAACATCAAAAGCTACGGTGGAAGGCATCGTGCCTACGGCTGCATGGCCGCAATGATGTAAACTAAAGCGGTCGCGAACGATCCCTGCAGGGCACCGGGTGGAACCCTGCAGTATTTACACCTTACCTAGACAAGGCGGCTCTGCCTAGGCAGACCTACATTCCGACCTACTCGTGGGATTAATATGGAGAAACTTTTAAAAGAAATAAAACCTAAGCAGAAGAAGGAGTTGGAAAAAACATCGACCGAGGAAGAGCTCAGGACAATCGGAGAACTCGCGACGAACAACATCGGGGGAGAGTCGAACGATGATAGCTTGGCGAACGTGACCGAAAGTGTCAACCTGAGAAAGAGAAGTATACTTCAGTCATGTTCGTCAACAGGCACGGAAGATTGATCTCTACATCAGAAGAAAAAGAAATTAAGATACAGAAAGAGAGAAACGACACCGCCACCCATGGAAGAGGGTAAAACGGTTCCACCTGTCGTCGGAAATATAAGGAAGCATCGAGAAAAACCTGGAACCTCCTCATTCGACGATGACAGTGGGAACGAGCCCGATTTGACAGAGTTATTACAACTCATTCATGAGACCGCGACGAAAATGGAAGAGGCAGCGGCAATACAGAAAAATATGAATATGGCGGTAAAAACCGGCATTAAGACGATTCTTGAGGCCGCCGACGCTGCGCTAAACATGCAAAACAGGACAGCTTCGAAGGGACAAATGATGGCAGACGACCTGACAGAGACAGAAACGGAGACAACGGAACCGGCGACGCGACCGACGAAACGGAAACGGGAGACGACGAAGACCCCACCAGAGGCCCGACAGAAGACACCCCCAAGAACGGAGGAGGCCGAAACCTGGACAACCGTGAGGAAACGAAAAAAGAAGAAAAAAACGACGGAACCGAAAAACAAAACGGACGAGACGAACATACCGACCCAGGCTGAAAAGCGCAGACCGACCCCCAAATATAGGGGAACGGCTGTACTGGTCAAGCCTGGGAAAGACAACACGTACTCGGACATCGTACGGAAGATAAGGACGACGGTCGACCCGACGAGCAGTCATGTACAGGTGATGGCTCTAAAGAAGACCAAGGACGGACGGTGTCTCATCAAGATACAGACAGACACGGACGGACGAGAACAGTTTGAGCGCGCACTACAGGACGCGGTTGGGGACACGGGCAGTGTAAGGACCGTGACTTCTAGGGTGCAACTGGAGATCATGGACCTGGACTGCGTTACCACCGCGGAGGACGTGATACGGGCGCTGAGACGAGAAACGGGACGAGACGGCGACTTTGGTGTCCACATCTTCGGCCCGAACCGGGCCGAGCAGTACATGGCGGTCTGCGACCTCGAGACGCGGGAAGCCGAGGTGCTGCTGGACCGGGGCCGGATCGGGATAGGATGGGTGCGATGCCGACTACGACAACGATTGACGGTGACCAAATGCTACAAATGCCTGGGCTACGGACATACAAGGACGAGCTGCACGAACGCGGATCGGACAAAGAACTGCAGGAAATGCGGCGAGACGGGACATTACGCGACGGACTGTAAAAACAGACCGGCTTGCCCACTGTGCTCTGAGGCGGGACACGGGGACGTAGCGCACCTTGCGGGAACCGGAAGGTGTGCGGTATTCCGGGCTGCGCTGGAGGAGTGCAGGAGGCAGGCCGGAAGACGGACAGAATAGTTCAGGGAAACCTGAACAGGAGTAGGACAGCAGACATGCTACTACCACAGATAGCTGACGAACATGACGCCGACATTCTGATCCTGTGCGAACCGTACAGGAGAAGAACGACACAAACGTACATTACGAACGAGACAGAGACCACAGCTATCTGGGTGAGGGGCGCTGCCCAATCTCGAATAGTTAACTGCGGTGTCGGGGACGATTACGTCTGGGCAAGGGTCGGCGCTGTCACTTACGTCAGCGTTTACCTGACACCCAACTGCACCGCGGCGGATTTCGAGAGGAAAGTGGCGCTCCTTGAAGACGGAATCAGGAATCTGCCTGGAGACGTTATCATCGGGGGAGACCTCAACGCGCGGGCGATCGAGTGGGGAATGACAACAACGAACAAACGTGGACGGCTGCTGCTGGAGATGGCCGCAAGGCTAGACCTGGTAGTAGCAAATACGGGAAACGTACCGACATACAGACGACCAGGGTTTGGAAACTCTATCCCTGACGTCACAATGACATCGGACAGAATATCGCCACGGATAGGACAGTGGCGGGTTTTCGACGGCTATACGGCCAGCGATCACCAGTACATTGTCTTCGAAGTGGCAGGACAAACGGCGACGAGACGGACGAGGACCCAGTACCCCCCGAGGTGGAACCTCAACAAACTCGACTTACGAAAATTTTCGGAGGAGCTGGCGGCAGCACCAGCACCAATGACGAAACTCTATGAACAACTACTAAAACCGAGACTGACGGACGCGATACAGACCAGCGGAGGCCTCTCAGACCGGCAGTTCGGCTTCAGGAGGAGACGATCAACGATTGGAGCGATTCAAAAAGTGGTCGATTCCTTCCTGGATTTGGAGAGACATTGCCATGCAGCGCGACCAATCGTTCTGCTGGCGACCTTGGACATCAGGAACGCCCTTAACTCGGCCAGGTGGGTTGACATCCTGGAGGCGCTTGAAGGCAACTTCGGGGTTCCGGCTTACCTGGCTCGGGTGGTGGGCGACTACCTAAGAAACAGACGGATCACGTACGAGACGACTGAAGGACCGGTGACGAGACAAATCACCGCGGGGGTTGCACAGGGGTCCATACTGGGACCAGACTTTTGGAACGGACTCTACGACAGCTTACTCAGGCTGGAATTGCCGCTTGGCGTTTTCCTTGTCGCCTACGCTGACAACGTGGCGGCGGTGATCACCGAGCGATCTCCAGACCTGGCACAGCAAAAACTGAACCAGACGATGCGGCGAGTGGGCCGTTGGATGACGGACCACGGACTACAACTCGCGACAGAAAAGACAGAACTGACTTTCCTTAGCAGAAGACGCATACAGACGAGACTACCCATGTGGGTCGGGACGGACGAAATCGAGGCCGGAGGTGAAGTCAAGTACTTGGGAGTGACCCTAGATACGAAGATGACCTTCTGGCCTCATATACAAAAAACATGCCAGAAGGCGGCTAAGAGGATAGCATCCTTAAGCCGCCTAATGGCCAACACAAACGGGCCGAGACCGGGCAAACGACGACTTTTAATGGCGACGGCCCACTCGATCCTCCTTTACGGCGCGGAGATCTGGGCAGATGCCCTGAAGACAAAGAAGTACTGCCACGCGATGACGACGGTACAAAGACGGGGTGCGCTGAGGATCGCCTGCTCCTATCGAACTGTATCTGCACAAGCACTCTTGGTGGTTGCGGGCGTGATCCCCGTGGACCTCCTAGCTTTCGAGCGAAAGAGGATCTACGAGAGAAGCGTGGACATAAGACGGGAAGATGCGGCGGTCGCGGAACGCGACAAGACGATACAGACTTGGCACGAACAATGGACAGAAAGAGCGACAGGCAACTGGACAAGACGACTAATAAAGGACCTGAGACCGTGGATCGAAAGGGATTTTGGGGACGTAAATTTTTACATCACCCAGTTCCTGACGGGACACGGTTACTTTAGACGGTACCTTTATAACATGGACAGAGTACGGACGCCAGACTGTAAGTACTGTGGACACGAACGAGACGACGCGGAACACACATTTTTTGTGTGCGACCGCTGGACAGGACTCCGACTGGAACTGGAGACGATTGTTGGCAGCATCACCCCGGACAACATTGTTCAGGTGATGCTCCACTCGACAGAATGGTGGCAACTAGTTGCCACCTATACAGAGACGATACTGCGACGAAAAAACGTAGACGGCTGCCTCACCTAACCGAGCAGACAGACTGACGTGACGCGACAGGTTACAGACAGCAAGACGAACGAACGAACACGGACAGAACCCCCAGCCAGAAGTAATACCAAAATAGTTCCTGGTCTGGGGGAGGGCAACAAGGAGAGGGCGGTTTAGTGGGTAGGCCTACTTTTTTGGGAGTCCCACATACCCCCCCAGTTAAAAAGACTGGAGGATATCCGTAAAAAGGATTCCGCAACTCCTTGTATAAATAATAATAATAATAATAATAATAATAATAATAATAATAATAATAATAATAATAATAATAATAATAATAATAATAATAATAATAATAATAATAATAATAATAATAATAATAATAATAATAATAATAATAATAATAATAATAATAATAATAATAATAATAATAATAATAATAATAATAATAATAATAATAATAATAATAATAATAATAATAATAATAATAATAATAATAATAATAATAATAATAATAATAATAATAATAATAATCCCTCCCAAGTGTGTTGCCTTGCCGCGGCGGGGGGGCTTGCGTTTCTGCAATGAACTTTGGAGCTCGGCCGGCGGGGGCTCTAGCCCCTGGCAGGTCTAACCTTGCCGGACAGGTCCATGGGGAGCAGGCAGACTAAGAACACACAACATCAAAAGCTACGGTGGAAGGCATCGTGCCTACGGCTGCATGGCCGCAACGATGTAAACTAAAGCGGTCGCGAACGATCCCTGCAGGGCACCGGGTGGAACCCTGCAGTATTTACACCTTACCTAGACAAGGCGGCTCTGCCTAGGCAGACCTACATTCCGACCTACTCGTGGGATTAATATGGAGAAACTTTTAAAAGAAATAAAACCTAAGCAGAAGAAGGAGTTGGAAAAAACATCGACCGAGGAAGAGCTCAGGACAATCGGAGAACTCGCGACGAACAACATCGGGGGAGAGTCGAACGATGATAGCTTGGCGAACGTGACCGAAAGTGTCAACCTGAGAAAGAGAAGTATACTTCAGTCATGTTCGTCAACAGGCACGGAAGATCGATCTCTACATCAGAAGAAAAAGAAATTAAGATACAGAAAGAGAGAAACGACACCGCCACCCATGGAAGAGGGTAAAACGGTTCCACCTGTCGTCGGAAATATAAGGAGGCATCGAGAAAAACCTGGAACCTCCTCATTCGACGATGACAGTGGGAACGAGCCCGATTTGACAGAGTTATTACAACTCATTCATGAGACCGCGACGAAAATGGAAGAGGCAGCGGCAATACAGAAAAATATGAATATGGCGGTAAAAACCGGCATTAAGACGATTCTTGAGGCCGCCGACGCTGCGCTAAACATGCAAAGCAGGACAGCATCGAAGGGACAAATGATGGCAGACGACCTGACAGAGACAGAAACGGAGACAACGGAACTGGCGACGCGACCGACGAAACGGAAACGGGAGACGACGAAGACCCCACCAGAGGCCCGACAGAAGACACCCCCAAGAACGGAGGAGGCCGAAACCTGGACAACCGTGAGGAAACGAAAAAAGAAGAAAAAAACGACGGAACCGAAAAACAAAACGGACGAGACGAACATACCGACCCAGGCTGAAAAGCGCAGACCGACCCCCAAACATAGGGGAACGGCTGTACTGGTCAAGCCTGGGAAAGACAACACGTACTCGGACATCGTACGGAAGATAAGGACGACGGTCGACCCGACGAGCAGTCATGTACAGGTGATGGCTCTAAAGAAGACCAAGGACGGACGGTGTCTCATCAAGATACAGACAGACACGGACGGACGAGAACAGTTTGAGCGCGCACTACAGGACGCGGTTGGGGACACGGGCAGTGTAAGGACCGTGACTTCTAGGGTGCAACTGGAGATCATGGACCTGGACTGCGTTACCACCGCGGAGGACGTGATACGGGCGCTGAGACGAGAAACGGGACGAGACGGCGACTTTGGTGTCCACATCTTCGGCCCGAACCGGGCCGAGCAGTACATGGCGGTCTGCGACCTCGAGACGCGGGAAGCCGAGGTGCTGCTGGACCGGGGCCGGATCGGGATAGGATGGGTGCGATGCCGACTACGACAACGATTGACGGTGACCAAATGCTACAAATGCCTGGGCTACGGACATACAAGGACGAGCTGCACGAACGCGGATCGGACAAAGAACTGCAGGAAATGCGGCGAGACGGGACATTACGCGACGGACTGTAAAAACAGACCGGCTTGCCCACTGTGCTCTGAGGCGGGACACGGGGACGTAGCGCACCTTGCGGGAACCGGAAGGTGTGCGGTATTCCGGGCTGCGCTGGAGGAGTGCAGGAGGCAGGCCGGAAGACGGACAGAATAGTTCAGGGAAACCTGAACAGGAGTAGGACAGCAGACATGCTACTACCACAGATAGCTGACGAACATGACGCCGACATTCTGATCCTGTGCGAACCGTACAGGAGAAGAACGACACAAACGTACATTACGAACGAGACAGAGACCACAGCTATCTGGGTGAGGGGCGCTGCCCAATCTCGAATAGTTAACTGCGGTGTCGGGGACGATTACGTCTGGGCAAGGGTCGGCGCTGTCACTTACGTCAGCGTTTACCTGACACCCAACTGCACCGCGGCGGATTTCGAGAGGAAAGTGGCGCTCCTTGAAGACGGAATCAGGAATCTGCCTGGAGACGTTATCATCGGGGGAGACCTCAACGCGCGGGCGATCGAGTGGGGAATGACAACAACGAACAAACGTGGACGGCTGCTGCTGGAGATGGCCGCAAGGCTAGACCTGGTAGTAGCAAATACGGGAAACGTACCGACATACAGACGACCAGGGTTTGGAAACTCTATCCCTGACGTCACAATGACATCGGACAGAATATCGCCACGGATAGGACAGTGGCGGGTTTTCGACGGCTATACGGCCAGCGATCACCAGTACATTGTCTTCGAAGTGGCAGGACAAACGGCGACGAGACGGACGAGGACCCAGTACCCCCCGAGGTGGAACCTCAACAAACTCGACTTACGAAAATTTTCGGAGGAGCTGGCGGCAGCACCAGCACCAATGACGAAAGTCCCCCCTGAACTGACTGGCCGGCGAAGGGCGGAAAGACTCACGGATGAGACGGCCAAACTGACGGACCGGCTGTGCAACAGCACAATGCCGAAGCGACGACATAGACCAAACAGGCAACCACAATACTGGTGGACGGACGAAATAGCCGAGCTGCGCAGGCTCTGCTTGGCGAACCGCCGACGAGTTACGAGGGCTGGGGGAAGACCCGAAAGGGAAAACCTCCAAGCCACTTACGAGACGTCACGAAAAACACTTACGAACGCCATAAGGGACAGCAAAACGCGATGCTGGAAGCAGCTCTGCGAGGAGGTGAACGAAGACCCCTGGGGAACCGGTTACAAAATTGTGACTGGCAAACTAGGGGCCCGAGTTCCACTTGAACTCAAAGATGCCGAAACCGCAGAACGAATTGTTGACAAACTGTTTCCGACCCACCCGATACGGACGAACGTGACAGACGACACGGAGGCCCCGGCGGCCCCCATATTTACCGCGGAGGAGCTCTTCAAAGCGACTGCCGCGATGAAGACTGGCAAGGCGCCGGGACCAGACGGAGTGCCGGCGGAGATTCTCCGGCTGATGGTTCGCCTGAGGCCGGAGATATTTCTTGACCTGTACAACACGAGCTTGACGACGGGAACGTTCAGTGACCGGTGGAAGACGGCAAGGCTAGTTCTTATCCCTAAGGGTAAGGGCGACCCCAATACGCCGTCAGCCTACCGGCCGCTGAGTTTACTCGACACAACGGGTAAACTCTATGAACAACTACTAAAACCGAGACTGACGGACGCGATACAGACCAGCGGAGGCCTCTCAGACCGGCAGTTCGGCTTCAGGAGGGGACGATCAACGATTGGAGCGATTCAAAAAGTGGTCGATTCCTTCCTGGATTTGGAGAGACATTGCCATGCAGCGCGACCAATCGTTCTGCTGGCGACCTTGGACATCAGGAACGCCCTTAACTCGGCCAGGTGGGTTGACATCCTGGAGGCGCTTGAAGGCAACTTCGGGGTTCCGGCTTACCTGGCTTGGGTGGTGGGCGACTACCTAAGAAACAGACGGATCACGTACGAGACGACTGAAGGACCGGTGACGAGACAAATCACCGCGGGGGTTGCACAGGGGTCCATACTGGGACCAGACTTTTGGAACGGACTCTACGACAGCTTACTCAGGCTGGAATTGCCGCTTGGCGTTTTCCTTGTCGCCTACGCTGACGACGTGGCGGCGGTGATCACCGAGCGATCTCCAGACCTGGCACAGCAAAAACTGAACCAGACGATGCGGCGAGTGGGCCGTTGGATGACGGACCACGGACTACAACTCGCGACAGAAAAGACAGAACTGACTTTCCTTAGCAGAAGACGCATACAGACGAGACAACCCATGTGGGTCGGGACGGACGAAATCGAGGCCGGAGGTGAAGTCAAGTACTTGGGAGTGACCCTAGATACGAAGATGACCTTCTGGCCTCATATACAAAAAACATGCCAGAAGGCGGCTAAGAGGATAGCATCCTTAAGCCGCCTAATGGCCAACACAAACGGGCCGAGACCGGGAAAACGACGACTCCTAATGACGACAGCCCACTCGATCCTCCTGTACGGCGCGGAGATCTGGGCAGATGCCCTGAAGACAAAGAAGTACTGCCACGCCATGACAACGGTACAAAGACAGGGTGCGCTGAGGATCGCCTGCTCCTACCGAACTGTCTCTGCACAAGCAGTCTTGGTGGTTGCGGGCGTGATCCCCGTGGACCTCCTAGCTTTCGAGCGAAAGAGGATCTACGAGAGAAGCGTGGACATAAGACGGGAAGATGCGGCGGTCGCGGAACGCGACAAGACGATACAGACTTGGCACGAACAATGGACAGAAAGAGCGACAGGCAACTGGACAAGACGACTAATAAAGGACCTGAGACCGTGGATCGAAAGGGATTTTGGGGACGTAAATTTTTACATCACCCAGTTCCTGACGGGACACGGTTACTTTAGACGGTACCTTTATAACATGGACAGAGTACGGACGCCAGACTGTAAGTACTGTGGACACGAACGAGACGACGCGGAACACACATTTTTTGTGTGCGACCGCTGGACAGGACTCCGACTGGAACTGGAGACGATTGTTGGCAGCATCACCCCGGACAACATTGTTCAGGTGATGCTCCACTCGACAGAATGGTGGCAACTAGTTGCCACCTATACAGAGACGATACTGCGACGAAAAAACGTAGACGGCTGCCTCACCTAACCGAGCAGACAGACTGACGTGACGCGACAGGTTACAGACAGCAAGACGAACGAACGAACACGGACAGAACCCCCAGCCAGAAGTAATACCAAAATAGTTCCTGGTCTGGGGGAGGGCAACAAGGAGAGGGCGGTTTAGTGGGTAGGCCTACTTTTTTGGGAGTCCCACATACCCCCCCAGTTCAAAAGACTGGAGGATATCCGTAAAAAGGATTCCGCAACTCCTTGTATAAAAATAATAAAAATAATAGAAATAATAGAAATAATAATAATAATAATAATAATAATAATAATAATAATAATAATAATAATAATAATAATAATAATAATAATAATAATAATAATAATAATAATAATAATAATAATAATAATAATAATAATAATAATAATAATAATAATAATAATAATAATAATAATAATAATAATAATAATAATAATAATAATAATAATAATAATAATAATAATAATAATAATAATAATAATAATAATAATAATAATAATAATAATAATAATAATAATAATAATAATAATAATAATATATTTTTTTTTTTTTTTTTTTTTTTTTTGAGGGGGGAAATGCATTTACGCACTTCTGGGGGCCTAGCCCCCAAGTGTCGGGCTCATCTCGCAACAATACCGACTAAAACCCCCCTCCACGACTCCCAGCGTCACCCCGGAACCGCTTTCGCATTACTTCGGGATGAGGCCCAGGTCCTTACGCCCCTAGGGCGTCCCTTCCATCCAGAACCGCCTCTTTGTGGCGGAGGAGCACCTCTACGTAGGTAGCCACTTCCGCCCAGGCTTCTTCGTTCAGGAGCATAACTCCGACAATATTGTCTGGAGTTATGCTCCCGAACCTTGCCTCCAGTGGGGCTCGCCACACGCTCCATTCCTTGCAATGGAAAAACGTGTGGAGGACGTCATCTCTAGGGGACCCGCAGGATATGCAGCACGGGCCCCGGACCTTCCCCATTTTATGGAGATAGGCTCGGAAGTACCCATGCCCCGTCAGCATTTGGGTGAGGTAGTAATTCACCTCACCATGTCGACGGTTGATCCAAGTGGCCAGCTGAGGGATGAGCCTCGCTGTCCACCGGCCCCGCGGGTCCCGATCCCATCGATCCTGCCAGGCCCGCATGCTACGGGCCCTGGCAAGATCCTTCGCTTCCTCTCTATCCTCTCCAGGGAAGTCCTGGTGGACGGACATCCGCTCTTGTGCCAGGAGGTCGATGGGCATAACCCCGGCTATCACTAGCGCTGCCGGCTCCGACACCGTGCGGTAAGAGCAGGCGATGCGGAGGGTCCCTCTCCGCTGCACTCCAGCCATGCGCTTCCGGTATACTTCGTACCGGAGCGCACCAGCCCAGACTTCGGCGCCATATAGCATAATGGACTCGGCGGTGCGTAAAAGGAGACGACGCTTGCAGGGCCGGGGACCGCCAATATTGGCCATGACCCTGCTTAACAACGTCGTCACCGCGGCCGCCTTGTCCGCTCTCCGTCGTATTTCTTCCCCGAAGGTGAGTTTCGAGTCAAGACTCACCCCCAGGTACTTGATTGACGCCTTAGTCCGGACCGTCGCCTCTCCCACCTGCATATCCCGAAGCAATGGGATATGCTTCTTGGTAAGGAGTACGATCTCGGTCTTTGACAGCGCTAGCTCCAAGCCGTGGTCGTTCATCCAAGAGCGGACACGACGCATTATCTGGTTGAGCAGCATCTGTGCCGCCTCAACGCTTCGGGCGATGATTACGGCGGCGATGTCATCCGCATACCCAACCAGGAATGTACCCCTCGGCATTTCCATACGTAAGATCCCGTCATAAGTGATGTTCCATATGTCGGGACCGAGTATGGAGCCTTGGGCAGCCCCAGATGTGATTTTTTGGTTCACCGGGCCATCCGCGGTGGTGTACACCAAGGAGCGGTCCTTCAGGTAATTCTCCAGTACCCGCAGAATATATTCGGGTACACGGAAGTCCCGCTCTAGCGCGCTTAGCGCATCGCACCACCGTACCGAGTTAAAGGCGTTCTTCACATCCAGCGTGACCAGCAGACAGACGGGGCGGGAGTAGTGATTGCCCCGCTCCGTACCCCTGGCTGCCCTGACTACCTCCTGGATAGCGTGGATCGTTGACCTCCCTTTCCGAAAGCCATATTGCCTCTCAGAGAGGTCTCCAGCGGCTTGAATTGCCGCGTGGAGGCGAGGTCGAAGAAGCTTCTCCAGGAGCTTGCCGGCCGTGTCTAACATGCACAGGGGTCTATACGACGATGGGTCGTCTGCTGGTCCCCCTTTGCCCTTCTCGATCAATACAAGCCGTGCCTGCTTCCAGCGGAGAGGAAAAATCCCCTCCTGCAGGCAGGCGTTGTACATCGCCAGGAAGAGCGCTGGATGCCCTTCAACTGCGGCTTTCAGTACCTCTGCTGGCAGACCATCTGTGCCTGGCGCCTTCTTGTTTTTAAAAGACCGCGCCGCGAGCCTGAGCTCCTCCTCGGTAAAGAGGGGCAGTGGTTCGTCCTCAGGTGTTCGAGAGCGGCGCGGCAGCTTGGGATGATTGGGGAAAAGGGCAACAACGATTCCGCCGATGACCCCCGCATTTGTGGGAGCGGTTTCAGCGAACGCTCCCAATTTGCGGAGGATCAGTCTATACCCTAATCCCCAAGGATCTTCGTTGAGATCCTCTCCAAGCTTCTTCCAGCAACGGTGCTTACTTCTCTGGATGGTCCGGCGGAGCAGCTTCCTCGCCGCCTTGTAGGCGGCGGTGCATGAGGCTTCGTCGGGATCGCGGCGCCGGGCTCGTAGGGCGAGTCTCCGCGTTCGGAGACATTCCCGCCTTAGCGCCGCGATTTCGTCCGTCCACCAATAGGCAGGGCGCCGGCCATTTCGGGGCTTAACCCTTGGCACGGCGTCCCTGCAGGCCCGGTGCAGGTGACTCATAACAAGGCTTACGACTTGTTCCGCGCCCGCAGGGATTGGCATATCTTGTAGGGCTCGCTGGCCGCGTATTAGAGCCGGTGACAGCTTTTGGGGGTCCATCTTATCGACTTTCCACCTGGCAGGGCCTTGAGATGGTTTGACCCGGGCTGGAACTACATCACGCACTTGAAACGTGATGTATTGGTGATCGCTTGCTGTATAGTCTTCGATCACCTTCCAGTCCTCGACTCGCGATGCCAGGTTTTCCGTCACCAGGGAGACGTCTATGACGGTCTCCCTATATCCTGGCCTCCGGAAAGTGGACGTCGAGCCGTTGTTTAAAACGACCAGCCCGAGTCTGGACGCCATGTCCAGCACTCGTCCACCCCGGGAATCAGGCCTGGGCTCACCCCACTCCAAAGCTTTGGCGTTGAAATCGCCAGCCACTACCAGCTCGCCCTCCATATCCCGGACAGCGTCCTCCAGGCCATCAAGTTTGGCCTGGAAATTGGCAATTCGTTCGTTGGGTGTGAGGTAGCAGCTGACGTAAGTCACGTCGCTGCATCTCACCCAGACAAATC
This sequence comes from Cylloceria caligata, assembly GCA_963942595.1. NCBI lineage: Eukaryota > Metazoa > Arthropoda > Insecta > Hymenoptera > Ichneumonidae > Cylloceria > Cylloceria caligata. Next base: position 34,171,954 of record OZ012710.1, on the reverse strand, counting down.
CGCTGCCCGAGCCATGGCCGACAACAGGAAAGCGTCGCCGGTTTAATACCCATATTTATAATAATAATAATAATAATAATAATAATAATAATAATAATAATAATAATAATAATAATAATAATAATAATAATAATAATAATAATAATAATAATAATAATAATAATAATAATAATAATAATAATAATAATAATAATAATAATAATAATAATAATAATAATAATAATAATAATAATAATAATAATAATAATAATAATAATAATAATAATAATAATAATAATAATAATAATAATAATAATAATAATAATAATAATAATAATAATAATAATAATAATAATAATAATAATAATAATAATAATAATAATAATAATAATAATAATAATAATAATAATAATAATAATAATAATAATAATAATAATAATAATAATAATAATAATAATAATAATAATAATAATAATAATAATGGTGATGATGATGATGATGATGATGATGATGATGATGATGATGATGATGATGATGATGATGATGATGATGATGATGATGATGATGATGATGATGATGATGATGATGATGATGATGATGATGATGATGATGATGATGATGATGATGATGATGATGATGATGATGATGATGATGATGATGATGATGATGATGATGATGATGATGATGATGATGATGATGATGATGATGATGATGATGATGATGATGATGATGATGTAGATGATGATGATGATGATGATGATGATGATGATGATGATGATGATGATGATGATGATGATGATGATGATGGTGATGATGATGATGATGATGATGAAAATAAAATAAAATGAAATAAGATCGAAAGAGGAGACAGGAGGGTGAAACACAGGGAAGCGCAAGGAGATCTTTGGAGGAGTTGCCAAGGCAATTTTTCCAAAGATTTCGGGGGGATAATATAACATAGTTACACGCGCTAACGCGAATTTATATTTCCGATCGGCTAGAGGAGCCGATATTATATATTTCGAGCAGTAAGTACAGCGGACGCTAGGCCGACGAACCCGGACCTAGCGTAAAAACTAGTGTCGTCACGCCTCTGGAATTCGCTCGTCGCCGAAAACAGCAGGTCAGCGACCAGCTGGCCTTGCTCGGCGACGAGGGAGAGCCAGGGGGGGGGGCATGACAACGGTATCGCAAAATCGAGCGAAATGGGACGAACTTTAAAACCGAAGTCTGAGATGACGTAGTGGGAACCAGGGTGGGGAGACATCTATAAGAGCGCTTGCACCGGAAGGAAGGCTCTCTTACTCGGTAACACGAACCCAACTAAAGTCATTTCAGAGTGCATAAGTCTTGAAAACGATTAATCTTAAAAGTAAAGAGGAGGAAAGTTAATTAGTCGATCGTGGAAAAACGAAAGAACACTAGAAGTAGTTAGGAATAATCAGGATAGGATTAAGTGAATAAATATAATCAAAGAAATTCAGTGCATCGAAATAAGAAAATAGTATTTAAGAGGATAAATTAAAGAGTGCGGATTTAAAACCAGTAGGAACCATAGGAATCGCCTTTAAATAAGGAATAAGGAAAAATATCGTCGAAATAATCACCAGAATTCCCGAATTTAAATACATCTTGGATTGTGAAAAATTCGTTCTACCGAAGTGAAAAAGAAACGTGAAATAGATTAGGAAATAAATGGTGGACATTAGATTTAGGAGCATAGGTTAAATCGATATATATTAGCTAGTAGTACATAAGGAAGTAGGATTAAATAATGTAAATCTTAGGTCGGCAGTACAAACTAGAACCGCCCGATTGGATGAGAGAGAGAGAGAAAGTGTAACGTGAATAAACGAAAAAGAATTGTACACAGGGTTCATACACTCTGTACAAAGAGCGAGTGCGATGCGAGTGACAGATTGTCTGAAGATGTATGTGTACCAAACGTACAGCAAAACCGCTGTACGAAAAGAATAACAAACCTTCGAGGATACCGAGAACAGATGCATGCCAAATAAAAATTATAATCATAGAAATGATAGCTGAAATTACGGAAATAAATAGTCATCCTGGAGAAATTCGAGTGACCATAATTAATAAGTGACATTTTATGAAATTGTTTCTACTTTGAATAAAGCCTCACTGTCCACCACTACGAAGTCTCTATTAATTAGTCATGTGATCGAGCCCGAAGCCCCACGATAAATAAAATATATGTGAACGTTAAGAAAAATTACCGTTACAGCGTAGTACAGGTAACTCAAGGTGTATATCTCGTGTATGAGACGAACCCGTCATCTCATAATATTGCGTACATAATAATATGGGGCTGTATCTTCGTATTCGCATTGACTACTACAGGTCTCTGTAGAAAGTCGTCGTACATATGCCAGTAAATGCCTGCTAAGGTATACGCGACATGATGCTCATTCTTGTCTATGTAGTCAACGATGCCTATTAACATTGTAACGTGTCGAAATGTCAGGCCCTCATAAGCTATGTCCTCCTCGCATAGCGGCTTCTAGCACGATCTCGCAGGGCACCGGTATGATTACGTAGCGCAATATTTAAGTATTTTTTTTTGTACTTTATTTTTTCTATTCATACGGTCGCCAGACTTAGAGAAAGAGAGAGAGAGAGAGAGAGAGAGAGAGAGAGAGAGAGAGAGAGAGAGAGAGAGAGAGAGAGAGAGAGAGAGAGAGAGAGAGAGAGAGAAAGAGAGAGAGAGAGAGAGATTGATTGATAGTTTATTTATGCCTTGGTAACCCTTTGGCAACAAGTGTATAAGAACAATTAAATTATAATAAATATAATTAATATATGCTATTAATTAGAAGAATATAGAATTAGTAAAATTAGAAAATAACTAGTTAATAAATCAAACATAATTAAGAAATAACAAAGTATCAAATTCAAATTATAATCTAAGTAACAGAATATTAGAATCAAAAACAAATCAATTAACAATGTCTAAAAATTTATAAAATTAAAAATTAAAAATATATAAAATATATTGTATATAACTATAGATAAAAATAAAATAAAATAAAAAATATAAATAAAAATAAAATATTAAACCAAGTCTACATGGTCAAAAAGATGAGCATATAAACGTATCTTAAATATATCTAAGCTAGACGATAAAGTAATAGTTGTCGGTAAAGAATTCCACAGAGAGATTCCTGATATGGAATACGCTTGTTGGTAAGTCGTTGTGCGATACGAAGGTGTAATAAATATGGACCTTGGTCTCCTCTCAGAGCGCTGAGACATTATACCCTGACTTTGGAACAACTCTAGAATATAGGCTGGTACTTTTTTACCGATAACATTGTACATAGAAATACCGAGAAAATAGATGCGTCGTGATTTAACAGTAAGCCAGCCAAGTCTACGCCTATAAGGTGTGATGTGCGTATCAAGTCGGAGATAAAAAATAAAGCGAATGCAAGTATTTATAAGCCGTTCGAGTGTTGTGTTCAGTTCTTCAGTTAGGCCATGATAGACTAGACAACAATAGTCTAAAAGAGGGAAAACAAGAGAAGTAATTAGCAATGTTCTTAATTCCTGCGAAAGCGCAGTTCGATGGAATTTTAATCTGTAGATGGTAAAGTTAACTTTTTGTGAGATATTTTTGACTTGAGTTCGCCACGATAGGTTACTATGTAGCATCACTCCTAAGTTTCGCACTTCATTAACAAAAGAGATAGTCGCGCCATTTAAAGAGATTGGTGATACTGCGCTAAAGTCGAGTTGCTGATGATGATGATGATGATGATGATGATGATGATGATGATGATGATGATGATGATGATGTAGATGATGATGATGATGATGATGATGATGATGATGATGATGATGATGATGATGATGATGATGATGATGATGGTGATGATGATGATGATGATGATGAAAATAAAATAAAATGAAATAAGATCGAAAGAGGAGACAGGAGGGTGAAACACAGGGAAGCGCAAGGAGATCTTTGGAGGAGTTGCCAAGGCAATTTTTCCAAAGATTTCGGGGGGATAATATAACATAGTTACACGCGCTAACGCGAATTTATATTTCCGATCGGCTAGAGGAGCCGATATTATATATTTCGAGCAGTAAGTACAGCGGACGCTAGGCCGACGAACCCGGACCTAGCGTAAAAACTAGTGTCGTCACGCCTCTGGAATTCGCTCGTCGCCGAAAACAGCAGGTCAGCGACCAGCTGGCCTTGCTCGGCGACGAGGGAGAGCCAGGGGGGGGGGCATGACAACGGTATCGCAAAATCGAGCGAAATGGGACGAACTTTAAAACCGAAGTCTGAGATGACGTAGTGGGAACCAGGGTGGGGAGACATCTATAAGAGCGCTTGCACCGGAAGGAAGGCTCTCTTACTCGGTAACACGAACCCAACTAAAGTCATTTCAGAGTGCATAAGTCTTGAAAACGATTAATCTTAAAAGTAAAGAGGAGGAAAGTTAATTAGTCGATCGTGGAAAAACGAAAGAACACTAGAAGTAGTTAGGAATAATCAGGATAGGATTAAGTGAATAAATATAATCAAAGAAATTCAGTGCATCGAAATAAGAAAATAGTATTTAAGAGGATAAATTAAAGAGTGCGGATTTAAAACCAGTAGGAACCATAGGAATCGCCTTTAAATAAGGAATAAGGAAAAATATCGTCGAAATAATCACCAGAATTCCCGAATTTAAATACATCTTGGATTGTGAAAAATTCGTTCTACCGAAGTGAAAAAGAAACGTGAAATAGATTAGGAAATAAATGGTGGACATTAGATTTAGGAGCATAGGTTAAATCGATATATATTAGCTAGTAGTACATAAGGAAGTAGGATTAAATAATGTAAATCTTAGGTCGGCAGTACAAACTAGAACCGCCCGATTGGATGAGAGAGAGAGAGAAAGTGTAACGTGAATAAACGAAAAAGAATTGTACACAGGGTTCATACACTCTGTACAAAGAGCGAGTGCGATGCGAGTGACAGATTGTCTGAAGATGTATGTGTACCAAACGTACAGCAAAACCGCTGTACGAAAAGAATAACAAACCTTCGAGGATACCGAGAACAGATGCATGCCAAATAAAAATTATAATCATAGAAATGATAGCTGAAATTACGGAAATAAATAGTCATCCTGGAGAAATTCGAGTGACCATAATTAATAAGTGACATTTTATGAAATTGTTTCTACTTTGAATAAAGCCTCACTGTCCACCACTACGAAGTCTCTATTAATTAGTCATGTGATCGAGCCCGAAGCCCCACGATAAATAAAATATATGTGAACGTTAAGAAAAATTACCGTTACAGCGTAGTACAGGTAACTCAAGGTGTATATCTCGTGTATGAGACGAACCCGTCATCTCATAATATTGCGTACATAATAATATGGGGCTGTATCTTCGTATTCGCATTGACTACTACAGGTCTCTGTAGAAAGTCGTCGTACATATGCCAGTAAATGCCTGCTAAGGTATACGCGACATGATGCTCATTCTTGTCTATGTAGTCAACGATGCCTATTAACATTGTAACGTGTCGAAATGTCAGGCCCTCATAAGCTATGTCCTCCTCGCATAGCGGCTTCTAGCACGATCTCGCAGGGCACCGGTATGATTACGTAGCGCAATATTTAAGTATTTTTTTTTGTACTTTATTTTTTCTATTCATACGGTCGCCAGACTTAGAGAAAGAGAGAGAGAGAGAGAGAGAGAGAGAGAGAGAGAGAGAGAGAGAGAGAGAGAGAGAGAGAGAGAGAGAGAGAGAAAGAGAGAGAGAGAGAGAGATTGATTGATAGTTTATTTATGCCTTGGTAACCCTTTGGCAACAAGTGTATAAGAACAATTAAATTATAATAAATATAATTAATATATGCTATTAATTAGAAGAATATAGAATTAGTAAAATTAGAAAATAACTAGTTAATAAATCAAACATAATTAAGAAATAACAAAGTATCAAATTCAAATTATAATCTAAGTAACAGAATATTAGAATCAAAAACAAATCAATTAACAATGTCTAAAAATTTATAAAATTAAAAATTAAAAATATATAAAATATATTGTATATAACTATAGATAAAAATAAAATAAAATAAAAAATATAAATAAAAATAAAATATTAAACCAAGTCTACATGGTCAAAAAGATGAGCATATAAACGTATCTTAAATATATCTAAGCTAGACGATAAAGTAATAGTTGTCGGTAAAGAATTCCACAGAGAGATTCCTGATATGGAATACGCTTGTTGGTAAGTCGTTGTGCGATACGAAGGTGTAATAAATATGGACCTTGGTCTCCTCTCAGAGCGCTGAGACATTATACCCTGACTTTGGAACAACTCTAGAATATAGGCTGGTACTTTTTTACCGATAACATTGTACATAGAAATACCGAGAAAATAGATGCGTCGTGATTTAACAGTAAGCCAGCCAAGTCTACGCCTATAAGGTGTGATGTGCGTATCAAGTCGGAGATAAAAAATAAAGCGAATGCAAGTATTTATAAGCCGTTCGAGTGTTGTGTTCAGTTCTTCAGTTAGGCCATGATAGACTAGACAACAATAGTCTAAAAGAGGGAAAACAAGAGAAGTAATTAGCAATGTTCTTAATTCCTGCGAAAGCGCAGTTCGATGGAATTTTAATCTGTAGATGGTAAAGTTAACTTTTTGTGAGATATTTTTGACTTGAGTTCGCCACGATAGGTTACTATGTAGCATCACTCCTAAGTTTCGCACTTCATTAACAAAAGAGATAGTCGCGCCATTTAAAGAGATTGGTGATACTGCGCTAAAGTCGAGTTGCCGAGAATAGGAATTGCTACCTAGTACAATAACTTTCGATTTGGCTATATTAAGTTTCAAACCGTTAATAGCTGCGAAGTCAGCAATGGCGTATACATCTTCGGATATTAATTTCAGGCCTTCGGCTAGTTGAGATGGCAAGCAGCTCAGGTAAATCTGTGTATCATCAGCGAAAATTATGTGTTGAGAATGATGAAGAACACAACCTATGTCGTTGATGAAAAGCGAGAAAAGTAGCGGACCAAGGACCGAACCTTGAGGCACTCCCGAGGTAGTAGATAGCCAGGAAGAGCAACTACTATGCTCATCTACCACCGCTTGTGTCCTCCCTGTCAGATAAGAAAAAATCCAGTCAAGTACTGGTTCCGCAAACCCTATTTTCTTGAGTTTCAGGAGAAGTGCGAGATGGGGGACAGTATCAAACGCCTTACTAAAATCAAATAGGATTAGGGTTGGGAATATGCCTTTTATCTATATTTCGCCTGACATCTTCACATATGCGCAGTAGTGCAGATTGTGTATTATGACTGCTTCGATACCCTGTTTGACGTGGGTCGAATATATTATTCTCCTCAATTCAATCCGTAATTTGCCTATGCACTAGTCGCTCAAGTACTTTCGACAGCTCACTAAGATTCGCTATCGGTCACGTATCAGACGGAGAGAGGGCTGTTTTAATCTTGGATAATGGGCGAAGATAAGCTTTCTTCCAGCTCTTCGGAAACTCGGACTATTGTAGTGACATATTAAAGATATTCGTCAGTAATGGACATGAAGCCTGGATTGATTTAATTACTGAGAATAGCGAAATTTTATCAGGACCAAACGTAAAAGACTTAGAACTAGAGCAAGATGTGATAACGGAGCAAACTTGGTCTGTGGTAATTTCAGCAAAATGGAATACATTTTGTGGTGACTGAACAACTGAACACAGAGTACTAAACTCACTATAAGAACATGGCGGTAGTTGACTGGACACAGTTGAATAAAAAACATTAAGTTCATCCGGCTCAAAGAAGTTGAGCGGAGATGGACGTGAAGACTTAGCTAGACCCAGTGTTGCTAGCGTCTTCCATAACTTATTCGGTTCAGTAATATCAGTCAATTTCAGAATATAATACTGATTTTTGGCTTGTTTTAGATCATTCTTAAGTTGGTCTCTATGTTCTTTGAAAATAGATAGATCTAGAAGGTTGTTTGTTCTTCGTGCTCTCGTATATAATCTATTTTTTAAAGATATGCGGTCTCTCAAGTTTTGTGAGAGCCAAGGCGCAGGCGGTCGACATACACGAAGAGTTTGTAACGGTGCATAATTATCTAAAGATCTTAAAAATATCTCTGAGAACGTATCAACAATCATATTAATACTGTTTGGTGATGTATGTCTTCTTAAATTATCAATAGAATTTAAATTTGGATTGCAGTCGCGAAGAATGGGAATATTAAAACTATTTGACAATGAGTCACAAAAACCTGTGACATCTAGATTTTTATAAGCACGGCGAGTGATAGTGCGATTGATTATGGGTTTAGTATCAAACTTGTAACGCAGTTCTAACAGGTCATGGCCTGCTATGTACGGTGATTTTGACTTGACAAACGATTGTATCTTATCTTCGCTATCGATAATGAACACATCAATCCACGAGTCTGAGGTCGGAGTATGATGAGTCGGTAGTGAATCAACAATGTGAGAGAGACAGAGAGAGAGAGAGACAGAGACAGAGACAGAGACAGAGACAGAGACAGACATAGATTACAGGGGGACGTCTGTAACCCCTACGTGGTGCGTCCCCAGGTGGTGGATCGGGGAATGCTGTCTAGATATAGAGGATAGGAGGCAATTAAAATACCTCCCGAGTTCCAACAGACACGGGGAAGAAAGCTCAACAAAAAATCAAAAATTCGAAATGGTAGTGAGCGATAATAACAATTTACCCCAAGTGAGTACCTGTCAGACAGAGCGCAATCTCACCGTCGTTTCCGATCGGGTGAAAACCCCGGTGGTCGGCGTCGGCCTCAAGGACTTTGGGAGAGGTAAATCGCGCAATTCCATAGGGCCAGCTTCGGGCAGCCAACGGCTTCAAGAGCTAGGAGAGGAGGAGAAGAAGGCTTTTGATGAGCTCGACAAGCGCAAAGCAACATCGATAGGAGAAGCCGAGACAAGACAGGAGTTCGTTACGGCGAAACTAAACAGCAGCTGGAACAGCTGAAAAAAGAAGAAGTGGGTACGTTCGCCGAGATCGGTAAACGCATTCAAAAAATCGAGGAAGTTCTGAAAGGTTATACGAACATCCACAAGTCCATTCGCACCGCTAATGACGAAGCAGCAATCCTGTGGAAGGGAATGAAGGAGTATCGCGAGGAGAGGGAAGAACTGGAGCGCGCATACGAAAAAGCGCAGCAAAGGTCTAGATCAGTGGAGAAGGTTCCTTCCACGAAAATCGAATGGGAACTCTGAAACAAAAAGAGGATTGCGACCTCACTGCCACAAGCGTCAACTTGAAAAAGGATACGAGGCACACCCCGAAGCCAAACCAGGCTACCTGCGCCGGTAACGCAAAAATCTGAGTGGAAAACGTGGAACCGAGAAAACGGGGAAATCGGGGAAAAGATAGCGCAAAAAAGCCGCCGGAAAACCGTTTCCGCGCCAAGCGGTCTGAAGCAGTGGCGGTTGAACCAGCAGAAGGTATCTTATATACAGACATGCTCCGGAAAATTAAAAAGAAAGTGGACCCGGCCCAATGCGGGGTGGAAATATTAGGGATGAAACGGGCTCGAAACGGCGAACTTTTGGTAGAAATCAAGAAGGGGAGTGGGGGAACCGGAATTCTGCGAACTGCAGTAGCCGACCTTTTAAAAGAGCAGGCCACAGTCCGGACGATGGCACAGAGCTGTACACTTGAAATCCGGGATCTAGACGAGGTCACGGAAGAAATGGATGTGATTGCCATCATATTGGCGGTAGTTGAGCAAGCCTCCCTAGAAGCGGTCAAAGTGAGATCACTTAGGGAAGGTTTTGGTGACACACAAACAGCGGTCGTGACAACGCCAGAGGAAATCGCAGAAACGTTACTGAAAACTGACAGAATCAAGATAGGATGGGTCATGTGCAGGGTTAGACAGAAGACACAGGTTGTTCGGTGCTTCCGATGCCAAGAGTTTGGCCATGTAGCGCTAGACTGCAAAGGGACAGACAGATCGAAATCGTGTCGCCTCTGTGGGAAAGAAGACCATATCGCAAAAGATTACAAGGAGGAGGCCTTCTGTGCAGTATGTAATAAAGGAAAGAGGGATGCGAAGCACATTCTTGGTAGCGCAAGATGTTCGTCGTTCCAGGAGGCACTGAAGAAAGCAAAGAAATTATGAAGTTCCTGCAGATAAACCTAGGAAGAAGTCGAGAAGCTCAGGATCTCTTGTTACCAGCGGCCGCTAAAAAAAAGACAGATGTGCTAATAATCAACGAACAGTATAGATGTCTGGACACCATTCCATGGTTCCAGGATACGTCAGGCAGAACAGCCATTGCCGTACTGAATCGGGATCTACGAATTCGGGAAGTCGGTAAGCCGACATCCAACATCGTATGGATCGATATCGAAGGTTTTAGAATCCATAGCTGCTACTTCTCACAGAATCTTGACGATGAAGATTTCATGAGATAGATATACGAGTTGGAAAAAAATCTGAGATCGGCGAGCGGAGTAAAACTCGTGGCAGGGGATTTCAACTGCAAATCGCCAGAATGGCCAGAAGAATGGATCGAAGAGGGGAAGCTCTGTCCGAAATAATAGCGAAGCTGGAGTTAGTGGTACTAAACGAGGGGAACTCTTTCACGTTTCGAAGGGGAAATACCGGATCCGTCATCGACGTTACGCTGGCATCGGAAGGTATCGCCCGCAGCATAGAGGGGTGGAGAGTCCTAGAGGACGCTACCCTTAGTGACCACCAATATTTGGAATTTAACCTGAAGACAAACTCGGAGAGACAGCAGCGAAACGCTACCATGGTGCAAGGAAAGGGGGTGGATGGCGGTTGAGGAAACTCGATAGAACCCGGCTGAAAACGACGTTGGAAGCAGCAAAGCTGCAAGGGGAGCTGCAAGGACTTTCAACAATAGGTGACATCGACCGGCTCGTAGACTACACGGTCAACACCATCACGGCCGCGTGCGACACGTCCATGCCAAGGCGCAAGAACGCCTCAAATGCAAAGAAGTCAGTTTACTGGTGGAATGTGGAAATCAACGATCTACGGAACAAGTATCTTGCTGTACGCAGGGTTGTACAACGCCGCAGACGGCGGCGCCTAAACACGCCAGACAGAGTGGATACACAGGAAGTCGAATTGGAAGCGAACTTCAAAAAGGCGAGAAAAGAGTTACGGATGGCTATCAAAAGTAGCAAGCAGAAATGCTGGCTCGAACTATGACGATCTGTAGAGGAAGACCCATGGGGCCTTCTATATCGGATAGTCCCGAAAAAACTGGTGGGTAAACAGCAGATACCTGGAATATCATGTCCACAACGAATGAAGGAAATAGTTAACACGCTATTTCCAGTTCACCAGCGAAAACCAGCAGAGGAATGGCAAGCGAGTGAGACGGGCATAACACATTTTAGCGTCGAAGCGATCCAAGAGGCTACCAAACGTTTACTGCCACGGAAAGCACCCGGTCCAGACAGCATCCAGAACGAGATTATCGAAGAAGTGGTGGAAGTATGGCCAGAATTGTTGTTGGTCACGTATAATGCGTGCCTTCGCAAAAGAGTCTTCGCTGCGCAGTGGAAAAGACAAAAGCTGGTTCTACTGAGAAAGGGGGGGCAAACCGTTGGAAGAGCCATCGTCATACCGACTCATATGCCTCCTGGACAACATGGGAAAGCTTCTTGAAAGGCTATTACTTAGGAGACTCGAGACACACATCGAAAACAATGGAAGACTGTGGCAACGACAGTATGGTTTTCGAAAAGGCCGATCGACCGTGGAGGCTATAGTCGAAGTGATAGAAGCAGCCGAAAAAGAAAAAAACTGGTACGTGGCAGTCAAAAGGCTACTGCGCATTAGTCACCCTCGACATAAAAAACGCGTTTAATACAGCCAGGTGGGGCGTTATCATGAAGGTGTTAAAATTGAGACAGACACCAGAGTATTTGAGGAAGATGGTAGACAGCTACCCTGAAGGTTGATTTACGAAACGGATGAAGGGGAAGTCGAGTCTAAGATAACGGCAGGCGTTCCGCAAGGATCGGTTCTTGGACCATTCTTGTCGAACGTCATGTACGACGGCCTGCTTAACCTTGATCTGCCTAGACGAGCCAAAATAGTTGAGTTTGCAGACGATGCCGCAATCGTAGTGACGGCAAAGGAGATAAGCAGACTGGAACTAGCAACCAACGAAAGCCTCTGGCGGGCAAGTAATTGGCTCAAAGAGCAAGGACTGACAATGGCGGTTCACAAAACAGAAGCGATACTCATCACGGACAAGAGATTATTCACACCACCGGAACTCTTTCTAGAAGGGCAGAATATACCCTTCTCGAAATCACTGAAGTACCGTGGTGTCCAGCTTGACAATGATGTTCCCCAGTGATGGTTCCGTTCGGTTTCAACAGCTCATAATAAATAACACCGCCCTGGTCTCACCAAATACACAGCAAAATCTTCGCAGCGTGAATATTCGGCCGAGCCGACGACGTAGAAGCATGACCGGGCAGTCCCCATGATTTTGTTCTCTTTGGGTTGCTGTAATGAATCCATTTTTCATCACCCGTAACGATGCGATGAAGAAAACCTTTCTTTTTTTGTCGCTGGAGCAGTTGTTCACAGGCGAAAAAACGACGCTCAACGTCTCTTGGATTCAAATCATAAGGAACCCAAGTTCCTTGTTTTTGAATCATTCCCAACGCATGCAATCCCTTGGAAATGGCTTGGTGGGTAACTCCTAATGCTAAAGCAAGCTCTTTTTGCGTTTGGCACGGATCCTCATTGAGCAATGCCTCCAATTCAGCGTCTTCGAAGGTTTTTGGCCTCCCTTCACGCGAACGTGCGTCAACATCAAAATCACCGTCTTTGAAGCAACGGAACCAAGCAAAGCATGTTGTTTCACTTAGAGCAGCATCTCCGTAAACTTTTTGGAGTTCTCGATGCGCTTCAGCCGCCGTTTTCTTCGAATGAAAGAAGAAAAGCAACCCTTCCCGCAAATGACGATTATTTGGCACAAAATCACACATTTTCACACAACCAAAAGTATATGACGCAAAAACAAAATCACTAATGTGTCAAAGCGGTTTGTTCACAATATATCTAAGCTTGGTTCATGACGTTTTGGTTATGTCGCAATCGATCAGCACTTACTACTGGAGCCATCTCTTGAAAAGCAGCGGGAACTTAGTTGCGCACCTAATACATGCGCGAAATGACGGATGTCCCGTTCGAGCGTA